>CM035412.1:195139592-195777092 GCA_020310875.1 Ceratopteris richardii
TGTGATGATACAACTCATGAGATCTCCCATGTTGGAGATGTAGCTTTGGATGACAAGGAGGAAGGAAGATGTCTTGCATGCACCTACCATCACAAAGAACTTGGTTTCCATAGGGCAAATGGTTGAAAGATGGTATCAAGTAAGGTTCAAAAAAGATGGATGCTTTGTGGAGAAGCCTAAGCAAGGGTATAAAGTCATAATAAGAGGAAAGAATCAAAGAAGGCTCGTCACTTTGGAGGTAAATTGTCATTCCACTCAGTGTGTCTACTTCACATATGGCAACAAGTAGATTTTGGAGTTGGACTTGTGGCATAGAGGATATGTCACATCAACAGAGAAAGAATGAAGGAAATACAATTCAAGAGGCCAATTGAAGGGCTTTGAAACTTCCAAGGACAAGGTATGAAGCATTTACATGAATCATATCAATTAAGGAAGCAAAAAAGGATTTCGTTGAAGAAGAGTGGATACATAAGCCAACACCCATTGGAATTCATACTTATAGAGGTGTGGGGACCAACAAAAGAGAAATCCATTGGAGATAACAAGAACGTTTTCACTTTTATAGATGATTGCACAAAGATAATTTGGGTTTATTTCATGAAACACAAATCAGATGTGTCTACATGTTTTAAAACATTCAAGGCAATGGTAGAGAAGGAAACATGTACATACATCAAGAAGCTAAGGTCAGATGGAGGGGGATAATATTTCTTGAATGAATTTCATGATTTCTTATGGGATCAAGGAATCAAGAGGAAAGTAACATGCAAGTAGACACCCCAACAAAATGGGATAACAAAGAGAAAGAATAGATACATTGCGCAGATCGCGAGAGCAATGTTTAACGAGATGGATGTATCTGACATGTTCTGCAGCGATGCAAGAAATAAGTACCATATACCTTATTAATAGAGCACCTAGAACATAGATTCATGGCTTGATACGAGATCAAGTTTATTATGGTAAAAAACCTCATGTTTCCTGCTTAAAAATATTTGGATGTACTTGCTATGTATGTGTGCCAAGGGAATTGAGGCACAAGCTACAACCAATGGAGAAGTGTGTTTTTCTAGGATATTCAAACGATCATAAAGTTTATAGGTGCTTCAACCCAAACAAAAAGGACTTGAGGATATCAAGGGATGTAGTCTTTTACGAGCTACTCCCTTGGTATAAGAAATATGATTGTATGTAGGAATATGAAGAAGAAAAGCATGGAGATGATGAAGGAAAAATCGAGTGAGAGCTAAATGGTCCAAGGAGTTCCATCAATGAAGATAGTTCAAGCATGAACTCACCATGGTGCCCAAGAAGAAGAACATGAAGTAATAGGTAATAAGTAGGTGTATAAAATAAAGAGAATTTAGATGGATCTAGTTCTAGGTTCAGAGCAAGATTGGTGGCGAAGGTTTTTGCAAAAACCTATAGAGTGGACTTTGAAGAGACATTCAACCATGTGGCAGAGATGAGAACCATTAGGAAACTCATTGCAATGGTTGTAAAAAAAGGGTGGAAGCTCTTCCAATTGGATATCAAGAATGCCTTTCTCAATGGGACTTGGAGGAAGAGGTATACATGGAGCAACGCTAGGTTTTGTTCATAAAAAGTTTCCATAGCATTTTTGTAGCTTGAAGAAGGAATTTTATGGCTTAAAGCAAGATCCAAGGACTTGGAACCAGAGATTAGTGGAGTTTTTGATCAAATTAATCAATGCAAGGTGGATCCATCTCTCTTCATCAAACAAAGAAGAGAACTTGTAGTCTACATGTGTTTGTATGTAGATGATCTTATCATTACAAGGAATGATACAAAATGCATTGAGCTCTACTACTATAAGAGTGTTCCTCTAGATTTCTCATGTATCATATGTGCATTATCATTTACTACTTGATAGATTTCTTCATGATCATTTCTGCGTACTACTCTCTGTCTACTTCTCAACATTTCAGTGATTTTGCAGAAGCAACTCGTCTGAGTGTACTCCATCATTTCATGCACTTTAACTTGGTATAGTTAGAGTGGAGTGCCTAGTTTATGCCTACAAAGTTGCATTAACTTTGGTTCAGTAGATCTCGAGATATCTATTTATGAAGCAACCCATGTTTGTGTGTCTTCTTGTTCCTGAAATATCAGGATGAGCCCCTGAGGTTGTTAAACTTATTGCTCATTGATTATTCACTCTAAATTAATGAAATAACTTGTTTTATTTAGCTAAACACTTCAATTAGATGTATGCAAAAGCTCTCTAGTGAATTCATACCAACTTGTTGTAAAGAGATATGGTGGATGCAATCCCAAGATGAGTTGGTGTTGTTACAACTAGCTTCACACCAGCCAACTAAAACTTGAGAGTTGGTTAGTAGACCCTTTGAGACTCCTAAATCCACAAAAAATCACCCTAAGTATTTTGGAACAAGTATCTCAAAAGTTTGAGTCAAGACAGAGTAGTTGCAAAATGACTAGCTCCCAAAACTTGCTATTTTTGTACATACACCTGCTGGAAAAAATGAACAGTGCTCTCAACCTGGTAGGGATTAGAAAAATTCCTTTTGTACATAGAAAATAGACTTATATGTCTTGATAATAAAAGTTAAAACACTTCAATTGATCCATTGAGCACTGAGAAAAAGACTTAGCAAAATTAGGAACAGTCCCGCCATTTTTTGGGCTCTGTAGAGATTCAACCAATGAGCAAAAAACACATATTCGTCACAAATAATAAATCCAATTACCATGAAATTTTGTCAGCATAAACTAGAATTATAGATAAGTCCAATGAACTTTAAAACTCTGAAAAAGGTTACATGCAACTCGAAATATGAGCTTTTGAAGTTACTATTCTGAGTGAGTATAACAAAGAATAAAACAGAGAAGAAGTAAATGATGAATGTATAGATTCACATATGATTACAACCACATTGGCAATGAATACTTGCACAATGGGAGTAGAATGATAGAGTTATTTAGTAAGCTCTTCAATCTCTAAAAATGAACATGAAGTGGGCACGAATCAAGCTCTCTTATGGCAACTTCCTTCTTGCTCTTTTTATTTATAGCTACTTTTGGAGGTAGTTTTGAATGTGAATTCAAATAACTTCACCTAAAGTGATGCTAAGAATTAGGAGATATTCTCTCAGTTGATGGATTCATGGTTTTAGGTAGTTCGAGCCACGAATTTCCTTTTTACATCATGGATGACTTAAGCCATTCTTTCTTTCACAATTACAAGAGATAAAATGTACTCTTTAATTGCACTTTATGTGAAGCGTCATATAGTTCCACACATTTGGTCATGTTCTACATCACGACAGGCATGGGATACTCTTGCTTCTTTGTATGCCGTGCATAATGAAGCGCGTGTTGCATACTTGAGGAAGCAACTTGAGGATGTATGTATGGCTGAAAATGAGTCGGTGGATGTGTATGTGACACGCATCAAGGACTTGAAAGAGCAATTGGCAAACATAGATGAGATCATTCCGAATGCATCACTCATTTCTACATTGTTGAAAGGATTAGCGGAAACTTTTCAAAGCTTTGCTACTACTCTCCGTTTGGTTGCAAAAGGAATTCCTAATATGTATGCATTTGATGAGGTTGTGTCTCTTCTTTTGCAAGAAGAGCAATCTAGAATGAATAGGAGTGGTTTGATTGAGGGAACACAATGGGTTCATCAAAACCAAAGCCTCAAGCTTCCTCTTCCAGTCATTCCTCTAATGATGATGATTTGCAAAAGAAGAAGAGATGCAAATATTGCCGGAAGGCTGGTCATACTATTGATGAGTGTAGAAAGCTTGCTAAACGCAATGAAAAGAAGAAGGAATCTGGCATGTCTATTGCTGAAAATTCAGCAAATGTAAAGAATGATGAAGCTAACATGGCTCAAGATTTTTGGGCATGTGTTGTTACATGTCATTATGATGCTTCTTTGCATTCTAAATGTATGATTGTGAGTGAGGCTGATTCGGATTGGTTCTTTGCTAGTGGTGCTTCAAAGCACATAACATCATGCAAAAGATTTTTTGCCTCTTTGAACGATGCACCAAAAGAAGGACATGTGGTGTGTGCAAACAATGCCTCTTATCCTATCATTGGAGTAGGAGAAATTGAGCTTACGGCTGCAAATGGAGGTGTGATTCTCTTGAAAAATGCATTGTATGTTCCCGATATCAAGAAGAACTTAATTTCAGTTCCGTTGATTTCCAAAGTTGGACTTCATGTACACTTTGTTGATGATAAGTGTATGGTTCATGATTTCAGCAATGGCGATGTTATCGTGATGTCCAACACATTATGTAATGGTTTGTATCGCATGGATACATACAAGAGGGCTGCCTCAAATGCCTTGGTTGCTCATACTTCTTCCATGGCTGAAATGGAGCTTTGGCATGCTCATTTTGGTCACTTGAACTTCAATAGCTTGCTCTACTTGCAAAAGAAGGACATGGTTATTGGTTTGCCTACACTTGAGTCCATTGAAAAGCATGCATGTGAAGGTTGCATTCTTGGAAAAATGCATTGTGCTTCTTTTCCAGAAGATAGTCATACACACACTACAAGAAAATTGCAGCTTGTTCATAGTGATGTATGTGGTCCCGTCAAGACTCCATCTTTTGGGAAGCATGTATATTTTGTTACCTTCATTGATGATGCTACTCGCCATACATGGGTGTATCCTATGAAAGCAAAGAATGAGGTATTTTCTTGCTTCAAAGCATTTTTAGCGATGGCTGAATTTTTTTCTTCACAAAAGCTTTTGACTCTATGCATGGATCATGGTGGTGAATACATGTCACATGAGTTTAATGCTTTTCTTGGTGAAAGAGGTATTTCACACCAATGCACGGTGCCATATACACCTCAGCAAAATGGTGTTGCCGAGCGTAAAAATAGAACTCTACTTGAAATGGCACGATGTATGGTTAAAGGAAAGCATCTTCCTGATAAGTTTTGGATGGAAGCGGTCATGTGTGCAAATTATGTGTTGAATCTCTGCCCTACAAAAGCATTGAGAGTCATCACTCCTTATGAGGCTTGGAATGGTCATAAGCCTATGGTTAGTCATATGCGTGTGTTTGGTTGTTTGGCATATGCTCTTGTGCCATCACAACAACGTCACAAACTTGATGACAAGGCAAAGAAATGTATATTTGTTGGTTATAGTGCTGAAAGTAAGGGATATCATTTGTACCATCCATTGACGAACACAATTATTGTGAGTCGAGATGTGGTATTTTCTGAAAATTCAATTTTCCCTCTACTCGAATGCAAAAAATAGCCAACGGTTAGCTCACAAGATGTGTTCGATACACTCATGCCTTTATTCCAAAATGGTGCGCTTGACTATGACCATGTAGACTAGCCAACTGAGGTTTAAAGGTCTGAAAAATTCCAGCCAAATAGGGCTGAAAATGTAGAGAATCTCGAGCCAAACATGGCTGAAAAATTTCAACCAAAAATTGTCAAAACTGCTAAAAATTTCCAACCACATATGGCTGAACATTTGCATCAAAATATGGCTGAAAATGAGCATGAAATTCAGCCCACGCATGATGTACATATTGAAGATGTATTACATAATGAACGCATGTCTATCAAGAGTGCACAATCTATGCCAAAGTGGCTAAAACAAACTTTGCAGGACAGCAAATTGAGTGCACCTTTACTTGGTAGAACAAGATCAAGCTCTCACCATGCATCAAGTAATTTTGTGCATTATTCTCTTATTGCTACAACATGTAATGAAGAGCCACTTTCTTTTGAAGATGCATGTGATGATCCACAATGGATTAGTGCTATGCAATCAAAAATGGATTCCATACATAGGAATGGTACTTGGGAGTTATGTGAATTGCCAAAAGGAAAGAATGCCATTGGTACAAAGTGGGTTTATAAGATTAAGAGAAAATCTGATGGTAGCATTGATCGCTACAAAGCTATATTGGTTACCAAAGGATATGCGCAACAATATGGCATTGATTATGAGGAAACATTTGCACCTACTTCACGCATGACTACCATTCGTACCGTGGTTGCATTAGCTGCCCATCGAGGTTGGAAAGTGCATCAGTATATCCAAACAGCCTTCTTGAATGGTGATTTGCAAGAAGAGGTTTATGTGAAGCAACCTCCTCGATTTGCTATGAAGGGGAAAGAGCATATGGTTTGTCGCTTGCATAAAGCCTTGTATGGTCTCAAGCAAGCTCCACATGCATGGGTATGACAAAATCCATAAGCACTTGATTGCTCTTGGCTTCACATGTAGTCTGATTGAAAGCACACTCTATGTACGAAAAAATGGGGCTGATCTTATAGTGCTTGTTCTTTATGTCGATGACATACTCGAGTGGGTCATGTGATGCAAAACTTGACATTTTTATGGCTGATTTGCAGCATTCTTTTGATGTCACTTATCTTGGTCTTTTGAGCTACTATCTTGGCATCCAGTTTGTATCCGTTGAGGGGGGAATTGTTATGCATCAAGCAAAGTATGTTGAAAAACTACTTCAGCGTTTTGACTTTGAGGATTGCAAGCCAATTTCCACACCAGTTGAGACAGGATTCAGGTTCTCAGTTGAGGATTCCCGTGATGCATTTGACACCTCTTTATCAGCAAGTTGTGGGATGTCTTATATATGCATGCAACACAAGGTCGGATATACAGTATGCAGTTTCCCAGTTGAGTCGATTCATGCATAGCCTTGGCACTAAGCATTGGCAAGCGGTGAAACGTGTGTTTAGATATCTCCAAGGCACTTTGAGCTTAGGTCTCTTTTATGGCAGAGATATTCAGCCATGCTTGCATGCTTTTACAGATAGTGATTGGGCTGGTTGTTATGATACTCTCGTGTCCACTAGTGGTAATTGCTTTTTCCTTGGAGACTCATGCATATCTTGGTTGAGTAAGAAGCAACCTACACTGGCGACATCGAGTTGTGAAGCTGAGTATAGGGCAGTTTTCACAGCAACAGTGGAGTGTATATGGCTGAGATGCCTATTGATGGATCTTTGCATGGAGATTGATACTGCTACGTATATTCTCACTGATAGTCAGAGTGCTTTGGTTGCTGCACGAAACCCAGTGTTTCATGCATGGACCAAACATATTGAGGTGCATTATCACTATGTGAGAGAGCGCCTTCATGTAGGAGATATTGATTTGGTATATGTGCCTACACAAGATAATGTGGCAGACATATTCACCAAAGCTCTTCCATGAGAAAAGTTTGAAGCTTTTCGCAAAGCTTTAGGCTTATTACCTTGTGGGGGCTGATCTGTCACTCCCTGTATGTGTTCACATCATTCGCTCTAGGGGGGTTTGTTACACTTATGTGTTCCTTGAGTAGCTTTGATGTGAACCTTTTTCCCTATACATGGGCACTTTTTACTCTAGTGCTGGCTAGAGGTTTTTTCCCCATGTTACCACATACTTGATACTCTCACATGTCGTGGTACTTTGTACTTAGGGATATTATTCAGCTCTTACTTCAGTTCAGTTCATCGTCAATAGAGAGAGCTATTCCAACCATCATCTTCTCCTTGTCTCTTGTTGCGTTTGTGCTCCTTGTTGTGCTTCTCGTGTGTCTCTCGCACTTCTACACACACCCAACAAAAACGAGCTTTCCAATGAGCCTAAAATCACTCCGAACGGATTTTGTATGAGGACGTTATGACAATTCAGGGTTTTGGGGTTAAAACAGGGTTCAAACAGGCTAACAGGCAAACAGGGTTTTCTCAAATTATTTGCTTACAACCTCCCTATGTGTCCTATAGCACAATATTCATGCCCAAATTTTAGCCAAAATTTTCAAATTAAATTAGAAAAAAACCCTTAAAAATTGGTCGAAAATGGTTGTCAATCACGATCGAGAGGGCTGTCAATCGCGATGGAGAGAGTTGTCCGTCATGGCCTGTCAATCGCAATTGATGTGTCAATCGCGATGGGCAGGGGGTGTCAATCACGATGGGCAGGGGGTGTCAATCGTGATGGACTGATTTTTTCGCATCTCAACGTGAATACCTGTCAATCTTGGGTCTATAAGTCGCGATGGATACGTTATTTTCCGAGTTGGGGTGTCAATCACGATTTTTCTGTCGGTCGTGATGGACATGTGTCAATCGCAATGGATGACTGTCAATCGCGATGGATAGGCAGTCCATCATGGGGGTCTCAATCACGATTGATTGAAATTTTCATCTTTTCACATTTTCATGTGTCAATCGGGCCTCTATGCGTTGTGATGGACAAGTTCTTTGTCGTTCTTTAGTGTCAATCATGTTGATATATTTAGGTAGTGATGTGTGTGAACACACTAGGACCG
Organism: Ceratopteris richardii; assembly: GCA_020310875.1. Classification (NCBI taxonomy): domain Eukaryota; kingdom Viridiplantae; phylum Streptophyta; class Polypodiopsida; order Polypodiales; family Pteridaceae; genus Ceratopteris; species Ceratopteris richardii. The sequence goes on from CM035412.1 coordinate 195,147,917, forward strand.
CCGGGGCACTTTTTTCCCTCTTTAGGAGGTTTTTTTCCCTCAGCTTGTATATACGCCTATTGCCCTAATGGGCTACTTATCTTTGTACATTCTCTAGTAATACATTCAGTATTGTGTGTTGTGCTCCAAGCTTCTTCTTCTTCCTTGTTCTGTTTGCGTGCTTCCGCAGAAGTCTAACTCCAACAATTGGTATCAGAGCAGGTTGTCGCTTCATCTAGGGCGTCGTCGACACTCCTCCGTTTGCAGTCTCAAAATCGTACGAATTTTGGTGAGCATACTCAGGGTGTTTCCAAGATCAAAACAGCTTCATTTCGGCCTCTGAATGCACTATCGCAGCGCTTATGCAGGCTATTTTGTCTTTTTGTGCCAAAGGTATATACCAGTTTCTGTTTGCCAGTTTAAGCGTCTCGAAGTCTGCTATAGGTCTAGCAGAACTCGTCTGGGCAGTTCTGTTCAACTTTTTGAGATACAGTCAATTTTTTGCATCAAGGTATTTTAGTCACTGGCCATGGCTGAAAGCAGTGATGTATTCCGTATGTTGGTTGTAGAGGATAAGTTGGATGGTACCAACTACCCATTATGGGCTTATATGATGCGACATGTATTGGTTGCAAAAGGATTGTGGAACATTGTGCAGGGTGTTGAAAGACGTCCTGTTACACCTGTAACAATAGGTACTATGAATACAGGTGTTGGAGCTAATGAAGATGGTGTCGAAGATGATATTGTGCAGATTCCTGTTCGTGCTGCTGTTTCTGCTGCACCTATTGCAGAGCAGATTCATTGGGATGGTGGCATCAGGCACATGCATTGATAGCTTTGTCTGTCAAACATGCCATTATTCCTCACATTCGCTCTTGCAGAACAGCTAGGGATGCTTGGGATACACTTACCACATTGTACCAAGCTAGGAATGAGGCTCGTGTTGCTTACCTCCGAAAACAGTTGGAGAGTGAGCACATGAATGAAGGTGATTCTATGGACAGTTTCCTAACGAAGATCAAAGATTTGAAGGAACAATTGATTTTTGTTGATGAGGTTATACCAGATAGCTCACTTGTGCAGACCGTTCTAAATGGTCTTCTTGATTCATATCAGAGTTTTGCTTCTACTCTTCGGTTGATGATGAAAGGCAATCTGAATGCCTTATCATTTGAGGAGTTAGTTTCTGTTCTGTTGCAGGAAGATCAGTCCAGACAGAACAGGTCCATTATGCGTGTTGCTGATCAAGCTTTCCTGGCTAGTCAGAAGGGCAAAGGAAAATGGAGCTCTTCTATTAGTAAGCAGAAATCTGCAAATGCCGCACATTCGAAGAACCAGGATAAAGATGAGAAAAAATCAGAAAAGCAGAAATCGTTTTGCAAGTATTGTAAAGGGAATGATCATATCATAGAGAACTATCCAAAACTGGCTGCAAAAGAGGCAAAAAAAAAGGAGGCTGGAATGGTTGTTGCAGAAGCCTCTACACCAAAAACAGAGTCTGCTAATCTTGTGCAGGAAGAAGAATGGGCGTTTACTACTGTTTGCAGTTTTGACCCATCTTCTCATGAGTAGTGCATGTCTGCAGTGGACTCAGATGTTTGGTACTTTGACAGTGGGGCGACCAAACATATTACCTCGCAGCGCAGTTTCTTCTCTTCACTCGAGCCTGCCCCTACAGGGAATACTATCACATGCACCAACAACTCCTCTTATCCTGTTATGGGAGTTGGTAAGATCATTTGACTACTGCTGATGGTAGTTCTTTCACCTTGTCAGATGCTTTATTTGTGCCAGGGATCAAGAAGAATCTGTGATTAGTTTCTACATTAGCCAAGATTGGCTGTTGATATATTTAGGTAGTGATGTGTGTGAACACTCTAGGACTGCCGGGGCACTTTTTTCCCTCTTTAGGAGGTTTTTTTCCCCCGGCTTGTACATACGCCTATTGCCCTAATGGGCTACTTATCTTTGTACATTCTCTAGTAATACATTCAGTATTGTGTGTTTGTGCTCCAAGCTTCTTCTTCTTCCTTGTGTTGTTCGCGTGCTTCCGCAGACGTCTATCTCCAACAATTGGTATCAGAGCAGGTCGTCGCTTCTTCTAGGGCGCCGTCGACACTCCTCCGTTTGCAGTCTCAGATTCGCACGAAATTTGGTGAGCATACTTAGGGTGTTTCCGAGATCAAAACAGCTTTGCTATGTGGTGCCGAAATCGCGATCTGAGCTCGTTTCGGCCTCCGAACGCACTATCGCAGTGCTTGTGCAGGCTATTTTGTCCTTTTGTGCCAAAGGTATATACCAGTTTCTGTTCGCCAGTTTAAGCGTCTCGAAGTCTGCTACAGGTCTAGCAGAACTCGTCTGGGCAGTTCTGTTCAACTTTTTGAGATACAGTCAATTTTCTGCATCAAGGTATTTTAGTCACCGGCCATGGCTGAAAGCAGTGATGTATTCCGTATGTTGGCTGTTGAGGATAAGTTGGATGGTACCAACTACCCACTATGGGCTTATATGATGCGACATGTACTGGTTGCAAAAGGATTGTGGAACATTGTGCAGGGTGTTGAAAGACGTCCTGTTACACCTGTAACGATAGGTACTGCAAATACAGGTGTTGGAGCTGATGAAGATGGTGTCGAAGATGATATTCCGCAGATTCCTGTTCGTGCTGCTATTTCTGTTGCACCTACTGCAGAGCAAATTCGTTGGGATGGCAGAGATGCCCAGGCACATGCATTGATAGCTTTGTCTGTCAAACGTGCCATTATTCCTCACAGTCGCTCTTGCAGAAGAGCAAAGGATGCTTGGGATACACTTACCACTTTGTACCAGGCTAGGAATGAGGCTCGTGTTGCTTACCTCCGAAAATAGTTGGAGAGTGAGCACATGAATGAAGGTGATTCTATGGACAGTTTTCTTACAAAGATCAAAGACATGAAGGAACAATTGATTTCTGCTGATGAGGTTATACCAGATAGCTCACTTGTGCAGACCGTTTTGAATGGTCTTCCTGATTCATATCAGAGTTTTGCCTCTACTCTTCGGTTGATGATGAAAGGCAATCTGAATGCCTTGTCATTTGAGGAATTAGTCTCTGTTCTGTTGCAGGAAGATCACTCCAGGCAGAACAGGTCCATTATGCGTGTTGCAGATCAAGCTTTCCTAGCTAGTCAGAAGGGCAAAGGAAAATGGAGCTCTTCTACTAGTAAGCAGAAATCTGCAAATGCTGCACAATTGAAGAACCAGGATAAAGATGAGAAGAAATCAGAAAAGTAGAAATTGTTCTACAAGTATTGTAAAGGAAATGATCATATTATAAAGAACTGTCCAAAACTGGCTGCTAAAGAGGCAAAGAAGAAAGAGGCTGGAATGGTTGTTGCAGAGGCCTCTACACCAAAAATAGAGTCTGCAAATCTTGTGCAGGAAGAAGAATGGGTGTTTACTACTGTCTGCAGTTTTGACCCATCTTCTCATGATCAGTGCATGTCTGCAATAGACTCAGATGTTTGGTACTTTGACAGTGGGGCGACCAAACATATTACCTCGCAGCACAGTTTCTTCTCTTCACTCGAGTCTGCCCCTACAGGGAATACTGTCACATGCGCCAATAACTCCTCTTATCTTGTTATGGGAGTTGGTAAGATCATTCTGACTACTGCTGATGGTAGTTCTTTCACTTTGTCAGATGCTTTATTTGTGCCAGGAATCAAAAAGAACCTGTGATCAGTTTCTGCATTAGCCAAGATTGGCTTGGTTGTGAAATTCGTTGATGATAGGTGTACAGTCCATGATCTCTCAAATGGCGATGTGATTATTGCTTCTGACATTTTATGTCGTGGGCTGTATAAGCTCATAGACTATGAAAGATCTGTGAATGATTCGGCATGTGCAGTTCATGATTCTCAGGCTATGTCAGATGCAAAGCTTTGGCATGCACGCTTTGGTCATCTGAATTTTGCTAGTTTGTTACGCCTGCAGAAATCTGAAATGGTGTCTTCTTTGCCCAAACTTTAGGCACCTGGAAAACATGTTTGTGAAGGCTGTATTTTGGGCAAAATGCAGCGTTCCTCCTTTCCAAAAGATGGTTCAGTTCGGGCTACACAAAAATTGCAGCTTGTACATAGTGATGTCTGTGGTCCTATGCAGACACCCTCTTTTGGAAATTACCTTTACTTCGTGACTTTCATTGATGATTTTTCCAGGCATGCATGGGTATATCCACTCAAAGCAAAGTCCGAAGTGTTCATGTGCTTCAAACAGTTTTTGGTTTTGGCTAAAAATCTGTCAGCATGTAAAATGGCCACCCTCCATTCTGATCGAGGGGGGGAATATATGTCTTCAGATTTTAATGCATTTCTGGCTGAACGTGGGATAAAACACCAGTGTACAGTGTCGTATACACCTCAACAGAATGGAGTTGCTGAACGAAAGAACAGGTCACTCATGGAGATGGCGAGGTGCATGGTCAAAAGTCAGGCTTTACCACATAGTTTCTGGCTTGAGGCTGTCATGTGTGCAGCATATGTACTGAACAGGTGTCCCACTAAAGCGTTGCAGTCTATCACTCCATATGAGGCTTGGCATGACCGCAAGCCATCTGTTGCTCATCTGCGTGTTTTTGGTTGTTTGGCATATGCATTAGTGCCTGAACAACATCGTAGAAAATTGGATGATAAGGCAGTAAAATGTATTTTTGTTGGGTACAGTTCTGAAAGTAAAGGCTATCGTCTGTATCATCCAGAGACTAAACGCATTCTGGTTAGCCGTGATGTTGTCTTTGTGGAAGATGCTATTCAGCCATTGCTTTCATGTACTAAGGAGACATCTGTTAGCTCCAAAGACATGTATGATACTTTGATGCCTCTTTTTACAGGTGGACAGGCTAGTGCTGGTCCTAATGAGGCAACTTCTCAGCCTTTGCAGGTTTCATATGATGATGCAGATCATTCCATTTCTGATGCAGATTTACATGATGCACTTGTTGATGAGAGAGCTGATATTGAGCAGGCAAAAACTATGCCAAAATGGATGGTGCAGACTTTGCGTGATAGCAAATTAGATGCACCTTTGTCATATCATACTCGTTTAGGCTCTCATAGTGCCTCCTTTGCATCAGATTGCTATGCTATGGCTGCATCTAGTCTCTGTGATGAGAATGAGCCTGTTTCTTTTGATGAAGCACAAAATTCAGAAAATTTGATGGCTGCTATGCAATCTGAATATGATGCTATAATGAAGAATGGTACATGATCTTTATTCTACTTGCCTCCTGGCAATAAGGCCATTGGCACTAAGTGGGTATACAAGCTGAAGCGTAAAACTGATGGTACAATTGACAGGTATAAGGCTAGGCTTGTTGCAAAGGGTTATGCACAGGAAAGAGGCATTGATTTTGATGAGACCTTTGCACCTACATGCCGTATGACTACTGTTCGAAGCATTTGTGCACTTGCAGCCCATCATGGTTGGAATGTACATCAGTTGGACATTAAAACAGCATTTCTGAATGGTGACTTGCATGAAGAAGTGTATGTTTTTCAGCCCCGTGGCTTTGTGCAGAAAGGGCATGAAAACCAGGTGTGCAGGTTAAAGAAGGCATTATATGGTTTAAAGCAAGCACCACGTGCTTGGTATGAGAAGATACATGCCTATTTGATTGCACATGGTTTTGAGAACAGTCCAACTGAAAGCACCTTATATGTTAAACGTGCTAATGATGTGCTTCTGATCATTGTTGTCTATGTTGATGACATGCTTCTCATTGGTCCTATTGAGACACATATTGCTGATTTTAAGGCTGATTTGCATGCCTCATTTGAGATGTCTGATTTGGGGCATTTGCATCACTATTTGGGCATTCAGTTTATGCACGTTGATGGTGGAATGGCTTTGTGTCAAACGAAATATATTGACACATTATTGCAGCGTTTTGGCCTTGAAGACTGTAAGCCTATTGCCACTCCTATGGAGACAGGTTTACGATTGAGTCTTCATGATGCTGGAGATGCATTTGATGTTGTTCTCTATCAGCAGGCTGTTGGATGCTTGATTTACTTATGCATTACTCGGCCAGATATTCAGTTTGCTGTCTCACAGATGAGCAGGTTTATGCATTGTCCAGGAGTCACGCATTGGAAGGCGGTTAAGCGCATCTTTCGCTACTTGAGTGGTACTCCGCTACTTGAGTCACGCATTGGAAGGCGGTTAAGCGCATCTTTCGCTACTTGAGTGGTACTCAGATTGGGCTGGTTGCTATGACACTCGTGTGTCCACCAGTGGTTTTTGCTTCATGCTTGGTAGCTCATGTATATCTTGGTTGAGCAAGAAGCAGCCTACTGTGGCCACTTCCAGTTGTGAGGCTGAGTATAGGGCAGCTTTCACAGCGACTGTTGAGTGTGTGTGGCTCAGACGCCTTATGGCTAATTTGGGTGTTGGCCAGTCTTCTGCCACCACCATCTTCACTGACAGTCAGAGCGCATTGGCAGTTGCGAGGAACCCTGTGTTCCATGCTCGCACTAAGCACATTGAGGTGCATTATCACTATGTCAGGGAGATGTTCTCTGCTGGGGAGATCAGCTTGGCATATGTGCCCACGCAGGAGAACATTGCAGACCTTTTCACGAAGGCTCTTCCTAGGGAGAAGTTTGAAGCTTTCCGCAAAGCTTTGGGCTTACTTCCTTTTGTGGAGTGATTTCCACATAGCTTGGCACTTCCTTATACATGAGTGCCAACTCCTTGTTCACCGCATCACTCCCAGGGGGGATTTGTTGTATCATATATTTAGGTAGTGATGTGTGTGAACACTCTAGGACCGCCGGGGCCCTCTTTAGGAGGTTTTTTTCTCCCGGCTTGTACATACGCCTATTGCCCTAATGGGCTACTTATCTTTGTACATTCTCTAGTAATACATTCAGTATTGTGTGTTTGTGCTCCAAGCTTCTTCTTCTTCCTTGTGCTGTTCGCGTGCTTCCGCATACGTCTATCTCCAACATTGGCTTGGTTGTGAAATTTGTTGATGACAGATGTACAGTTCATGATCTATCAAATGGCGATGTTATTATTGCTTCTGGCATTTTATGTCGTGGGCTGTATAAGCTCATAGACTATGAAAGATCTGTGAATGATTCGGAATGTGCAGTTCATGATTCTCAGGCTATGTCAGATGCAAAGCTTTGGCATGCACGCTTTGGTCATCTGAATTTTGCTAGTTTGCTACGCCTGCAGAAATCTGATATGGTGTCTTCTTTGCCCACTTAACCTGGAAAACATGTATGTGAAGGTTGTATTTTGGGCAAAATGCAGCGTTCCTCCTTTCCAAAAGATGGTTCAGTTCGGGCTACACAAAAATTGCAGCTTGTACATAGTGATGTCTGTGGTCCTATGCAGACACCTTCTTTTGGAAACTATCTTTACTTCGTGACTTTCATTGATGATTTTTCCAGGCATGCATGGGTATATCCATTGAAGGTAAAGTCCAAAGTGTTTTTGTGCTTCAAACAATTTTTGGTTTTGGCTGAAAATCTGTCAGCATGTAAAATGGGCACCCTCCGTTCTGATCGAGGGGGGGGATATATGTCTTCTGATTTTAATGCATTTCTGGCTGAACGTGGGATAAAATACCAGTGTACAGTGCCATATACACCTCAACAGAATGGAGTTGCTGAACGGAAGAACAGGTCACTCATGGAGATGGAGAGGTGTATGGTCAAGAGTCAGGCTTTACCACATAGTTTCTGGCTTGAGGCTGTCATGTGTGCAGTATATGTACTTAACAGGTGTCCCACTAAAGTGCTGCAGTCTATCACTCCATATGAGGATTGGCATGACCGCAAGCCATCTGTTGCTCATCTGCGTGTTTTTGGTTGTTTGGCATATGCATTAGTGCCTGAACAACATCGTAGAAAATTGGATGATAAGGAAGTAAAATGTATTTTTGTTGGGTACAGTTCTGAAAGTAAAGGCTATCGTCTGTATCATCCACAGACTAAACGCATTCTGGTTAGCCGTGATGTTGTCTTTGTGGAAGATGCTATTCAGCCATTGCTTTCATGTACTAAGGAGACATCTGTTAGCTCCAAAGACATGTATGATACTTTGATGCCTCTTTTTAGAGGTGGACAGTCTAGTGTTGGTCCTAATGAGGCAACTTCTCAACCTTTGCAGGTTTCATATGATGATGCAGATCATTCCATCTCTGATGCAAATTTACATGATGCACTTGTTGATGAGAGAGCTGATATTGAGCAGGCAAAAACTATGCCAAAATGACTGGTGCAGACTTTGCGTAACAGCAAATTAGATGCACCTTTGTCATATCGTACTCGTTCAGGCTCTCATAGTGCCTCCTTTGCATCAGATTGCTATGCTATGGCTGCGTCTAGTCTCTCTGATGAGAATGAGCCTGTTTCTTTTGATGAAGCACAAAATTCAGAAAATTGGATGGCTGCCATGCAATCTGAATATGATGCTATAATGAAGAATGGTACATGGTCTTTATGTGACTTGCCTCCTAGCAAGAAGGCCATTGGCACTAAGTGGGTATACAAGCTGAAGCGTAAACCTGATGGTACAGTTGACAGGTATAAGGCTAGGCTTGTTGCAAAGGGCTATGCGCACGAAAGAGGCATTGATTTTGATGAGACCTTTGCACCTACATGTCGTATGACTATTGTTCGGAGCATTTGTGCACTTGCAGCCCATCATGGTTGGAATGTACATCAGTTGGACATTAAAACAACATTTCTGAATGGTGACTTGCATGAAGAAGTGTATGTTTTTCAGCCCCGTGGCTTTGTGCAGAAAGGGCATGAAAACCAGGTGTGCAGGTTAAAGAAGGCATTATATGGTTTAAAGCAAGCACCACGTGCTTGGTATGATAAGATACATGCCTATCTGATTGCACACGATTTTGAGAACAGTCCAACTGAAAGCACCTTATACGTTAAGTGTGCTAATGATGTGCTTCTGATCATTGTTGTCTATGTTGACGACATGCTGCTCACTGGTCCTATTGAGAAGCATATTGTTGATTTCAAGGCTGATTTGCATGCCTCATTTGAGATGTCTGATTTGGGGCATTTGCATCACTATTTGGGCATTCAATTTATGCAAGTTGATGGTGGGATGGCTTTGTGTCAAACGAAATATATTGACACATTATTGCAGCGTTTTGGCCTTGAAGACTGTAAGCCTATTGCTACTCGTATGGAGACAGGTTTACGATTGAGTCTTCATGATGCTGGAGATGCATTTGATGTTGTTCTCTATCAGCAGGCTGTTGGATGCTTGATTTATTTATGCATTACTCGGCCAGATATTCAGTTTGCTGTCTCACAGATGAGCAGGTTTATGCATTGCCCAGGAGTCACGCATTGGAAGGCGGTTAAGCGCATCTTTCGCTACTTGAGTGGTACTCGACTACTTGGGTTGTTTTATCCCAAGGGGGGATTACTACCACCAGATTTGCATGCTTTTTCTGACTCAGATTGGGCTGGTTGCTATGACACTCGTGTGTCCACCAGTGGTTTTTGCTTCATGTTTGGTAGCTCATGTATATCTTGGTTGAGCAAGAAGCAGCCTACTATGGCCACTTCCAGTTGTGAGGTTGAGTATAGGGCAGCTTTCACAGCGACTGTTGAGTGTGTGTGGCTTAGACGCCTTATGGCTGATTTGGGTGTTGGCCAGTCTTCTGCCACCACCATCTTCACTGACAGTCAGAGCGCATTGGCAGTTGCGAGGAACCCTGTGTTCCATGCTCGCACTAAGCACATTGAGATGCATTATCACTATGTCAGGGAGAGGTTCTCTGCTGGGAGATCAGCTTGGCATATGTGCCCACGCAGGAGAACATAGCAGACCTTTTCACGAAGGCTCTGCCTAGGGAGAAGTTTGAAGCTTTCCGCAAAGCTTTGGGCTTACTTCCTTTTGTGGAGTGATTTCCACATAGCTTGGCACTTCCTTATACATGAGTGCCAGCTCCTTGTTTACTGCATCACTCCCAGGGGGGATTTGTTGATATATTTAGGTAGTGATGTGTGTGAACACACTAGGACCGCTGGGGCACTTTTTTCCCTCTTTAGGAGGTTTCTTTCCCTCGGCTTGTATATACGCTAATGGGCTACTTATCTTTGTACATTCTCTAGTAATACATTCAGTATTGTGTGTTGTGCTCCAAGCTTCTTCTTCTTCCTTGTTCTGTTTGTGTGCATTCGCAGAAGTCTAACTCCAACAAATCGTAGATTTTATATCGATCATGAGGGGACGAGGATGTCTGTCGCGATGGATATCGTCTGTCGCAATTGACAGAGGTGTCCGTCGGGATCTATCAATCGCGATAGACAGACTATCCGTCGCGATGGACACTATCAATCGCGATTGATGCTGTCAATCGCGATGGACATAGGGAATGCAAATTTTAATTTTGAAATTTTGATGAATTTATGATGTCTAGGGCCTCTAGAGCATGAATATGCACTTAGTTTTACCAAACACTCAAGCTTTCTGTCAATCGCAATGGACAGAGGTCCACGCCTCGGAGACTGTGCAGAGCTGTTTTGTACCTACGCAGGCTACTGGAGATGATGATACAGCCAAGATCTGCAAGAACACTCAAGAAACATGCAAAAATAGCACACACAAATTGCTCTCTCTCTCTCTCACACACACACAAGTGAAATGAGAGGAATGAGGTGGGGAAGGTGATATGACCAAAAAACTAAAAATTTCGCGTTGATGGAGATGGAGGTGGGAGATGGGGATGATGATGGTGAATTAAGAAAGAGAAAAATAAGGAAAAGTAAAGAAATTACCTACAACACCAATGTCACAACTCTACATCTTACCATCACACGCTCGTCCTCGAAGCTCTCTCCCTAGCAACGATGCCAAATTTGGTGTCACTCTAGCACAATGGCAAGTACCAATGTGAGGAGATCCGCCTCATAATTGTCAATTTGTGGAGACGTGAGGACTAGTATGAAGACTATGAGCAAGTGATGGCACAAGTGTGTGAGTGAGAAGCACACTAGCATGCACACATATGCACACACATGCGCACAGAAGGCAAGAACAAAGAGAAGAACAAAGGAGTAACTTCCATTACAAAAGAGTTCTCATACAAAGTTCAAATCTACCACAAGCTAACCTCAAAAATGAACTCTCTAGCTCTTTTTATAGTTTTTGACTAGTTTTTTGCCCTGTCCAAACCTAGTGTCCGACCTGGTTAAAAATTAGGTTCCAGCGCTTATTTGAGGGCTCAAACGAAGTCTAAAAATTATGAAAATTGGTATATAGCTACTTCTAATACTCCTCAAGCTCAAGGACTCCTCGGCTTGCAAAAAATGGAGTAGGAATAACAAAAAATGGTATTTACAATGGTGTGAAGTGACTAAATTCACTATTTGGGAAATATTGCTTCATGAAAAATTATAGGGCCTATTTGCCGGATCTGCGTTGAATTCTTTGCCTACTTGGTCCTTCTCTTTGCTCTGACTCTTTTTGTTGGCTTCCTTGTCTTGTAAGTCCTTGAGTGCCCTGACTGCTACCAACAGTATGTTTGTGTATGAGTGTATGCATATGTGTGTGTGTGTATGCATGTGTATATATGTATGCATATGCATGTGTATGCATGTGTGTGTATGTATGCATGTGTGTGTATGTATGCATGTGAGTGTTTACATGTATGTCTAGTGGGTGTATGTATATGTGTGTGTATGTGTATGTGTGTACGTGTATTTGTATGTGTGTATGTGTATGTGTGTATGTGTGTATGTGTGTGTGTCTATGTGTGTATGTATATGTGTGTGGATGAATTTGTATGTATCTATGTGTATGTGTTGGCAGCAGTCAGGGAACCGAAGGAGCCACAAGACGAAGAGAGTCAGAGCGAAGGGACAGCACAAGCAGACATGACAGTCAAAGAAGATCTGGCAAATAGGCCAATAATTTTCCTCATGAAGAAGCAAGTATGAGCATTCACGCAAATCTAGCACTTAGGCAACCCTTTAACTTTTCAAAAACCCTTACACCAATTAAAAGTGATTCTCATCACTAAACACCATTGTAAATATCATTTCATATTTTTGTAGCTCCATTTTGTGCAAGCCAAGGAGTCCTTGAGCTTGAGGAGCTTTAGAAGTATCTACTTGCCAATTTTCGCAATTTTTAGATCTCGTTTGAGCCCTCAAATAAGCCCTGGAACCTAATTTTTAACTAGACCGGACACTAGGTCTGAACAGGGCCAAAGCTAGTCAAAAACTATAAAAGGAGCTAGAGAGCTCATTTTTGGGGTTAGATTGTAATTGAAACAAACTTGTAAGAGCTTTTTGAAAGTAATCTAAGAACTCCATTGCATTTCACTCTTTGTCTTGCCGTGTGTGCGTGTGTGTGTATGTGTGTGCATGCTAGTGTGCTTCTCACTCACGCACTTGTGCCGCCACTTGCTCGAGGTCTTCATATCATCCTCACGTCTTCCCGGATTGACATTAAAGGAGGTGCTACTCATCACTGAGCTACACCAAATTTTGGCGCCGTTGCCGGGGATCGAGCTTTGAGGACGAGCGTGTGATGGTAAGACGTAGAGTTGACGCGTTGGAGTTGTAGGTATTTTCTTCACTTTCATCTATTTTCTTGTTTTTTCTTCACCATCCTCATCACCATCATCATCATCACCATCTTCCACCTCCATCTCCATCATCACGAAAATTGCAGTTTTCTGACTATATCCCCATCTCCACCTCATTTCCCTCATTTCACTTGTGAGAGAGAGCGAGAGAGTGAAATTGCGTGTGTTGTTTTTGCATGTTTCTTGAGCTATCTTGCAGGTACAGGTCACATCATCGTCCCCAGCACTCTGCGCAGGTACGGAATTCGAAGTAACTGTCTGTGTGTCGCCGACTTTTGTCAATCGCGATCGACAGAAAAAATGCTCAAATTACCAAACAAAGTGCAAAACCATGATCTACAGGCCTAGAGCTTCCCAAAAATGTGCTTAGTTTCTTGAAATTCCTCAGATTTCTGTCAATCGCGATCGCTCTGTCAATCGCGACCGACAAACCACGACGGACAGATCTGTCAATCGCGATCGACACGTCAATCGCGATCGACAGCCCACGACGGCTCTGTCAATCGCGACCGACAGAGTCAACGACCGATTGACCACGACCGACGGACCATACGCGTGACACGTGTCAATCGCGATCGACTCATCAATCACGACCGACACAGTCAACGATTGTTTGACCACGATTGACAGCCCACGACGGCTCTGTCAATCGCGACCGACACAGTCAACGACTGTTTGACCATGACGGACAAGCCTCACGACCGACCTGTCAATCGCGATCGACCCATCAATCGCGACTGACAGAGTCAACGATGGTTTGACCACGATCGACTGAAAATTCGGATCACTTGTCAATCGCGACTGACCAGTCAATCGCGACTGACAGCCACGACGGACCTGTGAATCGCGATCGACACGTCAATCGCGACTGACCTGTCAATCGCGACCGACAGACTTTGCGAACACGTTAGAAGGGCAAATTAGGTCAAATTTTTAAGGCAAACATAGTGGTCTAAATTTTGGCCAAGTGTGGGACAAACACTCGGGGTTAGCATTGCATGTTGAGGCCGCAACCCAAGTAATTCAAGAATTTTTGCCTGCTTGATTGAACTGTTTTGAATCCTGTTTTAGCCCCAAAACCCTGAACTAGCATAACTTTCTCATACGAAATCCGTTTGCGGTGATTTCTGTTTTGTTGGAAAGCTCGTGGGGAGCACAACCAAAACATCGACTGGTTATAGTTAAATTAAGATCAGGAATATTAGCTAGGGTATTTTGAAGTTGACCATACCCAGGGGGAACAAAGTTCAGGGGTCTCTAGAGTTGTGTCCAAAAAGTCATAGTGCAAAATTGGTGAAGTGTTACATGAATGAAAGTGATTGGTTCTGTCTTTTGAATTTAAGTCTTGAGCTAACCGTGGGCCTCTTACAGGTCCGTTGAGAGCAGCAAAGGGTACGCAGGGCAAGAGTAAGTGCAGGCTTGGGAATACGCGTCCTGGGCACACCAGGGCAACGATACAAGGAAAGGAACTCTAGGTTGGAAAACCCGCAACACCCTCTGTCAATTCTTAGTTTAGGCTAAGTGCGGGTAGTGTTAGAAGTAATTCCAGGCAACGATAGGCACAAGATAAATAAAAGACTATCTAAGAAATCCAGTGCAAGTCAAGAGATAACCTGTGTGTGTGAACGACAACTTTAAAGGAAAAGAACCTAACGTGAAACGACCAAACTCAAATGCGAAATTAAACTCAAGTATTCCTAACGACGTGATATCAGACAAGAATATAAACACGATAATCAACATAAAAAGAATCAAGTAACCGATACAAAAGGACTCAGAAACGTGGTTGTACCTGAAAAAATTGGGTTAATCAGTTAAGCATATGAACCTTAGATCAGGACGACACCTAGTAAGAGAGAGACAAAGCCTTAGGTCTTCTGAGGCTAGTGTCAATCATACTGCAAGGTCTTGGGCCCAGCAGTTGAGTCACCACTCGCATTACCCTAGCTCGGATACCAGTGAATCAGGGATGTCTCAAGGCATGGACAGACCTACGGGAAGTTCAGGTATGCCATACTTGCACAGGGTAGAAGGCCCTTACAAAACATAGTTGGAATACCTTAGGACCAACCGATTAGGTGCTAGCATCTATGAGGACGGCCTAGGAAGGTCTGTAGTACAGATTAAGAATCCTGATCAATCCATTGGACTAGAGCACCCAGTTGTCAAGTTTGAAAACGGAGCATACTTGGACAAAGAAGGAACCATATACGTAGTCACTAGTTACCCAGATAGGACGGACGAATTCGGAAATGTGATCTCAAAAGCAGAGTTAGGTGACCTAGAGCAAGGAAACATGGGTGCAGAACCTAGAACCCCTCGAGGTAAATCGGTTCTCACTAGGATTATCACACCGGAATGGATTCCCCAGGATAATAAGAGCATAGAGCTGCTCCTCAATCGAGAAACCGACGAAGCCTTTTGGAGGTATAAATCTAATCAGCCAACTAATATAGGAACTATCATGATCTTTGAGTTTAAGGATCCTGATAGCCCAGGCAGAGTGACCTACTTAGACCACGCTTCAGAACAGATCTTTGTGGTTACGGAAAATGATAGGCATGCTTACACTTGGAAGGGTGAATTCATTTTCCCCCAACCGAGATCGAATGTATCCTATGGTCACCCTGGAGCTGGAACATCCCAAGCTCATGGAATGCAAAGAGACAGAAGTAGGGATAGACCAGAAGTAAGTTTTGCTAACCCAGTGGGTAGAGAAAGAACGAGGACGGAAATGAATAGAGTAGAACCTGAGATACTTAGAGCTCACAGGAATCAGAGAAATGCGGATGAGTTCCCTCTACCACGACCTAGAGAGCACACAAGGACGTTGAGACCGACTCAGTTAGTTAAGTCCATGAAGAACTACTTCGATGGCACGGGAGATCCATACGATCATGTGGCTGAGTTTAGACAAGTCCTGAGAGCTGAACAAGTGGAGGATCTATTCACGCAATACAATGCCTTTGGTCTGACCCTTAGGAACACTGCCCTGACATGGTTTCAGCCACTAAATGAGAGGCAGTTCAAGAGCATAGACCAACTCCTAGAAGCCTTCATTATTGAATTCTCTAAGAGTGGCATAAGGCATAATACCTCCTCGTTGATTCACAGCTTCAAGCAAACCCCGCAAGAGACCGTGAGACTTGCAGGAAGGAGATTTAGGCAATATCTTGAAAGGTGCCCTGTTTCGGAGTTACCCACACCAGCTAAACAAGTGGCTTTATTCCTGGATGGATTGCTAAGTACTAAATTGAGATCTTATGTGTACTTGAAGGACCCTAGGACCATAGAAGAGTGTGTACGCATGTGTATTGACATTGAGGATAACCTAGGGGAGGAGTTGGAGCTTGCTAAGATATACAAAGATTCGGATAGTGCCTCTAGCCTCTCTTCCACGCAATCCACATCAATTGAGGAACTTGCAGAGAAAGTAGCTCAGAAATTAGGTGTAACTAGCAAACAAATCCCAAGGTTTGCCCCTGTGAAAAGGTGCTATACTTGTGGTGGCGACCACATGGCGAACGAGTGTCCCATTATGGCTCAACCCCAAGTAAATCCTAGTAGCCAGTACTGCACCATAGAATGGAGGTACACCAATCACACCGCACAAGATTGCCCCTACAACAAGCAAGCAGTTAGGCAAACCTATCCTCAACCCTATCCACCACAGGGAAGATACCAGAACCAGTACCCTCCACAGCCATATGGCAGGCCACAACAAAATTATCAACCACAATATCAAAACCAACAAAGGCCTCAGCCTGTGCTAGCACAACAACCCCCAGCCCCAGCTAATGTGATTCCGGTAAAGTATGCTGTTGCAGAAGAAAACCTGAATAGAGCTATAGTCCCTGTAACCCCACTGCTTTCCGAGAGTGACCCCAGTGACCATAGCTTTGATTCTACACATGTCGATAGTCCCCAGGCTTACTACATGCAGTCTCCAGAACATGGTGAGTCCTATTACAGCGAAGAGCCAAATGAACCTAGTTGGGAGTCAGATTACACAAACGTCATGTACGCAAACCCCAATCCTAGGCCTCAACCTAGGCAAGTAAGACCCCCATTCCCAAGAGGACCGTGCTACAGATGCCAAGGAGATCACCTCATTCGTGATTGTCCCTTACCTCCACCTACACAAACCCAGTCAGTGACGATCCAAGGCTTTTGCCAAGATTGTGGAAAAGAACATCTCTTACGAGATTGCCCAAAGAACCCCAATAATATGCCAAAAATCACGCCTATCAATGTTATTGGGTTAGTGGTAGATTCCACAGGAAGTGTCACTTCCACTGCTCCCGTACAGGTAGTCACTAGAGCTCAAGCATTGCAGCAGAATCAAGGGGTAAACCAGGATAAGAACCCAGAGACTAGTGAAACCGAGAGCGTGACAAAGAAAAGGACTAGAGCGTGGAAAGATAGTCGAGAAAGAATGAAAAGACAATGGGCTAAAAAGATGAGTGAACTTGAGGAAAGCATAAGAGAAACCAAAGCTAGGATAACTGAACTCACATCTCAACCTCCCTCTCACACTATCCCACCACCACCATTCCCATCGCCATCCGACCCGCCACCTTCCAACCCACCTCATATGATTCCACCACCCCCTAGAGTAGGATCCGTATTAGCTGATCCCACTCTTGAAGATATAGACATGATGCTGAAAAACATATCAGGCCAGAATCCAAGAAGGGCCAAATGTCACGGATCATGACAAGTGTTACCCTAGAGCTGACCTAGAGATAGAAAGAACCAAGCTTTGCGCAAAAATGGTCGCATTGGCTCAGACTATGTTTGAAGCCAGCCGCCTTTTCAATTACTCGGGCTCAGCCAAGATGCAATTACACTTGGATGGACTTCTGGAGAAGTTAGAGGGCATAATTGCAAGATCTGCCAAAGAAGAAAAAAACCAAGAAAGAGATAACGCAAGCAAAAATATGACCCATTCCCCACCGAAAGCTTACGTGCCAATTTCTATTGAACCAGACAATTCTCCCTCCCTAGAAAGAATAGAGAATCTAATGGCACAATCACATAAGGAACCTGCCTTTCAACACAAGGGCAAGGCAAGTGAAAGAGTAAGCATTCCTGCTCAAGAAGCCTATGTGCCTAACTCTACGGATCCGGACACATCATCTTCTATGAATCAGTTCACACCAGAATTCCTACGCGAGATTCAAGAAGACAAATGGGCTAAGGAAAGTGAAGTCCCTCCTCCCATTGAACTTGTGGATGCTGCACATGACCAATTCCCACAAGACATCCCATCCATTTATGGAGAGCAGGAGAGTACCCAATCTCAAGAAAAATTAGACTTCGAGTCTAATTCTTTACAAGAACTACCCCATTTTACAGGCCCATGGGAAGCAAAGTCCACTTGTATGAGAGCACCTACAGTCATGGTAAGGAACGAAGATTCAATCATACCTAGGAACACAGAGGTAGTGAAGAACACCAAAGTGCAGTGTAATCTCAAGTTAGAAGAGCTACTCAAGGTTAGACCTGAAGTATGGAAACATGTAGCCAATCAAGTACCAGGGATAGCAAAACCTCGTTCCCAGGTAGAATCACATAGGACAGTGCCAGAAATACCCTTGGATAAGATAGGAGATATGTGTGAAGGTGAAGAAGGTAATACCTATCTTCCCATCACCTACCAGGACTACACCACCAAGGCAATGCGCAGGAGTTGCAATTGCTACCACTTCCCTATGGAAGCGTTGGGGCAAGCCAGCACTCAGGCCAACGAGAATGAAATTGCAGATGGCAGATGGTCATATTGAGAGACCCTTAGGATTGCTAGAAGGAATAACTCTCACCACTTGTGGTGTCGAGTTTGAGCATACATTTGCTATATGTCACTTTAGCAAAAATCATGCCTATGAGATGATTTTGGGAAGACCATTTATGCGACAGTTGCAAGTGGTACAGGACTGGGGAACCAACTCCTTGTATTTGCAACACTTAGGTGTTACAACCAAAGTAAATCTCAAAGATTACTCTCATAGAGATGTCCCTCCCATCCAATGGAATCCCATCCATAGAGCCAAAGATGATACGGAATCGGTGCATTCCATAGGATCAGGATCCTCATGGATGCATGAAGACACCCACTTATGGATGTGCAAAGTAGCAGTAGACGAAGAGAAGAGAGAAAAAGCCAGAGAGGTAGGTGCAAAAGAAACCCATAGATCAATCCAAGACCCAGCCTATGCACCTGTAGTTTTTCCAGACGAAGAATTTGAACCTCACGGTTGGGCAGAAATCTTAGCAACAATGGACGTAGCCATCAATGAAGAACAATGGACACCCCACTGTGATGAGGATGGCTATGACCTTTCAGTCTTCTCCATAGAGCCAATCATGGGAGAGGCAGTTCTAGAAGAATGCGAACCTAGCCCTGATGCATTTGAGGATGCAAGTGACTCCGATCTAGAGTCAATCATTATGGACCCACCATTTGCATCAGATGAAGAATACTTCCATGAAGTAGAATTTCAACCCCAGAGGCATGGAGAGCTTACAAATGATGTAAGATTAACAACACATGTGACCCCGAAGGAAGACGAAAAGAAACGAAAAAAGCGAGAAGTCTCACCAGAAGAGGGAGAATCTTTGTTTGAGGTCCCAGAAAATTTTAAGAAATATGAGATAGATGACAGGAGGGTCATGATAAGAATGCCTAAACGAGAGGCACAATCAGGGGAGGCCTATGATAACAAAGAAACCACCAAGAAAATAGTAGTGGCCCTAGAAGAAGGAGAGGAGAGATGCACGTACATAGGCCATGACCTAACAGAAGAAGAAGAGCATGCGTTGATTGCCTTGCTAAGAGAATACAGATATGTATTCGCTTGGAGTTACAAGGATTTGAAAGGTGTTGACCCGGACATATGCTCACACACCATTCCCATGACCTCAGATGCTAAACCCTCTAAGCAAAAGCCCTATACATATAATGATAATTACGCTGCTAAGATCAAAGAAGAGATAGATAGACTGGTTGAAGCTGGATTTATCTATGAAATTGAGCACACTGAGTGGGTATCCCCCATCGTAGTGGTGCCCAAGAAAAATGGAAAGCTGCGCGTATGCATTAACTTGAAGAAGGTTAATGCAGCCACAATTCGAGATAACTATCCGCTTCCCATCACAGAACATCTCTTAGAAAGAGTAGCAGGCAAGGAAGTGTACAGCTTCCTTGATGGATTTTCGGGCTACAATCAAGTGGCCATTGCTCCAGAGGATCAACATAAGACAGCATTTGCCACTGAATGGGGCATTTTTGCCTTTAGAGTAATGCCATTCGGGCTTACCAATGCACCCGCTACCTTCCAGAGGCTGATGTGCCATGTGTTTAAGGAGTTCCTGAGGAAGAATTTAGAGGTCTATGTTGATGATCTCTGCGCTCACTCCAACATTAGACAAACCCATATCCCTGAACTCAGACAGATCTTTGACAAATGTAGAGAATATCAAGTCTGCCTGAACCCAGAAAAGTGCGTTTTTATGGTCAGGCAAGGCAAGATTCTAGGACACATAGTGTCAAAGAATGGCATATCTACTGACGAAGAGAAAGTGAGAGCTATAGCAGAGCTACCTAGGCCAAAGAATGTCAAGGAAGTACAAGCTTTCATGGGGCATTGTGGTTATTACCGACGATTTATACACATGTATGCCGTCATTGCAAAGCCCATGTACGGACTTCTGACAAACTTTGAGTGGACGGAGGAATGTGAGAATTCCTTCCAGGAGCTTAAACGAAGATTATGTTCAGCACCAATCTTGACCACACCAGATTGGAATAAGCCATTCCATGTTCATGTGGATGCATCCAATTATGCTATTGGATGTGTGCTTACACAACCTACTGGTGAAGGTAATATGGATCTTCCAATTGCCTATGCCAGTAGACAGTTGAATGCAGCTGAACGAAATTACACCACTACGGAGAGAGAAGGCTTAGGCATGGTATATGCAGTTAAGAAATTTAGACACTATTTGCTTGCAAATAAGTTTAAATTTTTTACTGATCATCAAGCATTGCTATACTGGCAACAGACTATCTAACTAAGTGGGTAGAGGTAAAAGCCACGACGAAGAACGATGCTCAAACAACTGCCAAATTCTTGTTTGAGAATGTATTCACAAGATATGGGCTACCTATAGAGCTTGTAAGTGATAGAGGCACTCACTTCTTGAACGAAGTGATTGAGAATCTACTCCAAGAATTCTTAGTAATACATAAGAAATCTGCCCCCTATCACCCTCAAGCTAATGGACAAGCTGAGAGCACCAATAAGATCTTATGCAATGTACTGACAAAATTAGTAAACACTAAACGCTCTGATTGGGACAAACAGCTACACCATGCTGTTTGGGCATACCGAGTCGCCTATAAAACGGTACTCCAAGCCATATCCTTTCAGATGGTATTTGGCCAAAACGTTGTGCTACCCTTGGACTTCTTGATTCCTACATTGAGAGTAGCACAAGAGCACGAATGGACGGGTCATGAACTCTCCTCTAGAATTTTTGACCTTGAACGATTAGGAGAAACAAGACTGAGAGCAGCTGCAGGAATATATGCAGCTAAGAAGAGATAGAAGGCATACTTTGATGCCCATGTGAAGGATAAGGGCTTGAAAGCAGGAGATCTAGTTTTAGTCTATACACTGAAACAACACGCAAGGAAGCTAGAAAAGAGAGGCTACGGACCTATGATCATCAATAGGATCTCCACGAGTGGAGCAGTACAACTGGCCACATTAGAGGGTGATATTCTTCAAAACTATATTAGCGGATGCAGAGTCAAGTTGTATCAAGAACCCCTCACAGAGGAAATGCTCAGTCGACTCAACACTGCTAAAAAACGCAAGGAGGAAGAAAAGCGAATTCGAGAAGAAGCTCAAGCAGAAGCTTTAGAACGCATCAGAAGGATGAAATTAAGAAGACAAGGCAGAGAGCACCCTAGGCAAGATGCATACGCAGATCAAAGATATGACATGGCAGTGTGTGAAGTCGTAGGAACAAGCTCACATAGGATAACTGATCGACGACCTTTCATAACCTTGGATATAGGACAAGGAAAGAGTGCAAGGACCGTAAGAGCCTTGATTGACTCAGGTGCAGCCACTAGTGCTGTTAGAGTGTCTTACTGTCAAGAGTTGCAGTTAGCTGTCAATCCTGTGGAAGCATATCTCATAGGATTGGGAGGTGTGGAAACCCCTTGCATGGGCGAGGTGGAACTTCCTCTCTACATTCATGATGAGGTAATGACAGTTAAAGTACTAGTGTGTCAAGATGAGGACCTCACGGAACCCCTTGTCTTGGGTCAAGACTGGATCTATGACCAAGCAGTCAACTTCAACCTAAGAAGTGGACTTCTTCAGGTATGGGTCAATCATAGTCGAATTACAGTAGAGTTAGATAATGGAGCACTCAAGGAACTAGGAAAGGCACAGACTCCTGGTCCCTCCAGGGGTGCACATGAAGTTGACTATGCTGTTCTTGTCCAAAACTATGTGTTGCAGAGGAATGATATTCTCAAAAAAGGAGTCAGGGATGCAACGGAACTCCCTTCTTTTCCAAAGGCCAGAAGGAGGCAGCGACCAAAGGTGGATCAAAGGCAGAAGAGGCAGAGTACTACCTATGCCGGAAATCAAAAGTACCTGCGCAGCAAAATATCTCAGCAAGTAAACCAAGTATGGGTGCGGAAAGGCGAACACCCGGTTGCACTCAAGCCAACCACACGGGCGAAGCCTCTTATTAGTAACCAACAACACGACACTAATAAGAAGTCTTTCAGAAATTCTTCTACTAACGTGAAATCTATTTGGGTGCCCAAGAAGTTGATGAAGGCTAGCCCACAATCAAGACAAATTTGGGTGCCTAAGGCTTGCTTGCGGGCTCAAATAGCTACGCCGAAGCCACAACCTATACAGCGTAACCCATTCACTCGCACAGCCAGCATTCACTCGTTTTCAACACTCAAGAACACACAAAGGCCCATGAGCACGAACATAATCGCTTGTAAATGGGTCCCTAAAAGGCCTCATTTTCAAGCCGATACACCTATAAAGCTCTCTAGAGCCTCTACAAAACCAAGAACAAGACCCATCCACTGCATTTGGCAGCCTAAGACCTGTAATAAACCCCCCGACCCCAATTTGTAAATTCATCCCCACTTACTAACTGCATTAGTCTCCTAGGACTACCCAAGCATTAACTACACACACTGTCTTCGTGCACTTACTAACCACTAACTCACCATCTACCTCATGTTAATGTTGTAACGGGGACAACAACGGATTTATTCTGTCCATTACGATGTTAACACGTGGTTCTATATTCTCACAGAACCAACCAGCAAACAGGGCCATGGCAGAAGCAGGAGGTGCTAGTTCTCAAGCCGGATCCGGTGCACAGATTGTGGACATAGAAACACTCCTCCTCGAGCCACATCTCACTGCAAGGCCGCAAGAACTTCAAGCCGTGCATGTGCTCCCCATTCAGGATCCTCCTCAAGGGCACACTTCTCAAGTAGGTAAACACGCTCACTGGTTCAGTGATGTCGCTGGACCATTGGGCGATGGAACCTATTTCTGGGAAGCAGAATTGGCATTTAATGGTAAATGGGGACGATACCACTTTTTCACGCGCGAGTTTGAAAGCTATCAGAACGCCGAGGTCATGCGATCAGTATGGACCAAAGCCGGTGTGGACAGTTATTTCAGGGCTCACTTACCAAAGCCGGATTTCTTACGTTGTTCATATCTTATAAGTACCATCACGCCAAGCAGAGCCAAGGGAGGCGACAACACCTTTGTGTTACCCTCTCTGCTGCCGGGTCATGAACTCAAAAGATTCAAGCTGACCCTTAATCTGGTACGAGAAGCGTTGGGCATGTATGGCATGCACATCCCCACTAAAAAGGAAACCATGGTTCCAGGTCGAATGAAACACAAAGATCTTAATAAGCTGAAGGATATGGTAGCGATGACACCTACCATTGCGCTTCACCTGCGGACCGTCATGCAACATTTTGCTTTCCCCGCCCAGGAAAGATTCACCATGCCCCCAAAGAAAATTTGGTTCAGCTTGTATCTAGCAGAGACAGAATGCCTTCCCATCAACGTGCCACATTGGATCATAGATCAGATCCACCTAGCCCATCAAAGGTGGAACAAGAAGCAGAAAAATGTGCTTCATGGATGTTGCGCTCTAACAAAGATAATCTACCGATGTCTGGCCTATGACGTGCCTATTCAACGGGCACTCATATGGCCCCGCGCCCAGGAATTCCAGAGAAGACTATCAGCAGCAGGTCCCCCATCAAAAAAGATGAGGGGGGGAGTACAGTTACCCTGCGCTCAACCAAGGGGAGCCACCACCACACCAGAAATTACCCCTCCCCAGACACGACGCGTTAGGCCATTCACAATCCGGCTACCAAGACCAAGCACAGATGGACCTAATCTGGTATTTCCACCCGTCCCATCAGATCTGGAATTCCCACAAGGTTTTACTCTCAATGATCTCACGGATGAAGAAGTGGCTAGACTGATCTATGACTCTAATCTCGAGACGGAAACAGAACGAGCTCAGGAACCACAACCTCAGACAACAACAGCAGCCCCCACCCGACCAGAAGTGGTAGAAGTCGACGTCGAGGAACAAGAGACAGAACAAGAGGAAGAAGCCTACGAGGAACAAGAATATGACGAGCTTTCCGAGCTGGCAAGTGCCCCTGCGTATTCGGCACAAATCAGAAGACTATATCGAACCATGCAACTCGTTCAAGAACAGCATAAGATGTCACTGGAATCGGGCAAGAAACTCATGAACCAGTTGCTAGCTGAGGAAGGTGTGGATGATTTGTTCATTGAGTCCATAAACCTTCATGCCGACGCAGTAGGAGTGGATGAGGCCATCCATGAGGCAATGGCCTACATTCACAGATTTGAGAAGAGGGTTCCCGTTCGTCCCAGGAGGTCCGGGAAACAAATTCACATCAATGTATCAGCACCAGGAGAGACAACGCAAGCAGAAGAACATCAGGAAGCACCACTGTCACCACCATCCCCACCTCGCACTACACAATTCACTCCACCACATGACACTAGCACTACCACGTCCACTACCACCACCATTGTCATGGGCATCCCACTCTCTCCGGGAATCCAATTCGGGGGAGTCACCATGCCCACTTTCACCACTCTTTTCACTGACGTCACATCCACTCCACCCACTGTCCCCATCTACACTGTCACTCAAACAATTGACACTATGGAAACATCTCCTGCCACAGCACCGCTCCCTCCCCCCATGCCACCTTCATCTCCCATACCCCCGCCACCCACATCTCCACTTGCATCCACATCATTCACAACTCCCCTTCCCGCCCCCATTCCCCCTGCATCTTCACCCCTCCCAGCATTATTTAATGTAAATAGCATATTTTTAGCACTAAATCAATGTGTATATCAGCTCCAGAATGAGTACAGAGCTCTGGACGACCGGTATCAGCAACTAACAACACACCATCAGAACTTACAAAGGCAATTTCACATTCTACAAGAGGAAAATGCAGAAGTGAATCAACGCTATACAACGCTTGAGCAGGCTCACCAAACACTATTGGAGGCACCCCAACCATCAACAGAATCAGGTGTCAAACAACTAGAAGCTTTGCTCGAAGTATACCAGGCCGATAACCTACGAGTCAGATGCAACTTGGCACTACTGCGAAAACATATGGCCACAGCACTGGAGGAGAACAAAAGACTGCAAAAACAAAATGAAGAGAATCTGGAAGCAGCAATGGAAAGCTCCCCTCACGAGATAGATCCAGAGCAGTTCAAAGCAGTTCCCACGGAGACGATGAAAACCATTTTGGAAAGCTATGCAGATCTCCTGGAAGCCCATGATGACTTGGAAAGAGAGCGTGACACACTTCAGAGCAGGCTTAAGGAACAGGAACAACCGAAGAGTGTCCCCTCAACCTCCACCTAAGATGAAGTAAAGGCCTTAACTGAGCAGGTAGCAGAATTACAAAAGAGGTTACTGACATACGAGAGGTAGCCATCTCCAGTGGTCGAACCAGAGCAAGAAGAGTTGGTCCCTATTGAGGTGGATGATTCGTACGAGGAACCTTATGTTCCTATGCCAATGTCAGGTGGGCGACGAACCTCAGAGGGACTAGACACATTGGAAGTGGAAGCACCCGAGTGGCTTCAAACACTGGAAAGGACAGCGAACACCCACGAAGAACGAGTGGCCATTCAGATCCAATCACTAGTGAACTTAGAAGAAACTGTCATAAAGTCTGAATATTTCAGAAGCATGTCTCATCATAGATGGATCGGCACCAATAATGACCAATATGTGCCATTCTGTATACTTTTGGCCGATTACAACGCGGAGATTCTACGACAATGTGGCAAGCCTCCCACATTTGCTACACAATTTGGTCCAGATGATATTTTGGAAAGTGCTCAGCGTGGGTCCATCCATCAACCCACCTGGAGAATCAGGCTTCTAGAAACGTATCCAGAAATGGTCCGAACCTGGAATAATATGCCGTTGTTTATTAAGTATAACCCTTGTTACATTCCAGTTCTTCGACGACGCACCTGGCCTGAATTCACTATTGCCGTCAAAGACATCAAAGCCTGTGCAAAATGGTTGAATTATGTTTATCTAGCACCTCCACGAGGACCCCCCACGGTCAACTACATGATTTCTACAATCCGTCACTGGAGTACTCGGCTACGCAATAATCCTGATGTGATGGCCCAGATGTGTATGAAAATATTTGAATTAATGCTGATCACTTTCAGGACGTTTAAGAACATTAAGGACCCTCACTTCTCAGGTGCAGGCTTTGTGACAGGAAACCAGGATCTAGTGTACGATATGAGTACCACCCCGTCAATTGAAGTAATATATGCTTGGCACTCCAGAATCAAGTACCTCCCAGCTTGCTTTAAACAGACATTTGAGGAGATGTTCATCACAGGATTCTGGGAATATCACTCCGAAATCTTTATACCCAGACCATCACATCTCCTCCAATTATTTGCTGTGGAGAGAACTATTTACTCAGAACAATTAAGGGTGCCTCATCCAGATGTTCCCGGACCTGTGAATTGGGATGAATTGCTCACAGATCTAGCACGCGGCTTGCGACTCGAAGAACACCACCTAGCCTCCGATGTCGTCCAATATTATGTTCAAAAATCCTCTAGACAAGGGTCTGTCAGGGGCGACAGACGCGAGAGTGGGGGGGGTGTTGGCAGCAGTCAGGGAACCGAAGGAGCCACAAGACGAAGAGAGTCAGAGCGAAGGGACAGCACAAGCAGACATGGCAGTCAAAGAAGATCTGGCAAATAGGCCAATAATTTTCCTCATGAAGAAGCAAGTATGAGCATTCACGCAAATCTAGCACTTAGGCAACCCTTTAACTTTTCAAAAACCCTTACACCAATTAAAAGTGATTCTCATCACTAAACACCATTGTAAATACCATTTCATATTTTTGTAGCTCCATTTTGTGCAAGCCAAGGAGTCCTTGAGCTTGAGGAGCTTTAGAAGTATCTACCTGCCAATTTTCGCAATTTTTAGATCTCGTTTGAGCCCTCAAATAAGCCCTGGAACCTAATTTTTAACTAGACCGGACACTAGGTCTGAACAGGGCCAAAGCTAGTCAAAAACTATAAAAGGAGCTAGAGAGCTCATTTTTGGGGTTAGATTGTAATTGAAACAAACTTGTAAGAGCTTTTTGAAAGTAATCTAAGAACTCCATTGCATTTCACTCTTTGTCTTGCCGTGTGTGCGTGTGTGTGTATGTGTGTGCATGCTAGTGTGCTTCTCACTCACGCACTTGTGCCGCCACTTGCTCAAGGTCTTCATACCATCCTCACGTCTTCCCGGATTGACATTAAAGGAGGTGCTACTCATCACTGAGCTACAGTATGCAAGTGTATGTGTCTGTGTATATGTGTATGTGTGTCTATGTATGAGTGTTTTCATATGTGTGTGTATGTGTATATGTATGTATGCATGTTTGTATGTATGTATGTATGCATATGCATGCCTATGCATGTGTATGTATGCATGTGAGTGTATGTGTGTGTATATGTGTATGTGTTTGTGTGTCTATGTGTGTGTATGTATATGTGTGTGTATGTGTATGTGTATGTGTATGTGTATGTGTATGTGTATGTGTCTGTATGTGTGTGTATGTATATGAGTGTGATGTGTGTGTATGTGTGCGTACGCATATATGTGTGTATGTGTGTGTATGTGTGCGTATGCATATATGTGTGTATGTATATGTGTGTATGGTTATGTGTGTATGCATGTGTGTATGTATGTATGTATGTGTATGCATGTGTATGCATGTGTATGCATGTGTGTATATGTATACATGTGAGTGTATGTACCTACCTCTTGCCTCTCTCTCTCTCTCTCTCTCTCTCTCTCTCTCTCTCTCTCTCTCTCTCTCTCTCTCCCCCTTGGAATCCTGGCACAAATGTGCAAAGAGAATTCTTTTTTTTTTTTGTCTTTTTCCCAAAACATCACATAAGCGATGCTCCAAGGTTGCAAGCAGTTTGCCAGCATCACTAATATGCGAGGCTTGTTATGCATCATTGCATAAGTGACATTAAGTGTTGCTTATGTGATGCGCCTCCCTTGTTTTTAGAACCGTAGCTTTTTCGATGCTCTATTTTATGAGTGTCGCATAGGCAATGGGACCCATTTTTTTCATTTGGGGGCGTTACTATGCCCCTTATTTTTTTTAAGTGATTTGAGACTACATATGAAGACATCAAAGGTCAAAGAGATAATAGTTCATTAAACATAGATATCTTGTATATTTTTCATTAAAAATCATTACATAAGGAAGGTTTTAAATTTTAGGAAGAAGTTTAGAAAACATGGGGGACATGAATACCCAAATAGAAAAGTTTGATAAGCACAAATGTCAAGCTTTGAAATTCAAGGTTTCTTGTTATTTGTAAGGTAGAGCTGATTAAAAATTATCTTTAACCAAGTTTTCCTAATGAAACAACTCAACGAGAAATTAGATACTTTAGATTTTGGAATGAGAGAGATAAGAGATCAATATTTATAGTCTCACAAGACATAAACAATTCAATGATAGGTTTGGGAAGAACTTGAGAGATTCAAGTAAAGAGGTTTTGGAAGAACTTGAAAGATTTGAGTAGAGAGGTTTGGGAAGAAATTGAAAGATTTTAGGCTACAATCACAAAACCTAGCAAGATTAAGCTAAAAAATGAATTGAATGATCTTAAAAAGATTGCAAAAACTTTTGTAAGTTATTATTTTTGGAGAACCAAAGTGAGTGAGAACACTTTGGATTCCATTAACTTCTATGTAGAAGATGATGACTTGTTTAATTACACTCTTATTGGACTCAAGGAGTATGGGAGGCAGAAAGCGTCCACAATATTAGGTTATGCTAGAAATCATTTTTTAAATTTTAAGAAACTTGCTCCTCTCATGCATACAATGGAGATGAGCCTTAGTGGAGGACCATTATCATCACAAAAGGGATCACAAGAACAAGTGTTACACAATCAATGGCACGGCAATCACATAAAGAATTTCCCATAAATTTCTGCAAGTTTTGTAGTTGGAAGAGTTGTAAATATGTTTGGGAATAGATTTTGTAGAGACCGAAAGAATCTTCACACAAAGGAAGACTTGTTTAGGGTAGATTTTTTTATTTTTAACTTTTTCAAATATAATAAAAACTGATCGATGAGAGATCCACTATAGAAAGGTCAAGTCTCTCACTTGTAGAGGCTTTTTGCTAGTGTGTGTAAATGAGCTCTTCTTCTTGCAAGATTCATGCATGAGCTTTCATGGCTTTTTTATGACTAAATTTTGTAGGTTTTATGGTGTATGAAAATTTAGTTGCATCCATATGTGACTTATCTTGAGGCTAAGTGCTTTTTGTCTGTCTTCTCGATTACAAGTTTTATTGGTGCTAACTTTTGGTGATTATCAACAGTCCACAACCTTTTCAACTCTGCACAAAGTTATGGATGATTTTTCTTTTTCTCATCTTCGGTTGTTGCAATGTATAGATCTTTTCTTTAACTCGAAACGAGCAATCATGTGCTCAATTATGACAAGAAACGAGGGGGATATGACTATTTTTCTAACTATTTTTCTTTCAATTACCTGTGTGAGCATAACTTTGAATTTGGAAATGATGATGAAATGATCACCATTGATCGAACCAGCATATAGTGCACATCGACGACATATAGTAGGTTTATGAAGGTTTTAATAGTGCAAAAGATGCTTGCTTGCTTCAAAAGTTTGAATTCACTGCAGTTGATTACATCGATTCTTGTTCTTGTTGCACAGTTATTTATTTAAAGGGAAGACAGACTTCAAGTTACATTCTTGAATATGTCAAAGTTATGGTTTCATGGTGGTATGGCTTACAAGTTCGTGACGAGCATGACAAGAGGCCATGTGTCTTATTATGCTGCTTCTTTTATATTTCCATGAGTGAGTAGACTCTGATTGTAGACTCAATCAATATTTCATTGGAAGATACATGTGGATGTGAAGTATCACTTCAGATATGAAATGCTAGAGGATAATCACCTACAACTTAAAAAAACTCACACTAACCAAGAAATATATTTTTTATTTGAAAAAGGATATAGGATTCTTTTCATGAGCACTTTGCATATTTTTGTTGCAGTCTTATATGTTAAGTGGTTTATAACATTCACTATTTTTATATCGTCCCCATCTATTAATTTTTTCATTGTCAGCATGTATATATTTGCATCACCATAGATGCATTAGCCTTTAAATCTCAGGTTGATAAAGTGGTAAAACCTGATATGCCATGCATGAATATTTAACAAACCGATACTATCCAAGAGGTAATAGAGATCAATCTATTTCACGTGAAACACTAAGGGCTACGACACTGGTCATTATTGATAATGCATTCTGTCTTCACTGGTCATTATTGATAATGCATTCTGTCTTCCCCATCATTTATACTCCTTTGGTTCCTATTGTTTGCATGCACTTTCCATTACTCTTCAACTTCAGGGCACCACAGATTTAGACCACCTCATGCACCATGTCTATAAAGATGTGCCAAAGCATCCACTGTAGACCAGCTCAAGATGAAAGAGCAAAAGGTGATGAATATGGCTTGAACATCAGCAAGGAAATCCGCCTTCTAACCAGCAGGTCACTAACTGTGATACTCTATATAGTTATTATCAACAACCATGTACAAAGAAGTCTCTCCAGATTTATACGATCCATCTCCACAAAGATATTGTACATGTATGTAAATGTGTAAGAGATAATTAAGGAAGCTCAACTCTCGAGGATACAGTATTGATCATTCATAGCTAAGCCCATGCAGATGTTGGTCCTGCAGCCTTTGCTTTAAGACTTTACCATCTAGCCACACAAAAGGATCAGCACATGCTTTAATTGCAAGATTTGGAACATATCTGCAAAATAAGATGTGCTACATACCATGCTGACAGCGTGGCTGGGGCTGTTTGCAGAATATGAAAACCTTATGAGCACCTTTTGAATTCAGTAGTCAATCTC
Source organism: Ceratopteris richardii (assembly GCA_020310875.1). NCBI lineage: Eukaryota > Viridiplantae > Streptophyta > Polypodiopsida > Polypodiales > Pteridaceae > Ceratopteris > Ceratopteris richardii. The sequence continues at coordinate 195,179,151 of CM035412.1, forward strand.
CAATTTTCTCAAGATATGGGCAACCTTAAATGCTTCCTCATACATAAGAGGTCCTTGTCAGCTACCTAATGTCACAAATAATCACTACAAGAGCATATACCATCCTTGAAATGGTGAAGCCGATTTAGATCCCTCATGACAATTTCACGACCTATGATCTCAGAAATATGTTTCATAAAGTTGTGACAATCAAGACAAATGCGTAAATTCTTTACCATTCTAAGAGGGGTTCCAGGGGATGAATTGAGAAGACCGAAAGCAAGAGCCATTCGCTCACTGTGATGACTTAGTATATGTTGCTTAACCTCCTCAGAAACATCATCTAGCACCAACCTTGTATTTGGCGCATATCCTCTCTCTTTGGCTTGATTTGTCAAGTTCTCCAGCAGGTCTAGAGCAGCATCCTTGTCTTCCAGCAACCCTTCATTTGCCAAAAAATGGTAACATGTGTTGTTTACCTCAATGAGTGTACGACCTGGCTTTTTCTTCAACCCAAGTTTTGCCATGGCTTGCAGCAAAGTCTGTGCTTCATTAAATTTTCCTTCGGAGGAATACATCCTGGAAAGCAATATATAAGGTGCAGCATTGTGTGGCTCGCACATGATAACACCATTCGCAGCTCTCTTCCCTCGAACCACATCCCCATATTTCTGGCATGCACCAAGTAAAGCTGACCACATACAACCATTAGGTGGAAGTGGGCTCCCCTCGATAAAATCCTCAGCTGCATCGAGATGTGCAGCTCGTCCTAGAAGGTCAACCATACACCCATAATGCTCTTGAGTGGGTGTGATACCATAATCTTGTCTCATAGTTTCAAAATAGAAACATCCTTCCCTGACGAGCCCAGCATGACTACATCCGGATAGAATCCCCACAAAAGTTCTGCTGGTTGGGGCCACGTTTTCTGTTTTCATTTGTTCAAAAAGCTGAACTGCTTTCTTACCATCTCCTTCGTCAGCAAAAGCTATAATGATGGAGTGCCAAACTGAAGGATCGTGGTCATTCATGCAATCAAATACCCTACATGCTTCTTCGAGAGCACCACAGTTACTGTACATTTCCAAAAGTGCTGTCCCTACAATGCCATCAATTGAGAAACCTCCATCAATGATGGAAGCATGATAGAAACGGCCTTGTCCTAGCAAAGACATGGCAGCACAAGCTTTGAGAATAACAGCATATGTTGCATCATCAACCTTGATTCCTTCTTTTTTCATCTCATCAAGCAAGACAAATACCTCCATTTCATCACCTTCTTCGAGAAATGCTGCCATCATTGTAGTCCAAGTCACAACATCTCGTTGCTGCATTTGCTTAAAAACATTGTCAGCCTCAAGAAGACAACCACACTTGCCATACATATAAATTAAGGCATTCGCTAATGGAAGCCCAATCAAAAAACCATATTTAACAATCTGTGAATGAACAATTTGTCCCTCTGATAGCAATTTCAGCTCTGCACAAGTAGAGAGAATCGCAGAAAAAGTGAAGATATTTGGCTCAACATGATCCATCAACATCATATGATACATTTCTAGTGCAACATCAGCCTGGCCATTTTGAGCACATGCATTGATAATTGCAGTCCAGGAAACGACATCACGGTCATGTATTTGATGAAAAGCAAGGAGTGCCTCATCCACAGAGCCACATTTTCCATACATGTTAACTAAAGCTGTGCCTACAACACTACATGTATGTAATTCCTCTTTGCAAAGACGAGTATGGATTGCCCTCCCTTGCAATAGATCCATTAACTGTCCTAATGCGCCAACAATGCTCACCAACGTGAATACATTTGGCTGCACTTCCCCTCTTTCCATCTGCTGATAAAGCTGGAGTGCTTCCTCTGCTAAACCAAGCTGAGTGTGGGCTGTAATTATTGCTGTCCACGAAACCACGTCATGAGTGCTCATTCTTCTAAACACACGCATTGCATTCTCTATTTCTCCACCTCGAGCATACATTTTGATCAGGCCTGTATTGATGGCAACATCATTGTCAAAACCCCTAGCAGAAAGCAGTAAGTGAATTCTGATTCCCTCGTCTAAATCTTGGGTGTTTGCGCACGCGCTCAAAACAGAAAGGAAGGTATTTTGATTAGGTGAAATATCAGCGGATTGCATGTAGTGGAAGATGGAAATCGCCATATTCGGAAAACCATTATGAACATAATATGCGATCATGTTTGTCCATGTTATAGCACCAGGAAGTTGCAATCTAGCGACAATCAGGTTTGCCAAGTCGTTGTGCCCACTGTTGCTGTAAGCAATGACTAAGAGACTACAAAATGGGAGAAGCTGGTCAAGGCCTTGGTAAACCATATGTTTATGCACAGTCAAGCACCTCGAGATGTCAGCATCTTTTCCCAGAAGAGTTGCAAACGAAGGTCTGTCCGCACAGGATAAAGGAGCCAAAAAATCAGGATTTTCACAGAATTCGATGATCTCCAGAGCTCGCACAGATTTCGAGGGATCAGATTTTCGGGTGGTTTCATTTACAACAGGAGATAAACGGGTGTTTTTACACGAGGAAACAAAACAGCAAAGTTTGCCTGAGGAGTTGGCCTGGGTTCCGTGATTAAATCTGCTAATGCCGTTAGAAGAAGAAGGCAAGAGATTGTGGTGATGAATGTGAAAGGAAAACAGTGAATCGGATGAATGACAGAAAGTATCCACCATTGCTACATCTCGTCGTGTGCAACAGCTTACATAATATGAGGTGTAGATGCCTTACCTGTAACACAGGAAGTATTTCGTGAAAGGCAGGATGCATACTTGATACTAATCAAGTAGGGAACTCCCATGGTGGAGGTGTTTGCATGGAGCATCTTAGGGTGAGTTTGGACTGCTCCGAGGGCAGAGAGATGTTTTGGGTTTTTTGCACAGTGTTTCTTCTCATTAGCCATTTACACTAAGCGGCACTGCCAACATGAAATCATTATAATCATTGGATATTAAGTTGAAAATTTCACAGACGTAGATTTTTTATGTTCTGCCTGCGTTGATTTTGTTCGGAGGGGGAAAGGCCACTACACACTATTACGTGAGGCGAGTTTGAAACATTTCCTGGTTTTTGTTCGTTAGTAGGTCATCACCACATGAGAAGGAAAAAGTGGTGCGGAAGATTGTACACTTGGCTGACGGATCCCATTTAAAAATGGCTGCTACTATTGTGTGAGATATATTCTTTTTCTTAGCAAAGTAATGAATCTTGAATTAAATCAAGTGGAGGAGTGGTAAAGTAGTAAAGGGCAAACATACAAAGCAGTTCATAAACCTTTCATATATATGGGTATCTATTTTAGTTCTCATCCCCCTTCATGTAATAACAGAGCCGCTAGTATCTAAATGTGGGATAGCTTTTTGTAGAAAAGATTTTAAAGATTGCATATGATGAAGAGGTCGATGGAGGGATTGCATGGCATTCTACAGTGCAAAGGAATGAAGTTGTTGAGGGGACAAAATCAAACGAGGAAATATGTGTGGACGAGAGTCGTGCGAGGATTGTGTATTGGAACATCGAGGAGGTATGAGTCAAACGTGAGGAAAAGGGAAGTCGGTAATGCTGAGATCTTTTGTACTCTTACAATATGTTTGGAGAGAGAGATGCTGAGTGCATCGAAGAGGAGAATTTAGTCAAAATTTAACGTCGAGGGTTGGAAAAAAAAAAAAAAGGTTTTTATAAGATGGTTGTGAAGAGCTAAGAGTAACTCTCTGTGGAGTGATGGCTTGTGGTTGAAGAGAGCGTTGCAGTTCTACATCGTGACAAGGAGTGGACTTAGATTGAAGGCTGAAGTTTGTTTGTGGCGTTAAGATGAGAGGGACATAGCAAACATCCACTCCGTTTAGAGAAAGGATCTTGATGTGAAAAATCATGTGGCCTGTCTACAAAGCATCTTTTCAAGATTGGATCGAACTCTATTCAAAAGCTTACAATGAATGAAATTTGAACTTGTGCATATGATTGAGAGAAATCAAGCAAACTTTAAGGTTGCACAAGCATTTGGGTCATTCCTATGTAGATCGAGTGAGCATATGCAAGCAATCCAAGAGCACACGATAATCTTGAATTCAACATTGATGAGAAGAAAGTAGTCTATCAGGTCATGTCAAATATGAGCAATGGTATACCATGGAGATCAAGGCATCTAATATTCAGCTCAAGGGCCATTTGGACCGTCTTGAACATGGTAACGTCTAGATGTTTCTTACACTGAAACATCAAACCTTTGGGAGGAGAAAGGAAAGATGTCATTGAGTGAAGTGAGAGGATTGGGAAGGGAGGAGAATGACATATGTAGGAAGAAAAGACGACCGAACTAAGGGGATTGGTAGAATAGAAGAGTGTTTAAGAGGCGTGATACGAAAAAGTGGAGGCAAAGATGACAGTGAAGTGAACAAAGGTTCGGGGAGTATGATGAGAATATGAAGCCATAACAAGGTTAAGAGGATTTCAAGGTAAAGGGTTCAATGGGCTCCTGGATTTTGACATGGTTCATGCTTGCAATTGCACTCCAGTTAAGAAAAATTGTTCTAGGGGCCTTTTGAGTTAGCAAGGAGTGATAAAAGGTAAAATAGAGGTTACCAAGAGAAGGAGAAATGAACGAAAGTGGAAGAGTTCGACACAATGCTGTTCGTCCATAGACCCAAAAAGGCATGAAGTGTGTGGAATGGACAAAAACTAATTCTCAATCCGAGTATCTACCCGATTGAGAGCTCATGCACCAAAAAGAAGAGTTTGGAGATCTAGAGATTCCCTCAAATCATAAGCCATTGATCTATTTCCATATCTAAATCCTTGTTGATTGGGAACAACATTGTTAAGTGCCCTTGAAGGCACTGAAATAGTTTTACCATCATAATAAACATCTTTCTCAACATCATACATGTTGGACTTCAAATAACATTGATTTCCAATATTTGAATGTCTTTAGCATGCATTCCATCATTAGCTAATGTCAATCAAGAGATCTGGTGATGAATGAACAATTAAGCAATTGGCTCTTGGACTTATTTCATAACCTTGTGATGTTGTAGCCTATCCATATCCTGCATCATCCTAAGGGGCAAGAGGACAGATTTTACTACACATGTAGAGGATCAAACATGCCTTGTAGGGTCGAGTTTTTCAGCAAGAATTTTGCATGCCATATTGGATGTAGGTAGGGGGTGTATTTTCCGTAGCCTCATAGTGTGTCAAGTGCTATTCGCAAAAAATCATATAGAAGATATAACTCGTAAGCTCTCTTTGTGTTTTCCTTTATTGCTATCAAGGGTGTTGGAGTTCGAGGTCCGTGGAAGCACACAAATAGCATAAGGAAGAAGGAGAATCTTAGATCACAACACAATACAGAAAGTATTACCAAGTGAATGTATAAAGGTAAGTGACCCATTAGGGCTATAGCCATATATACAATCTGCGGGAAAACATCTCCTAAAGAGGGAAAGAAGTGCCTGGACAATCCTAACTGTGTCCACACACATCACTACCAAAATATATCAACAAATCCCCCTAGGACTGATATGATGAAGAAGGAGCATGAACTCATGTATAATGAAGTGCTAAGCTATGTGGAAAGAAATCACTCCACAAAAGGAAGTAAGCGCAAAGCTTTGTGGAAAGCTTCAAACTTCTCCCTAGGCAGAAACTTTATGAAAATGTACACAATGCAACATTAACCTGTGTGGGCACATAAGCCAAATCGATATCTCCAACAGAGAAGCTCTCCTAACCTGATGGTAGTGCACCTCAATGTGTTTTGTGCAGGGAACTAAGGTTCCTTGCAACTAACAATGCACTCTAGTTGTCAGTACAGATGGAAGAGGTAGAAGACTAACCAACACCCAAATCATCCATAAGGCATATGTGCCACACACAACCAATAGTCACTATGAAAGTTTCCCTGTACTCAGGCTCACAACTATAAGTGGCCACAGTAGGTTGCTTCTTGCTCAATCAACATATGCATGAGCTACCAAGCATGAAGAAGAAACCACCAGTGGACACATGAGTGTCATAGCAACCACCAAGTCTGAATAAAAAAAGTCACCTAAATATGGTGGTAATGATCCCCAATTGGGACAAAAGAATCCAAGTAGTCAGGTACCACTCAAGTAGCCAAAGATGCAAAATCTTTTTTATTACTTCTCTATTGACTGAGATTTGAGGATTTACATGTAGCAAGTAAAAGAGTTGCATGTAGGAAGTAAAAGAATTGTATATCTGTTCAAATGCTCGAGTGATTTAAATAAGTGTGTGATGCGAGCTTTCAAATACATAATTGTGCAAGCCATGAGTAAGCTCATTCGAAACCCTAATTATCTTGAAACCCTAAAAACCTCTAAAATCACTTGTATAAAGGCCATTGATTTTTTTCAAACCCCTAAAGAAAAACCCTAACGAGAACCCTCACTTACAAACCCTAATTGCTATAATTCATAACCCATAAAAAACCCAAAAGAAAACTCTGAAACATCATGCGTACTTGTACCCTTTTGCGAACCATAACACCTTTGTGTTTAGAAAAGCCTAGAACCCTTGAGTAAATCAAACCCTAGATTCCAAAAGCCCAACACCAAAGAGTGACTGAAATCCATGTATAAACTTCTAACCCTTGAAACCCTAGTTCCCAATAACCCTTATTTGTACTATGAACCCAATATCGAAGAAAGTGAATGAATCCCATGTAATTTCATTAACCCAAAAACCTATGTGTAAACTTAAAACCCTTGAAATCTAACTTCTAACCCTAAAAGATCCAACTTCTAACCCTTGAAGTTCACTTTCAAAACCTCAAAAACCCTATCATCTAACCCTAAGATTCTTGTAAATTTAAAACCCTTGTTTATCTAACCATAGTTGTTGTATTTAAACCCTAACTTGAAACCTTAGGAACCTGATTTCCTAACCTCAAAACCCTAGAAAACCATGAATTCAAATCCCTGTGTAAATTTTGACCTATGATCACCTGCTAATAACCTTAGCCATAAGGAAATGCTAGTTGTTCTAATTAAAGACCCTAGCTTGGAACCTTATGAACCCAATTTTCCTAACCTTAAAACCCTTGTTTTATTGAGACCCTTGTATTTAAATTAATGAGAAATTGAATTAAAACCTTAGTGTGAAATAAAAAAAGAAGTGTGAAATAAGATGTGAAAAATAAAATGAGAAAACGAAAAACAAAAATAAAAACAGAAAATACAAAATAGAATGGAAGAGAATGGATGATTTTAGATCTAGAAGAGAAGGGACTAGAAGAGAAAAGGAAGATTAAGAGATCCATGTGTATATGCATATGTGCAGATCTAAAAGATGTTTCAAAATTGGAAAGATGATTTCTGTGAAATCTTATAAATAGCAAACTAACTGATCTATGAAATTTCCAGTGTTTTTTCATTAAGGGACTTTTGCTCTTCTCCTTTATCTTTTTTTTTTTCCTTTTCTCTTAGTGAGAGAGAGAGAGAGAGTCCCCTATCTCTCTACCCTCTCCCCTCCACTCCATTACTACACAAAGAGAGAGAGAGAGAGAGTCCCCTATCTCTCTACCTTCTCCCCTCCACTCCATTACTACACAAAGAGAGAGAGAGAGAGAATGCTCAAGGTCAATGCTAATTGCTTTAGGGAAATCAGCGGATCCCAGCAGCACGAAGATAGGGGAGAGAGAGAGAGAGAGAGAGAGAGAGTCTTAGATGTTGCTAGAATTTGAATATGTAGAGAGAGAGAGAGGGAGAGAGAGAGAGGGGAGAGAGAGAGAGAGAGAACAGACAGACGATGGCCGTAGGAGAATTCGGTGCTATTGGGATCACTAGAGAGAGAGAGACTGAGAGAGAGAGAGAAAGGAAATAAACGAAATCTGTAAGATAGTTGTTGTGCACAAAGGAATTCGGTGATGGCATAGAGAGAGAGAGAGTAGAGTAGAGTGGGATACTCACGGATCGGTTCTGGTTGATGCAGAGGGAGAAATAGAAGTGTGTAAATAAAAGAATTAGAAAAAAAAACTTAAAATATAGAAAAAATAAGTCAAAATAATATATAAAGAAAATAAAAAATCAAAATAAAATCAAAGCATAGTAGAGGCATTGTTTCTTGAGTGTTTTTTTTTTTGAAATGTACTAATATCTTTTTTTTCAATGATTTTTCAGCCAAAGAAATAAAGCAAAGATATAGTTTTTGTCTATAGAAGTGAAGAAAGAGCAAAATCCACCTGTTTTATGTGCCTATAACAGAGCGAGCATTATCCAAGATGCTTATCTATTTTAGGATCTTTACTTTGTATCTATTTTTGTATTAGGCATCATCATTTTATGGGTTTATTACCCCATACTTTGTATTTGCCACACGCCAATGGATGGTGACCATGTATCTTTCAATGATGATTATGAGATGATTATTGATGTTTCTACTTCGTCTTTCACATCCATTGTAGTAGTTAACAGTACAACGTCTTTTATTCACAAGTTCCTCCTACTCACTACCCCAATCCCTTCGACCACATTCATCCATGACATCTTTACTCCCGCATTCATGTGCTTCTCTGCTCCCCTTGAAGCGTAGGCGGGGCTCATTTGACTATCCCTAGAAGGCAGCCAATGTGCAAATGCCGCTCGTTTGATGGACAACAGAGGCCTGATCCAACCCGCAGTTATCCCTTAGCATCCCCCCGACTAACAAGGTGTACTCTATGGGTTTTCAAGACCACGTCTCTGCTCAACTAAGCATGAGTTATGCAGACCTGCTATAAAGAAATGCCATGTGCATGACAAACATACCTCAAGGATATATGATGTCGCAAGCTGCTATCCTAGTGCAACCCATTGCTGAGCAAGTTCCTATGTCACCAGTTCAGCCCATGTACCAAAGAAATATTGGGCTTAATGATAGACAACAAACTAGAGGATTTGGAGGCATTGGTGGAAGAAGGTGCATCTAGTGTGATGCCCAAGAACACTTTTCTTGTGCATGCGAAGATCTAAAACAAGCAAAAGAGTACCAACTAGTTATTGATATAGACAAAAAGTTATGCGACATTAGGACTGTTCTTCCTCTACCTATAAACTCGCGAAAGGGAGGAATGAAAAAATTATACGGAAATCTCTCAAATACTAGTGCTAACACATTAGAAACTAAGCTAGAGCCACTAGAGGCAAGGTATTAAGAAGAATATAGACCATAGTCTCAAAAGAATTACTCGATTGAAGCCCTAGTAAGAGCCCATGATGCGATCATGCAGAAGATTGCTTGGAAATCTCCTGCAGATCAATTCTCTATCTATTCACATATTTCCAATGTTGAGGATAAGGGGAGAGGGGATGAAATGCAAGATGAGGAAGAGTGTGAACTAGGAGGCAAAGCAAGGAGATGAGGAAAAGGCAAAAGATACTGAGAAGAAAATCCATTTTGAGGAGTACGTTGCTTCTAAAGAAGAAGCAAAAAGAAAGAAAATTAAAGATGGAAAGAGGCTATTTAAGGATTATCAAGCTAAAAAAAAAGCCAAAATAAAAATCAAGAAATAAAGCAAGTAGTTGAGACGAATCAGGAGACTACTCAAAAAAGTTATAATATTCAAGAGAGTGAAAAGAAAAATAAATATTTAAAGTCCATACTAATATCAGAGTTGGAAAAGAAGAATGATGCAAACGAGATCTTGAATGATATTTTACTGAAGATCTAGGTAACAAGGTCTTCGGAGCAAGACTTCTCAATTATGAAGCCTGAATTCAAAGACAGCTTCATTAAATTGATTAAGAGGGCTGAAGACATAGAGATGGAAAAAGCACCTGAGGTCACTCATGTAATGAATGAAGTTGTTGCTATGAGTGATTCATCTAATAATGGAGATGATGAAATTGCAATATGCCAAGTGAAGAGCAATTCTCTTGGATCGATAATACCTGATGATGAGACAAGAGAATCTGAAAGTGATTACAATAGAAACTTCTTTGCAAGAGGAACCCTAGAAGTAAAAGTGAAATTAGGAAATGATGACGAATCATATTTAGCTTTGGCCTTGATTGACTCTTGGTCATAGATAAATATGATATCTAAAAAATTATATGACAAATTTATATGGCTGCCAATAGACAAAGAACATGGCTGCCAATAGACAAAGAACATGGCTGGTGGATGTGGATTATAGACAATGGTTCTGGAGTTCTCCGAGGAGCTTGTGCTTTTGTGCCTATGAAAATTGGGAGAGTTTTAGAGGAATTCCACTTTTTTGTCTGGGATATGTTTGCCAAAAATATCTTTCACAAAAATGAAGAGTTTGGTGAATGGGGATTATCAAAAAATACATCGAGTGCATTTATATTTCCTAATTATACAGAATATGCAGAGTATACTTAAAGAAATATTTGAATACACAGATTCAGGAAGAGAGAACAAAGAATAGGATAGAAAGATCAGCATTTCATTACTGAGTGGAAATATATCAAGATAATAGAGAGAGTGTAGTCAGAACTGCAAACTATGTGCAAGGATTATACAAATGCTACTAGACTTTTGCTCAGCGTCTCTAAGCTCTTGTGTCTTTCTCTTCTGCTACAATGTCCCTCTAGGCCTCTCTTCCTCCGAGTCACCCTTTATATTCTTCATAAATCAGTTACAAGGCAGAAGTGTTTTCCTAATGGTTGACATTCTTGTGAATTCTAAAATATGTAATATTTATAATATTTGAGAAATACAAAATTTGGGTGCCAAATTGGCGACGGCCTAACACTCGTGTGCAATGTGTACTTGAACCCACTAATTTACATATAGTCCATATCAAAAGGTGGATTTTGGATTCTATTTAATTCATAAAAAAATTCTATGAAAATTTCCCTAAGATTAACTACTTCAGACTCTATGCCTTCCTAGAAATATTCAGCATTCAAATTGTCTACGAATTGTGCCTTCCAAGCTGATGCTTTGGTCTTTGCTTTCAAAAATTCAGTTGACATTCATTCTAGGAATTCACGAGTTGCAGAATCCATTTCTTTAGTTTTATTCCATAAGTCTTGAATTTCTATATCTTTTTGTACTAATACAATATCCTTCTGCTCAATAATCTTTTGCAATTTGGTTTGTACCTATTTAAGTTCAGTTATCTGCTCTTCTTTATCTGCCAACATTTGTGCATTATCTGCAATTAGTTGTTAAGCATCTTGCAACTGTAACTCTAAATCTTTTATGCCATTGAGTTTGCCTAAAGCCACTTGCAAATTATCCTTTACTGATATGATTGTGAGTTGAGAGTGAATATTTTTCTATTATCAAAGCAGTAGTTTGATTCTATAAGTCATCTTTGTCCATACAACCCTAGTTTCACATTTTCCTCTCATGACCCACATTTCATACCACAACTACCATAGGGGAAGCAATTGAAGCTCAATGATCCATATGGGTTGGGATCCAGACTCTTCCTATACATTGTTGTACAAATACAGCTTGTGGATTCTATATATGAGTCTATTATGTATGAGGAGATGAGTAGTGCATTATGGCAAAGACTACATGATATATATGTGAGTCCATTGATTCATGTGAGACATATATCACATCGAAAACTTTGATGTTGGCATTGTGATCATGAGGGCCATAATTGACCACGTTGCTTTAGGCGGATGCAACAAAGATATCAGAGATATGTATGTGATGTAGGTCAGGTAGTGGTTTCAGGAGAGTCCATGGCAATTGATTATGCCAATGAAGGTGATACTGCTTTCTTCTATGGTTAATCTTAGGATTCCTCTTATTCATTGGATAGGACACATATGGCTTGTTTGCTTGATGCATTAGCCACTTTTCATGTTACTCCACATCATGATTGGTTTTGTCGATTCTCATGTGAAAGTCATGGATGTGTGCACTTTCCTGATGGTATGGCATATGACATTGAGGGTGCATGAGATTTATGCCTTATGCTATCTAGTGGAGCATCAGTTATACTCAGACATGTATGCTATGTGCCGCCATTCCCTATGAGCTTGATTTCAGTTAGCCAATTACAGGAGAGCACATGTTATGCATTCCTTGGTGAGCATCATTTTTAGTTGCAGTTGGGATAGTTTATGCTTGTCAGAGGTGCTAGGATTGGGCATATGTATCCACTGTAGGTACTTCATGTGAGAGATAGTCTTGCCTCAGTGGGATTTCAGCCTTATGTGCAATGTGAGACTCGTCATGTCTCATTTTGTCTACCTACACAAAGATCTATTGACATTCATGACACACATGTATGGCAAGATTCAGATGCTCCGATGGATGCACATGTAGAGCATGTTTTGGATGCTTGTGATGCTTATATAGAGCATGATTTTGTTGATCATATGGATGCTTATGTAGAGCACACTTTGGATGATCAATTGGATGCTTTAGAGCATGATGTAGATGCTCATGTAGAGAATTGTGATGATACTCACTTAGAGTTTGATCTTTGTGTTGATGTTATGCAGTTAGCTCATGTGGAGCATGATGATACACTTGGTGTGGCAGAGAAGGATATCTTTTATGATGCACAGTGTATGCCAGAGCATACTAGCTCTTAGGGGTGCATAGCTAGACACATCCTTGGTTGAGAGGATGACTGATTTAGATGTTGATGCATCATCGATCATGCCGTCAGGATTTGCTCTTGCGAGATGTTGACAGAGATATGTCAAGACATGTTGGTCTTGATGATGATGCTTTGGATGCCTTGGATACAGGCATGGCTGACATACTTAGGTTAGCCAGGATAACACATGTTTCATCTGCATTTAGGATTCTCATGTACGAGTTATTATGATGGAGACTAGACATTGCAGTTGCTATTGGAGCGTGTGCACTTGGAGTTGTCAGTCATTTGATTATTGACATAGGCATAGAGTGAGTGGGAGCTTTGCAAGAACTTCATCAGTTCTTGCATCAATCATATGTGAGTTGAGCTCTTGTCAATATGAGTCTAGAGCAGTTTAAGGTGCATGGATACACCTTGTTTGAGGCACTTGGTGTAGGTTGATTAGTATGGGTAGAGATTTGGACTCTTCTTGTATATTATTGTATAGTCCTACATCATTCTTTATATGTGTTACCACTTATGGTCACATGGACCCTTAAGTGGGAGATTGTTGGGATGTAAGGATCATGTGACCTTACCCCTATATTCATATATAGTGCATTTCCTCAAGGGAGATCATTATGTGGGTTTCAAGGCCCCCATGCATGTGTGCACATCTCTCCTCTCCTCTCTCTCCTTCTATCTCCTCCTTGCTCCTCTTGTTCTGCACACCAAAGCCCTTCATGAGCAAGCCATCTATTCAACACATTATAGGTTGCCTCAACTAGATATATGTGGTGCCATCAACTAGCAAGGACTTGAAGCTCATCTAGCAAGGGGTCTTAGGCTCCAAGAACATGAACTCACCACCAACATACTTCAGTACTATATTGATCACCCCTTACCATAAAGGTCTATCAAGGAGGAGAGAATCAAAGTGATAGAAGAGACCAAGGAGGTTTTAACCGATACGAAAGCCTAAGGGAAGGTAGTCAGAGAGAGGGCCAAGGCATGGATACATGTGTGACTAGACAAGAGAAGCCGCAAGGTCCATGCTCAATGAAAAGGAATTTCCAAACTACTTATGGGCAGAGGTTGTGTCTACAACCGCATATCTCATAAATAGACTTCCATCTAAGTCACTAGTTGGAACCACTCCATACAAAGTGTGGAATGGAAGAAGACCTAGTCTTGAGCATTGTAAAATCTTTGGATGCTTAGCCTATGCTCACATTCCTTCTCAAGTAAGAGGGAAATTGGATCCCAGGGCAGAGAAGTGCATATTTATTGGTTATGACCAAAACAAAAAAGGATATAGATTGTACAATCCAACTAATAAAGGATTTTCTATGAGTAGAGATGTAATTTTTGATGAGAACAAATCATGGTTTGATGATGATAGGAAAGTGAAGATACCTTATGACTTGGATGAAGATTTTCCATCACTTCAACCAAAGGAGCCAAAGCAAATTGAAGATAATGATTCAGAGATTGATGTAGAAGACTCAGAAAGACTAAAACTATGGAAGAGCAAAGGTAAAGCAAAGATGCAAGATGCTACATATGGACCCGATAACTCACATCAACCACTTAGAAGGTCTTCAAGGGAGAAGAAAAAACCAGAGAGGTATGGTTATGATATTTCTTTGGTCACCAATCACTCAATCTACATTGCAAAGGATTCAACCAATGAAGAACCTACCAAATTTGAAAAAGCACAAAGCAAGAAAGCTTAGAGAGATGCAATGGATGAAGAAACGGAAGCCTTGAAGGAGAATGACACTTGGTAGCTTGTACCTAACAAGCCATCTATGAAGGTAATTGGATCTTGATGGATATACAAAATCAAGAGGAATCTAGATGGAATTCTAAATAGACATAAAGCAAGGTTAGTTGCTAAAGGGTTTGCTCAACCCCATGGTATTGATTATGAGGAGACTTTCTCTCTTGTTGCAAAAATGCCTACAATTAGGGTTCTCATTAGTCTTGCGGCATCTAGAAATTGGAAGCTCTATGAACTTGATGTAAAGAATGCTTTCTTAAATGGATGGATTTTTGAGGAAGTGTATATGGCACAACGTCCTGGATATGAGGATGCATGTCATCCTAATTATGTATGCAAATTAAAGAAAGCTTTGTATGGATTGAAGTAAGCTCCAAGAGCTTGGAATTTCAGATTGGTGACTTATTTGCAGGACCAAGGATTCAAAGCTAGCAAGGTGGATACCTCTTTGTTCATAAAGAGGAATTGATCTAAAGTGATCTATATGTGTGTATGTTGATGATATTATTATCACACGGAATGATCTTGAAGGAATCAAACAAGTAAAGAATCAAATGAAGGAAGAGTTCAAAATAAGTGATCTTGGACCACTCACTTATTTTCTTGGATTGGAGTTAATCTAGACAGGTTCAGCTATATACATCACACAAAGGAAGTATGTGCATGACATGCTCATCAAGTTCAAGATGGAAAACACCAAGTGTGTAGGTACACCTATGGAGCAAAATCATAAGCTTAGTGCTTATGAAGGAGAGCCAATTGAAGACATCACAAGCTATCAAAGCTTGGTTGGAAGTTTGAACTATGCAACACTCACAAGGGTGGATATATGCTATAGTGTTAGCATATTGAGTCAGTTTATGCATAAGCCGAGAAGACCACAAATGGAAGCGGCCAAGAGAGTACTCAAGTACCTAAGGGGGACCATGAATGAAGGTTTCTTTTATCGATTCACTTCAGATATTGAGCCAAAGGCCTACTCAAATGCGGATTGGGCCGGATCTAGAGATGATAGAAGAAGCACATCCAGGTATGTATCATTTGCAGGTTCAAAAATCATTTCTTGGTCCTCCAAGAAGCAACCAATAGTGGCATTATCTTCTATTGAAGCAGAATATAGAGGTTTGGCTAATGCAACTCAAGAAATCATGTGGTTAAAATCTTTGTATACAGATCTTAGACTTCATTCTTCAACACCTCACATTTTTGGTGACAACACAAGCTCACTACATCTTGTTGCTAATCTGGTATACCATGCTAGAACCAAGCATATTGAAGTCCACTACCATTATGTAAGGGAGAAGCTAATGAGCAAGGATATTCAACTATCCTGTGTCTCTATAGATACGCAATGTGCAGACATGTTGACTAAAGCTCTTGATGGTAGAAAATCAAGTTGATGATTGGCTTGCAGGAAATCAAGGACAATTGAAGGCTTATTTGTAAACCAAGCATGTTAGGCTTGAGGGGGAGCTGTTGGTGCATTTTACCCAAGTAAGTATGAGATAGATGACAGGAGAGTCATGATCAGAATGCCTAAACGAGAGGCACAATCAGGGGAGGCCTATGATAACAAAGAAACATCATGACCAACCGATTAGGTGCTCACATCTATGAGGACGGTCTTAGAAGGTCCATTGTGCAAATTAAAAACCTTGATCAACCCCTTGGACTAGAACATCAAGTGGTCAATGTGTACCTAAGTCAAGAAGACTTAAGGACTTGTGCCAAAGAGACTAAACCTCATTTGCCACACAAGTGCGTATAGTGGGAAATTGACACACGCTTATTTGTCAATCCGATCAAACGACCTAACCAAGTGTATGAGGACATGTACACACATGATGGAAAATGAAGTGTTTTAGCTTATATGCATGAGAAAAGACTAATCCACCTCTCTAACTCACTGAAATACTGAAAGTCTCTGTCGCGATACCACTTATAGTAGTTTTTAGTAAATCGAGGATTTCTCTCAGCTCCGAACTCCGAATATAGTCAATAGCAGACTCCTTTCAAAGCTCTCGATGAGACGCATCTATTGCAGGTGCTTTCACTCGATTCTGACAACCGTGCTTCAAGTTATGGCCAAAATAGTAAATGGTGGGAAACACCCACACTCACTCCACAACTCCTACAAGCTCACACACACACTATAGTAGCTCAAAAACAGTGGGGAGGGGTAGACAACAATCCTACACACACATTCCAAGCATTACACACACATAGAAGATCGAAGAGAAGATAAAAATCTGCAAGAAAGAAGCAAATTTGAAAATCAAGAGCTCTCCTTCTTCACAATGGCAAAAAGTCTCTGCAAAGGGTCACAAAGTGACTTATATACATGTGCCCTAAATTTGGTCCTTTCACACAAGACACCGGCACTTTATTACTAAAAAGTGAAATTCCTACTAATGTACAAGGAATATATTACAATGATTTGGGATTATGCATCTAGAGGACTCCTCTAGTGCATTTACATGGCTTGAGGGAATTTCCTAAGACTTTGAAGAAGAAAAAAATATGCCCATTAATTTGAAAATTTTGGGGCTCTCCTTTCTCGTGCCACTTTGCTCTGCAACACTCTCCCCCTCTTTGTCTCTGTCGTCCCTTGACAGGCTTTTGCTTCTCGTTTGTTGCTTGTCTAAGCTTGCTGAATACACGCACCCAGTAGTCGAAGCGGCAACAAGGACTGTCAGAGAAGATTTGTTATTTTATCCGATGTATGTCCTTTGCTTCTGTTTTCCCCTTGATATCCCGTACATCACAAATCTGGGTTGCTGTATTCAGTCAGGCTGCCACGCACGCCACCAGTAACTAAGAATGTGCTGTTCTTAGTCACCCTCTTCAACTTTTCAGCCTCTGCCTCTTTCTAACTTTTGGTCTTATGATTTGTCTTTACTTCCTGGCCCTGGTCCGTCCTTCCCATGAAATGTCCTGGTTCTGATTGTTCTTTAATTCCATTCCTCAGGACCTAGATGTTTGGCATTGTTGCCTGATGCGTGCCCCTGCGGGGCTTTGGGCAGAGGGTGGTTCTTTTGCTTTATTATCTTCATTCTTTATTGAACAGTTTTGGTCTTTGATTTTCTTCTTCTTCTCTTCTTACTTGATTCCCCTTCCACATGTCTCTCCTTGTGAACTCTGTCATGCCCGATAGGCTTTTTGTGGTGACGTGAGTACGTTTGAATGGCGGTTTGCTCTCTTTGATTAAGTAGGTTGGCGTGACATATCATAAACTCTTTCCACTGTGTTGACTTCACTCCATCCTCTGGTGCTTGTCGGTGATCCGCAAAAAAACTTGTTTCGTAAGCCACCAGTCGTGCATTAAGGTTCGAAGTCATCTTTACAAAGATTTCCAAATCAATTTCGAAGAAGCCAGTGAAAAATGCTTCTTCAAACATATATGTGCTCGGCAAAAACATAAGTCGTGAATATTAGGCCATGAGTGTTAAGCGGCTCGGAATGGTGGAAAGATAAAAGATGAGTGCTTCCGAGCCCAATGTAATGCCGATGAAGTTAAAAATTTTATTGGTCATTTTAACTACTAAGTCCGATGTATATTTTGCATGTTGGAAGACTTTAACTACTATCAGGAGCATGCTAAAAATTTTATTGGTCATTTTAACTGCTAAGTCCGGGACAATCGCATATCTTGCAATCCAAAATTCCATGGTTTTCACCATGTACTCTTCCGTTGGTAGGTAATTATGCAGTGGACTGGGTAAGAGAGGATAATTCAGCCATTGATTATTAATGCTTCCCTGGTGCTATCCTTCCCAAAATTGCGACCAGGAGTGTCTGCGGGGTACAGGACAAAAAGATGGGTTTACCTGAAGCACATATGGCGATGCTTCTCGATGGACCCACAGTGTAGGGTTCTTTTCCAAAAGCTTCCTCCTCCAGATAGGATCAGCCTTCTCGAACTCCTCTTGAGTGTAATTGAAAGTATTATTGTTGAACTAGAGGTTGTTGTCCGGCTCTTTATTTGTTGTTGTCCTTATATATTGTCTTGTGTGCTCTTTCAATTGGCCATACGGTACATTAAATGGCTTCAATATTTGCTCTAAGTTTTTGCTCTCAATCTTAGCTTCCTTCATGACCTCGATTATTTGATCTTCAAATTCAGCAGTAAGCTGGGACACCAGTAGTGCCCTCTCATCTCGGCTCTTCGGTAATAGGTCTTTGCCCTTCAATCCTGGTCTTTGGAAGTACGTTGTCGGGAAGAAGGAGGTCGGGTAGTTAGCCGACGCTCAGGTTGGATCATGCCCCTTACTGGTGTGCCGTTCCCGCTGTCCTACAAGCGGCGTCTGCGCGCTGGGCGCCTCGCCTAAACTCTTTGGAGTGTGTGCAATCCTTGTAGGGCCCCCGCCTCTCGGAAGTGACGAGACGTGCGTGCGTACGTGTGAGACCGTAGGCATCGAGAGCGAGGCAAATCAGATACAACACTGATACTCGAAATCGTTGTGCATACAAATCTCAATGATACAATGGAAATGAAACTGAAGTCCTCCAATAAACTCTCGGTAATACAAAGGTTCCCGCTACAGTGCGGGTCGGTAGTACAAAAATCTGCTACAGTGCGAAACAGGTGAATACAAATATATGCCGCCGCCACAGTGCGGATCGACTGAATATAAGGTAGGCCTCACGCTACAATGCGAAAAGGCGCCCAGGATCTTCTGCTTCTGGTCTTTGCGGTTGAATTCTTTCTTTACCTTAGGTCTTCGGTCCAAGCTTTTCTTCAAGTCCTCACTTTGCTGCTCTTTACTTCAAAATCCACAGAAAATTGGAAAGGTGATCCACAGATGAGATCCACGGGGTTTGTACTCTTTACTTCGATCTTTAATCACTTTCTTCACTTCATATAATCTCTGAAATCATCAACCTGGTAGGAAGATCCATAAGCAAGACCCACGGGGGTGGGGCTGTAGGAAGGTTCCACAAGAAAGACCACGGGGTACTCTTTACTTCAGGCTTTAATCTTCAATTCTTTACTTCATATAATCCTCCAATATCATCGACCTATAGGAAGGTTCCACAAGAAAGACCACGGGGTGGGGTAACATCATTAGATAAGTTCCAAAAAACAATCAATTAGCATATTCAAACAGTGCATGTATAAAAAACAAGTTCTCCATAAAAGCGGTAGAATATATCATTCCCTTAGATATCTTTGCATCAACTTTTATGTATATATGACAAGCAATTTCAATTACCCATTCAAAAGAAGTTCTTAGGCATTGAGATTCAAATTTAGGTGCACTCCAAAAGCAATTTCTATTTTTCTCGTTCTCTTTTCTTCCTTTTCATTCCACCTTCCATATCTTTCCTCCTACTTCTCTTCTTCCCTCTACTTCATGCCTCCTAAGCCTTCTATCACTACTGCTTACTCCCCATCCTTTCCTCCTTTTTCTCTACCCTCCTTTTTCTTATTTCTTTATTTTCTTTATTTTTTCTTATGCCGACAATCAACCGACTTTCTCTCTCTCTCTCTCTCTTAAGTCCTATATCCACCGCCTTCTTTTCTTGCCTCAGTTGACTCTCTCCTTCTCTCCTAAATTCTCTCTCGCGCGTCAGTGACAGGTGTCCTGTATCTCCCTCTCTTCACATGACTCAACAGCGCCCATGAGTTTCTCTCATCGTTTCTCTCTTTTTCCCTCTCTCTCTCTCATACTACCGCTTCTATCGACTATCTGCGATGCTAGCTCTTCTCTCTGCCAATTGGACTGACCAGCTGTGGACATCTTACAGCGGAATCGTCGCTCAATTTTCTCTCTCTAAATTAATGCGTAGCCGTTGCTAAGTTGCCAACGAATCTGCTCTCTCTCTCCTCCGATTTCTTCCTCCATGTCCACCCGTTGCTTCCATCCATCATGCCGCCTTTGCTACACATCTCTCTCTACTGAGCTTCTCGTGCGACGTCGCTCTCTGGCACGATCAACACGCATCTGTGCACGCGTCCAGCGGGCACAATCTACCAGATCCCTCCCGATTTTCTCTCTCCTCAATCCAACCTTCTGCGCGATTTCCCCTGCGTGTGCTAAGCACGACTCTCTCTTTCCAGCCTTATATCAATGCGCATCAGTCAACAGGAGTCGTCTGACGCCGACTCATCACTCTCTCTCCCACGCTCTGAGCAGCACCGCCTCTCTCTCTCTCTCTCTCTCTCTCTCTCTCTTTCTCTCTCCAGTGCATCAGCGCTTCGTCCGTGGCTGCCAACTGCCCAGGCCTCTATCTCTCTATGGATATTGCACACCACTGCCTGAGAGCCTTCTCTCTCTCCGTGCGATGGCCTGAAGCACCGTCGCCAATAGCAATTTAGTCTCTCTCTACCGACATCTCAGCCTTCCACATCTGCATATATATTGCTCATTCTCTCTCTACATTTCTGGGCACACGTTCCTCTTCGTTTGACTCTCTACCTCCCGGCTATGATCTATCTCTCTCTTCAAGATCGGGGGGGGGGGGGGGGGTGGTCCTATAGCTCTCTCTGCCATCTTCAGTCATACAACCATTCCAAATACAACATCGCTCTACGAACTCTCATGGAGGGGAACAACCAAGCACATAAAAAAAAGATGGGCCTTCGTATAACTATGACAAGTAAAAACTCTTCTCTCATCGTTCCTCTCTCATGGGCATGGTAATGGAGAGCATAAGCAAGAACATGAAAAGCATGGATGAACAAAAATAGACAAGGAGCGTACCTGTAGGAAGGTTCCACAAGAAAGACCACGGGGAGGAACAAATGAGTTTAGGCACCTATTTATAGGGCTCCCCACCCTTGGACTTTCCTCTAGAAACTTCCAACCTCCTTAGCCAACTTTCTAATTTTAGACCACCATGCATGTTCACTTACTATTCTTGGAAAATCCCATCTCTTGATTCTATTTTTGATTTGTGTCCTTTTTATTTTTCCTAAATTAATGTTTTGGTTTCACACTGTGTACATACAAGATTAATTAATCTAAGGGTTTGGTCTAGGATAAACACCGATTTCAAGGGTCTGACCTAGGCTTTTCGGTCGCGAAAATGAGGGTTTTGATCACAAATAACTCAAACACATTAATCCAAGGGTTTGTTTACAATTTGGACCTAAACTCCAAGGGTTTCCAAGGGTTCAAGCTCATTTTTTATGGGGTAAACTCGTGTTTCCAGTCAGTTTCAAGGGTCAAACCTATGGTTTTCATGGGTCTAATGTCAGTTATTTACATGCACAATTCTAACGCACATCTCTAACATGGTTTCTTATCACACAGGCAATCAAATCAGTCAAATCATGCACAAAATATACTCTCTTCAATCAAAACATCACACAAAACTCATAAATTTATGAACTTTTGAAAAAAAATAATCACACTTCCCTACGGGATTTCATCCCGACAACGTGTGCCCTTTTTGTGGCTGGAACTTCTTCTTCTACTTGCTTTACTTCCCTTAACCTCTTTGTTCCTCTCATTTTGGGTTGAGAGCTGGTTTCTGCCTCTTCAACAAATCTGACTCCTCTTTTCTTTTTGGGGACTGTGGTGACTTTTGCATATTTAGCCATAGCAGTTGATGAGGGCATTTCTTGCAGGTGCTCTCTAATACCTAAAGCATGATAGATCAATTCCCACAAGACATTCCTTCCATTTATGGAGTGCAGGAGAGTGCCAAATCCCATGAGAGATTAGACTTCAAGTCTAATTCCTTACAGGAACTACCCCATTTCATAGGCCCATGGGAAGCTAAGTTTACTTGTATGAGAGCACCCATGGTCATGGTAAGGAATGAAGAGACAATCATACCTAGGAATACAGAGGTAGTAAAGAACACTAAAGTGCAGTGCAATCTCACTTTAGAAGAGCTACTCAAGGTTAAGCCAAATTTGTGGAAACATGTAGCCAACCAAGTGCCGGAAATATCTAAACCTCATTCCTAGGTAGGATCTCATAGAATGGTGCTAGAAATACCCCTGGACAAGATAGGTGACATGAGCAAAGGAGAAGAAGGAAACACCTATCTTCCCATTACCCATCAAAGTTACACCACCAAAGCAATTTCGGACTCAGGTGCAGGAGTTGCAATTGCCACCACTTCCCTATGGAAGCGTTGGGGCAAGCCAACACTCACGCCAATGAGAATGAAATTGCAGTTGGCCGATGGCCACATAGAAAGACCCTTAGGACTGCTAGAAGGAATAACTCTCACTACATGTGGTGTCGAGTTTGAGCATACTTTTGCCATATGTGACTTCAACAAGAATCAGGCCTATGAGATGATTTTGGTTAGACCATTTATGTGGCAGTTGCAAGTGGTACAAGATTGGGGAACCAATTCTTTGTATTTGCAACACTTAGGTGTTACAACCAAAGTCAATCTCAAGGATTACTCTCATAGAGACATACCCCCTATTCAATGGAATCCCATCCATAGAGCTAAAGATGATACAGAGTCAGTGAATTCCATAGGATTAGGATCCTCATGGATGCATGAAGACACCCACTTATGGATGTGCAAAGTAGCAGTAGAAGAAGAGAAGAGAGAAAAAGCCAGAGAGGTAGGTGCGAAGGAAACTCATAGATCAATTCAAGACCCAACCTATGCACCTGTATTTTTCCCAAAAGAAGAATTTGAACCTCATGGTTGGGCAGAAATTTTAGCAACAATGGATGTAGCCATCAATGAAGAACAATGGACACCTCATTGTGACGAGGATGGCTATGACATTTCAGTCTGAGTATCAGATGATCTTCTTGATGCTTAGTTGTTTAATTTGGAAGTTGTACTGCAGAGTGCCAGTATTGACATATGGGCCTAAACGCCCAGTGATAAACACTCAAGATAAGGAGGTGGTAAAAGCCCAAAACTACAATATCATGGCAGGGAGTATGTACAAGCATACAGATCAAGGAATATTAGCTTGTTGTGTGGAGGAGGAGGAGGAGTATGCAAAGTGGTTGCAATTAACACATGTGGGTGCATTACAACAACACCATTCAAAACAAAGAACCCTTCAAACTCTACAACGGTTAGGGATATATTGGCCAAAAATGGAAGCAGATGTGCACAAATTATGCAAATAATGCCCAATATGCAACACTAGACCTCCAGTGGAACATGTCACTCTTTATTGAGTGTCTTTAGTGCCAGATTGGAGCGAACCATTAGTAACCTTTCTGAGGATGAAAACATTCCCTCAAGAGATGACATTGGCTAGACAAAGGAGCTTAGAACAGGAGGCACTAAACTACTCACTCATTGGAGATAACTTATACAAGCGTGGTAAAGATGGTTACCTAAGGCTATGTGTCCATGAGAGCGAATATCTCAAGATCTTGGAACCTTCTCACCAAGGTGTAGCAGGAGGACACTTTGGACCAGACCATGTAATTAAGGCAATCCTATTTGCAGGCTTGTGGTGGCCAAAACTTCACATGGATGCACATACCTATGTGAAGCGGTGTGACAGTTGTTAGCATCAATATCCCATACATAAAGATGAGATGCCATTGAAACCTATGATTGGTGGACGTGCATTGTCTAAGTGTGGAATAGACTTTATAGGTCCTATTAATCCCCCAGCTAAGAGTTCCCATGTGGAGTATATCATTGTTGCCATTGATTATCTAACTAAATGGGTAGAAGTGAAAGCCACAATGAAGAACGATGCTCAAACGACAACTAAGTTCTTATTTGAGAACGTGTTCACTAGATATGGGCTACCTATAGAGCTAGTAAGTGATAGAGGCACTCACTTCTTAAATGAAGTCATTGAAATCCTTCTCCAAGAGTTCTTGGTGATACACAAGAAGTCTGCTCCCTATCACCCACAAGCTAATGGGCAAGCCGAAGCACCAATAAGATTCTATGTAATGTGTTAAAAAAATTGGTGAAAAATAAACACTATGATTGGGACAAACAGCTACACCATGCAGTTTGGGCATATAGAGTTGGCTATAAAACGATACTCCAAGCCACACCCTTTCAAATGGTATTTGGCCAAAATGCAGTGCTACCATTGGACTTCTTGATACCTACACTGAAAGTAGCATAGGAGCATGAGTGGACATGTCATGAACTCTTTGCAAGGATCTTTGATCTTGAATGGTTAGGTGAAACGAGACTGAGAGCAGCCGCATGGATTTATGCCGCTAAGAAAAGACAACTTTCAGGTACCAAGGAGACATTAGTTAGCTCAAAGGATGTGTATGACACTTTGTTGCCTCTTTTTACAAATGGATATTCAAGTGCTGGTCCAAATGAGACAATTTCTTAGCATTTACAGGTTCCACATGATGATGCAGACCATTCCATATGTGATGTAGATTTAGAAAATGCACTTATGGATGAGAGGGCTACCATAGAGGCTAAAAATATGCCTAAATGGTTGGTGCATATTTTGAGACATAGCCAATTAGATGCACCTTTGTTATATCATACTTGTTTAGGCTCTCGTAATACTTCCTTTGCATTAGATTGCTATGCAATGCCTGTCTCTAGTCTTTGTGATCAGAACAAGCTTGTTTATTTTGATGAAGCATAGAATTTAGAAAATTGGATGGTTTCTATTATTGAAAGAATGGGAGCTATGGACCCTAACTGCCTCGCATGGAAGCGAGAGGCTTCTCCAAGTTGGGGTGCAACAAATGAGAAGAGAGGATTGCCCACACTCATGGAGTAGTGGCAAAGATGGCCAATGTCGTAAGGAGCAAAGTACAACATCCTTCCAACCATGCAAACACACATGCAAGTCCATACACCTAGACCAATGCCATTGCAGACAAGGATTTAGATGAAACCAAATGACACCTTCTTCCATTACCAAGATGGAGGCCAAGGCCATGGCCAAGGGACCTCCAAATACAATAAGATCTCTGTTGGTAGTAGCCAAAGGCATAGACACAAAGGAAGCATGTAAAGGTGGAATACAAAAAGTCGTGGGGAGCCATGTAGTCAATTTTTCCACTGAAACATACTTGATATTACTCTTTCAAAACCCCAAACAATGATTTTTATCACTTCTGTAAGATATGTATCATAGAAACACCCACTTTTGTATTTATTAACTCCATTTTGTACAAGCAGAGGAGTCCTCAAGCTTGAGGAGTTTAGGTAAAACAAGCATACCAATTTTGGCTATGTTTAAATCTCCTTTAGACCTCCAAATAGTGCAAAGAACCTATTTTTTAACTATGTCACACACTAGATGTGAAACCGGTCAAAACTAGTCTAGAATCTATAAAAAGAGCTAGAGAGCTCATTTTTGAGGTTAGGAAGTTGGAGATTAGAGTTATTTTTTAGTTTGTAAGAGTGTTATTGAGCAATAGAACCTACTTTCAACCTTCCATTGTGTCTTGCTTGTCTCTTTCTTGTGTGTGTGTATGTGTGTGTGCATCTCCATGCTTCTCACCTTCACTCTCACTATATGTTGCATTCATGATCTTCATATCACTCCTATCTCTTCCGCTGATTGAAATTAAGGAGGTGGAACTTCTTAATGTGGTGTTTACCATTGTGCTAGAGCAACACCAAATTTGGCACCATTGTCGGGGACCGAGTTCTAGGGCGAATGCGTGATGATAAGAGTATAGCAAGAATTGGCATTGGAAGGTAAAAATTTCAGTTTTTGTTGTTGATTTTGGGTAGTTTTTTGTGTTTTTCATCTCCTCTATACTCCTCCTTTAGCACCGCATCATCTTCTTCCACTCCAAAAAAATAAAAAATTTCACCATAGCCACCTATCCTCCTCGTTTCCCTCATTTCCGCATGTGAGAGAGAGAGCTTTTGAGCTTGTATGTGTGTGCATGTTTTTGAGTTTCTTGCAGGCACAATACTCCAAAACAGTAGGAGAGCTCCAAAAAGGTGAGAATGTCATCTTTCTGTTAGATCTGCCATACACGATGGTCTGACAAGTTTGACATTTTTGGTAAGCGTGTATACCATGACATTGAGCACACTTGCGCACATAGGAATCCACAAATGCATTGCAAAAATTTGCATTTTGGTGGACCATCACAATGGGCTCACGCCATCACGATTGGCTCGAACCATTGCAACGGCTCGACCGGACCATCGGGACGATCATTAACCATCACGATGATCTCATCAACTCCAGGCCGTCGCGATTGGCTCATGCCATCACGATTGGCTCATGACATCGCAACGACCCACTTGCCACATGTCCTCTAGACCATCACGATGATAGAAGTATGCCATCGTGATGCTTCAATTTTTAAACCATCGTGATTGGCTCAAGCCATCGTGATGCCTCGTGACCATTGCGATGGGATCACGCCATCATGATGGTTTTGTTGATCATTGACCATTGCGACGGGCTAGCACCATCGCGACTGATCGTGAGTCCAACCATCGCGATGACTCATTTTTGGACCATCATGATGCCTCACACCCTCAGACCATCGTGATGGTTCCAGACCATTGCGATAGTTCAATTGGACCATCGTGATGGTCCTAGACCATCACGATTGTTCACATGAAATGGAAAATTAGGGTTTTGATTTCTTGCAAATATAAGGCCTATTTTGAGTGAATTTGTGAGTGATTAGGCATATTTAAGAGCCCTTAACTCATATTTGGAAAAAAAACCTAACTACCGTTTTAACCCTCGAGAGCATGAACGTCCATAACTTTTTCATTTGAAGTCCATTTTTTAAGGTCTAGGGCTCGTTAGAAAGCCTTTTCAAATTCTACACAATGTCAATTGTTTTTTTCAAGAATAATGTGTTGATATTTAGGTAGGAAAAATTGAGGTTGACCCATCTGTGGGACGAGGAAAGCAAGGGGGCATTTGAGAAATTTAGCCAAAGGAAAAGGGACCCTTAATGGTGTATATATCAAAGTGTTTGACCATTGATTTAAGAATTGGTCTAAACTTTGGATTTGTATAGGTCTAAAAGAGCTATCCAAGGGCAATCAAGGCAAGTCAGGTGGTGCATGCAAGGCTTGGGGAGCATGACTTCTTGGGCTTCAGAGCTATCAAAGAAGGTGACTCGAGGTTGGAAGAATACTGAACCCCCTCAGTCAATTATTAACTTATGCTAAACATCTAGCATTGTGGATTGAATTAGGACTGTGATAGGAATGCATCAAGTCCAAGAGACTTAATTTTCTCAAGTCCACGAGTAAGATAAAAGTGTGAGAAACAAAAAACCTAAAGGAAAGAACTTAAGTATGACAGAAGAAGAATTTAAATGTACAACGAAAAGTCGATTCTTGACGCATACACTAAGACAAGACAAGAATTTAAAAGAATTAAGAACAAAACAAGTGACTAAGAACAAGGAAGCATTGGTGATTAGAAAGTGTACTGAGAGGTCAAGGAAGAAAAATTCATGAACCTTAGATTGGGCAAGCATATAGGTAAGTCAGACCAATGAAGCCTTCGATCATCAGAAGCAAGTGTAGGAACTATTGCACGTTCGTGGGCACAACAATTGAATAGCTGCCCTTATGAGTTGGGCTCAGATACCAGTGAGTCAGAAATGGCTTTTAGCACGGAAAGACCAGAAGGAGGGTTAAACATAGAATACTTAGAAAGACTCAAAGGACCCTGCAAAACCCAATTAGAATATGTCCAAACCAACCACCTAGGTGCTCACATCTATGAGGATGGTTTGAGAAGATCAGTGGTTCAATTGCATAACCCTGACCAACCCATTGGATTGGAACATCCAATGGTGAAATTCGAGAGAGACACATACCTAGACAAAGAAGGAACCATGTACATCATAATGAATCACCCTTATATCACTAATGGGTTAGGCGTAGTCATCCCCGAGACAGAAGCAAGAACCCAAGGAAAAGAACCATTAGGAGATGAACCTAGGATACCTCGAGGGAAAACTGTATTGACAAGAGTACAAAACCCAGAATGGATCCCTTAGGATAATAGAAGCATTGAATTGTTCCTGAATAAGGACACTGATGAAGCATTTTGGAGATATAGAATGGAACAACCTAGTGAGATAGGATCCACTATGATTTATGAATTCAAGGACCTTGATACGCCTAGAAAGGTTGTATACTTGGACAATACCTCAGAACGAGTATTTGTAGTGTCAGATCATGCGAGGCATGCCTATACATGGAGAGGCAACTTAGTATTCCCCCCATCATGGGCAAACATAAATGCTCGTTATCATGGTCCTGGGACATCCTCAACCCATGGTACTCAAAGAGAGAGGAACAAAGAAAGGCCAGAAGTAAGTTTCACTCACCCCATAGGGAGGAATAGACCAACCATGGACACCGATAGATTGGAACAATAAAGGGAACCAAGAATGCTAGGTAGTAGAGATGATTTTCCTCTATCTAGACCACGTGAACATCCAAGGATACTAAGAACCACTCAATTAGTAAAGTCGATGAAAAATTACTTTGATGGGACATGACATTTCTATGACCATGTTGCCGAATTTAAGTAGGTATTGCGAGCAGAGCAACTAGAAGACATGTTTACACAATATAATGTGTTTGAACTCATGCTAAAGAACACGGCTTTAACCTGGTTCCAACCATTGCAACAAAGGCAATTTAAGGATATTCATCACTTGTTAGAGTCATTCATCACAAAATTCTCTAAAAGTGGAATCAGACATGATACTTCTTCGTTGATTCACAGCTTGAAACAGAACCCTCAAGAAACAATCAGACTTGCAGGACATAGGTTTAGACAATATGTCAAGAGATGCCCAATGCAAGAACTACCCTCATAGGCCAAGCAAGTGTCTTTGTTTTTAGATGGCCTCTTGAGCTCTAAACTTCACTCCTATGTCTATCTAAAGGAACCCAGAACACTAGAGCAATGTGTAAGGATTTGTATAGACAATTTAGGAGATTAATTGGAACTTTCAAAGGTCTATAAAGACTTCGATAGTTCATCTCAATCATCCTCAAAACTCTCAAACCCGATTAAAGACCTAGAAAAAAAAATGGCCCAGAAACTAGCAGTCTCTAACAAACAGATGCCTAGGTTAACAACAAACAAACGTTGTTACACCTATGATGGCGATCATATGGAAAATGTGTGTCCCAATGTAACACAAAATCAAGCCAACCATAGTGGCCAATACTGTACAATTGAGAGATGATACACGAATCACATAGCACAAGATTGCCCATACAACAAACAAGTAGTGCGACAGAACTACTCGCAAGCATATCCCCAATCAGGTAGGTATCAAGGTCAATACAATGCTCAACCTCATTACTATAGGCCTCTAGAGAACTATCCTTATCAGGCCCAACAGAGACCACAACCCGTTTTAGCTCAGTAGCCACCACCCTCAGCTAATGTAATCTCAGTCAAGTACGCTACTACAGAAGAGAACCTCAATAGGGATTTGGTGCCTTCTTCACCCCTGATCACTGATAGTGATCCTAATTCTAACAGTTTTGACTCTACCCATGTAGATAGTCCACCTGCTTATTACATGGAGTCTCTAGAACATATGGAAACATATCAATATGATAGTCCACCCCTGGAGCCCAGTTGGGAGCCTAACTATGCCAATGTCATGTATACGAACCCTAGCCCACTGCCCCAGTTAAGATAGTCAAGAAGACCACAGGGCCCTAGAGGACCATGTTTTAGGTTCCAAGGAGATCATTTCATAAAGGATTGCCCACATCCTCCGATAGCAGGACAATCACAATACTATAACATACAAGGTTTTTGTGCCGAATGTTGTAAAGAGCATGTCATCAGAGATTGCCCAAAGAATGCTGCTAATGCTTCGAAACTAATGCCATTAATGTGATAGGTATTGTGCATAAGTCAGATGGATCGAACCTGACATACGTGCCTATTCAAAGTATAACAAGAGCCCATGTGCTGTTACAAAATCAATAGCCAAATTCGGAAAAAGTAGCCAGAAATAGCGAAGTAGGAGAATCTAGTAGGAGAAAGACTAAAACTTGGAAGGATTCCCAAGAAAGAATTAAGATAAAGTGGAGCAACGAGAAGTTAGAATAATTGATTACTAGCAACGAGAAGAAGAATCTGCAAAGGAACCCTATTATCTCTGAGACACAGGAAAGGAGTGCACCATCCCTATCTCAAGTGCCAAATACTGAGGTGGAAGACGTGTCTTCCATACACAAGTATTCACAAGGCTTTCTAAGAGAAATCCAAGAAGAGAAATGGAGATGAGAGCAAGAAACCCATCCTCCTATTCAAGAGATAGATGACTTGTAGGAACAATTTCCCCAAGACATACCCTCTATCTGTGACGATGTAGAGGAAGAGCAATTGAGTGGACAAATGGATTTTGAATCTAATTCTTTGCAAGAATTACCTCAGTTCACTAGACCTTGGGAAGCCAAGTCTATCAGCATGAGAGCACCCACCATAATAATGAGGAATGAAGAATCAATAATCCCTAGAAACACGAAAGTGATAAAGAACACCAAAGTATAGTGTCATCTCACTCTAGAAGAATTGTTAAAGGTTAAACCAGAATTGTGGAAGCACCTAACAAACCAATTCCCTGAGATCGCTACTGCTCCCTCCCAGATAGGATCACACAAGAAGGTACCAAAGATACCAGTGGAAAGAATTGGAGATGTGAGCGAGGGAGAGTGTGAAAGGGGAATCAAGCAAGAAAAGAAGAAGAAGAAGATCAAAGTCGAAAACGGCTCAATAAAGAACGAAGATCATAATATAGAAGAACCACCCTCTGCCCAAAGCCCCGCAGAGGCACACATCAGGCAATAACGCGAATCATCCAGGTCCTGAGGATTGGAATTAAAGATCAATCAGAACCAGGACATTTCATGGGAAGGACAGACCAGGGCCAGGAACTATCCATGAAGAAGTGCAAGACAATACTTGGCAGGTAGTAATCCTCCCACTGATAGCGTGCATGTCAACAAAGTAAACAGGCTCAGAACAATACAACAGGGTCAGATGTGTGCAACTAGGACAAATCAGAAGACCAAAAGCTAGAAAGAGGTGACTAAGAACAGCACATTCCTAGTCACTGGTGGTGTGCATGGCAGCCCAACTGAATATAGCAACCCAGATATGTGATATACGGAATACCAAGGGGCAAACAGAAGCAAAGGACATACCTCAGATAAGATAACCAATTGTCTAACAGTCCTTGTCGCCGCTTCGACCGCTGGGTGCATGTATTCAGAAGACTTAAGCAAGTAGACGACGAGAAGCTAAAGCCTGTCAAGGGATGACAGAGACAAAGAGGGGGAGAGTGTTGCAGAGTAAAGAAGCACAAGAGAAGAGCCCCAAAATTTTCAAATTGATGGGCATAATTTTTCTTCTTCGAGGTCTTAGAAAATTCCCTCAAAGCCATGTAAATGCACTAGAGGAGTCCTCTAGTTGCATAATCCTAACTTGTTGTAAAATATCCCTTGTAAATTAGTAAGAAATTCACTTTTTTGGAATAAAGTGCCGGTCTCTCGTGTGAAAGGACCAAAATTTAGGGCACATGTATATAAGTCACTTTGTGACTCTTTGTAGAGACTTTTTGCCATTGTGAAGAAGGAGCTCTCAAAAATTTCGAATTTGCCTCTTTCTTGCAGATTTCCATCTTCACTTTGATCTTGTATGTGTGTGTAATGATTAGAATGTGTATGTAGGACTGTTGTCTATCCCTCCCCACTGTTTTTGAGCTACTGTAGTGTGTGTGTGAGCTTGTAGGAGTTGTGGCATGAGTGTGGGTGCTTCCTACCATTCACTATTTTGGTCATAACTTGAAGCAGAGTTGTCAGAATCGAGTGAAACGACTTCCAATAGATGCGTCTTGTTGAGAGCTTCGAAACAAGTACCCTATTGAATATATTCAGAGCTTGGAGCTGGGAGAAATCCTTGATTTACTGAAAACTACTGTAAGAGGTATCGCGACAGACACTTTCAGTCTTTCAGTGAGTTTGAGAGGTGGATTAGTCTTTTCTCATGCATATCAGCTGAACCACTTCATTTCCATCATGTGTGCACATGTCTTCATACACTTGGTTAGGTCGTTTGATTGGATTGACATATAAGCATGTGTCAATTTCCCACTATATGCACTTGTGATGCAAATGAGGTTTAGTCTCTTTGGCACAAGTCCTTGAGTCTTCTTGACTTAAGTACACAGAGAGGAAGGCAATACTTATCTTCCAATAACCCATAAGGGCTACACCACCAAAACCATCTTAGATTGAGGAGCCGAAGTAGCCATTACTACCATTGCTTTATGGAAACATTGGGGCAAGCCAACACTAAGACCCACCAGGATGAAGCTACAAATCGCTCACAGACATATAGAAAAGCCATTAGGCTTACTAGAAGGCATATCTCTCACCAATTCGAGAACACTTTCATCATTTGTGATTTTGGGAGAAATCATGTGTACGAGATGATACTAGGAAGATCATTCATGCATCAGTTGAAAATTGTACAAGATTAGGGAACTAATTCTTTGTACTTGCAACATTTAGGAGTGACCACCTAATTCAATCTCAAAGATTATTCCCATCGTGATGTACCCCCAATACAATGGAATACCATCCATAAGACACAGGAAGAAACAGATTCGGTACACTCATTAGAACCAGACCCGTCATGGTTGCATGAAGATACTCATCTTTGGATGTGTAAAGTAGCCAGAAAAGAGGAAGAATGATTAGAAGCCAGAAACTTCGGTTTAGAACGACATCGACGAACCCTTCAAGACCTTGCCTATGCACCTGTAGTATTTCCAGACGAGGAATTTGAACCTCAAAATTGGGAAGACTACGATGGATATAGTTGTAAACGAAGAACAATGGACTCCTCATTGTGATGAGGACGGTTATGACATTTCCATTTTTTTTATAGAGCCCTTCGAGGAAGAACCCATCCTAGAAGAATGCATGGAAGTGACCCAAGAACCAGACAAGAGTGGTGATGAGGATTTAGAATCCATTATCCTTGAACCCTTCTGTTTGATAGAAGAGAAATATCTTTACTTTGTAGAAGCCAAAACCCCTGAAATGGACAAGGAAAGTCAATGTGAACAACCTAAGTCACTCACAGAATGTACAGAAAAAAGGTAGAAGAATTATGGTACGAATGCCCAAGAGAGAAGCAAGCATCGGAGAAGCGTATGATAATCATGAGAAAACCAAAAAAATCATAGTAACCATAGAAGAAGGAGAAGAAAAATGTACATACATAGGGCATGATTTGATCAATGAAGAAGAAGAAGAGTTAATTGCCCTACCGCAAGAATATAGAGATGTGTTTGCTTGGAGTTACAAAGATTTGAAAGGACTAGACCTAGATATATGCTCCCATAGAATCCCCATGACTCCAGAGGCTAAACCGTCCAAGCAGAAACCATACACGTATAACGATAACTATGCTGCTAAGATCAAAGAAGAAATCGATCTCTTGATAGAAGTAGGATTCCATTAGGGGAAAAAATGAACCCTGCATGGGCCTTTTAGATTAAGGAGTGATTAATGATGGACCAATGAGAAGAGGGTGGTGGCCACAGTCTAGTCCCTAAATTACATAGGCTACGCCTACTCTTCCCTTGTTTTTGTGTGGTCAAAGAGAAAAAAAAACCACCTAAAACTCATAGTTTTCTCCACTTGAATGGTTTTTGAATTCTTGGAATTGATTTTTAGCCATTGGATTGAGTCAAAAATCCAAAGGTAGAGGTTAAAGGAGAAAAGTCAAGGCGCCCTTTCTTTATGACCCTTGGATTGGCTGTAGATCTTGTGGCTAAGATCAAAGGAAGCTTCAAATAGGCGCCTTTCCTTTATGAACCTTGGATGGGGCTTAGATCTAAGGGCTCTCATTGAATCCCATGTGATTTGAGCGCCTTCATTTATGGCCTTTAGATCGAGCCTTGATCCAATGGCTAAGATGGCTACCCATGATGATCATGGGCACCTTTTGTTCTCCCCATTTAGATCAAAAGATGATCCAACGGTTCCTATGACCCGGGTTGTGAAGATCAGCCCCAAATCCGGATATCCGTCCGATTCGTATCAATCCAAGGGCCTAAATTTGTGCAGAGAGTTCCCAAAAAAGCTTCCTTGAATAGGACAAAACTCCCACAAATTTTCTTGCCTTCTCTCTCTAGAGGCCCTTCAACTTAATCTAAGCCATTGAACATCCAAGGGCTCAAAATATTCCAATTTAGTAATTTCAATATGAAAGCTATCAAATACTATTTTATTTGAGAATACCACTGGTGGTTTTGTATGATCCCTCAAACCACTAGATTAAGCATTTTAATCCCTAAAAAATAGGAATCCTTACAAGGCCCATGCAGAGTCCATTTTTTTCCGCTAATGCATTTATGAAATTGAGCATATAGAATGGGTATCTCCCATTGTGGTTGTGCCCAAGAAGAATGGAAAATTGCGCATGTGTATTAACCTTAAAAAAGTTAATGCCACCACAATTAGAGACAATTATCCTCTTCCTATCATGGAACACTTATTAGAACGAGTCGTGGGCAAGGAAGTCTATAGTTTCCTTAATGGATTCTCATGCTATAATCAAGTAACCATAGCTCTTGAAGATAAACATAAGATGGCTTTTGCCACAGAATGGGGCATATTTGCATTTCGTGTGATGCCATTTGGGCTAACAAATGCACCCACCACCTTTCAACGACTCATATGTCACATCTTCAAGGAATTCTTATGCAAGAATTTGGAAGTTTATGTGGATGACTTATGTGCTCATTCCAACATGAGACTTACCCACATCCCTGAATTAAGGCATTTTTTTGAGAAATGTTGAGAATATCAGGTTTGATTGAACCCAAAAAAGTGTGTTTTCATGGTTAGGCAAGGCAAAATTCTACGACATATTGTGTCAAAGAACGGAATCTCTATGAACGAGGAAAAGGTGAAAGTAATTGCACACCTACCTAGGCCAAAAAATGTAAAAGAAGTACAAGATTTCATGGGCCATTGTGGATATTATCAATGATTTATACACATATACGCTATCATAGCAAATCCTTTGTGCTCTCTTTTGACCAAGTTTGAATGGATGGATGAATGTGAGGAGTCATTCAATGAACTCAAACAACGCTTGTGTTCAACACCTATATTAACAACACTAGATTGGAGTAAGCCATTCCATGTACATGTGGATGCATCCAACTATGCCATAGGGTGTGTGTTGGCACAAGTTGCAAATGAAGGCAATATAGATCTCCTTATAGCTTACACGAGCAGACAGTTGAATGCAGCAGAAAGAAATTACACCACTATAGAACGCGAAGGATTAGGAATGATTTATGCGGTAAAGAAATTCAGGCATTACTTGTTGGTGAGTAAGTTCAAGTTCTTCATGGATCATAATGCATTGCTGTACTTAGTCAATAAGCCTTGTAACACTGGACGACTGATATGATGGTTTCTATTATTGATGGAGTACGACTTCGAAGTAGTGGTCAGGAAGGGAAAGACCCACCTTAGAGCTGACCATCTCTCAAGGTTAACTAAGGGAGAAGCTCCTCAAGGAATAGCAGAGGAACTACCAGACGCATACATGTTTAACCTCGAAATAGTACCAGAATGGGCAAAACCTATTGTCCCTAGACTCACATTTGGACCCAAGAATCCCAAGATTAGGATCAGAGAAGGAGAGATTACCAAATCACAACGATATCAGAATAGAAAGACTCAACCCATATATTTAGCACGTTACCATAGGGTTGTGAGCCCATGTGAGCTCCATCAACTTGACTATGCATTCCCAAGGAGCATAGAGCTCCATCAAGGTCTAGAAGTAGAAAGCACTGATGGTTTTGGATACCATGCCATGAGGGGCACTCATAAAACCATGAAGCCACATAACTTCAAAGACCCCAAGGGAGTGTGGTGAGCGCTTCCAATTCAATATAGAGATCTAACCTAGTACAACACCATAGGATGATAAGAAACAAAATTCTTCAAAAGTGAAAAGCATGCATACCACCCAAGGAGATCAAACATCAAGGAAATAGGGATGAGAGTGGACAAGAGGAGGTCACCCCCCAATTCCATTGTGTAGCAAGAGTGGCCTTACAACACCACCTTGAGTAATCTTGTGTCCCATAGCCTTACACCACTATGGATACAATGTGTGACATCTGAAGGTTGATGTGCACCTCCAAGAGAGTAGGTGCTTGAACCCTTCAAGCCATGAAGTGCATCATCCACAAATTCAAGGTTTCTTGGACACCATCCCAAACATATGGACAGTCACAAGAAACCAAGAAATATGTTTTCTTTGGGGGATAAGCTCTAAAGGACTTCTTCAAAACCCATGAAAATCTCAAGAGCATAGTCAAGAAATACTTTGAATTTCAAAACCCTAAAGTGAGCAGACGTCACATAATTTTGGTGGCCAAAGAGAGAAGTCAAAAAGCCTATGAAGAGCAAAACCATTGATTACTTGCATTTGACTAGCTCAAGGTTGTGAAGAGAACCATTGAGCTTTTGGGACACAATCCCAAAAGCATGGGCAATCTCCAAGAGATGCACTATATTGTCTTTCAAGTGGGATACTCGAAGAAGAAATCCCTTAAGGAGCAATAGTCAAGACCAATTAAACTTCAAGTGGACAGGAAACCAT
The DNA here is from genome assembly GCA_020310875.1 of Ceratopteris richardii. NCBI lineage: Eukaryota > Viridiplantae > Streptophyta > Polypodiopsida > Polypodiales > Pteridaceae > Ceratopteris > Ceratopteris richardii. The sequence continues at coordinate 195,216,024 of CM035412.1, forward strand.
CAAACATGTTTAGCCTTGCTAATCATCAATGAGTGTGACCCTTTATATTATCATGCAATCCTTTCTAAGTCTAAAAATTGTATTGCAAAAATAATATGTTGTGTGCATGTGTGACCAATTGCAATGTGAACCATAATAGATGTGGATCTTTTAATGATTTATATTTAAGTCCCTTAACATATATTCTCATTCTTTAGTATGTGTGTTATGTGTACACATGAATATAAGAGTGATGTGCACAACCAAGTGAGCCAACATAATGTCATTGTAGCATATGAAAGTGAAAACATAATGACCATGCATACTGCAAACCTTATGCTTACAAGTGCAAATCACCAATGGAAAAATAGAGTTCTTGTCAAAGTTTAGGTGGAGTTTTTGGACACTATCCCGAAGAGGACAATGACAAAAAACTCCAAACCAAGTACTCAAAGCTCTAGGGCAAGAACGTGAACCATGATGCTTGCAAACATACATGCAAAATTAAAGCACATATGAGAATGTTTAGACTTCTATGCACCCAATCTATGAGTATGATTAGATTGATTCAATTGGAGAAATAATATATGAAATGAAACATAGTAGAAAATCTTGCACATATAGCATCAACAGAGATCCATTAGCATGTAACATAGATTATGCAATCCAAATAAAATATTTATGAAGGTGGAGAGTTGGTCCAAGGGATAGTATCCAACACATAGAATGCATGATAAGCAAGGCATCCTAGGCTATGAGATTCCTCACAAAGCATAGTCATTTTCCCAACCAAGCTTTAAATAAAATTTCACAAACAGAAGACTTTAATCTTGTAAATTATCGGTATTAGAGTTTTGGGCATAATCCCAAATGAATGGGAAAGCTCTAGAACCCAACCAAGGGCTCACCAACCTGTAATTCCAAGAAACACAAGGGAACACATATAGCAATTGAGAACATTATTAAGCAGCAAGAAATTTTTCCTTAGTCATTAGGCATGGTAGCAACTTGAAGCATGTAGGTTGTAGATATTCATGCAACTAAAGTTTCTACCTGCTATATCAGCCTACAAAGCTTCCATACAATAAAACAATAAAACACAAAGAGTATGATATACATTGATGTGTTAACTTCATTCATGATCAGAGTCACACAAGATATAAGAACTTCCTATATAACACTTGAATAAGACATTGAACATGACATGAGGACTGCCCACAATCATAGCATAGGAGGGAATGCTTGGCCTTAAAACCTCATTGCTTTATTTTGAGCCTCCCTCCCACATGTAATTTTTCCAGTAGTGTGTCTTGCCTTCAATATCTTGGTTATAGGTTTTGGACATGATCTCTATGGAGGGCAGTCACAAGAATCCCTGATTCCCCATCAAACACTCTTGTAATAATCTCCATATGTTCCCCTCCCACAAAACTGCATTGGGAGATTCAACCATTTTTTCAACAACACGAAGGCACCAACCCTGTCTAGTAACTCAAAGAAAGTTAATCACACAATTGCATGACCGCGAGTAAACATACATCATATTCATAGTTCAAAGTATTTGTTCCCTTGTCGCCTTAGTCATCTTAGTCAACCTTTACTCAAAATAAGATAGGCAATGCCAGAGAGTCAACACCAATGACCAATACTTGCATGAGATCCCACAATGCTCATTTGTTGTAGCTTCAAGTCTAATATTCAAAGGCACACACTGAGTGAGGACCAAAAAATCAGATTCAACCCTACAAAGCTTACCATAAAGAACATCAATCATGTGGGGACATTTTATGTATTATGTTTCATTAAAAATAGGAATTGTTGTTAATAGAAGCTCAAATCTTATAGACATGCTATCTAATTCATCGCACATTCACGAAGTTCGCATGCATGCCTAGCACCTTCCACAAGGTGCACCAATATTTTCGGGGAGAAGATATGTCCAATGAGTATGTACACATGCTTTGTTACTTAGAGTAGCTCACAAACATCTGTAAAATAAGTCCTCATGAAGACATTATAAATTCAAGAACAACCAGGTGTGATTAACAATACATCATACAAAGGTTGAAGTGATCAAATCAGCCTCCTCTCAACATTGGCATGTAGGAGACATTTGAGAGGCATGTTCATCACCTGATTCAAGCTTGCCATTGTAACAAGTTGAGATGCAGAAATGGGCTGAGCAACATGATCCTTTCATATCGATGTTGATTCATCCAGGAACCACCAATAGAGCTTCAAAGATGTGTGTACATTTGTGCAACCACAAATCCTAGAACCTTTTGCAACCTCCAAGAACGTTTTGAATCAGAATTTGAGTGCTAAGTGATAAAAACAATAAGCATAAAAATATATTTCTCAGAATATCTAGGTGGAGAATCGAATCGTGTAACTTAGGGGATGACATTCTTAATCAAGAGCACACATGGAACAATCGTGGAATACTCTTCTGCTCCTACCATATGCAAGAGTGAAGGCTTCAAAATGAGACAAAGGGCATTAGGGGAAAAAGTGAGCCCTGCATGGGCCTTGTAAGGATTCCTAATTTTTAGGGATTAAATGGCTTAATCTATGAGTTTAATGGGTTGCATAAAACCACTAGTGGTATCATGAATAAATTAATAGAACATGAAGTTCTTTGTTTTTTTCTCGAATTCGTGAGCATGTGTAGCCTTTGGATCTTCTAAATCGATGGCTTATAATGGCGTTCGAATAAATCTACAGAGAAATGACGTGAGAGCTCTTGGGAGTGGGGACCATAGTCTCTAGTAGTTCTGCAAAAATCTCTACCATTAGATGTTGGAGGATCCAACGAACGCCCGCAAATCGGGCTGATCGATTTTCCCAGGCATGTGTAAGCCGTTAGATTCGCAAAGCATCTAAGGGCTGCCGTTGAAAGGCGCCTTTCTCTTCTGACGGACCGATCTCCACCATCCATTCAAGTGTGCATCCAACGGACCGAAATGTAGGCACCGAAAATGTACCAATATTTAAACTCTGTCGTCTGATCTTGCAGTCCATCCAATGGCTGATGGAAAAAGATGCTTTATGTCATGATTGCTATCATCTCAACCATTGAATCTCAAGAGAATCCAACGGTCTACGCGCGTTCGCGACTTGACTTTTGTCCTTTAACGTACACCTTTGGATCTATGAGCAATCCAAGGGCTCTGAATGATTTTTGAGCTTTTGAAAACCATTGTCTTAACAAAACCACGAATTTTGAATGGTTTTGGAGTCTTTGACCAGAAAGAAACAAGGGAAGCCTATGCCTACCCTAGGTGATTAAGACACTAGACTGTGTCCACCACCCTCTTCTCATTGGTCCATCCCTAATCACTCCTTAATCTAAAAGGCCCATCCAGGGTTCATTTTTTCCCCTAATGGGAGGTTTACAAGAAATCTGGGTGGGGAAAGTGGAATAATGGGAGAGCACAATAGCCCAAAATCTTCATCAACATTAAGCAACACTCATAGAGCTCTTTGGTGAAGCCATAGTTCACCAGAAATGGCATTGCTTGCACATCATCGTGATGTCATTGAAGCACTGAGAAGCTAGCAAAAAAGGGGGAAAGTTTATGTGTGTAAGCATCACTAGAGGTCCAACCGCATGTCCCTGCAACCTAAACAGAGAGCCAACAAACAGTCGAAGAAGCCTTCACAGGACACCAAGAGAGCATCATCAAACATCTTCCTTGTGTCAGATTTTTGGAAGGGTAGAGGAGAAGGGAGATCAACCCCACATATTGAGAAGGACTTCGATGTGTTTGGGAGCTCCAAGAAGTAACATAAAATTTGTTCTAGAGGCCAAGCATGGGAGCAAGCATCGCTGGAGTTGTTAGAAGCACATGTGATCAGGTTCAATAGCTTTCTTCGTGTCGATGAGAAAGGTAATGCAAGCATGGGAGCAAGCATGGGAGCAAGCATGTCTAGAGTTGTTAGAAGCACATGTAATCACGTTCAGTAGCTTTCTTGCTACTGATGAGAAAGGCAATGAGGAGCTCAACACCACAATCAAAGAGGACAATGAGCAAAGCTCCACTTATAGTAGAGAGAATCCTCCAAACAAGGGTGGAAGGTATCTCAAATCCCATAATGCACAAAGAAGATGATGGGGAGCAAAGATGAACTTGGGAGCAGGTGAGAGAGGGAGCCATAATGTTCAACCTTACACTACTAACAAGAATAGGAGGAGGAGCTCAAAATCTCAACCGATCAAAATGTAGCTCGACGTGCACACATATAGGGTGCAAGAAGCTCAACCCACCATGGTAGTGTGATGAAATGGGAGAGCTCGCAAACAAGCTCAACCCCGAATTGATTCCCCTAAAAAAGTTGGTGTATGCTTGCTTCACATTCAAGAGATGAGAGAGAAATGGAGGAGTTAACTCATGCCACCTACCATCCACATACTGTTTGTAGGAGTAGTTAACACTCCAATAATTAATTGGCATAAATTTAGAAACATGGGAGTGGGGAGAGAGCTGATCTCAGAGTATCTAATTTCGAACTTCAAAGCGGCCAAATGTAGTATCCAAAGACCTTCAATCACCTGTTTGGTAACTCTTATATGCCTACACATTTGGGGGGTGGATGACAACAAGGAGACTGCATAGAAAATAGTGCTTAATTTCACAACTAAGATTTCAAGATTTTTTGTGGTTTTCATAAAAAAGAAGTTAGGGAAGAGACCAGAGAGTACTACTCATCCATGATTTTGATGGTAGTCTATTGACAAGGTACATAGTAGTTGAAATAGCCTCTACCCATAGATAATGTGGCAACCTCTTCTCTTTAAGCATTGTTCTTGATAATCCAACCAATGTCTTGTTTCTTCTCTATGCAATTCCATTCAATTGAGGAGAGTAGCTGGTAGTCACTTCCCTTTTGATAGCTTTATCCTACAAGAACTCATCAAACTCTTTGGATAGGTATTCTCCCCCTCCATCAGATCTGAGCTTCTTGAGTGATCTACCCATATGATTCTCCACATGTGCTAGATAATTTTTGAAGCAATTAAACACTTCATTCTTACTCTTGATAAAGTACAAAGTAATCCATCTACTATGGTCATCATCAATTAATGAGACATAATACCTTGATCCTACCAATGAAGGTTCTTGGCTTGGACCCCATACATATGTATGTACTAAGTCCAATAAGTTGTTTTGGATGTAGCCTTTATGGTTGAATGGTTGTCTTTATGCCTTCCCAATGTGACATGCATCACATTTGTTGGCCATGTGTTTCTTTGATATGTTTGGAAATCCAAGAACACTTTGATCCCTGCATATATCCTTTACGGTTCTTTCATTCACATGAGCTAGCCTCTTATGCCACACTTCAAGCTCACTTAGGGTTTGAGACCCAAAGTTGAATAGAGCTATGTTTTTGATTTCTCCTACTTCAAAAGTAAAGAGCCTACCATGATTCTCACCTCTAGCTATCTTCTTGGAGCCTTGAGATGGATCTTCCACAAAAGCTCCATGTTAGGTGAAACTAACTTGCAAGCCTTTCTCAACTATTTGGCCTACACTTATTAGGTTTTTCGTAATAGTGGGAACATAGAGTACCTCACTCATAACATTTTTCCTGCCATTGGAACCTTTGGCATTACCAATCTTCTCCACACTATGCTTTGTGTCATCCCTTATTCGAACTTCTTGTTTATGCTTTGGACTTTCCAAATCAAATAAGAGAGCTATGTTTCCTGCAACATGATTTGAACATCTTGAATCTATGTAGAATAAATGATCATCTTCTTTACTTTCTTTGTGGCCTAGATTCATCAAAAGCAATGAGTCTTCATGTTGTTGATCTTTGGAATAATTGTGGAGTCCCTTTTGTTATGGACTCTATTGTTATTGTTGAAATTATGTCCACCTCTGCCTCTATTGCTGCCATATCCACCTCTTCCACTGTATTTTTGGGTCGTCCTATTGAATTAGCAATTTTTAGTGGTGTGGTTGGTCTTATCAAAAATGGCACAATGTTGAACATTCTAGCCTTTGGTCTTGTCATGCTTTGGTCCTTTCTTCTTCCCTTTCCACTTGCTCTTGCCTAAAAAGTTGGCTTGGGAAGTCTCCTCTTCATCTTCTTCCTTCTTCTTGCCTTTTAGCATCTTGTACCTTTTATCTGCATATAGAGCACTAGTTGAATTACCATGATAGGAGTTAACTTCCTTTATGCTACTTTGGCATCTTGATTGAAGAGTTGTCCAAGAAAGATGTTGAAGTCTGGAGTTTGCACATCCATGATGAGATCATAGGCTATGGTGAAAGATTGCCATTGCTTGTCACCTCTAATCCCATTGAGAATTCGCCTCATGATGGCCTCTTCTTCAATCAGCTATCCAATGTATGCCAATTGGTTAGCAACCTCCTTAAACTTTGTAACAAACTTAGTGATGGCTTGTTTTGGATTCTTCTTCATCTGATTGAACTCATTGCAAAGATGGTTTTTCCTTGCTTTTGTACTAGCAGAAAAGAAAGTCTCTAGGGCAACCCAAGTCTCTTGAGATGTCTTGCATCCTCTAATATGTGGTAATAGAAAACTAGAGTAGAGTTGAGTATGTATGACCTTGCTGGAGCATCCCTTGCACACCAAAGTGTGAGCTTATTTGTTTCCTCTTGAGTAAGTCCTCCTTTGGATCTTGGAATAGGCATTGCTTCATCACTTGATACAATTCCATATAGATTTCTTCCTTGTGAATAAGCCTCCATTATGATTTTTCAAGCAACATAATTGAGTCTATCAATCTTCTCAATCATTGATGGAAAGCCATCTCCCATCTTGAAGTTTCTCTCATACCACTAAAAGAAGTTGGAGAAGCTTGGAGAGGCTTGGAAAGTTGAGTTTTCAAGTGGTGAAGTTGGCCTAGCAAACCAGCATAGGACCAGCCCTAGCTCTTTGGATATGTAAAGTAGACCTTGTAGGCTTTTGGTTAGTGCAATAAAACCCAATAGGTACTTTGGAACATCAACAAGAATAAGTTGATGCACAATAGATAACTTGCACCTTGACTGGCTCACAAAAACCTTCAAAAATGGCTAGAAGTTATAAGTTCAAACACTGAGAGAAGCCAACATAGTTACAATTGGAAAAATTCTCTTACGGGGGTTTCATACATAGGGTCAACTTGTTAAAATACATAAAAGTGCTAATTCATATGAATCAATGAAGGAGCAATCACCTTAACAGTTATTGGATATCATCCCAATTTTTTAGGGTTGTGAAGACAATTATCCCAAGACTATAAGACTCAAATTTCTCTAAAAGTACTGAACCAAATGACTTGTTTGTACACATAGAATAAAAAGTTATAAATTTTGAACAAATGCTTAAACACTCAATTTAGAGCTCTTTATAGATAGCAACAATCTCTACAAGTTGATTGAGTCTGAGGAAGAAGGAGCAGAGAATAGAAGTGCCACCAAGCAATGATTAAAGAGTATATGTATTGCTTCAAACCAACACTCTAATTAATGTAAAAATGTTTTGGGGTCCTTATATAGACTCTTGAGGATATGACCATGCCTTTCCTTCATGAATTTGAATTCGAAATTAGGCGGTTTTGGTAGTTTAGATCGGTTGGAATCTTTTCCTACAATCTCAGAAAAAAGAAAGTTGAAGTCATAATTGCCTCTTGACTGATTGATTGAGAATCAATCTCAAACACTTCTAAATCATGTCTTTTATGATTTTTACTCTTCCATTTTAGAAAGTTAAATACCTTGAACCTTACAGGAAATGATCATAAGTGATCAACCAATTAATAGAAAGAAATAACGTCCACATAAGTGCTATCCTTCAAGATACATATATGGCACCATCCAAATGATAAATTTGATGAAGATCATATCCACCTCAAGCATGATGGAAGCTTGATGTTCCAACATGTAAAAGGTGAAGAAGGGTCAAAATGGATGTAAAATTAGCATTTCTAAATGGATACCTCAAGGAGGAGTTTTATGTATCTCAATATTTGGCTAAACCAATGTTGTCCCCAATCAATTGACTCCTCTGACCTATAGAGAGACTCAAATTCCTAGGAAAATGATTATATGGGAATCAAAAGTGGAGGAATTCTTTTTTGGATTCCCATATATACTTAGCATCTAGTAAAGGACCTGTGAATCTTTGGAATCAACGTGATTGAACATCGATTCGAACCATCAAGCCTCTTGGAAGGTCTTCACTGGGGAGCTCTCCATGGTATTCTACCAAATTTCTAGGTGGAAGCAATGGATACTCTTTAATGCAAAAGTGCAATAATCCACAGGTGATTGGCTGGGGCCGGGTGCATAGGGGTCTCCTACTTGCATCTTGAAAATGTTGTTGCTTACAAACATCTACTACACAAGGAGACCTCAGTCCCTTTCCAATACTAATATGCTTCCTATATAGCCCAATGTCCAGTAAAAGTGCATCATAATATTCTCATGTCTAGTGCATGTCACTAGGCTAGCAATATGCATAATTGGGACAATGCATGAGCTCAACATGTTTGCAATAAGTCATACATGCATTACAAGGTTTGTGATGTACAGGTTTGCTACAAAGTTGGTTGTAAATGATTGATTCCCTTATGAGATTACAAGATGAGGTTAGTGCATGTCAGTAGACTACCTATATGCATAATTGGGGCAATGCATGAGCTTAGCATGTTTGTAGTAAGTCATATGTACATTACAAGGTTTGTGATGTATAGGTTTGTTACAAAGGTGGTTGTAAGTGATTGATTCCCTTATGGGATTACAAGATGACATTATCAATGTATATAATTTCTTATGAGACAATGAGTTTGTTTGTACCTGGGGATGTTTGGGCACCCATTTCCAACTTGTCCTAGGAGCTGATTTACATGGCTTTTTGTGTACAATGGCTTTCTTTCTAGGTAATCATGATTAAGAGTAGATTGAAATTTTCTAAAGGATGGTGATTTAGGTGGGGAAATTTGGGCTTGCAAGCAATTCTTAGGCACCCAAATGTACGAGATATTCAAGCATGCGATCATTGACCACTTTCAGTATCGAAACTTATCACACCTTCAGTGGTTGATTTCTTCCCCGCATCTTTGCTTGTCACCTTCTATTCCACTTCCACTTCTTTGGTATAGATGTTGGTGTAAGTGTAGCGATCAATTTCTAACCCTTTTTCACCTAGATTTGCCTTAGGCTTGGAATGAGTGGGTTTTTGCATTGGTTGATTAGTAGGTGGGAAGGTGACCATCACATGTTATGTTCCTGCTATGATGGATTGTTACTCCATTGAGGTTGAATTGTCAATGATCCACTTGTTTTTGGAAAATATGGGAGTTCCAACACTTGGATGAATTTTCCATCAAGGGGTAAGGTGTAATAAAGTAAGTCAAAGTAAGTCTATGATCCAAGGGTCTGGCCGGTTCAGACAGATCTGAAATCGGACACCGTTTGGTCATCCGTGTGTATGACCAAAGATCTCGAGTTTAGACTTACTAGGAGGTCTTGTGCTCTTGTGAACAAGTGATCCACTTAGCTTGGTGGTTAAGTCTCAAGGATGTGAAGGAGGAGGTCTTGGGTTCAACCCCCCATGGGGTACATGGGGAGAGTATTTTGCCCAAAGAGATCTAGAGCCTTCTAGAAGCATCCACTTGAGTTAACTCGAGTTAACTGGGACACTTGGCGCGCATGTAGTTACATGGCTGACACTTGGATGGTTAGTATCCACCTGCCCAAGAAGGCAGTCCCCTGGAGAGAGCTATATATAGAGGCATTTGGTTGGGAGGAGAGTCATCTCTCAAGCATGTGGTGGTCGTAATCGTTCATTCTCTTGCATTGGTATCAGAGCTTCATTCTCCATAGCTCACTTCTTCTTCATCTTGCGTGTGCATTGCTCCTTCTACGACGTAGATGACTGCTCGCGGGCTTAGCAAAAGATTAGTACTCTATTGTGCACAACAAGGGATTCGAACCCCCGACCTTCAGAATAGAGCACGCTGGCCTATCCAAAGAGCCCGCGGGCGTTGACGACTTGTATTCGGAGGCGGTCTGCACTGTCATAGAACAGCGGTGAAGAGGACCTAAAAAAGAAGGCAAAATGTATTCTCTGTGTGCTGCCGGCGGGAATCGATCCCTCCCCCCCCCAATAGGACTGTGATCGCTTATCCAAGGCGCCCACGGCGGGATCACGTCCAAGGAGCTGCAGATTATCTTCTCTTGCTAAAGATCGGTGCTGTAAATTCTTCATCAAGCTCTAGCCAAGATCAAAAGGTTATTTCCTCTCTGCTGTAGGCCCGTGGGTGATCGAACACAGAACCTCTGTGTTGGAACACGTCCGCCTATCCACGAGGCCAAACGAGGTGCACGAAAACATCCCCAGAGCACATAAAGTTGTTCGTTGTTCGCTCTGCAGAAGCTCTCACTTCGAGAGCTAAAAGGGCGATTACTGAACAGTTCCGTCCGGGATTCGAACCGTGATGGCATATTTGAAAGTTGCATCAGATATCCAATCCACTCCAAGCCTTTCTCTGGTTCAAGTGCGCAGAAAAAGCTCTCTGAATCTAAAGTCGGCGGTGAAGATTCATGAACGGGTCGCAAAACTAAAGATCCATCGGGAGGCATTAAGGACACGGATTACAAAAAGAGCAATTGTTGCAGGCCGAACCCGAGAAGTATTTTGTTTTTAGCCAAAGAAACAACCAAGGAGAATCAAAGAATGAGCAAAGCTTGAAGGAAGTGGAGCCGTGGAGTGAAGATCCGGAGGCCTAAGTTAGTCGATATCGACGGACCAAGTCATCCAAGATTATTTCTTGATGAGGAAGCTTCAAGAATGGTGAATAGCTCCTCGCAAGGATCAAGAGGATGAATCACTCTTCCAAAGGATCAAGGGATGGACGAAGCTTTGATCAAAGCTAAGTATTTTCCAGTTTCTGCTTGGCCTTAATGCTTGATTTATCTTGTTTTCATTATTCTACACTTAATCATAGATGCACATTGAAATAGCCAAGATTTCAATTGATTAAGTCTAGATTAGAATAATGAATTAATCCATTTCTCATTCCAAGCATTAGTTTGCATTAAGGAAAGACTTGATTTCAAAAAGATCCTTGTGCATCAAAGAATGTATTTTGGTAGTTTAAATACATATTTCCTTTCCATTGAGTAAGTTTTCTATTGCACTTCAAGGGTATGTTTTTATATCATAGTGCATTAGGACAAAGGAAAGGATATACATGCATCAGGATTGCATGATATACATTCTTAGTACAAGAAAAAAAAATCGTGCATCAAGTTCATGCATGATTGTTGTATTATTTTTTTTTTTGAGCATGCAAAGAACATGCATGCATACGCATGTGAACATATGCTTTTGCATGTAGATGCATGCATTTGCATGATAGAATGGAATGCTATTTGCAAGTACATATGAGAATGTACTCTCTTAGTATTTAGCTTACTTTATAAAGCTCGCAGTTTGACATTAGGGAAGACCAAGGACTAGTTAGTTGCAAAGACATACTAGTTCTAGTATTGCAACTCAAGTAATTAGTCGATTTCTTCCCAAGTCGATACTCTTCTATCAAAGACAAATACTTAATGACAATTAAGTATGATAGATGTCTTGCTAGGTATAAGTAAGCACTAGGAGAAAGTTAAGTAATAAATTTTCTTGATAACCAAGAAAATTTAATTACTTGCAAACTCTTTTATGATGTATGATGACTCTAAGTCCTGGATGTACTTAGAAAGTCATGCGGATAAGCTTTACTTGATTAGTTATATATTTTATGTAACTTCTCAAGCATCCCAAGGTTGGATGAGAACGTCAACTATATTTCCAAAGTTCCATGAGCACTCTTCTATTTAGAAGATTTCGAAAGTTTTAAAGAAGTCTCTTGTGGTTTCAAGATTTGTATCTCATGATGAAACCTCGGTAAGTAACTTTTTGGAATAGAGATATGAAATAGTCAAGCCTTCTATTTCATGTGAGATCATTCTCCTACTATGTTCAAGATGAATTTAGCTTTGGGAAGGAAGATGTTCCAAGTAGAGGATCTTAATTGATTCATGAACTCTTCCCAAAATACATATAAATTCATATTATATGATAGGTCCAAGGAATGATGAAGGCAAAATCTCTTTAGGATATAAATGTTTTGCCAAGATATATTTTCATTTGATTTCATCCCAAGGGGTGATGGAAATCAAAAGGTTAAACCTCAACATCAATTGATCCTTGATATCAATAAAAGGATGTTAGGTTCTATAGTTGCATCTCTAGTAAATGATGCAACTAGCTAAGCAGTCTTTAAGAAATAATATAAGTTCCTAAAGACTTGAAGCAAGTGTGAACTTTTCATTTAGGAATAGAAAGTTCCAAGAAATGTATTTTCAATCCATGAACTTCTCCTAAACAAGTTATAAAGTTCAAAGTGTTCATAGTTGCATTACTATTGGATCAATCAATAGATGCTTGGACTTTAAACATAAATTTGATTAGTGAAATATGTTTAAAGGACTCTAGTAACATCTGAAGATTGACCAATAATAATGAGTTTTGTATCAAACTCAAGAATAGAAGTCGATATCACATAAATGAAAGTTCAACTTAAACTTTCATACTGGCAAATGTGATATTTCGTCTCTAGTTTGATACTCAGGAAATAAATACAATTGAATCAGTAAATTTTTTGGATATTATTTGAAAGAATTTCTTTCAAATGTTCTTTTAATATTGCAAAAGATTCCAAGATGAATCATTTGCTCAAGTTATTTGATTCCCTAGAAGGAATCTCAAGTCTTTGAAGAATGGCATTCTTTCAAGTGTTGAGAATGAAATTCTTCATACTCTTTAATCAATAAGTAGTTCCCTAGATGTCCCAAACCACTCAAAGTGGTATTTCAAGTCCTATTTGTGATATAACCTAAAGGTATATCAAAGATTCTTAGCTTTGGAATCTGAGAGGCATAAGTGTATGCTTGGACTTGAGAAAGATCTCTAAAAATCCTGCAGGTAAGCAAAGAAGCTTAAGATAGTTTAAGAGATCTTAAAAGATAAAGACTAAGTCTTTATTTTTGTCGCAAATATCAACCAGACTTGATCAAGCTTGGCCATGATTGTCCAAGAATGTGCGACTAGAACTACTTTGTAGATTGCCCAAGTATTGGCAATAAAATTCCTTTTGGGAATTATTCACTCAAATTCCATTTATTCGATGGAAAACTGTGAAAAAGAGTAAGTTGTTCCAAGTCTGAACAGAGTAAAGAAATTCCAAGAATGTAGTCTGCAACCGTGAAAATGGTAATTAAGTCTGTGGAAGGTAAAACATAAGTGTTTACCTATCCTTAAAGGGATTTTGGTACAAATCCAGAAAGCATGAGCGGATGCTTAAGACTTAAGCAGTAAAGAGATTCCTAAATAAAGTCCCCGGGGTAGGTACCTAAAGCAACAGTAAAGAAAGGAATCTAAAGACAAGAAGTCAAAAGCTCTTGTCGCTACAACATTGGTCAAGGGTAAACCAATTGAACTTGAATTCAAGAAAATTCAAGTACTTGGAATTTTGATTGGTTTTCATTTGAAAACCCTAGCAAAGAAGAATTGATATTCTGTAAAGAGGTTTTCAAGTTTCCAAGGCAAAGCACATGATTCTGAGGTGATCATGCGAAGGAATCAAAACCTAGGAAAATCTAGTTAGAGGTAATACCTGAAACTTCCAATTCTTGTAAAAGAATTGAAGAAATAAGGTACTCTATCAAGAGATGTTTAGACTTTAGGATAAGAATCACCCACACATTAATGTGAATATAAAATAGGGTGGTATGGGACACCAGATTTTATACTCAGATTGATGTAGGAAAGATGGAATGGGACATCAGACCGTGGGATGATGATTATCTTTTAGTCCTAGTTTGGATTTTGAAGTTAGGTTTCATCCTCAAGGGAATTAAGACTTCAAGGAAAAGTTTAATTCGTAAAGGATGAAAGTAGTATCTTACGATACTTCAAGGTAACTTCAAGATTAAGGAAACTGAAGATATGAAGTAAGTAACTTCCAAGATCTTCATAGAACACTTCAAGTTTAAGTGTTATTGATCAGAAATATTTGATAAATTTCTGAAAGAAGTTGGACTTTGATTTTGAGTTGATCTTTTCAACTAAGATTTAATTGACTAAGTCAAGCATCCAGTTCCTAGTGTAACTTGAAAAAATTCACTCTTTTGACTCAAAGAAATGCACAAGAATTGCATTCACTATTACGAGTCAAAAAGATTGAATGAGACCTGAACTTAGTCTCAAGTGAAGCATTATTTGAATATTTAAAACTCATCGACAGAACCTCAGTGGGTCGACACACTGATGTTGGTTACCACACTAGTATCTTGTGGTTGGATGATGTTTTTGGTTTTCTTTGTATCTTTCTGAGAATCCAGCTTATTTCTCTGAAAGATAAAGACAATGCTTCAATACCTTGTTGAAATTGATCGTTGAAAAGTTAAAGTCTTGAGTCAACTAGACTTTGACTCATAACAAGTTTATGTATATTCGAAGTTTGAATTGGTTGTACAGAGTCTTAGTTATTTCTTTCCGCTTTCCAAATCTTTTGGAATTGGCTCAGATATGGTATCTGATTCCTTTTGCAAAAGACCAGGGTTAGCCGGTTAGAATAAAATAACTAACTTGAACGTCCTAGATAGATGTTATGTACAAGAACCTTTTCAATCTTCAAAAGATGATAAGTCTAAGTAGACTTATTCATTTGAGTTTGCTTCAAGTTATAGCATAAATGATTTCCTGGAGTCCAGTATACTCTAGAATAGGGAAGTTAGGAATTGCTCATTAGATTGACAATTCCCAAGAACTTTCAGTTAAAAGTCTTTGAGAAAAGTGTCCTAAGTTGGACAATTTTCATTTTGAATTTGAATTGGTGAAGTTAGTATGGTTGATTCCACCGGAATGGTAAACTTTCTCCTACAATTTACATAGGATTTTTTCAACTCATTGGGACAAAGTAGTCCTTTAGTCGGGTGAAAAATCAAGTAACTGTTGGATCAAAGTAAACCATTGAATAAACATCTAAAGTTAGATGTATGGGACAATCAAACTTCAAGTTCTCCAAAACAAATTCAAGTGAATCAAGAATTCTTAAAGTCTTGCAAGGGATAAGAATCTCACCTTCATTACTAAGTCCATGCACCAGACATGCCTAGAAATGGACTAGTAATTTGAATCCACCTAATTCACATGTTTGTGCCTAGATCGCACATCCAGAAACTGTGAATTAGCCAGGGATGTCATTAGATCCACCCTCATTATTCTTCACTAGTTTGTACTTTGTCCCGTTCATCAAAGTACAAAACCAGATAGTGTTTTGAATCATTTGGGCAAGGATGCCACCACAGAGATGAGACATGTTCTTCCAGTTCTAGAACATGACCATGTTCTTCCAGTTTTAGAACATGAGGCTCGGGGGTTGCCTACAGTATGTATATAGCTCTATTTTCGAGGACGAAAATATTTTCCAAGGGGGGAAGAATGTAATAAAGTAAGTCAAAGTAAGTCTATGATCCAAGGGTCTGGCCGGTTCAGACAGATTTGAAATCGGACACCGTTTGGTCATCCGTGTGTATGACCAAAGATCTCGAGTTTAGACTTACTAGGAGGTCTTGTGCTCTTGTGAACAAGTGATCCACTTAGCTTAGTGGTTAAGTCTCAAGGATGTGAAGGAGGAGGTCTTGGGTTCAACCCCCCATGGGGTACATGGGGAGAGTATTTTGCCCAAAGAGATCTAGAGCCTTCTAGAAGCATCCACTTGAGTTAACTCGAGTTAACTGGGACACTTGGCGCGCATGTAGTTACATGGCTGACACTTGGATGGTTAGTATCCACCTGCCCAAGAAGGCAGTCCCCTGGAGAGAGCTATATATAGAGGCATTTGGTTGGGAGGAGAGTCATCTCTCAAGCATGTGGTGGTCGTAATCGTTCATTCTCTTGCATAAGGCATTCTACACAATAGACATAAGGGTACATGCATTCTGCATGGAAGTAGAAATAGAGAACCTGAGGATCTCTAGGTCTATGATGGGCTGAGAGCTAGCAAAGTCCCAAAACACAAACTTTATACTGTATAGAGAACTAGAAGACCTAAAAATCTTCAAAAGTACTATAGATTTATCTCCCAAATGTTTGAGGGACCCCAACTTTATGGTGCATAGAGAGCTAGAAGACTCTAGATTCTTCAACACTACAATGGGCTTAGAGCGAAGGGTCTCAAGAGTTTCTAACTCTACCATAACATGTTGTTTATTAATCCAAACATGAAGAAGACATCTTCCAAGGTCCAAATCAACTATTTGATCATATGTCTAGTCTTGGAACAATGTCAAAGGTTCTCTAAGATCTTCATGGCGAACAAATAGCTTTACTATCAAGGGGACATCCTATATGAGTATAGGAACTTCCATCTCACCAATGAAAGGGGTTTCCACACCTCCTAATCTGATGGAGTAAGCCTCAATTGGATTCATTGACTGTAGATTCATGTCTTGAAAGCATGAATACATGATGGCACTAATGGTAGTTGTTAAATCAATAAGGGCCCAAATTTTCTTGACTATAATGCCTTGTCCTAGCTCGACAAAGATGAATGGTCACCTATGCACTATGATAGGAGAGGTATTCCTCTTTTTTTGGCACATTACCATGTGATACCCGGGGAGCATCAGACTGGAGGATGACATTCACAAGATTAAGCCCTTCAACATTTTCATTCCTATAGTGGCCTACACTTTATCTTCTTAGCTTCATATATTTAATGCATTCTAGATCTTCTACCTTAGCTTATTCTTGAATTATTTTCTCCTTCTCTTTACACTTCTTAGCCACATTGAGTGGATTAAGCATCTCTTCCATCATGGTTCTTGATAAAGCTTGACTCTGCATCTACTAATGTAATTGGTCATTCAATCTCCTTCCAAAGTGGATAATTGCACTACACCACTTGTCAAAAGTCTATTGATAATCATAGGTCCATAACCATGTTTTTGTAACTTATGAGTATGTTGTTTCAAAGTGTACACCAATAGTAAATCGCCAAATTTCAAGAATTTTTCTTTCATGTGTGTATCAAAATAAGCCTTTTGCCTTTTCTTTGCTGCATATATACGTGTTATAGCTTTCCCTCTAGTCTCTTCTAAGCGCTCTAAGTCTATTATCCTATAGGATAGCTCATGCAATGTCCAATGATGTTCTTGTGCCACACTTAGTGTAGGTATCAAAAAATCTAATGGAAGCACAACATTCTGTCCAAATACCATCTGATAGGGAGTTGCATTGAATACCACTTTATAGGCCACTCCATATGCCCAAACAACATGATATGGTTATTTGTCCCAATCATAACATTTAATATCTATGAGCTTTGTCAATACATTACATAGGATCGTGTTTGTGCTTTTTGCTTGTACATTTGCTTGTGGGGATATGGCACTGAATTCTTGTGAATCACCATAAAATGGTGTAATAGCTATTCAACCACTTTGTTCAAGGAATGAGTTCATCTATTTCTTACCAACTCTATAGGCAATACATACCTTGTGAACACATTCTCAAACTAGAATTTCACCATCATTTGTGCATCATTTTTCATAGTGGTCTTGATTTATATCCATTTGGTAAGATAGTCTATAACGATAATTATCTATTCCACATGGAAGCTTCTAGCTAGGGGGTTGATATTTATGAATAGGATATTTAGCTTTTTGGCATGTATCACACCAATTCACATAGGTATATACATCCATATGAAGGGTAGGCCACCAAATACCTAAAAATAAATGGTTTTAATCACACAATTAGGTTCGAAGTTCCCACCTGCAACACCATGGGGTGCAATTTCTAATATATTCAAATAATCAATGTATGCATAATCACAAGTATTCATCTCTTCCATGCTTATATAGAATATCACGAATGAGGGCATAGTCTTGAGCTTCTTGATCTAGAATTTTTTGTTGTGCTATGGTCATATCCTAAGGGAAGTTTCTTGTTCTCAAAAGTTCAACTAGCTAATTGCTCCATTGAGGTATTAGCGACACTTGATACAAGGTATCATGTTCTACTAGATGTTTGCTAATACAAGATGGACAGTTATTGAGATCTCCCTACATCATATGAGACATTTTTAACCCTCCTTTATAATCATGGCCAAGTATTAACTAGGGAAGAAGTTTGGTGACCTTTTCTCCTCCAAGACTCTCGAACAAACTTAGCCTCTTCACAAGAAACCCCAATGAAGGCTAAGAAACCCTTCAACACTATGTGAGGGACCTTATCAAGTACATAGCTTCTGTGTAGGTGGCCTTCAATCCTGAGAACTAGTCCTCTTGATAAATTTTGGGGTTGATATTTTGTAACCACGTGGGAATTCGGTCCATTTTTCATTCCTGAGAAGGTGCTCAATGGAAGCCTGTGTGATGCTCAGTGTCCTAGCCTTAGATATGCTAGACATCTGTATGTAGATAGTGGACATCTGTAAGTGGAGTGGGAACATGTCAATCGGCATAAAATCCCAAGGGGCGTGATTTCGCTCTGTGCAAGCCACCTATTCATGCTATGTTTGGGTATTTCGCCCACTATCTCATATGGTAGTGTTGTTCCTATCAGGGAGTGGGCATTTTATCAGAGTTGCATAGCTCTTTGAGGAATGGACAAAGTGGAGATGGTAGGCCAAAATCACCTGGAAGGTACATCTAGAAGGTTACGTGCAGTAGCTCTCATGTCCCACCTATCATCACATCATAAGTAGGATGCGAGAAAAAGCATGGAAAATCTCCAAAAACATTGCATGCATACGGTGGACTAGAGGGCAGAGAGAGAGAGAGAGAGAGAGAGAGAGCGAGAGAGAGAGAGAGAGAGAGAGAGAGAGAGAGATAGATAGATAGATAGAGAGAGAGAGAGAGAGAGAGAGAGAGAGAGAGAGAGAGAGAGAGAGAGAGAGAGAGAGAGAGAGTGTAGCTCAAGCGTAAGCACCACCTCCTTTACTTGTCAATCCGCGGAGACGTGAGGACCGGTATGAAGACCACGAGCAAGTGAAAGCACAAGTGCGTGAGTGAAAGCACACAAACATGCACACACATACACACACACGCGCACAAAGTAAGATCAAAGAGAGGAACAATGGAAAGCTTAGATTGCAAATGAGTTCTCTTACAAAAGTTCTATTCTCTAACAAGCTAGCCTCAAAAATGAGCTCTCTAGCTCTTTTTATAGTTTTTTGACTAGTTTTGGCCCTGTCCAGACCTAGTGTCCGGCCTAGTTAAAAATTAGGTTCCAGGGCTTATTTGAGGGCTCAAACGAAGTCTAAAAATTATGAAAATTGGTACGATGGTACTTCTAATACTCCTCAAGCTCGAGGACTCCTCGGCTTGAACAAAATGGAGTTACTAAAAATAGATAATGGTATTTACAATGGTTTCTAGTGATGAAAATCACTATTTTTGTAGGGGATTCTTCTGAAAATTTGACATACACTTCTTGGAGCTCCCTACTTGCTCTCTCTTCTTCTATGTCCACTTCTTTGATGTGCTTCCATGCTTTGTCCTTGACCTTGAGCTTCAACACTCCCCCCCCTCTCGAGTCTGTCGTCCCTGACAGACCCTTGTTGTAGTGATTGTTCCAAGTAGTGCCTTGAGAGGGAGTGTCCCTTCTGTATGAACACAAGTCGTCCGACGTTCTTCATCTATCACTGTGAGTCTTTGCAGGTTGTAGTCTCTTGGTATGTGCTTCTGCCTTGTATTCCAGCATGACTGTGTCGTTGTGAGTCTCCGTTGATGTTTTCTAGATCTTCCAAAGTTGATCTTCATAGTAGTCAAGCCAAGTACTCATAACCCATATTGAGTGATGGGTAAGTGTGTTCGTGCATGGGTTGAAAAAAGTATGTGCCTTGTGCACGGCCTTGTAATGTAGCCCTACGCATGCTTACTTGGAAAATGCATTGGAAGAAGTATGGTGCAAAAATTGCGGGTCTTGAGCTAAGTGCTCAAGGGTATGCTGACGAAGAGGTTTCCTAAACTATCATGGTTATGGTGTTTCCAGAGTAAAGATTCTTACCATGGCGAAGGTTGATGGATGTTTGCCTCTTCGTGTTGTACACTCGGCCTTTGGGATGGAACCTTGTTGATGAATGTCCATGTTGATTGTCCACTGATGAGATCTTTTGAGTGGTGGATCCCCTCTCCTCTTTTCAAAGCAACATTTGTCACTAACAATGTGCATTTCTAAGCTTGGGCTCATGCACGTTCACTTCCCTATATTGACACTCAGAGGAATATTGGACACGTGCCGGTTTCTAAGAGATTACCATGCTGATTGACATAGACCATTCACTAGTGCTACTGTTCCATACTGGTTCAGGAAATACTGAGAATTGAATTGCTTTATATTCCTTGGCAAGCAACATCGGGTAACTACACCAAGCTGAGTTTCACGTATGCTCTTTAGCTCACCATATGCAGGAGTCTTCTCCTCCAGAACTACCTTTCGCAGATATCTCCTTGGATGCTCTGGTACATGAAGTAGTTAAGCATCACTCAAGTTGCGGACCTTCAAGCTCTTCATTCCAGATAAGGCAGCAATAATCTCACTGCTGGCCGAGAGACACTTCTATCCAAATTGATAAATGCCTAGTAATCGACAGTTCCACCTTCAACTAAGCATGCCTCATTCATGTTTCATAAGCCAAACTTGGGAACAAGCTCTCGCCCACTTTTCTTTCCCCCCTTTTTCTTTTTTTTTTTTTTTTTTTTTTTTTTTTTTTTTTCAGAGGAACAGGATATCACAAAACAAGAACACAAAAGTTAGTATCAATAGAAATGTTTGACATATGTCACTGTGCTGTTGTGCATGGGATTCTCAAGTGTGTCTATGCACGGCCGTGTAATGTGGCCCTATATCAATGCATACTTTGGAAATGCATGACCTGAATGGTGCTAAAGACAGGGTTGTGCAAGGAGCACATGGTTGTTGCTCGTTCGAGGCTTTTGATGTTATTCGTGGAGGTTGATGCCGACCTTGGTGGAGGTATCCATTGAGTCTCGAACTGATGTAATCCTCCTTATTGGAGTCCATTGTAGAACAGTATTTGGCACTGTAGAAATCACTTCAGGCGCCTTCCTCTTCGGATGCGTTCTGAACTGTGGTATCCAGTGTGGTTGGCGCTTTGGTTCGATGAAGACTGCTTGTACTTTTGGCTTCCAAACCCATATCCTTTTTGCACGTCTTCCTACTATTCTTGAAGAGCTGATTTGATCTTCTTTCGGTCTCTGTACGTGGGTCTTACCCTCTTCTCTTTTTGGCTTCTTGGTTGAGACCTTTCGCATGTGGGAGAACATAGGTTGTTGTGGATGTAAGAGCTTCTTAGGTACCCACATTTGTAATTGCCCTTGTTGAGCTGCAGCTAACTTCTTAGGCACCCAAACTTGTTGGATACCTCGTGATTGAGCTTGTCCGAGCTGCTTTCTTCGTCTTCTGACTTGGTTGGCTTGCCTGGATGGGATTTGCGGGGGCAAGGCTGGTGGTTGCGCTCCTTTGCGTACCCAGATCTGCTTCATGCCCGGAACCGCTTTTTTATCGAATGGTGTCTTTCTATTTGATGTAGCAGTTGTCGTGAACGATTGTGTTTGCTTGTGTGGTGGGCTCACTACTGTGGCTACTTGAGTCTTTGGAGAAGAAGAAAGATCCACCCGCCTTCGAACCTGGTCTTCCACGATTGACTCCTTCTGCATCATAGAGCTTTTGACACATACAACATCTTCTTTCATATGATTAGTCTTGGAAGAACTAAGAGAGTGTGTGGTGCCATGATCTAGGAGCATGCAGTTCTCTAATTCTAATGTAATGCATTGTTCATGTACCCAAACTTGAAGAATTTGACTTCTTAGGTTTAAGTTAACTGCATGGTCATAGATCCAATCTTGACCCAAGACAAGTGGTTCTGTAAGGTTCTCATCTTGACATACTAGCGCTTTGACTTTCATTGGAACATCTTGAAGGTAGATGGGAAGTTCCACCTCGCCCAAACAAGGGGTTTCCACA
Organism: Ceratopteris richardii; assembly: GCA_020310875.1. Taxonomy (NCBI): domain Eukaryota; kingdom Viridiplantae; phylum Streptophyta; class Polypodiopsida; order Polypodiales; family Pteridaceae; genus Ceratopteris; species Ceratopteris richardii. The sequence goes on from CM035412.1 coordinate 195,238,074, forward strand.
CCTCCCAATCCTATGAGATAAGCTTCTATGGGATTGATGTTCAACCCCAAGTCTTGGCAGTAGGAAAGTCTAACTGCACTACTTGCTGCACCTGAGTCAATCAATGCTTTCACCGTCCTTGCACCCTTCCCTTGTCCTATCTCTATGGTCGCAAAGGGTCTTCGGTCAATGACCTGAGAAGTCGCAATGCCTGACTTTTGACACATATCCATGTGATATTTTGGGGCTTTTGAGTTGACATCTAGGCCTAATCGCCTTAACTTATTTCGCCTAATACGCTCTCTGGCCTCTACCTGTGCTTCTTCTCTCACTCTTAACTCTTCTTCTTTTCGCTTCTTAGCAGTGTTGAGTCTCATTAGCATATCCTCAGTAAGAGGTTCTTGATATAGCTTGACTCTGCAGCCACTAATATAGTTTGGCAAGATATCTCCTTCTAGAGTGGCCAACTGAACTGCACCACTAGGGGAAATTCTATTAATGATCATGGGTCCATATCCTCTTTTTTCCAACTTACGGGCATGTTGTTTTAGTGTGTATACCAACACTAGATCTCCCTCTTTCAATCCCTTATCCTTGATGTGTGCATCAAAGTATGCCTTTTGCCTCTTCTTTGCAGCGTAGATGCCTGCTGCCGCTCGTAGCCTCGTTTCACCCAAGCGTTCGAGATCAAAGATCCTAGAGGACAATTCATGCCCATTCCACTCATACTCTTGTGCTACTTTTAAGGCAGGGATTAAGAAATCTAATGGTAGCACAGCGTTCTGTCCGAAGACCATCTGAAATGGGGTGGCGTTGAGTACCGTTTTGTAGGCAACTCGATAAGCCCAAACAGCATGATGAAGTTGTTTGTCCCAATCAGAGCGTTTATTATTTACCAATTTTGTCAATACGTTACAGAGGATCTTATTGGTACTCTCGGCTTGTCCGTTGGCTTGTGGATGATAGGGGGCGGATTTCTTATGTATCACCAAGAATTCTTGGAGAAGATTTTCAATGACTTCATTCAAGAAGTGTGTGCCTCTATCGCTCACCAACTCTATTGGTAGTCCATATCTCGTGAACACATTCTCGAATAAGAACTTAGCCGTAGTCTGAGCATCATTCTTTGTTGTGGCTTTGACTTCTACCCACTTTGTAAGGTAATCTGTGGCTACAATGATGTATTCTGCATGGTAGTTTCTAGCTGGGGGGTTAATAGGACCTATGAAGTCTATGCCCCACTTCGAAAATGCACGTCCTCCCATCATTGGCCTCAAGGGCATCTCGTCTTTTCTCACTGGATATTGTGCACGTTGGCATGTGTCACATTTCTTCACATAGGTATGTGCATCCATATGAAGAGTGGGCCACCAAAGTCCTGAGAATAGAATGGTTTTAATCACTCGGTCAGGGCCAAAATGTCCACCTGCAACACCACTGTGTGCAGTCTCTAAGACCCTTAAATAGTCTGATTCATGAACGCACAGTCTTAAGTAACCATCTTTACCTCTTCGGTATAGGTTTTCTCCTACTAAGGCATAGCCTTGAGCCTCTTGCTCCATATTTCGTCTTCTTGCTAGACTGGCCTCTTTGGGTAATCTTCCCGATCTCATAAACTCTACCAATGGAGTACTCCAATCTGGAATTAATGATACTTGATAAAGGGTCGCATGCTCCACTGGTGGTTTCTCTCTACACATTGGACAATTCTTGATCCACTCATGTATTTCTTTGTCCATGCTAGGCCAATACACTCCTAAACGTTTCAAATTCTGCAATGTTCGTTGTTTAGAATAGTGATTTCCTAGCAATCCCTCATGAGCTTGCTGCAACCAACTACTATGTTCATCATCCTCGACACAACAAGCTAATACACCCTCAGTATCTTGTTTGTACATGCTTCCTGCCAATATGTGATATTTTTGTGATTTTACAATTTCTTCTTGTGATGTTTTCACATTCTTATTTGCAGGGCCGAAGGTTAGGACTGGTACCAACTTATTTGCCCATTTAGGAACAACTTCCAAATTGAACAGATAAGCATCAGGTAGTTCATCAGACACTCCTTGTGGTGACTCTCCTGAAGTAATGCGAGAAAGGTGATCTGCCCGAAGGTGGGTTCTACCTTTCCTGACAACAACTTCAAAGTCATACTCCATTAGTAAGAGGAACCATCTTACTAAGCGTCCAGTATTGCAAGGTTTATTGACCAAATATAACAAAGCTTGATGATCAGTGAAGAACTTGAACTTGTTGGCCAATAAATAGTGTCTAAACTTCTTTACAGCATATACCATGCCTAATCCTTCTCGCTCGGTTGTGGTATAATTTCTTTCGGCTGGGTTTAGTTGTCTACTAGCATATGCTATGGGCAAATCTAAATTCCCTTCACCTGTGGGTTGTGCCAGCACACATCCTATGGCATGATTGGATGCATCCACATGGACATGGAATGGTTTATTCCAATCAGGAGTGGTCAGTATTGGTGCTGTGCACAAACGTTTCTTCAGTTCATTGAAAGAATTCTCGCATTCGTCGTTCCATTCAAAATTAGACAACAAGGCATAAAGGGGTCTAGCTATGATCGCGTACATGTGGATAAACCTACGGTAATATCCACAATGGCCCATAAAGGCTTGTACCTCTTTAACATTCCTTGGCCTTGGCAGCTCCGCTATGGCTCGTACCTTATCTTCATCCGTTGAGATTCCATTCTTAGAAACAATATGACCGAGGATTTTACCTTGACGCACCATGAACACACACTTTTCTGGGTTCAGACACACTCGATATTCTCTACACTTGTTGAAGATTTGTCTGAGTTCAGGGATGTGAACCCTTCTTTCTTGGGAATGAGCACATAAATCATCCACATACACTTCTAAGCTCTTTCGCAAGAACTCTTTGAAGACATGACACATGAGCCTTTGGAATGTTGCAGGTGCATTGGTGAGCCCAAATGGCATCACCCGAAATGCAAAGATTCCCCACTCTGTAGCAAAAGCTGTTTTGTGTTGATCTTCTGGGGCAATGGCTACTTGATTGTAACCTGAAAACCCATCAAGGAAGCTATAAACTTCCTTGCCTGCAACACGCTCCAAAAGGTGTTCTGTGATTGGAAGTGGATAACTATCTCTAATCGTAGCGGCATTAACTTTTTTAAGGTTAATACACACTCGCAACTTCCCGTTCTTCTTGGGTACCACAACAATGGGGGACACCCATTCGGTATGCTCAATCTCATAGATGAATCCAGCCTCAATCAACCTATCAATTTCTTCTTTGATTTTGGCTGCATAGGTATCATTATATGTGTAGGGCTTCTGTTTGGTGGGTTTAGCATCAGCAGTCATGGGGATAGTATGAGAGCAAATTCTTGGATCTACCCCTTTCAAGTCTCTATAGTGCCATGCAAACACATCCCTATATTCCCTTAATAGAGCTATGAGCTCCATTTCTTCTCTTGCACTTAGGTCATCTCCTATATATGTGCATCTCTCTTCGTTCTCTTCAATGGTCACTACAATCTTCTTGGTCTTTTCTTTATTATCATATGATTCTCCTATGATGGCCTCTCTCTTAGGCATTCGTACCAAAATTTTGCGGTCGTCAACTTCATATTTCTTGAAGTTTTCTGGTACTTCAAACAATGATTCCTCCTTTTCTTGTTTCACTGCTTTTCTTTTCTTTTTCTTTTGACTACTCTCACTTCCATCCTTTGAGTTTACTGTTTTAATACTTGTGAGAGGTTCTTCTTCCTTCTGGGTGAACACTCCTATATCTTCTAAATAGTGCTGCTCTGAGTTAAAGCAACTATCCATCACAATAGACTCCAGATCATCGTCATTCTCTTCCTCTTCTATGACATCACTAGGGTCACATTCTTCTAGCAAGGGTTGACACATGAACACTGAGATATCATAACCCTCCTCATCACAATGAGGTGTCCACTGTTCCTCATTGACAGCAATGTCCATGGTGGCTAAGATTTCTGGCCAGCCATGAGGCTCAAACTCCTCATCTGGAAAGATCATCGGTGTGTAGGCTGGGTCTCTAACTGGTCTATCTCCTAACGAAGTTCCTTCTTCTCTTGCCTTTAAACGTTTTTCCTCTTCCTTTGCAACCTTGCACATCCACAAATGAGTATCTTCATGCAGCCATGATGGATCAGGTGAACTTTCAGAATGCACAGAGATGGAATCTTCTTTTGCTTTGTGGATAGAATTCCACTGTAGGGGTGGTACATCTCTGAAGGTGTAATCCTTCAAATTGACCTTAGTGGTGACCCCTAAGTGCTGTAAGTACAAGGAGTTAGTTCCCCAATCCTGTACTATTTGCAATTGTCGTAGGAAGGGTCTTCCTAGGATCATCTCAAAGACATTATTTTTCTCAAAGTCACATATAGCAAATGTGTGCTCAAACTCTACACCACAAGTGGTTAGAGTGATCCCTTCTAGCAATCCTAGAGGTCTTTCAAAATGACCATCAGCCATTTGAAGCTTCATTCTAGTTGGTCTTAATGTGGGCTTGCCCCATTGCTTCCACAAGGAGGTGGTCGCAATAGCAACACCAGCACCTGAATCTATGATTGCTTTGGTTGTGTAACCTTGGTAGGTGATTGGAAGATAAGTGTTACCTTCTTCACCCTCACACATGTCCCCTATTTTGTCTAGAGGTATCTCTGGTACCCTTTGCTTAGAGCCTACTTTTGGCATATTGGACTCAAGTTCTGGGACCTGATCCTTCACATGATTCCATAACTCAGGTTTTGCTTTGAGCAACTCTTCTACAGTGAGATGACACTGAACCTTAGTGTTCTTCACGACATCCGTGTTCCTTGGAACCACTGAGTCTTCATTTCTTACTAGTATTGTGGGAGCTCTAATCTGGAGTGATTCAGATTCCCATGGGCCTGGAAATTGAGGCAGTTCTTCTAAGGTATTAGATTCAAAATCTAACCTTTCGTCTTCTTGTTCTGCTTCATCTTCGTAAATAGATGGAATGTCTTGGGGAAATTGATCATGAAGATCATCAATCTCAGGAATAGGAGGGGAATTACCCTTCTCCTTGGCCCATTTCTCCTCTTGTATTTCCCGCAAGAACTCTTGAGAGTACTGTTGAATAGAAGGAGGTATTCCAGCATCCGTGGAATTAGGAACATAAGCTCCCCTTGGTGGTGAGCTTCCTCTTTCAATAACTGGTTGAGCCTGTGGAGGTAGAGAAACTTGTGGTTTGTTTACCAACTGCTCTAATCGTTCTAGTAAGCCCTGGAAATGCAAATCCGATTTGATAGAGTTTGTCTGATTGAACTTTTGACTAGTCTCAAGTATGGCTTGAGCTTGTTCTACCATTTTCATGCACATTTTCATTCGTTCAATCTCTAAATCTGCTCTAGGGTAACTCTTGTCTAGGTTTGCAGCTGTAGGCCCTTCTTGAAGTCGAGCCTGGTAGGCCTTGAACATCATGTCCAAACCTTCTGGGGTTGGATCTGCGAGAACAGACCCTGGTTGCGGTCTATTTACAATGGGTGGTGGGGTGGGATGAGGTGGAGTGGATGGAGTTTCGGCATGCGAGGGGCTTTGAGATGCAATGTCTTCTATTTTTGTTTTCGCTTCTTTTAAGCTTTCTTCTAGTTCCGACAACTTTTTATTCCACTTGCGATTGGCCTTTTCTCTGGTATCCTTCCATGTTCTTGTTTTCCTCTTACTAGGCTCTCCCGATTCACTCGACTCTGATTGTTCTACTGGTTTATCCTGTTTTAAGGCTTGTGCTCTAGTGATAGCTTGTATAGGAGCCACATTGCTACTACTTGAACTTGGATCTGCCACTAAGCCTACCACATTAATGGGTGTAATCTTGGGTGCACTAGAGGGGTTTCTTGGACAATCTCTGGGGAGATGGTCTTTGCCACAATCAGGACAAAAAGCCTGTATTGTGATAGCCTGTCCTTGACTCGGAGATGGTGGGTGGGGACAGTCACGAATGAAATGGTCACCATGACATCTGAAACAAGATCCTCTAGGGGCTTGTGGTCTCATTTGTCTCAACTGGGGCCTAGGGTTAGGATTTGTGTACATGACATTGGAGTATTCTGGCTCCCAATTTTGCTCCATAGGCGGTGCCTCATATTGATACGAGTAAATCTCACTATGTTCAGGTGACTCTGTGTAATAAGCCTGTGGACTACCTTCATGGGAGTAGTCTGAACTATGAGCATGAGAGTCATTATCTGGTATCAATGGGGTTAGTGGCACCAAAGCTCTATTTGGATTTTCCTCTCCCACAGCATACTTGACTGGAATCACGTTGGCTGGAGCTGGTGGTTGGTTTACCAAGACAGGTTGTGGCCTATATGGTACCTGATACTGCTGTTGTGGTCTATAATATGGCTGTTGGTATTGATTCTGATACCTACCTTGTGGGTAAGGTTGCTGATAATTTTGTCTAACAGCCTGCCTATTGTAGGGACAATCTTGAGCCGTGTGGTTTGTGTATTTTCTCTCAATAGTGCAATATGGAGCATTCCTTTCTCTAATGTTTTGGTTTTGCATTGGGCATACGTTAGCCATGTGGTCACCTCCGCAAGTATAGCACCGATTCAATGAAGTGACTCTCTGTGTTTGTTTATTTTGGACTCCCAGCTTCTTGGCAACTTGCTCAGCTATCTCTTCTATTTCTGTGGAGATCTTTGAAGTATGACTAGTAGAACTATCCGAATCTTTGTAGAGTTTGGACAATCCTAACTCCTCACCCAAGTTATCTTCTATGTCTATGCACGTCCGCACACACTCTTCTATAGATCTAGGATCTTTCAAGTATACATAGGATCTTAACTTTGTGCTCAGTAAGCCATCTAAAAACAAAGCCACTTGTTTGGCTGGTGTGGGTAGCTCTGGAGCAGGGCATCTTTCTAGGTACTGTCTGAACCTTCTACCTGCTAGTCGCACTGTTTCTTGGGGTGTCTGCTTGAAACTATGGATCAGGGACGATGTATTATGCCTGATACCACTCTTGGAAAATTCTACAATGAATTCGTCTAACAGTTGACCTATATCGCGATAGCTGCTTCTACTCAATGGTTGAAACCAAGCTAAGGCAGTGCCTTTAAGGGTCAAACCAAATGCCTCGTACTGGGTGAACCAGTCCTCAATTTGTTCGGCTCTCAGCACTTGTTTGTACTCGGCCACATGATCATAAGGATCCCCTGTCCCATCGAAATAGTTCTTCATTGCCTTGATCACGTGACTGGGTTTAATGGTTCTTGGGTACTCCCGGGGTCTAAGCAATGGAAAATCCTGTTCATCTCTTTGTTGCCTATGTGCTTGATGTCTCTCTCTTTCAGGTCTTTCATTTTCAAATCCTAACCTATTCCTGCCCACGGTGTGTGCAAAACTTACCTCAGGTCTCTCTCTAGTTCTTTCTCTCTGGGCTTCATGAGCCTGGGATGATCCTACCCCTTGGAGGCCATGGGAAACATTGGATCTTGGTGGGGGGAAAATCATGTCATTCTTCCATGTATATGCATGTCTATCATGTTCCGTTACCAAGAAAATTTTCTCTGATGTGTTATCCAGGTAGACAACTTTGCCTGGTATCTCAGGATCTTTGAATTCATAGATGATCACTATGCCCAATTGGCTAGGTTGATCTGGCTTGAACCTCCAAAAGGCTTCCTCTGTTTCTCTATTCAAAAATAGTTCTATGCTTTTGTTGTCTTGAGGGATCCAGTCCGGAGTGATCACTCGGGTCAAAACTGACTTACCTCTAGGAGTCTGGGGTCCTTGTCCTACGTTTCCTTGTTCTAGGTCTCCTATCTCATTCTCATGAATGATATTTCCAAACTCATCGGTCCTATCTGGTTGGTTGGTAACCACATACATGGTTCCTTCCTTATCAATGTATGAACCCTCTTCGAACTTGACCACCGGGTGTTCAAGTCCAAAGGATTGATCTGGATTTTTGAGTTGGACCACTGATCGCCTCAGACCATCCTCATAGATGCGAGCACCTAATTGGTTGGTCCGAATATATTCCAACTGTGTCTTATAGGGACCTTCCGGTGTTTGTAGATGGGCAGTCCCTGAGCCACCTGCAGGTTTTCCCATACTAAAAGACATTTCTGAATCACTTGTGTCTGATCTGAGTAAAAGATGACCACTTAGTTGTTGTGCCCAAGACTTGGATGTATGGTTGACACTAGCCTCAGAAGATCTAATGCTTTGTTTATCCTTGCCTAAGTGTCTACCAGATCTCAGGTTCATAAGCTTTAGTCAAGAGTCCAAATTTTCCCTTTGGTATGGTTCACAATTCTTTAGAGCCCCCTTGGTTCCCTAGTCCCACCTGAGGGTCAACTTCAAATTATCCTATCTCAAAATCAACGCATTATTCTTGAAAAAAACAGTTGAGATCGTGTAGGATTTGAAACGAGCTTTCCAACAAGCTATAGAGCTCAAAAAATGGACTTTGGATGAAAAAGTTATGCCAATTCAGGCTCCTGGGGGTTAAAACAGGCAAACAGGACCTTTGGAGAAAATCGCGATTTTATGAACTTTCTGAAAATCGCGATGCTGTGAAGTCAAAAAAATCGCGATGTTGAGCAGAAAATCGTGATTTGAAAATCGCGATGTTGATCACAAAATCGTATTTCTGAAAATCGCGATTTTGAGCAGAAAATCGTGATTTGAAAATCGCGATGTTGAGCAGAAAATCGTGATTTGAAAATCGCGATGTTGATCACAAAATCGTATTTCTGAAAATCGCGATTTTGAGCAGAAAATCGTGATTTGAAAATCGCGATGTTGAGCAGAAAATCGTGATTTGAAAATCGCAATGTTGATCACAAAATCGTGTTGCTGAAAATCGCGATTTTGAGCAGAAAATCGTGATTTGAAAATCGCGATGTTGAGCAGAAAATCGTGATTTGAAAATCGCGATGTTGATCACAAAATCGTATTTCTGAAAATCGCGATTTTGAGCAGAAAATCGTGATTTGAAAATCGCGATGTTGAGCAGAAAATCGTGATTTGAAAATCGCGATGTTGATCACAAAATCGTGTTGCTGAAAATCGCGATGTTGATCACAAAATCGTGTTTCAGAGAATCGCGATGTTGATCACAAAATCGTGTTTCAGAGAATCGCGATGTTGATCACAAAATCGTGTTTCTGAAAATCGCGATTTTGACTCAGAGGATCGTGATTCACAAAATCGTATTTTTGGCTGAAAATCGTGATTTGTGAGAATCGCGATTTTGAGCAGAAAGTCGTGTTTTTCTCAAAATCGTGTTTTTTGCTGAAAATCGTGATTGGTGAGAATCGCGATTTTGAGCAGAGAATCGTGTTTTTTGAAAATCGTATTTTTCACATGAAAATCGCGATTTTGAGCAAAAAATTGTGTTTTCACAGAATCGCCTTTTTCACAAAATCGTGTTTCTGCTGAAAATCGTGATTGGTGAGAATCGCGATTTTGAGCAGAGAATCGTGTTTTTTTGAGAAAAACACAGAATCGCGATTTTTTTTCAACCAACTTTTAGGCGGGAAAACTGAAAATCGTGATTTTTCAAAAAATTTTGAATTTTTACAGAATCGCGATTTTCATCACAGAATCGCGTTTTTTGGCGGGAAATTCAAATTTCTGAGCGCCGGCTATGGCGAGCTCCGTATGAGCAGAAAATCATGAAAAAAATACAGCGCTTGCTCTCCCTTGCACCTCCTAACTCCTTCCCACACAATAATGCATGAAAAATGGTATGAAGATGGTGAAAATGCACTAAAAAACAAGAATTTTCTATGAAGAAGAAGATGGAAGAAGGTGGAGATGATGATGATGATGAAGATGAAGAGGAAAAAACAGAAAATGAACTGAAATGACAGTTTTTTTACCTTCCAACGTCGCAAATCTACGATCTTACCATCACAACGCTCGTCCTCGAAGCTCTCTCCCCGGCAACGGCGCCAAAATTTGGTGTAGCTCAAGCGTAAGCACCACCTCCTTTACTTGTCAATCCGCGGAGACGTGAGGACCGGTATGAAGACCACGAGCAAGTGAAAGCACAAGTGCGTGAGTGAAAGCACACAAACATGCACACACATACACACACACACGCACAAAGTAAGATCAAAGAGAGGAACAATGGAAAGCTTAGATTGCAAATGAGTTCTCTTACAAAAGTTCTATTCTCTAACAAGCTAGCCTCAAAAATGAGCTCTCTAGCTCTTTTTATAGTTTTTTGACTAGTTTTGGCCCTGTCCAGACCTAGTGTCCGGCCTAGTTAAAAATTAGGTTCCAGGGCTTATTTGAGGGCTCAAACGAAGTCTAAAAATTATGAAAATTGGTACGATGGTACTTCTAATACTCCTCAAGCTCGAGGACTCCTCGGCTTGAACAAAATGGAGTTACTAAAAATAGATAATGGTATTTACAATGGTTTCTAGTGATGAAAATCACTATTTTTGTAGGGGATTCTTCTGAAAATTTGACATACACTTCTTGGAGCTCCCTACTTGCTCTCTCTTCTTCTATGTCCACTTCTTTGATGTGCTTCCATGCTTTGTCCTTGACCTTGAGCTTCAACAGAGAGGGAGGGAGGGGGGGGGGGGGGGGAGGGAGGGAGGGAGGGAGGGAGGGAGGGAGGGAGGGAGGGAGGGAGGGAGGGAGGGAGGGAGGGAGGGAGGGAGGGAGGGAGGGAGGGAGGGAGAGAGAGAGAGAGAGAGAGAGAGAGAGAGAGAGAGAGAGAGAGAGAGAGAGAGAGAGAGAGAGAGAGAGAGAGAGAGAGAGAGAGAGCGAGAGAGAGAGGGAGAGAGAGAGAGGGAGAGAGAGAGGGAGGGAGAGGGAGAGAGAGAGAGAGAGAGAGAGAGAGAGAGAGAGAGAGAGAGAGAGAGAGAGAGAGAGAGAGAGAGAGAGAGAGAGAGAGAGAGAGAGAGAGAGAGCGAGAGAGAGAGGGAGAGAGAGAGAGGGAGAGAGAGAGAGAGAGAGAGAGAGAGAGAGAGAGAGAGAGAGAGAGAGAGAGAGAGAGAGAGAGAGAGAGAGAGAGAGAGAGAGAGAGAGAGAGAGAGAGAGAGAGAGAGAGAGAGAGAGAGAGAGAGAGAGAGAGAGAGAGAGAGAGAGAGAGAGAGAGAGAATGACAGCTCAACATAGGCTTTAGGTGTCTTCTGAGAAAAATTAATGTTTTTAAACTATTGATATGGGTATGCAGGTATGCTCCATTGATCTTATTATATAAAATAACTTGGTAGAAGATACTCAAATAAATTCATACTTCAAGATGAGTGATCGAAGGGGGGATAGGTAGCATTTTACTTTTCTAAAAGTATTCCCTTAGCATACACACTTGAAAGAGAAGGATAATATTTATCTCTCTTACAATGGCTTTGCTCATAAGTAGTCCGCAACATTGAGAATGTATTAAGATTTCTTTGGTAAGTGCATTAATAATTTTATTACCTTCAAGATAGAATCATGGATGATGATTTGATATGCAAAATGTAGGACTCCAAACACAATGGTTGACGTAACATGAACCTTTCTCCCTATGAATTCCTTAGCAACAAATGATTGATTGCTCTTATGGTTTTAGGAATGGCTAATTTCTCATTCACTGATCTTTATAGCTTGCATCATGTGTATATTATTTCAAAACTCATCCATGATTCTTGCTAGAAGGACCCCTTTAGGAATTTATTTACACACTTGAAAAACATTAATAAAAATAAAAATAAAAATTTGTTTCAACATGGGAAAGAAAAAAGCAAAAGAGAGGAAAAAGGGGGAGAAGGTTGAAAACGAGAAGGGAGACAAACATGAGATGCATGAAATAATCACACATAAGGGTGAAAAACCTAGAGAAAAATTGCAAAGAGTCGAGAAAATTGGTGAAATATCTGAGGGGGTAGGCTCCATATTTGGAACAAGAGAATATAACAATACTTTTGTGGATATGAGAATAGGATATGACCATAGAAGGATGAGTGTTTATATCAACCCTAATTGTGAGTGGAATTTAATTCATATTGATTTAGTGACTATTATTTTGGAGAACATTCAACCAACCACTCATTCCTCTATCCTCATGAATGGTGAAAATTATGATTGCATGGGTCAAATTGTGTTGCCTATTGTGGTGGATGATATGCAATTTTTGGAAACATTTTTTGTCATGGAAGGTATAGATGAAGACTTGATCATAGGCACTCAAAGGTTTGTTAAACAAAATCATCAAGAGGTTTAATTATCTTGTCCATCTATTATGTCCACCCTTACATTTGTGTTTATGAAAACCCATATTTTTTATCTAATACTTCTTTGAGTAAGTCACAAGAAATGTTGAAGAAGGGAGAAATGGAGGACTTCAAGTGCCATTGAAGGATGTGGAAGGGCCCTCTCTTCCTCTATACTTGGATTCCACTCATGAACCCATGAGCAAAGATGGTCTATACTTGGATCCTTAAGAAGGAGATAAGAAAATACTTTGTATCAATGCGGCAGAAGATAATTTAGGATCTATGGTCAAGCATGAAGATCTATCATCCATTTGTATATCTAGAGATTCTACGTGTAATAAGGATGAATGTATCGATGAATCTCTAGATCAATCTCAAACCACACAACCTATGATCCATTGCATGTGGATGTTATACCCCAGGTAAAGATAGTTTTCTCTAAAGACTCACATAGAAGGCCCAAAAGACCCTTACATCAAGAAGAAGAAATCCCATTTCCCTTGTAATGTCAAGCAAATTTGGGAAACAATTACTTAGAGCTCAACCAAATCGAACTATGATATGGGTACCAAAGAAATTCCTTGTACAAATATATCCTCTCACAAACAAATCCACAATCCATGGTCTAGACCCATCATGCCTTTTCTTCAAGAAATACCACTTCCAACCAAAGGATCCAAATCAATCAAGCTGAAACTAAAAAAAGATCCTAGGAGAAACTTCAAGGCAAAGACCAACAAAGTAAAGACATGGTGGCCTAAAACCTCTTTGTGCGACATCCATGGGTATCAAACCCAACCTTTCCCAATGTACAACATATGTTCAAGATGCACACCAAGTATGCATGTGAATAGGGCCTCATCCAAAGGCCAAGCATTAGGCACCTTAAGTTTAACCCAAGAACAAAGAGGGCACATGTACATACATTACACAAACTTGCTTTTTATTTTTCTTTTTTCAGGTTGGTGGACAAAGGTATCATCCAATGCAATGGTTGATGAAAGAGCAAAGGATCTTGGAGTTGGATAATTGGAGAAAGACTCATCATTGCATCACCCTTGATCACTTTCCTCAAGATCCATCCATTTTTGCACCATTGTTTTTTGTATGCATTTTTTAGAGTATGCATAAGATAGGGTCTCATTACAAGACTGTGCATAGACACTTCTTTATTTTTCACCCATGCACCCTTAGTCCCAACTCATGCACATGGACTAAAAAGAGATGAATTACATTCATCTATTATCTATGTCATCCCATTACATCATGAAATCTTCATTATGTACCTCTACTACTCAAAATAATAATAATAATAATAAAAAGGTGAGAAAAGAAGCATCCTAGCATTTACACATCTTCATAAAAGAGGCAAAAAGAACCAAGGAATGATGGCCAACTCCAATACAAGGACGAAAGCAAAGTAAAGATCAAGAATGAGGCACTCCAAAAAAAGGAGCAAGGACTCAAAGGGACTTCAAAGCACACTTCTCAAAGAACCTCCATCATTAGCAAAAGCTTTGTCAAGGATGAAAAAGTCAAGGAGGGGGGAGTGTTGATGACACACCATATATTTCTTGGATCCACTCTTATTCTTCATCATTTGTACCTTTTTCTACTTTTCATTTAGTTTAATAAGCACTCTTGTGTAGGTGTGTGTGAGTGCCACACTAGTGAATAAGTGAGATTCATTCTCCTTTTATTTGAGAAATCCCACATAGCATGGACTTTTCCCATTTTTTATACAAAGAGGTCACTACCTCTCATTTATGGGAGCATTCTTGGAGATAATGAGATCATCCTAGTTTGTGGAATGCTTGGAGAGCTCATGTTGTCATCATGATATGCTTGTATGCTTGTACCTTTTTTGCCTCATGCATATGACATGTTAGCTTGTTGATTAACAGCGTGATTATGCATGTGATTAAGCTTGCGTGTGTTGTTAATGATGCTTTCTTCTTATTTCATATGTAGTTTTTTGGTAATCTCGTGCTAACAAAGCACCATTGTGTGTGATGAATGCTTCTATGCAACATTTGGGTCTATTGGGATGCTCCTTGGTTTGACAAATATGAGTTGTGATGCTACATTGTCAACAACTTTTGACATTGTAGCATCGCAACTCATATTTGTCAAACCAAGGAGCATCCCAATAAACCCAAATGTTGCATGGAAGCATTCAATAGATGCAATGGTGCTTTGTTAGCACAATATTAACAACAAAGCTATGCATGAAATAAAAGAAAACATCATTAATGACACACACAAGCTTAATCACATGCATAATCACATTGTTAATCAACAAGCTAATGTGTCACATGCATGAGGCAAGAAATGTACAAGCATACAAGCACATCATGAAAACAACAAGAGCTCTCCAAGCATTTCACAAACTAACATGATCTCATTATCTCCAAGAATGCTCTCCCAAATGAGAGGTAGTCCCTCTTTATATACAAAATGGACAAAATCCATGCTATGTGGGATTTCTCAGCTAAAAGGAGAATGAATCTCACTTATTCACTAGTGTGATACTCACACACACCTATACAAGAGTTCTTATTAAACTAAATGAAAAGTAGAAAAAGGTACAAACGATGATGAATAAGAGTGGATCCAAGAAATATAAAGGATGTCGTTAGCAGATATGCTCATAATTTTAGTTGCCCCAATTAAAAAACAACGAGTTCACAAACTCTTTCTAATTACATAGAAGAGTATGAAGCTACAATAGAATACAAGAAAGATTGAAAACTTGGAATAACAATGTAATAGAAGAAAAGCCTCAAGCCTCAATGGTAGAGGAGTTGAGAAGGATGATGGTTAGATGTATGATCATGTTAGAAGAAATGTTGCAAATCAAACCTCATTATTGGGATAGTTTGCAAAGTATATTGAGGACTCAAGAGCAAGACTTTTGGCAAATAGCTTTAAGTAAATCACATATGTGTTTTAAATAGATCCCTATTTCAAAATTATTGATTGGTGAAGGTGATGAAGATTAAAATTGTTTTCTTGTCACTTGCAATAGACATATGATCAAACACATATTGGACACAAGAGAAGGAGTAGCTATCACTACCAAAGAGCTTTCAAAAAAGTGGGGAAAAGAATAATCCATGACCAATAAGAATGAAGCTACAAGTAGTAAACAACCATGTCTAGAGACCCTTGGGGTTGTTGGAGATGTAATCCTCACACCATTTGGAATTATGTTTGAGCATAAGTTATCTATATGTGAGTTTGGCAAGGACACAAAATATGAAATGATCTTACATAGGCCTTTCATCTATCAACTTAGTACAAGATTGCCATACTAACTCCATTTATTTGTAAAAGCTAGGATTCATTGCAACATTTTGATGGGATGCACTAGGTAGAGAGGTAGATGAGGTATCATTCCATTGTGTAAAATCAATCAATCAATCCTTCTTGGATGCATGAAAACATGTATTTGTGGGTGTTTCAAGAGGTTGGGAAGAAAGGAGGAACAAAGGAGAGGAAGGATGAAACAAGAAAATGTATGGATGAATAGAGGATCTAGCTTATATGCTAAGGATTTTTATTGGAAAACAGTTCAAAGTCTATGATTGGAGGTAGATCCTTGCAAGTGTAGACGTATCCTTCCATGAAAAACACATGCGAAAATGTTGGGATGCTAAAGGATACACCTTGTTCATAGTGAATCTTCTAGAGTGAACGATGGATTTAGTCCACTAAGAAATGGAATTAGTCTTTGAATATAGCTCCATAATAATGCAGATCCTTTTCAAAATAGAAAAAGACTTCTTAGAAGACATAGGAGCTTTAGACCCACACCCATAAGAAAAAAAAATATTTTCCAAGTACAAGAAGAAGAACCAAAAGAGAAAATTGAAAAGGAGATAAAGAATGATGATGTAAAATTAGGAGTGTTTGATACCATAAAAATTTCAAGAAATATCAAGTCAAAGATAAAAAGATAGGAATAGTTATGCCTAGAAGAGATGCATTTGTAGGAGAGCCCTATGAAAACAAAGAACAAACCAATTAATGTTGGAGTTAGACATCTGCAGAACCACGCGAACAACACAAGGAAGAAGAAGAAGCTTGGAGCACAACACACATTACTGAATGTATTACTAGAGAATGTACAAAGATAAGTAGCCCATTTGGGCAATAGGCGTATATACAAGCCGGGGGAAAAAAACCTCCTAAAGAGGGAAAAAAGTGCCCCAGTGGTCCTACTTTGTTCACACACATCACTACCTAAATAAATCAACAAATCTGCCCTAGGAGTGATGCGGTGAACAAGGAGCTGGCACTCATGTATAAGGAAGCGCCAAGCTATGTGGAAGTCACTCCACAAAAGGAAGTAAGCCCAAAGCTTTGCGAAAAGCTTCAAAATTCTCCCTAGGTAGAGCCTTCGTGAAAAGGTCTACAATGTTCTCCTACGTGGGCACATATGCCAAGATGATCTCCCCAGCAGAGAACCTCTCCCTGACATAGTGATAACACACCTCAATATGCTTAGTGCGAGCATGGAACACAGGGTTCCTCGCAATTGCCAATGTGCTTTGACTGTCAGTGAAGATGGTGGTGGCAGAAGATTGAGCAACACCCAAATCAGCCATAAGGCGTCTGAGCCACACACACTCAACAATTGTTGTGAAGCTACCAACCAAGATATACATGAGCTACCAAGCATGAAGCAAAAGCCACCACTAATGGACACACGAGTGTCATAGCAACCAACCCAATCAGAGTAAAAAAAAGCATGCAAATCTGGCGGTAGTGATCCCCCCTTGGGATAAAACAACCCAAGTACCCGAGTACCACTCAAGTAGCGAAAGATGCGCTTAACCGCTTGCCAATGCTTGACTCCTGGGCAATGCATAGACCTGCTTATCTATGAGACAACAAACTGAATATCTGGCCGAGTAATGCATAAGTAAATCAAGCATCCAATAGCTTGCTGATAGCATCAAATGCATCTCTAGCATCATGAAGACTCAATCGTAAACCTGTCTCCATAGGAGTGGCAATAGGCTTACAGTCTTCAAGGCCCAAACGCTGCAATAATGTGTCAATATATTTTGTTTGACACAAAGCCATTCCACCATCAACTTGCATAAATTGAATGCCCAAGTAGTGATGCAAATGCCCCAAATCAGACATCTCAAATGAGGCATGCAAATCAGCCTTAAAATCAGCAATATGCTTCTCAATAGGACTAGTGAGCAGCACGTCGTCAACATAGACAACAATGATCAGAAGCACATCATTAGCACGCTTAACATGTAAGGTGCTTTCAGTTGGACTATTCTCAAAACCATGTGCAATCAGATAGGCATGTATCTTCTCATACCAAGCACGTGGTGCTTGCTTTAAACCATATAATGCCTTCTTTAACCTGCACACCTGGTTTTCATGCCCTTTCTACACAAAGCCACGGGGCTGAAAAACATACACTTTTTCATGTAAGTCACCATTCAGAAATGCTGTTTTAATGTCCAACTAATGTACATTCCAACCATGATGAGATGCAAGTGCACAAATTCTACGAACAGTAGTCATTCGGCAAGTAGGTGCAAAGGTCTCATCAAAATCAATGCCTCTTTCCTACGCATAACCCTTTGCAACAAGTCTAGCCTTATACCTGTCAACTGTACCATCAGGCTTACGCTTCAGCTTGTACACCCACTTAGCCCCAATGGCCTTCTTGCTAGGAGGCAAGTCACATAAAGACCAAGTACCATTCTTCATTATAGCAACATATTCAGATTGCATAGCAGCCATCAAATTTTATAAATTTTCTCCTTCATCAAATGAAACAGGCTCATTCTCATCATAGAGACTACATGCAGCCATAACATAGCAATCTGATGCAAAAGAGGCACTATGAGAGCCTGAACGAGTATGATATGATAGAGGTGCATCTAATTTGTTGTCACGCAAAGTTTGCACCAGCCATTTTGGCATAGTTGGGTACAGTCGATAGCCTTTACTTTCAGAATTGTACCTAACAAAAATACATTTTACTGCTTTATCATCCAATTTTTTGCGATGTTGTTCAGGCACTAATGCATATGCCAAACAACCAAAAACACGCAGATGAGCAATAGATGGCTTGCGATCATGCCAAGCCTCATATGGAGTGATAGACTGCAGCGCTTTAGTGGGACACCTGTTTAGTACATATGCTGCACACATGATAGCCTCAAGCCAGAAACTATGTGATAAAGCCTGACTCTTGACCATACACCTCGCCATCTCCATGAGTGACCTGTTCTTTCGTTTAGCAATTACATTCTGTTGAGGTGTATACAACACTGTACACTGGTGTTTTATCCCACGTTCAGCCAAAAAATGCATTAAAATCAGAAGACATATATCCCCCCCTCGATCGGAATGGAGGGTGTCCATTTTACATGCTGACAGATTTTCAGCCAAAACCAAAAACTGTTTGAAGCACATGAACACTTCGGACTTTGCCTTCAATGGATATAGCCATGCATGCCTGGAAAAATCATCGATGAAAGTCAGGAAGTAAAGATAATTTCCAAAAGAAGGTGTCTCCATAGGACCACAGACATCACTATGTATAAGCTATAATTTTTGAGTAGCCCGAACTGAACCATCTTTTGGAAAGGATGAACGCTGCATTTTTCCCAAAATACAGCCTTCACAAACGTGTTTTCCCGGTGCCTCTAGTTTGGGCAAAGAGGACACCATTTCAGTTTTCTGTAGGCATAGCAGACTAGCAAAATTCAGATGACCAAAGCGTGCATGCCAAAGCTTTGCATCTGACATAGCCTGAGAATCATGTACTGCACATGCCGAATCATTCACAGATCTTTCATAGTCTATGAGCTTATATAGCCCACGACACAAAGTGCTAGAAGCAATAATTACATCGCTGTTTGACAGATCATGAACTGTACACGTGTCATCAATAAATTTCACAACCAAGCCAATCTTGGCTAATGCAAAAACTGATAACATGTTCTTCTTCATCCCTGGCACAAATAAAGCATCTGACAAAGTGAAAGAACTACCATTAGTAGTAGTCAAAATGATCTTACCAACTCCCATAACAGGATAAGAGGAGTTGTTGGTGCATGTAACAATATTCCCTATAGGGGCAGAATCGAGTGAAGAGAAGAAACTGCGCTGTGAGGTAATATGTTTGGTTGCCCCACTGTCAAAATACCAAACATCTGAGTCTACTGCAGACATGCACTGCTCATGAGAAGATGGGTCAAAATTGTAGACTGTAGTAAACGCCCACTCTTCTTCCTGCACAAGATTAGTAGACTCTGTTTTGGTGTAGAGGCCTCTGCAACAACCATTCTAGCCTCTTTCTTCTTTGCCTCTTTAGCAGCCAGTTTTGGAGAGTTCTTTATGATATGATCATTCCCTTTACAGTACTTGCAAAACAATTTTTGCTTTTCTGCATTTGCAGATTTTTGCTTACTAATTGAAGAGCTCCATTTTCCTTTGCCCTTCTGACTAGCCAGGAAAGCTTGATCTGCAACACACATAATGGACATGTTCTGCCTGGACTGATCTTCTTGCAACAGAATAGAGACTAACTCCTCAAATGACAAGGCATTTGGATTACCTTTCATCATCAACCGAAGAGTAGAAGCAAAACTCTGATATGAATCAGGAAGACCATTCAGAACGGTCTGCACAAGGGAGCTATCTGGTATAACCTCATCAGCAGAAATCAACTGTTCCTTCAAGTCTTTGATCTTTGTTAGAAAACTATCCATAGAATCACCTTCATTCATGTGCTCACTCTTCAATTGTTTTCGGAGGTAAGAAACACGAGCCTCATTCCTAGCTTGGTACAACGTGGTAAGTGTATGCCAAGCGTCCTTAGCTGTTCTGCAAGAGCGAATGTGAGGAATAATGGCATGTTTGACAGACAAAGCTATCAATCCATGTGCATGAGCATCTCTGCTATCCCAATGAATCTGCTCTGTAGTAGGTGCAGCAGAAGCCGCAACACGAACAACAATATGCAGAATATCATAATCTTCGACACCTTCTCCATCAGCTTCTGTACTTGCAGCTGTAACAGTTGCAGGTGTGATAGGACGTTTTTCAACACCCTACAAAATGTTCCACAGTCCTTTTGCAACCAATACATGTCCCATCATATAAGCCCATAACGGGTAGTTGGTACCATCCAACTTATCCTCAACAGCCAACATACAGAATACATCACTGCTTTCAGCCATGGCTGATGACTAAAATACCTTGATACAAAAAATTGACTATATCTCAAAAAGTTGAACAGAAATGCCTAGACGAATTCTACTAGACCTGTAGCAGACTTCGAGACGCTTATACTGCGAACAGAAACTTGTATATACCTTTGGCATAAAAAGACAAAATAGCCTGCACAAGCACTGTGATAGTGCATTCGGAGGCCGAAATGAGCTTAGATCACGATTTCGGCACCACAGAGCGAAGTAGTTTTGATATGGAAGACACGCTAAGTATGCTCACCAAAATTCTTGCAATTCTGAGGCTACAAATGGAGGAGTGTCGATGGCACCCTAGATGAAGCCACGACCTACTCTGATACCAATGGTTGGAGTTAGACATCTACGGAAGCACGCAAACAACACAAGGAAGAAGAAGAAGCTTGGAGCACAACACACAATACTAAATGTATTACTAGAGAATGTACAAAGATAAGTAGCCCATTAGGCCAATAGGCGTATATACAAGCCGGGGGGAAAAAACCTCCTAAAGAGGGAAAAAAGTTCCCGGGCAGTGTCGAGATTTTCTCTCCTCTCTCACTCATGAAGGCCTACAGGAAACACATTCGGTGAAAGTAGCCAGAATTCCCTGAGAAGTCCAAGATGCATCAAGGATGTCAAAGGGAGTTCACATGCAAACTTTGGAAGAAATCGAGCAAATCCAGGGTAGCAGTCAAAGCTCGTCAAACTTTGGAAATTAGGGCAAAAATTTCAATGTCTCCAAATCACATGAAAATTCATATACTTGTAAAGCCTATCAAAGGCAGTCTATAGCCCGAATTTCACATGAAAATGGATTTTCTAGCACATTGATATGCCATGTGCATTTTATAAAAAATGTAATTTTTCCACTTAGACCCTACAAAATTTTGTATAGGAATTTTTGTTAGCCATATGGTTTGGCATCTATAAAGACCATGTGTGGCTACATATTTGTACAAAGTTTCAAGGCTATCAGAGCTTCCTAGACACCTTAATGCTACCTTGCAAGCTTCCAAATGTAGTCAAACTGGAGGAAGATTCAGATGGGAGTTTTTTTTGCATATTCCTTAAGGAGGCCTTTCAAAACATAGTCCTACAAACTTTTATCTTCATCAAAGGATATTTGAAGGGTCAAAGAGCACAAAATCCAGTTTTCAAGGTCACCGTAGTTTTCTAGAATAAGAAAATTGAAGGCTTGAAGGGCTGCCACATGTCAAAA
This sequence comes from Ceratopteris richardii, assembly GCA_020310875.1. NCBI lineage: Eukaryota > Viridiplantae > Streptophyta > Polypodiopsida > Polypodiales > Pteridaceae > Ceratopteris > Ceratopteris richardii. The sequence continues at coordinate 195,259,723 of CM035412.1, forward strand.
TATGATTGAACCATGTTGTATGATCAAGATGAGCTCATATTCAAGGGTGGAGATGCACTAAAGCATAAAGGAAGGAGGATCCATGATTTTTTTCATCAAAGAAGACTTTTTTGACAGTTAAAGATCAATAATGCAAAGTTTCTCCAAAAATAGTGGCTTATCTTATCCGAATTGATGTCAGCACTGATCCGACGGTCCAGATCATCCCCAGGTCCAATGGTGGAGAATGAAGGCGCCTAAATTTCACTCCTTTACACTAGATTTGATAGAAAGAACAATTCCAAGCCATTGATTTGATTAATCAAATGGTTGTAATCGAAAGTAGTGATTCTAGAGTTGAGAGTTGATTTCTCTAGATCCAAGGGCCCAAATTCATTCAAAAAACTATATAAACCCCCCTCCAAACTCCTAGAGCATCATTGTTAGGCATCCATAGGGCTCATGCTAGCTTACGGTTTCCTTGAGACGATCATCCTTGGTTGAGCGAGTGAGGATCCAAGGTGGGCTAGTATGAGTATAGTACCTAGTTTCAAATTTAATTTAGAACTCCAATCTAGGATAGGCTCTTGAAACCAGCATCTCTATCTTGACTCACCCTCGGTGGAGCGTGTGAGTGAGTTAGAGCTAGTTTTAATGAGTCTTAGACTTCTTTAGTTAGACGTTACAAGCCTAGACATACATAGGGTCAATGAAGTGGAACTCACCTTCTTACGTGTGACATTCGGTTGAACTGTCACGGTTTGAGGGTCGAAACCGCCTTTGATCAGTAGACTGCTTAGCTTTCTTATACATGTATCTTAATTCAAATCCTTTTAATTCATGTCACTTGTCACTTGTCTCTTGTCTCTTCTCTCTCAGGCTCTTAAGTATTTTTACATGTCTTCTATTTTCTTCTATGTGTGAGAAGGCTGCGCAGTATTGCGTTGAACCAGTGAGGATGTTTCATTGAGCTTGTGATTAAACTCTATCATCATAATTCACTTGCATGCATATAATCCATACATACCCATATATATTGATTAGTTTCTGAAAGTGTATAAGAAGCTCCAATATTGGACCATTCTTCCTTTCGAAACTGATTTATGTGTAAGGATTCCATCTATTCTCATCATGCATACATATCATCCAAAGAAGACTATGCATATGGATTAGAATTAGGAAGTGTTTAAGAAGCTCCTTCAATGGACCATTCTTCCTTCCAAATTTGATTCGTGTGTATGGTTCTCTTTCATTCTTATCATTCATGTTCATCAATCTAACTTGCACTCCTACATTCCCGTTCCCATAATCATTTCAACATCTCTCTCTTCTCCATACTCAAAATTAATTTCACTTTCATGTCCTTAAACCTTCCAACATTCATTAGCTTTATACACCCTATGTGTGCCACGACCGGACCCGATCCACCCAGATTGAGATCACCTCCACATTTGAACCCGATGTGAAATGCTTCGTGGCATTTGCTTCTGATCTTGTTGGGAGGTTGTGATCCATATCCTTTGTTTCATATTTTTCATCCTCATCATATCATCATCATCAGTCTTGAGTGTTGCACTAGATTTCTCCCAGTATCGTGCACATCTTCGTCGTGAAGTAAGCACATTTGTGAGAGATCTAGAGCATCGTGCATCACTTGCTTATTCACATAAGATGGAGGAAGGATTCAAATCCCTTATTGTTGAGAAACAAGGCCAAAGAATAGTCTCTTCTGTGTTGAGAGAGAAGGGAAAATTCAATGGCATCAACATCACAAGCTACTTAGATTTGTTTGAAGAGCAAGCTATGATTTTTGGTCTTCCCGAAGATCTTTTGATATCATTCTTTGAACGAATTGTTGATAGCTCTATCATAAATGGTGTCACTCAATATGATAGTCTTCCTTGGAGTGAATTTAGAAAGGAGATGCTCAAAGAATTCTATCTTGAAGATTGTAGCCAACATAATCGAGATGGATTCTTACGATGGGTCAATTCTCCAAAGCCTAGTAGCTCTATTACTCACTTACAAAATGAGTATATTAGACGCTATGAACAACTTCCTTATGAGGATAAGATAACTTTGGAACCTGATCTTATGATCAATTTTCTTAAGCTTCCTCATCCTGAAACTCGTAGGGAAGTTGAACGGCGATTAGAAGAACCGGATAAGCGCTATGGTCTTACTGACATTTGGCAAAAAGTGCATAAAGTAGTAGAGGCTGTAGCCCATAGACATCAAAGGCAATCCATGCTTTATGAGCAAACTAGTCTTCCTCAAGCTAGCCTTCCACAAACTAAGGAGCAAGTTAGAGAGCAATCCCATGCTCTGATTTTTGACTCTACTCCTATTCCTCAAATGATGGATCCTACTCAAGGTTTTAAAGTAGAGCCAAATAAAAGTGTAGTTGAACAATCTCAAGTGGAAATTCTCACTAAGCAAATGGAAAGTCTTATTGCTACACAATCCAATTTGGCCAAGACTATAGATGCTTTACAATATAATTACACCAAAACTTTCCAAAATCAAATGAACCCAATGTCTTTTCAAGAGCCTAATCAACATGTTATAGCTACCAATCAAAATCCACAAGTAGCTCCTACTCAAGCATATCAAGTTCCTCCAATGCATAATCCTTCAACGCAAAATCCTCATCCTCATGTGCAAAATCCTCAAATGTATCAAAACATGTATCCTCAAGCTTCTCAAATAGCTTTTCAAAATCCTCACAATCAGAATTTTCAAAATCATCAATCGTATAATATGGAAGCTCCTCTTGCACCTCAAGTACCACATGTTGCTCCCCAAGCTCCTCAAATACATCAATTGCCTTATCAAAATCCTAATTATCCTGTTCAGGCAATACCTTATCAACAAAATCCTCAATTTCAAAATTTCCCACCACAAGTTAATCAAAATCCTCAAAATCAAAATGGTTTTGTGCGTGGCCCTCGTAGGTGTCCCTGGTGTGATTCATTAGAGCACTTTTTGAGAGATTGTGAACTATTGAAGGCTGCTAAGGAGCAACGACTAGTAATAGATATAGACAAGAAAATCTGTGACTATCGATCTAGGCTACCTTTGCAAGGAAATTATGGTAAGGGAGGAATGAAAAAACACTATGAAAATATAACCATAACGGATGTAGGAACTAGAGGAGTGAAACTAGAAGCTCTTGATGAACAACAAGTGGAATTAAGTAAACCCACAAAGGAAGGTGATTTTTCCATAGAGGCTTTAGTAAGAGCACGAGATGAGATTAGGAGAATAACGGCTTGGGAATCACCAATAGAAGATCAATCTCTTATTTCTCACATATCCAATATAGAAGAAAAACGAAAAAGAGATGAAGCTGAGCCTAGTGAAAGAAGAGTGACGCAAAAACAAACCTCAGAGGGAATAGAAACAATCATAGAGCAGGGAGAAACATCACAATCTAAAGATAAAAACAAGATTCACAAGCCAATGAACAAAAACAAGAGGAGAAACAAAAAGGGAAGAAGTCAAAGCAAAGAAAAACAGAACCAAAGCCTTTAGATAAACAAGAACAATCAAAACAAACTGAAGAACAAACACGAGAACATGAACAAAAACAAGATCCTGAGCAAAAACAAAAGAAACCAAAGAGAAAACCTAAAGCCATCTTGATTTCAGAAATTGAGAGGAAAATAGATCATATGGAGATTTTAGATGACATTTTGCTTAAGAGTCAAGTGACTATGTCTTTAGAACAAGTTTTCTCTATTGCAAAGCCTGTTTTTAAAGATAACTTTATCGGCCTAATTAAAAGGAAGAGGTTTCCGCTTAATCTAGATACTGAGATGCAAGATTCTCTAGATCAAGATCAAGCTATGAATGAAGCCTTAAACTTTGATGAATCTGATGAAGAGGACTTTGATGATGATGAAGTAAATGTTAATAAAAATTTCTTAGGACCTATTCAACCTGACCATGAAAATCATGAAAAACAATCCTGAAAGTCACTTTAAAAGAAAATTTTGGTCTAGAGGTACATCAGAGATGCATGTTAAAATAGGAAATGATAAGAACACTATCACTATAAATGCATTAGTAGATTCGGGCTCCGAAATCAATGTGATTTCAAGAGAAGTCTATGATAAGTTTCGATGGACCATAGATAAAGATTGTGGATGGCGTATGAGAAATGCAGATAATGGTGTAGGTACCCTGTATGGAGTTTGTGCTAGTGTGCCCATATCCATAGGAGGAATCATAGAAGAGTTTCACTTTTTTATTCAAGATAATTGCTCCTATGAAGTTCTCTTAGGTCAACCCTTTATTTGTGAGAGTCGTATGGAAACTAAAGCCATGGATGATGGGTCTACCTATGCTAGATTTAAGTCTAAGGATGGAATGCAATCACTTCAAGTCATGACGGTAGGAGTGAATCATCCTAGGAATCGATTGTCAATTAGAAAGAAACCTATTGTTACTCAAGGTCATGAGCATGCTTGTAGTGATTGTGCACCTCGATTCATGTTTGGAGCTACATATGATCAAAATTTTGGATAGAATCCATTGTTGAGCGGGACAACAGTGGATATTGGTTTGACATCTCGCAGCCAACCAACTTGTACAATAGTTTGTCACTTTGTTTTCCACACTCTAGATAAGATTTTCTTCATAAGAGTCAATTGTCCAAGTCTTTTATCCAAAAAACCCAAAAAAATTATAAAAACAACAAAATCATGGGACATGATGAGAATATTGAGCATGTGATTGAAACATCTCATTGTTTCTCTACTCTTGAGGAGTTAGAGTTATGTCTTCAACAAAATTCTAATTCCCATATTATTCTTCTTTCTTCCCTTGATGAGTATGCTCTAATCCAGGAATATGCTCTCAATGTTGACAAGTGCTCAAAATTTAACCAAACACATGATGCCTTAATTGAAATAAAGTACAAAACTGTAGACAAACAAATCAAACCCATAGCTCAACCATTACCTCAAGGAAGTAATGAAAAAATTATTGATGTGAAAAATGATCCAATTCTTCGGGATAAGAAAAACATAGGACATACATTCACGGGTGAGACAATCAAATAGGTGAAAATTGGTAGAGATGATGACTTTCTTTTGCCAGCAGAGAGAGGTAAATTTGAGAGAGTTATACGGAGCCATGGAAAAGCCTTTACTATGTATCCTCATGAGATTGGTTGTGTAGATCCTAAGCTAGTTGCACCCATGATAATCTTTACTATTCCACATATTCCATGGAATCTTCGCCCTATACCAGTTCCAAAGGCTCACTTACCTGAGCTAATGAAACTACTTAAGGAGAAGATAAACATGAGAATTTTAGAGCCATCTTTTGCACCTTACTCAAATCGATGGTTCACTGTGCCTAAAAGGAATGGGAAACTACGTTTTATTTAAGATCTCCAACCCGTCAATAAAGTCACCATAAGGAATGTAGGAACAGGACCCATTGTAGATGAGTTTGCTGAATCATTTTCAAGACATTCTATCTATTCAATGGGTGATTTATATTCTGGATATGACCAATTCCAATTAGCAATTGATAGTCGTGACATAACCACAATGAAAACTCCTTTAGGCTTAGTGCGAATTTGTACCTTACCTCAAGGACCGACTAATTCTATGGCTCATATGATGAGTGCTATGAATATGGTCTTACATGATTTTATCCCTCATATAACTATGCCATTCATTGATGATATTCCAATTAAAGGGAGTGAGGAACATGTAAAGGACATTACTTTAGATTCATCTAGATGTCGTAAATTTGTTCTTGACCATATCTCTGATTGTGAAAGAATATTTCAACGATTTGAAGATGTAGGTCTCACATTTTCCATAGAAAAATCTGTTTTTGGTGTCAACGAGGTTCTTATTGTTGGAAATTTATGTGGTCATAATGGTCGAAAGCCATACCCACAAAAAGTTGATGCCATTAGCAAGATCTTTGAAACATGTAACAACATGAGTGAGGTACACAAATTTCTTGGTGCTTGCATCTTTTATGTTATTTGGATGCCACACTTTGCTCATGTTGCTGATTGTCTCTATGACTTGTTGAGGAAGAAACGAAAATTTATTTGGACTGACAAACACACTCAAGCTATGCGTAAATTGAAGAAATTATTGCTTGAAGCTCCCATCCTTAAGCGTGTAGACTATTCTGCTAACAAACCTATTATATTGACTGTTGATACTAGTCCTATTGGTACAGGTTGGGTCATAAGTCAAGATGATAGTGAAGGGAATAGATATGCAATTAGGTTTGGTGCCAAAATTTTACATGAAACACAACGAAAATATCCACAGATCAAACGAGAACTATGGGGTATGCTAACAACTTTGAAAATAGACAAAGAATATTTCATTGGTGAAAATGTCAAAGTTGAGACTGATTGTTTGCCTCTCATTGGAATGATAGCCAATTGTTCATCTCCTGATATAGCCATGCTTAGATGGATCTCATATATTAAGTTCATAAATCCTGAGTTAGTTCATATTTCAGGTAAGTCAAATTTAGTTGCTGATATGTTATCGAGAGCTAGATTTGATGATCTTGAAAGTGATCTAATAAAGAATGTGAACTTAATTGACTATGTTCCACATATATATGAGTATGAGAAATTTCATGAGTCTGAGTACGAAAATGAATGGAGAGACATAGGAAAGTATCTAAGCACACTACAACCATTACCTACCTGGACTATGAATAGATTCCATAACATTAGGAAACGAGCTTATAACTTTTTCCTACGTAACAGTTATCTTTGGAGACATGCTAAGGGTAAGGTTAAGAATCCATGAGTCCTAGGAAAACAAGGGCTTCAATTGCAAGTAATGAAGGAAATGCATAAGACATTATGGGCAGGTCATAAAGGATTTTTTGGAACATGTGAAAAAATTAGAAGTACCTATTATTGGCTTAGGATGTATGTTGACATTAGTAGCTATGTTTCTACATGTTCTACTTGTCAACTTCATTCATCAGTCAAACATAGAGATCCATTGCATCCTACTTATCCACCCTGTATTCATTACAAGTGGGTAGTAGATCTTGTAACTATGCCTAAAGGTATTGACAAAATGCGTTACATTGTACTTGCAAGAGAAGACTTAACTAATCATGTAGAGGGACGTGCACTACGATCTAAGACCATTTACAATGTTTGCAAATTCTTGCTTGAAGATGTCATAAGTCGTTTTGGATACATAGAGAAAGTAGTTGCCGATCGCGGAGAGTTAAATGCGAGAGAAGCTAAAGAGTTCTTTGAACATCACGACATTTGTTTGTCTTTCACTACTGCATATAATCCAAAGGCCAATGGTAAAATAGAGAGAGGGCATCCACCTATTGTGAAAGCCATATCTAAAGCATGTAACGGTGACATCAAACAATGGCCTAGATTCTTACCTTTTGCACTTTGGGCAGATAGAATGACATGCACACGTACTACTGGGTATATGCCTGCTGAACTCATGTACTGTCAAAAACCATTGTTTCCAATTCAGTCTCATATTTCTGCATGGTCAAATTTGCCTTGGTATGAAAACATGTCTACTGATGATTTTTTGAGTTTGCGCATTAAACAGTTAGAACAAGGTAAATTAAGACTTGATGATGCCGTTGAAAAATTAAGAGAATCTAGAATGAAGAACAAGCATTATTTTGATAAAACTCATCGATTGCATCCTAAGCCAATTGAAGTAGGAGATTGGGTGCTCATTTATGATAGTACATTTGATTCTCAATATGATGCACGCAAAAAGCTCACTCAACGGTGGTTTGGGCCATACATTGTATCAAAAGTCAACAACAATGGTACATATGCTCTTTGTGAATTAAATGGTGTTGCACTAAAAACTTTGATTGCAGGTAAAAGGATAAAGCTATTCAAGAAACATGATAATGATGAGTACATTTTGGATGAGGACATTGAAGAAGATGACAACAATGAGGCCGATTCATAAACAAGAGTATCCATGTTATAAAAATAAAAATAAAAAAATAATAAAAATAAAAAAAGAGAAGAAAATATAAAAAAAAACATATAAAAATATCATTTCAACATCATGTTGCTTTGTTTTTTTCAAGTTCATTCTACTTTTTTTCCATTCTTGTTTCATGCATGTTTGTTTTTAGTCTTTGCATTGCATTACATGTCCACATCACTTGAGTCAAAAAAAAAAAAGAGCAAATGATGATTTCTCTACTTGTGTAAAATTGTATCTTAAGTAGTAACTTCTCTACTAAGAAATTGATTATAATCTAGGATTGTGGAAAGATAGGGCATGTAGATTTGGAGGTTTATTTTGGTAACATGACTTTCATATATAAACATGCATATGTATCATGTATCGAAAGCATAATTGTTGAAATCCTAGCTCCTGCTATTGCATGTTTCTACATCCTTAGTTCATCTCACAGCACTTGTATCGGAGTTTAAACGACTGTTCTCCATCATCAAAAATGGTTGTACCTTGTATCGGGGTTTAATTTTTTCCCGTCATAAAAAAAAAAAGCTACATGTTACCAGGAAGTTTACACTTTCTTCCACCCCAAAAAAGTGATCGTAACCATAAAGTTGCCGAATCATCATCATCATCAAAAAAAAAAAAAGAGCAAGCCAAAGGAGGATAAAGAGGCATAGTAGAATAAATCACGGGCCATATAGGCAGATTTATGCATTAGTGGAGTTTAGTTAGATTTCCTTGCATGTTATTAGAGAAAGAGCATATTCATATTTATGTAGGAAAGGAGTTGATCTAAAATAAACTAAAGATGAAAGATGTCTCTTGAAAATCCTAAATCTTTGTTTATAATCGTATTTAAGGTAGATTACTTTATGATAAAGGTATATATTTTTCTTCAAGGTGAGAGGAACTCATGCTTAAAAACATACATCCACTTCCACTTCATATTGATGCTTGATTGTTTTCTTTCTTGTTGTCAATGTTGCTTGTTCATTTGCATATATGTTGCCTATTTGTTCATGCATATTCATGTTGCCTGTTTCAATTCTTTCTTTCATGCAAATTTTGCTTCATGTCACGTTGCCTACTCATTCATGCATATGATCAATTTTTCCTTCCATGTATGTTGCCTATAAAATAATTTGATGCTTGGAACATTTTGTTTCTCACAGATACTAGAGTGGCGCTTCCAGAGGAATCGCAGGTTTAGTGGGGGCGAATGTCGTCGAGATTTTCTCTCCTCTCTCACTCATGAAGGCCTACAGGAAACACATTCGGTGAAGGTAGCCAGAATTCCCTGAGAAGTCCAAGATGCATCAAGGATGTCAAAGGGAGTTCACATGCAAACTTTGGAAGAAATCGAGCAAATCCAGGGTAGCAGTCAAAGCTGGTCAAACTTTGGAAATTAGGGCAAAAAATTCAATGTCTCCAAATCACATGAAAATTCATATACTTGTAAAGCCTATCAAAGGCAGTCTATAGCCCGAATTTCACATGAAAATGGATTTTCTAGCACATTGATATGCCATGTGCATTTTGTAAAAAATGTAATTTTTCCACTTAGACCCTACAAAATTTTTGTATAGGAATTTTTGTTAGCCATATGGTTTGGCATGTATAAAGACCATATGTGGCTACACATTTGTACAAAGTTTCAAGGCTATCAGAGCTTCCTAGACACCTTAATGCCACCTTGCAAGCTTCCAAATGTAGTCAAACTTGTACAAGGAAGATTCAGATGGGAGTTTTTTTTGCATATTCCTAAAGGATGCCTTTCAAAACATAGTCCTACAAACTTTTATCTTCATCAAAGGATATTTGAAGGGTCAAAGAGCACAAAATCCAGTTTTCAAGGTCACCGTAGTTTTCTAGAATAAGAAAATTGAAGGCTTGAAGGGCTGCCACATGTCAAAAAATGATTGAACCATGTTGTACGGTCAAGATGAGCTCATATTCAAGGGTGGAGATGCACTAAAGCATAAAGGAAGGAGGATCCATGAGGTTTTTCATCAAAAAAGACTTTTTTGACAGTTAAAGATCAATAATGCAAAGTTTCTCCAAAAATAGTGGCTTATCTTATCTGAATTGATGTCAGCACTGATCCGACGGTCCAGATCATCCCCAGATCCAATGGTGGAGAATAAAGGCGCCTAAATTTCACTCCTTTACACTAGATTTGATAGAAAGAACAATTCCAAGCCATTGATTTGATTAATCAAATGGTTGTAATCGAAAGTAGTGATCCTAGAGTTGAGAGTTGATTTCTCTAGATCGAAGGGCCCAAATTCATTCAAAAAACTATATAAACCCCCCTCCAAACTCCTAGAGCATCATTGTTAGGCATCCATAGGGCTCATGCTAGCTTATGGTTTCCTTGAGACGATCACCCTCGGTTGAGCGAGTGAGGATCCAAGGTGGGCTAGTATGAGTATAGTACCTAGTTTCAAATTTAAGTTAGAACTCCAATCTAGGATATGCTCTTGAAACCAGCATCTCTATCTTGACTCACCCTCGGTGGAGCGTGTGAGTGAGTTAGAGCTGGTTTTAATGAGTCTTAAACTTCTTTAGTTAGACGTTACGAGCCTAGACATACATAGGGTCAATGAAGTGGAACTCACCTTCTTACGTGTGACATTCGATTGAACTGTCATGGTTTGAGGGTCCGAACCACCTTTGATCAATAGACTGCTTAGCTTGACGTATCACGAAAATCTTATACATGTATCTTAATTCAAATCCTTTTAATTCATGTCACTTGTCACTTGTCTCTTGTCTCTTCTCTCTCAGGCTCTTAAGTTTTTTTACATATCTTCTATTTTCTTCTATGTGTGAGAAGGCTCCGCAGTATTGCATTGAACCAGTGAGGATGTTTCATTGAGCTTGTAATTAAACTCTATCGTCATAATTCACTTGCATGCATATAATCCATACATACCCATACATATTGATTAGTTTCTGAAAGTGTATAAGAAGCTCCAATATTGGACCATTCTTCCTTTCGAAACTGATTTATGTGTAAGGATTCCATCGATTCTCGTCATGCATACATATCATCCAAAGAAGACTATGCATATGGATTAGAATTAGGAAGTGTTTAAGAAGCTCCTTCAATGGACCATTCTTCCTTCCAAATTTGTTTCGTGTGTATGGTTCTCTTTCATTTTTATCATTCATGTTCATCAATCTAACTTGCACTCCTACATTCCCGTTCCCATAATCATTTCAACATCTCTCTCTTCTCCATACTCAAAATTAATTTCACTTTCATGTCCTTAAACCTTCCAACATTCATTAGCTTTATACACCCTGTGTGTGCCACGACCGGACCCGATCCACTCGGATTGCGATCACCTCCACAACGATCCTAGTGTGTTCACACACATCACTACCTAAATATATCAACAATTAAGTGGTAATGATGATAGAATATGCGCAATATCATTGTTCATACATCGGAAGTGATGTAAGGATCAAAGAACAAAAAGGGTTACTCTAACTTTTCAAAGAGTGTAGAGACATCTTTGACTAGACATTCATAGACCTAGAAGGTGTAGATTCAAGCATGTGGTGATTGACATGAAACCTAGAAAAGCAATAATACTTAATGTTCTACCCTAAAAGAAGAAATTGATAAATTTGTGGCCATTGATTTTATATATGATCTTGAGCACATAGAATGGGTCTCACGCTTTGTGGTTGTACCCAAAAGAGTGGGAAATGATGACTATGCACAAACTTGGAAAAAGTAAATGGTAAAACAATAAGGGTCTACTTCTCATTATGAACCATGTCGTAGAAAAAGTTATTGGCAATGAAGTTTATCACTTGATGAAATCCACTATCAAGTAGCCATTGGGCTTGAAGCCTGGCATAAAGTGGCCTTTTCCTTTGTGTGGGGATATAGGCATTTTGAGTGATGTGCTTTGGATTAAAGAATTATTGTGCTAGCCTCTAGAGACCAATGTGTCATGTCCTTAAGGAACTCCTACATCAAAGCATGGATATCTATGTGACTAGTATGTGTTCTTATTCTAAGCAATGAGTCCAACACAGTTCCCAGTTTGCGTACAATATTTGATCCATCCAAAACATATAAAAATGTGTTTAAACATAGATAAGTGTATTTTTATGGTTTAGCAAGGAAAGATCCTTGGCCCTATCAAATCAAAGAATGGAATATCTATGAATGATGGAAAAATAATACTAATACTTGATATTCCAAGGAAGTACGTGCCTTTATGGCTAACTACAACTATTGATGTTGCTTTGTACGCATGTAAAATAGGATAATCAAACTTCTATATGGGATCCTAAAGCACTTCAAGTGGATTTATAAATGTGATTAAGGATCCTAAAGCTCCCATCGTGATAACACTTGGTTGGAACCAATTATTCCATGTCCATGTCGATCGAAGATGGATATTGTCCATTGCATATGCTTGCATACAACCCAATGTAGCAGAGTGGAACTATACCTCCATAGAGAGAGTGCTTAGAGATAGTGGTAAATGTCAAAAATTTTAGACACTTTTATTTAACAAATTCAAGTTTTTGGTAGATCATCAGAAAATTCCTTATTTAGTCACTAAACATGTGCCATATTAAGGTGCTCCAAGAGAAAGCCCTTATCTTATTTTTAGGATCCTCATACAAGTAAGATAAAATCTACAAATTCAAACTTTTAGAGAGCTATCTATAGAGATAAATGTGGGTGAATTCGAGACTGCTTGAGAGCCAATGAGATACCCCATATATGTGGTGGAAAACTATTTTAGCAAAGTATAAGATGTCTCGAGTTTGCCATTTTGAATTAACAAAATGAGATGAAAGAAGGGACTATTGCTAATGGATGGATGATCTCAAAGAGAATAGCACATATCTCAAAGAGACTCTTTATCTTCTTCATCTTTTGGATATGGCAGACTCTGAATCCCTTGCTTGATACACATCCGCAATATAGGGTTTCCCCCCTTGAATTGAATTGAGGAGTCCTACTTTTGTTAAGTATTCATCATACAAATTACATAATTGGAGGAGTCCTCATCGACATCATCATTCATATTGTGGTGGATGGCATTCCATTGGAGTGGTGGCGTGTCTCAATAAGAATTATATACTAAATCTATTGAAGTGGTTGTGCCTTGCTAATGTAGGTAAAATGCATTACCACTTTCGTCTTGCACAACCTTGAGTTGTCTTAGGAAAAGCCTCCCTAACAATAGGTCATAGTTAATTGCCTTTCCTTAATCATTTTTCAAATTCTACACCCCGTGTTGTTAGGATAACTCCTTCTCAAAGGCCTAGTGATTTGTCCATATGTCCATCTATTACTTGAAGTTTCATTCTCATAGACCTAAGTGCTACTTCACCCCATTTGATCCACAAGGCTTTGGTGGCAATGGCTACACCTCTACCCCCGGCTCAATGATAGCTTTGGTGGTATGATCATTAAAAGTAATTTGAACGATTGAAAGACTATTAGTCAATCATCACATTTGCAAAGAACCTAAAACTTTTTGAACTTCGTGATGGGTTGTGTGCGTTGAGGGCTTCATGATGAGCTGAATCTAGCTGTGAAGCTTTTTGATTTACTGAAGGTCATAGGTGGGGTTTGGGCCTCTCCTTTACATTTTTGATTAGTTGCTCGATCATTGTGGCCGGTTCCATTCTCTTTCCTCCCTGGCTTTGTTTTGCTTTGGCCTGGTTGATTTGTTGTGGCACTCATTTTGTTCTTGTATCTTGGGGCCTGTGCATGCAACCATTTTGATTTTTGTTGCCGGTGGGCATTCTTGGGGGATTTTTTTGTTGTGTGTGGTGTTTGGTCCTAGCCTCCATGGCCGGAGTGTTCCCTTTATTGGTGGTTGGCAATGTGGGCTCCCCAGCAGAGGGTGGCACCCCTCGTGCCTCCGAGGAGTTGCTTAGTATCAAGCCTCCTGTTGTTTCACTTAAGAGGGAGGATATTTTGGCAAAGCAAGAAGAATTAAGAAAAACATGTCTCATCGGCCAATTGTTTGGTCTAAGACCCCCCCTAGAGTCCTTACATCTTTGGTTTCATAAGTAATGGTTCCAATGCGGCTTGATCGTGAGAAAATGTCAATTCTTGCTAGCAAACCATGTGATTTTGGTCTTTGAGAACGAGGAGATGGCATTTCAAGCATTGCAAGTTGGCACATGGCAAGTTTGGAGATCTACATTATGCCTCTTTAAGTGGTTCCCTGATTTTGTTCCAAATAAGACTAAACTGCTTCACTACCTGCTCTGGGTAGAGCTCCCTAACTTGCCCTTCTTCCTGTATAGTTTCTTAAGAGAAATTGTGACACCCATAGGTTGGCCATTAGCCTCGAGAGAGGACATCAGGGGCTTCATTTACGATGGAGCAAAAAACTCGTTCAATGCGAGATGGCACCCGTAGATTTGCATCGAAATAGATTTAAATAAGGTTCTCCCTTCTAAGATTTCCATAGACATCTGTGAAGGGGAAGCTTGGGAGCAAGAGATCATATACAAGAATTTACCAAATGCATGCTTTCATTGTGGACTCCAAGGGCACAAGATAAAAGAGTGTCCTTTGAAACAGAACTCCTCTAAGAACAACCAGAACCAAGAAACAACCAATACTACAAAGCACCAACGCAGGGCTCAAGATCATCCTCTAAAAGCTAAGGAAGAGAAGGAAACTCAAGTTCTAGAGGCAAACTCAGAAGGGTTCATAGAAGTTAGATGAAGAAGGAAACGAAGCCCTAAGGGAACTACTGAGAGGAACCCCTCTGACACAACTCCACTAACAAACATCTACTACAACTTAGAGAAGGAGATCAATGAGTTCAATTTCCCAGGGGGAATGAATCAATATGACATAGAGACTGAAGGAAAAACCTTGGAGGATTCCACTAATAAAGAAGCTAACCATGAGGGTTACACCACTAGTAAAGAGGATAGATTTACCACTAACAAGAAGATAACCAAGACACTGAAGGCTCCATCATCGGATCTACAATTCTCGAGCAGGTTCGGAGTTCATTTCTGAAGAAGAAAACTCTCAAAGGGACAACCATGGGAGATTCCCTGGAAGAGCCCCCTTCAGGGCAAACTCCTTTGTTTGGATCCCTCCACTTGGAAGAAAAAAGACGAAGAAAAAACAAGAAGAAAAGGGACAAGCCCCCCAACAAAAAAATTAACCTTTGATAATGATTTTCATATCGCTTAATGTCAGGGGGTTGTCTGACCCCTCAAGAGTGGCTATTATTGGCCAATGTTTGTGGGATAATAGCTTGAACCAGGACTTCATTTTTATTCAAGAGGCTAAAATTGATGGAGAGGACCTACAAAAAAGACTAAAATATATCTCTTCGACTCATGTTTGGATCTCCACTACTCACCCTAGGGGGAGTGGTGGTGCAGCTATCAAAACTAACAACATTTGGTTTGATAAACTCATCAACACCCTCGAGGATCAGAATCATCACTAGATTGCTGCTTCCTTTGAGGACCCCTTGCATTCACCATTGTCTCCATGTATGGTCCCAACCGGGAGTTAGAGAGGATTGCCACCTGGAGCTCTTTGGATTCTCTTTCCCACAACGTTGTGCTTTGTGGGGACTTCAACATGGTGGAGGATCCTTCTGATAGATGGGGAAATAGAGGGAGAGTTATAGTGTTTCCTAAAGGCTCAAATTTGGTGTGAACTTTTCTCCATCTTAGGGACTCATGGCGGGAACTTTTCTCCATCTTAGGGACTCAGCTTCGATTCTCGTCGGCCTATCACCCCGAGACCGATGGGCAAACAGAAAGAGTCAATCAAACCATAGAAAATTACTTGCGGAGTTACATTCAAGCGGACCAGAAGGATTGGGCCAAGCACCTTGACATTTTAGAATTCCATTATAACAGCTCAATCCATTCCAGTACATCTATGTCACCGTTCGAGGTGGCCACAGGGAAAAGTGTAATCACACCTATGGCACTCATGTCAGATGAAGTGCTAGTGGCAGCAGACCGGGAATGTGGTAATTTTTTACGAGACTGGCAATCTAAACTACGACAGGCGAAAGAGGCTCTTATCAAGAGCAAAGAAAGGATGGTAAAAATTGCTAATCAGAACCGAACAGAAGCGCCAGATTACCAAGTGGGTGACTTAGTTCTAGTACATGCCAAGAACATCATTTTACCCAGGAATTTCACTCCAAAGTTCAATCATAGGTACTATGGACCGTATAGAATTAGTCACCGCTTCAACCAAGTGACATATCAGCTGGCTCTTCCACCCGAAATTCATATCCACAACTCGTTCCATGTGAGTTTGTTAAAACGCTTCCGCCCTGCTACTCGCTTTGGACGTCAAGTTACATTGGTGGAAGGCCCAATCGAACAACGACAGGTAGACTTGATCCTCAAGGAGAATAGCTCGCAATTCCTCGTCAAGTGGCGTGGCCGCCCCCTCAAGGAAGCCACATGGGTAAGTAAACAGAGTATGCCACCGACAGCCCAAAGCCTCATTGAGTCGTTCCAATCGACTCCTCCTTCGACCTCCCAGGCGCGACTTCCGTAGCTTTACGAGGACGCAAAGCTCTTCGAAGCGGGGGAGAATATGTGACAACCCGTGGGCAAGAGCCCCCCCCCCCCCCCCCCCCATGTATTTCTATCTAGGCCTTTTTGGTGCTTGTATGGTTTGTCGATCGGCGCCAAATTGTGCGCAACTATAGGGGGACATGGTGAGCCTCCGACCTGATGGAGAATGTTAATCTCCAAAAGAACAACTTATTCTTGTGATTAGAGCACCTCTATACCAAGAATAAGTCAAAAACTTTCATACATTTAGAGGATCAACTTCTAATATTCAAAAGATGAACAAATCTGTGAAGAAGCTGATACACAGAAAAGTCTGCTGCACTATTTCCTTACATTGACTTATCAAATGTGTAAAGTTTTCCATGAAACTTTGTACGAATCATCTCTTAGAGTTTGCGCAACTATTCCAAGTTGAATTACTCCAAAAGATTAAGTGTAACTTGAGAAATCAACTTCTCAAGTTACCTATGTCAGAAACTATACTTCTGAGAAGTCGATTCTGACACCCCTAACTTCTTAACTTTGATTCTCACAGTATCTTACCCGTTTTGCCAAATGCTTTTAGCCACGAGTAGATCACCTTCCAACTTAAAGATTAAGTGCTTGCTTGCACAAAACTTTAAACTATGGAGTGAGCACTGACCAAAAGATTAAACACGAATTTTGCGCCTGTTTCAGAGAACTGTAGACATTCAACACATATGAATGTTCCTACTCATAATTCTCCTAGCCTGTTCACAATTGGACTCTGAAATTCAGGTCACAGGCTCATCAACTAACAACTTAGATATCCTCAAAAGGATTTCACAAATGATCAAACACAGAAGGAGCAGACACGAAAAGATCGGGCGCAATATTTCTTCATTAACTCAGAAATTTACAACTGAGTAATGAGAGCTCACACATTTTCACATTCCTCTATCTCTTGACTTCTAATTAGTGTCACATATGCTCTCATGTGCTTTTCCCTATATGCCCCGACTTTTCTCAAGGTATTTATAGATAATTTGTACATAATTCTCACTGAACAAAAGTTCTAAGTCATCTATGACTATGCTAATGTACATATGTGTACAAGACAACATTCTGACTTCTTCTTTATTTTGCAACCTTCTTCCTTTGCTTCATTCTGACCATAAGTATTCTCCAAGACCTGTATAATCACCAATTTGTGATTGGTTTGCTCCAACAGCTCCCCCTCAATCACTAATTGTGATTATTCCATTCTTCTTCACTCCTGCCATTTCCTTGAATCTCTGTAGCTTAGGTCCATCCAAGCTTTTTGTCATCATATCTGCCACTTGTTCTTTTGTTGGAGTGTACATCACTTCAATCTCTTTATCAAGTACCTTTTCCCTCAAGAAATGATACTGTATCTCTATATGCTTGGTCCTGGCATGAAAAACAGGGTTAGCTGCCAAATACAAAGAACTCATATTGTCTCCAAAAATTATTGGAGTACTATGATCAATCTCAAAACTTTTCATCAAGGTCTTCAACCATATGACTTCTTTTGCAGCTTCTACCATTCCCTTATACTCAGCCTCTGTGGATGATAAAGCAACTGTGTGTTGCTTCTTTGAACACCAAGACACTAACTTGTCTCCAACATAACATAGATATCCATGAGTAGACCTTCTATCATCTGAGTCACCTGCCCAATCTGCATCACTAAACACTTTGATTCTTGTGTCAGAAGTGAAACCATAGTACAAACCTTCACTTAGGGTTCCCTTGATATATCTGAGTACCCTTTGGGCTGCAATCCAATGAGTCTTCTTTGGACAATGCATAAATTGTGACAACACACCTACTGCATATGATAGATCTGGCCTTGTCAAGGTAGCATAGATTAGACTACCTACCAAACTCTGATATTTCTTCATGTCATTGAACTCTTCACCTCCATACCTGCTTAACTTATGATTTACCTCCAATGGAGTGGTTGAGGTCTTACAATCTTCCATGTTAAACTTGATCAAAAGATTCTTCAAGTATCTCTCTTGTGAAACATATACTCCATGTTGAGTATACAGAATCTGCATTCCTAGAAAATAAGATAAGTTTCCCAAGTCACTTATCTTAAACTCCTTCTCTATTTGCTTCTTGAGTTCATTGATTCCTTGAGCATCTGTTCCTGTAACAATAATATCATCAACATAAATGCACATATAAATATATCCATTTTCACTTGCCTTCACTAGCAAGCTACTATCTGCCTTTGATGCTTGAAAACCACAT
Source organism: Ceratopteris richardii (assembly GCA_020310875.1). NCBI lineage: Eukaryota > Viridiplantae > Streptophyta > Polypodiopsida > Polypodiales > Pteridaceae > Ceratopteris > Ceratopteris richardii. Next base: position 195,278,481 of record CM035412.1, read on the forward strand.
TCATTCAAGAACTTGACCAATCTGTAATTCCAAGCTCTTGGAGCTTGCTTCAACCCATATAAAGCTCTCTTGAGCTTACACACATAATCTGATCCAATTGACTCCATGAAACCTTCTGGTTGCTCCATATACACTTCATCTGCAATGTAACCATTAAGAAATGCATTCTTCACATCCAATTGTGATAATTTCCATCCTTTGCAAGCAGCAATAGCAATCAATGTCCTAATTGTAGACATCTTAGCAACAGGACTAAAGGTCTCATCATAATCTACCCCATAAGTTTGGGCATAACCTTTGACCACAAGTCTAGCCTTATATCTAGACACCTTACCATCTGCAAACCTCTTTGTTTTGTATACCCACTTGCATCCAATGACCTTCTGATTCTTTGGTCTTGGTACTAACTCCCAAGTTTCATTTTCAAGTAGAGCATCATACTCTTCTTGCATTGCCTTCTCCCAATTCTGTTTACCTTTGGCTTCTTCAAAAGTAATTGGGTCTTCTTCTGTTTTCACAATGTAAGCATAATCTCTTGTTGTTAGGAAAGATGTATCATAGCTATACCTTATAGGCTCTTTCCTTTCCCTTGTAGATCTTCTGATTTCTGCACTTCTTGATGTTTCAGCCTCATTTGATTCTGGATCAAATCTTGGCCCTTCTTCTACATGATCCTGCACTCTACATCTAGAGTCAACTTCATCAACAATTTCTTCACATACTTTTACCTTTGCCTTTCCTTTCCTTTGAATTTCTTCAACACCTGCATACTCATTTGGTGATCCTGTATACCACATGTTTTGCTCATCAAATGTTACATCTTTAGTAACAAGAAATTGCTTTGTGGATGGACTCCACAACCTGTAACCCATTTGTCTATCATCATATCCAATAAACACATACTTCTCTGCTTTTGGTTCTAGCTTATGTCTTAATTGTGAAGGAACATAAGCATATGCAATACATCCAAATACTTTACAATGATCAAGACTAGGCTTCTTACCCCACCATGCTTCATAAGGGGTTCCTCCATCCAAAGCTTTGCAAGGCAACCTATTCACAAGGTATGTTGCAGTGTTAATAGCCTCTGCCCATAAGTAATTTGGACAATTCTTTTCCTTCATCATGGCTCTTGCAAATTCTACAAGAGTCCTATTCCTCCTTTCTGCTACTCCATTCTGTTGAGGGGAGTACCTGCAAGTCACTTCTCTTTTGATACCTGCATTCCACAAATAATCATCAAACTCTTTTGAGAAATACTCTCCCCCTCCATCTGATCTTAACCTCTTTAGCTTTTGTCCTGTGATCCTTTCTGCATAAGCATGGAAATGTTTGAATGTCTTGAAGACTTCTGATTTGTCCTTGATTACATACAAAGTAATCCACCTGGTTGCATCATCAACAAACAACACATAATATCTGGATCCATTTATGCTATAGTCCCTTGAGGGACCCCATACATCTGTATGAACCAATTCAAGCATATTTGAATACTTGTACCCTGATTTGTTATAAGAACTTTTATGTGCTTTACCTAATTGACAAGCTTCACACTTGTACACCATATGTTGCCCTTCAATGTTTGGCAATCCAAGCACCACCTGATTCTTTGACATTTCCTTTATAGCTCTCTCATTGAAATGACCTAGCCTTTTATGCCATAGGTCTAATTCAGATACCTTTTGTCCTCCATAGGTGAATAGTGCATGTCCCACATTACCTTGGACCTTGAGAGTGAACAATCTTCCTTCCTTTTTACCTGCAATTATGGTTCTATATCCCTGATTTGGATCTTGTACATAGACACCATCATTCGTGAATTTTACTTCATAACCTTTCTCCACAATTTGCCCTACACTTATCAAATTTTTAGGAATAGTAGGGACATAAAGTACCTTGCTCAGAAGTGTACTTCCACTCTTTGTTTTCACTGATCCAATGCTCTCCACTTTATGTTTGGTATTATCACCTGTTTGAACTGTATGTCCATTCACCCTTGCTTCCATATCAGTCATCAAGGATAGGTTCCCACTCAGATGGTTGCTGCACCCTGAGTCAATATAAAACACTCTTTGATCATCTCCCATTGATTCATGAGTTGCATTCAGGATAAGAGTCATGTCATCCTTCTGATCTGATGCATAATTGTAATAATTATTGTTGTAGGACTGAGATTGGAAGTTTCTTCCACCTCCTCTTCCATATGTTGTCCTACCTCCTCTTCCTCTGAAGTTGCCTCTTTGGTTTCTGCCTCCTCTACCTCTTTGACTATAATTCTGATTGTTGTATCCTCCACTTTGATTGTTATACCAACAATCATTTGCCAAATGATTTGTTCTGCCACAAATCCAACAAGCTTTAGCATTATCTTTGTTCTTACCTCCTCTTCCTTTACCTCTGAAATTTGTCTTCCCTTTTGTGAAGTTGGCTTGATTTGAATTCCCTTCATCTTCATTTGATTGCTTTCCCTTGCCATTCTTTTTCTTGTCTTTGGAGTACATAGCTTGACTTGTACTTCTATCATTGTCTCCTTTAAGATCCTGCTCAAAGGTTAGCATGTGTCCTAGCAATTGATTAAGGTCAGGAGTAAAGTGATCAAGTGACAACTCTATGGACAATATAAAAGGCTTCCACTTCTCATCACCTCTTAGACCTGTAAGTATTTGTCTTACCAACTTTTCCTCTTCAATATCTTCATCCACTGCTCCCAAGCTATCTGCAATATCTTTCATCCTTGCCACATAATCTGAAATTGATTGTGAACTCTTCTTCTTGAATGTTGTGAACTCAGCCCATAGTGAGGACTTCCTTGACTTAGTTGTATTTTGGAAATGCTCTTCCAAGGCATTCCAAACATCTGTAGCACTTTCTAAACCTCTGATGTGAGGTAGAAGGTAATCATTTACAGCCATGTAAATGATGCTCCTTGCTTGAGCATCCTTTCTCATCCAAGTCTTCAACATTGCAAGTTCCTCTCTAGTAGGAATACTTGGATCTGCAAATTCTGGTTTTTCTTCATCTCCTGTAATGAATGATATAAGATCTTTGCTCATGAGGTGTGCTTCCATCCTCATGGACCATGCTGGATAGTTCTCCCTATCTAGCTTATCAATCTGCAAGCTTTCTCCCATCTTGTATCCACCTGTGTATTGAAATCTTCAAGCTTTACAAACAATGTATGTACCTTTACTTCGAATTGAACTCCTTTTGCCTTTCTTGATGTCAATTTGTCTTCTCCTCGAGCTTTGGCTCCAAGCTTTCACTTCTTGATCCTTCAAATATTGAATCTCTTGAATCTGCAGCAATCGGGATCCTCCTTTTCTTCAAATTGATGTCTCCTGCTCTGATACCACTGATGGAGAATGTTAATCTCCAAAAGAACAACTTATTCTTGTGATTAGAGCACCTCTATACCAAGAATAAGTCAAAAACTTTCATACATTTAGAGGATCAACTTCTAATATTCAAAAGATGAACAAATCTGTGAAGAAGCTGATACACAGAAAAGTCTGCTGCACTATTTCCTTACATTGACTTATCAAATGTGTAAAGTTTTCCATGAAACTTTGTACGAATCATCTCTTAGAGTTTGCGCAACTATTCCAAGTTGAATTACTCCAAAAGATTAAGTGTAACTTGAGAAATCAACTTCTCAAGTTACCTATGTCAGAAACTATACTTCTGAGAAGTCGATTCTGACACCCCTAACTTCTTAACTTTGATTCTCACAGTATCTTACCCGTTTTGCCAAATGCTTTTAGCCACGAGTAGATCACCTTCCAACTTAAAGATTAAGTGCTTGCTTGCACAAAACTTTAAACTATGGAGTGAGCACTGACCAAAAGATTAAACACGAATTTTGCGCCTGTTTCAGAGAACTGTAGACATTCAACACATATGAATGTTCCTACTCATAATTCTCCTAGCCTGTTCACAATTGGACTCTGAAATTCAGGTCACAGGCTCATCAACTAACAACTTAGATATCCTCAAAAGGATTTCACAAATGATCAAACACAGAAGGAGCAGACACGAAAAGATCGGGCGCAATATTTCTTCATTAACTCAGAAATTTACAACTGAGTAATGAGAGCTCACACATTTTCACATTCCTCTATCTCTTGACTTCTAATTAGTGTCACATATGCTCTCATGTGCTTTTCCCTATATGCCCCGACTTTTCTCAAGGTATTTATAGATAATTTGTACATAATTCTCACTGAACAAAAGTTCTAAGTCATCTATGACTATGCTAATGTACATATGTGTACAAGACAACATTCTGACTTCTTCTTTATTTTGCAACCTTCTTCCTTTGCTTCATTCTGACCATAAGTATTCTCCAAGACCTGTATAATCACCAATTTGTGATTGGTTTGCTCCAACACGACCCAAGTGACCAAGTGAACTCAAGCGATCTTAGCGATCAATGTGCGGTTTGACCTTGTTCCTAAAGGCTCAAATTTGTCAGAATCAATGAAGATTGGAAATGGGTAGTGGGTATTAGACAAAATGATTGGATCTCGTTCCTATCGAGGGCATCAGAGGCGTGGAGTCTTGGAACCTCCCAAAAAGCTAAGAAGCTTTGGAACAAGGGGTTTGAGTGTTGGAAGCACCTCTGGAACCAAGAAACTGGCCAATGGATTAGATTTGAGGATATCGATCTAGAAATAAGAGTGAACTACGAAAAATGGATCCTTTTGCAGAGCAGATGCATCGCTTGGGAACGCTATGAAACTCGCCTCCTCATCGGGCAAGACCCTCAACACCATGAGGGTCTCAAATGGCATAATGAAAATAGCCTAAACAAAATTCCTAGAATCAAGGAGAACTTGGAATATCATATCACACTTAATAAGAGGTGGTGTCTTACTTGGATGGGCTTGTGGTGGGATTTGAAGTTCCTGAATCTCTGGCACCTCCTCATCGAGATAAAAAAGTTGGTGCTCATGTGGCAAATCCTCCACCAGGGAATCTGGACCAATATAAGGGCTAGAAAAATTTGTGGGGCTCCGACGTGGTGCAAGCAGTGCCGTCATGACATTGAGGATTTGAGTCACATTTTCTTCTTGTGCCCCAAATCTATCTCGATCTAGAGGATCCTAGGAAAAATCTTGCTACTACACGAACAAATTAGTTGGATGAGAGGGTTACTTGGCGAGGCGATAGGATGCTCCTCATCTTTGTGGAATGCTATAAGACGTGAGGCCATCTAGAAGATTTGGAGAGAGAGGTGTGCTTCCAATTTTGGAAACCCTCCTAAAGAATGGTCTATCAAGAAATCTCTTTTCCTTCTAGGCAAAATAATCTCCAATTGTAAGAAGACCCCACCTTTTAGGCACCATAGAGTGTTCTTTCTTGAGAACAACAAGGTTAAATCCAAGTGGGCCCCGCATGAAGGGGACAAGAGGGTTATCAACCCCCTTTGTAAAACCCTTTAACTTTTTCTCTTGCTCCCTTGCTTTTTGGGATTTGAGGAGTCCCATGGGCACTAGACCCGTTCAACTATACAAAGCTAATAGAACACACTAGAATATATCATTAAAGCACAACACAAGGGTGGAGTAAGCTAGTAGTTGACTATATCCAACATGAAGCATATCCTTTCCACAATAGTATGAAACAAGGGACAACCTTAGAATAGAAGAGTCAGATTACAAATTATTGGTGATCAATTATACAATTATGGGAAAGATAGTTTCTTGAGGTTGTGCATACATGAGTCTAAGTACTTTCCTATCTAGGAATAAACTCATGCTAGAGTGCTTCTAAGGCATTTTCTCTTGCTATAATAAAAACTATGATCATATTCACAAGAATATGGTGGAACATTCTCTCCATTGATGTTCAAGAGTATGTTATACTATGCGACTTTTCAATGTTCGAAATACCATTTTGATGAGACTTTATGCCATTACCACCCAATTGATTAGGACATGATTTTTCAAGTAGATAAATTACAACAATTACAAGAAACATGATTAAGAGTGATACTGAGAATCTATGTAGCCATATGAAGAAAAAGGCCATATTATTGAAATCATATCGAAGATAAGGAAATGAAGGAAGTTGAACTAGTGCTAGTAAACACAAGTTTAAAGAAATGCGCCAAGAAGCTAAAAAAAAGGGATATTTACCACTACTTATAAACCTCATATATGCAATTGGATCTACAAGCCTAGAAACTTTAGAAGATATTGTGTTACATAAATAAACTAGTTGATGTAGGGTAAAACTTCATCAACAACCTCTTACAAATTCATTTCGAGCCATGTTGAGAAATGCAAAGAGTAAAAAAAGAAGAAAGAGTGCAAGCATTTGAGCATTGTCAAATGATGAAATTATGGAAAAATTTAGCGAATGAGCAACCAAGTCCCAAAATATATAAAGATGCATTGCATTAGCTGCCTACACAATCCATAAGGAAAACTCCCTAGATAGAAGATCCTACCTAAACATAAGCCTATGATGGAAGGATTCATGTATGATTTCAATACTATACATAAATGCACGGGTGATCTATAACTCAACAATTTCGAGGACACATAGATCCTATTGATGCCTACATGGTTGGATTAGGGGGATCCCATATCAAACGTGTAGGGGAAGTGGAGCTTCTTTTGCACCTAGGAAACATATCCATGGATGTCAAGTTTCCATGTGTAAGGATGAAGAGCTTACTAGAGGAGTGGTCCTAGGGTAGGATTGGCTATATCAACATTCCATCACTTTAAGCTTAGCCCAATGCATGCTACCATCTAGCATACATGGGAAGGAAATGTATAGCTTCCTAGAAGAAAGAGGCCCCACTCTAGGCTTCCTCTACCCCTTAACACCAACTCCACTAAAGTATCAAGACGAGTGCTTCCATATTTTAGCCCTTATTCCACACTCTTCATATTTTAGCCCTTATTCATTTTTGGTGTGCATAATTATAGTAGCGATGATACCAAAAATGATCTAGAGGTGAGAGGCACAATATTTACACCATGATATTAGTCTTGGTTAAAAGAGAGTAAACATGTTTCATCAAGGACTGTTGAGATATCAAGCTCAACATGTGATGATCCAGGATGACACGTATCATTTTTCATTTCTCTGACATGTATAGTGGTCATGTCGATATATGTCAAGGATACTTCATTGAGCTTTATTGGATTTATCTACGGAGAGTGATGGCACGTTTGTTTCTGGCCAGCTCACTCATTCACGGATATTAGGTTTTTCCTTATGTATTGTTCTTTATATATTGCACTCGTTGTATTCTTGTTTTAGGTCATTCTTGTACATTCCTTTTATGTAATAAAGAAGAAGAAGATCTTTCTTCCTTGCCTCAATCTGTGTGTGTGCTCCTCTTTGAGTGTGTGAGAGTTTGTGTGTGTGAGATCTCTTCCTGGTGACAAGGACAACCTCTCATCAACAGGACACACCAAAATGTAAAAAAGTTCAGATAATAAAAGGATATAGTTCATCAGAAAGAATTATCATCTTGAATAACAAAAAAAAATAACTCACCACAAGAATAAGAAGGTGAATCAATAAAGGTGGAATACCATGACGTCATGCTAGAATTGGGTATTTAGATGATGTCATGGAAGTGCAATGAAGAAAAAACCAAATTTGAGTACCAAGAGTCATTCACCATCCAACAAAGACAAAAATACTTCAACGTGATACATCACACCTATGCTCGTCATCAATGCCAACTAGGAGACCATGTAACACGTTGGAAGTCATATACGTAACTACACTAACAAAAGCATCACATTGATATGGAAGCCTAAAGATTTCACATTCATGACCATGATTGCACCATGACTAAAGCAGCTTCTAAATCTCCTCATCCTAATAATTACATGTGTAATCCAGCTAAATTTATGTTGTCACCTTCATCAGCACTATTCTCTCATCACTTTCATTGGAAACCAAAAATAACTAAACCTTCATCATGAACAATCCATTGACACATTCTCAAGTACTCTATATGTTTGTGTGTATATCTGTGTGAGAGATTCCATGCATCCCACACAAAGAACTCTATCATACATCTACACATAGCATCATGAGTCTTGCACATGAAATATGCTTTTGTCGTACTTTTCTTGTATGCTTTTCTTTTCAACAAATCCACAAATACGAAAAATACACAACACGCATAAAAGCAAAAGTGATTCTTGTGCACAAAACCATCGCATATATACCAGCATACCCCATACTATATGGGCGTTTTATCTTTGTGTTCCTTTGTACGAGCACAATGTGAAACACATGGGGTTGTGGAACCGCACACACTCACTTATCTTCACTTGCTTTATGGTTGATTCACTTGATATCAATAATAATAGCAAAAGGGAAAATCAATGCATCAATGGCTATAATTAGCAATGGTGCAATAAGGATCCTTGTATACGAACAATATCCAAAACAAGAGACACTACCACAAATTCTAGTGTACTATCATCGTGTTCCATACTTGACCCACATCATGGCTTAATCTCACTCGCAAGAGATCATTGGCTAAAGGAAAATAACATAGTTGTTAGCAACATTTTAGCAACATCCAATGCAACATGTTGCCAATGCATTAGCAACATAGCAACGTTTGGCCCTAGACATTTTTTAAACATTGCGAACATGATTTTTCTTTTGGATGTTTTTTGTTAATATTTTGGTACTCTAGGCATCTTATATCTAATATATGATGACATGCATCCTTTTACACATATAAATAAATATACACATATATGTATTATGAATTAAAAGTAGATATGCCACATGTAGTATATAAATTACACACATGCATACATATATACGTACATATTACATACATAGATGCATACATGCATGCATGGATACATACATACACACATACATACATACATATAAGTAGATGCATACATACATGCATATTACATACATACATATAAGTAGGTGCATACATACATGCATATTACATACATACATACATACATACACATCCATATTGTAATTACATACATACGAGGTTGCATTATTCGTTGTTCGACAATTTGTTTATTCGTGAATAATTATGGGAATTTTATAGTGAACCCTTATTATTTGACCAAATTATTTGGTGGCACGTCAACTTATTCGGACATGACCGAATACTTTTTGCATGGCAATTCGGTGCTTTTTTTATCAAAAGCATTTTGGATCAAAAACTTTTTTTTATAAAAAAGCTTTCAATTGAATACTTTTTTATCTAAAAGAATTCGGTCGATTATTGTTTTATAAAAGAATACACTTAGAGTCATTTTTCATAAGAGTTACTTTGTTTTTTACGAACTTACAATGTCCTACAAAGAACAAGGTATAAGCTCTTGTTAGAATTATTTAGTATTTTAGTATTAAAACCATAAAGAAAATATTTATGTTTGTGATTTGAAAACTATTGTGATTGTTTGAATCAACATTGATTCTTACTTCACAATAGTATATGTATTTGTGTGTATGATTGTGAGTAAAAATGTATTGTGATTATTTGAATCAACATTGATTCTTACTTCACAATAGTATGTGTATGTGTATGTGCGTGTATGTCATATGATTGTGAGTGAAAATCTAATGTGATTGTGTATGTGCATGTGTATATGTGTGTATGATTGTGAATTAAAACCTATTGTATGTGTTGGAAAATGTTTTATCTTCTTTTTGGTAAATCAAGGGTTGAGAAGGTGTTAATAAGTGAACTAGAACTTTATAGGTCTCTAGATGGTTTTGTCTTGTAGAATTATTAATACCTTCTCAAATCCTTGAATTGTAAAGGGAGACTACAAAGTCTCATCCGATAGTATGTGTATGCGCATATGCGCATAATTGTGAATGAAAATCTATTCTAATTGTCCGATTCAACATTGATTCTTACTTCATGATAGTATGTGTAAGTGTATGTGCATATGATTGGGACTTTAAAATCTATTGTGATTGTTTGAGTCAACATTGATTCTTACTTCACAATAGTATGTGTAAATGTATGTGTGTGTATGATTGAGAATTAAAATCTACTGTGATTGTTTGACTCAACAATGATTTTTACTTAGTATGTGTAATTTTATGTGGGTGTATGATTGAGAATTAAAATCGATTGTAATTGTTTGAAACAACATTGATTCTTATTTCACAATAGTATGTATAATTGCATGCATGTGTATGATTGAGAATTAAAATCTATTGTAATTGTTTGACTCAACATTGATTCTTACTTCGCAATAGTATGTGTAATTGTTTGTGTGTGTATGATTGAGAATTAAAATTTATTGTGATTGTTTGACACAATATTAATTTTTATTTCACAATAGTATGTGTAAGTGTATGTGTGTATGATTGAGAATTAAATTCTATTGTAATTGTTTTATTCAATATGGATTCTTAATTCACAATAGTTGTGTAACTATATGTGTGTATGATTCATGAGAATTATATAATTGTCTGACTCAACTTTTGATTCTTACTTCACAATGATATGTGTAATTGTATGTGTGTGTGTATGATTGAATAATTATAATCTATTGTGATTTTTTGACTTAGAATTTATTTTTACTTCACAATAGTATGTGTGTGTATGATTGAGAACTTTGATAGATAGAAAATGTAAATACATAAATTAATAGATTTAAAAACTGGAAGAGAGATTTAGAGTAGTTTGTATATATTTAAAGATATATATATATTTAGTGGAATGTATCTCTTATTTGATATTGATTTATGTTGTCTTTTTGTAGATATAAAGTCTTCATAAAGCAAGCACTATGGGAAAGGGAAAAGAATGTTCATATGTGATTATTCATCAAGAGGGTAAAAAAGTCTCCACAATACAATGCAAATGTTGTGGACATTGTTATGTAGGAAATGCAACTCGGATAAAAGAGCATCTTTTTAGTACATGCAATAATGTGGCAGGATGCTCTAATCCACACAATGATATATGGGTACACTTTGCAAGTTATGCAAACAATTGTTAATCTCAAAGTATCATGTCAAAAAGATTTAAAAGCATGAGTAGTTCACAATACTTTTGACGTAGTCCACATGTAGAGCAAGAATGAGTGGTTGCATCAATGACGACAGAGGATACTCATGATATTTCTACTCAAGTATCTCAAAATGTTTTTGAGAATAATCAAGATACATGTACTCCATTTTCTCCAACTACATAAAAAAAGAGTGGACGCGATGAATGTAGTAAAAATGGTGGATCTAATAATGTGTCACCATGCTTTGTCTATACTAAATCACATAATACAATGCCTATATCATTTGAAAAGCAAGATTGTCTCGAGCTTCATCTTAAATGGACTCAAGCATTTTTAGCATGTGGGATTCCTTTCAATGTTACTCATAATCCTATTTTCAAAGATGCTTGGATGTCAACTGCACAAAAAGGATTCACCATGATAGATTACAATAAAATGTGAATAGAGTATGTAGAGAAAGTGAAAAATTACTAAAACTATTTTAAAGTGAACACTTCTTGATTATATACCCATGTATGGATGTACAATAGCATTGATGGATGGACAACTTGTCTGAAGAAGTCATTGATTAATGTCATGGTTGTATGTCCAAAGGGAAGCATGTTTTTGGAAGTTGTTGATACTTCTCTTAAAGAGAGAAGTTCATCCTTTCTTGTAAAGATATATGAACATGCTATATCATGCATGGGTGGTTTGAAGAATGTGACTGTGATAGTCATTGATAATACATCTAATTTTTGAAGTGCTGGAATTGCAATTCAAAATAAGTATGACGACATTACTTGGGTTCCATGCGTAGCTCATACACTAAATCTATTATTGAAAGATATAGGTAGATTATCTTTCATTAAAAAAAGTTTATTAGATGAAAATCATGTGGTTAAATTTATCAGAGAGCATCAATTTTCATATTCGTTCTTTCGTTCAAAATATCCCAATAAAGCACTTCATATCTTTTGTGCTACACCATTTGCAACTACCTATATTTGCTCACTAGATTATTTGAAGTCAAGCTAGCTCTTGTAGAAATGATTGCTAATTGAAGATGGGAGGCATGGCTAGAGAAGTATCCTTCTTATCTAGTTGCGGCTTTTAAGTGTATGTCTCTAATACAGTCACAAAATTTTTGGCATAGTCTTGAAAAAATCATCAGTATCACTAAACCTTTTGTGGAAGTTTTATGAATTGTTGATACTAATAAGCTTGTGATAGGAAAAGTTTGTTGGATTATGTAAGAAGCTATTCAAAAAGTGAAAGACTTCAATCAATTCTTATTACAAGAAAAAACACAAATTGTATCGTTAGAAAAGGAATTATGGATGCAAATGCATACTCATTTACATGGAATAGTGTTTGTCTTGGATCTAGCATTTCAACTCAATGGTCAAGCATCAAACAAAGAAGTCATGGCGAATTTCAAAACCACATGTCAATTATTACCTCCATGTATAGATGGTCGAGATGCATTCCACTAGAGAGTAGCTTATGTAAATCAAGAAGGATGTTTTGGAGATTTATGGCACATTGAAGCGATTCAAAAGCATCCACCTCCTATATGGTGGAAAGAGTATGGAGGTGAAGCAATGGAGTTGCAACATATAGCTATGAGAGTGCTTTCAGTAATATGTTGAAAAAGTAGTTGTGAACGTAACTGGAATGCATATGATTTTCTTCATTCAAAATGAAAAAATCACTTAAGTGTATCACGTGCCAGTGATTTGGTATACATTTCTTGTAATATGAATTTTTTACATGCTCCAACCAAGATGGCTTCTACAACAGCATAACAAACTTTTCAATAATTTCAAACTCATGAAAGTTTAATAAATGATTCATGGAGTGATCATGATTTAGATTTAGATCACAATGATGGTTCATGCATGGAAGAAATAGATGGCATGATACCTATAATAGATAATGATATTCAAAATGAAGAAAATGTACTTTGAAAACTTTGGTTAGATTCAATTACAAAATCCATGGTTTTATAATATAGTGATGTCATTGATTACAAAACGAAGCTTGTCTATTCAATGTTTTGTTGATTGAATAATGCATCGGTAGTGAACCGATCAAAAGATGGTGATGCCTCTGAGAGTCTTCCTCTCTTCTCATATGCACTAAGAGATATTTGAAAAATTTTCACTTGATTTATTAAATCATCAATCCTCTTTTTTTTTATCATCAATTGTTCTTCGTAATCCAAGAATTGTTAATCCTTCATTGTATAATTCAATCATGGATAGGGTTATGTTCTTCACGTAGCATAATGTAGGGCTGCTTTTGAGGAAGAGGGCCTTTGTTTCCTTGATTACAAAATTCTACTTGATTTTGAGGATCACCCAAACCTATACCTACATTCTTTGGGTGATCATCCATTCTTTGGGTGATCATCCCAATCTACATGTCGATGAAGAATATCTTGTGCAAAAATATTTTCGAATAAAATTTAGTGCTATTTGATTATTATTTGGCAATGATCTCTCAACTTGCACAAAGCGTCGAAGTAGACTTTTTGCTAATCCTTTATGTTGTAACTCAGAAAGCTTTAATGATGCTATTTCTTTTTCCCTTCTTGTAACCCAAAAGAGAACATCACGAACAAATTGATTTGGACATAGCTTTTTTACTTAGTTCACTGATAATGGTTCTCCTCTAATCCCTCCAGCTCTAAATATTGGTGGAATAAAAATGCTAATCCTGATTCCGCAAATTGAGCATTCTCCTTAGACAAAATCCTTTGAGATTCAACATGATCAAGGTCATTATTCACGTCTAGCATTTTTTCCATGTTTTACTTTCAAATCTACAAAACAAAAACACTAATTTTACCTAAGAAGAGTCCACATAACTCAAATGAATCCACATCATTTAATCCACATAATTCAAATGATGCGACTTCATTTAATCCACATAGTTTACATGATACCACATCATTTAATCCACATAATTCAAATGAATCCACTTAGTTAAATCCACATAATTCAAATGATATCACTTCATTTAATCCATAGTTTAAATGATACCACATTATTTAATCCACATAATTCAATGAATCCACATCATTTAATACACATATTACAAATGAATCCACTTCATTTAATCCACATAATTCAAATGATACCACTTCATTTAATCCACTTAACTCAAATGATACCACTTCATTTAATCCACAGAATTCAAAAGATACCACTTCATTTAATCCACTTAACTCAAATGATGCCACTTCATTTAATCCACATAGTTCAAATAAATCCACAACATCTAGTCTACCTAATTCAAATGAATCTATATCATTTAATCCACATAGTTCATATGATACCACATCATTTAATCCACATAATCCAAATGAATCCACATCATTTAATCCACATATTACAAATGAATCCACTTCATTTAATCCACTTAACTCAAATGATACAAATTTGTTTAATCCACATAGTTCAAATGAATCCACAACATTTACTCCACTTAATTCAAATGAATCTATATCATTTAATTCATGTAGTTCAAACAAATATATATCATTTTCAATATGGTCTTAAACCATCCATAATGGATATCTTCAAATCATACCGAGTTAGATTCGAGAATACTCTAAGTAGTTCATGTGCATCTACTCTTTTTGATACATCTCTGTCAATACCTAGTTCTAAAGCATATTTGAAATTGTAAATCCTTGTTCGTTTTAATTTTCTTAGGATGTCACTTCTTGTCCAATCAATCTTCGTCACAAGGAAAACTTGGGTTTTATTGTACTTGAGTTTGATCGCTTGATTTGAATTATTTTCCCTTAGGGTGTTATGCAAATGTAATCTATTTATAGTTGCACTTGAGTGATTAGAGTTCTTGGACTTGACAATGCTTAACGTCACCCTAATTAATCAATACCTCTATTCATACTTAGCCAAAGCTAGGAATTGACAGAGGGAGTTGAGAATAATCCAACCTCAAGTTGCTTATCCCTTGCCCTTGTAAGCCTAGGAAGTGTGTTCCTAAGCCCGCACTCACTCTTGCCTTGAATGCCCTTCGACGCTCTTAGTGGACCTGTAAAAGTTCCAAAGTTAGCTCAAAATTTAAATTCAATTGACACAATAGACCATTTTCATTCATGTTATTCAGAGACCAAATTGTCTTTTGTCTTTATGGAAGACAATCCTAAAGATCCCTCAGTTTTTCTTGCCCCGAGGTATGGTCAACTTCAAAATACCCTATCTATAACTCCCCATATTAGTTTTACAAAAACTAGTGGATGTTTTAGTGGAATTCAAAACTGTTACACTTATGTGTTCCTCGAGTAGCTTTGATGTGAACCTTTTTCCCTATACATGGGCACTTTTTACTCTAGTGCTGGCTAGAGGTTTTTTCCCCATGTTACCACATACTTGATACTCGCATATGTGGTGGTACTTTGTACTTAGGGATATTATTCAGCTCTTACTTAAGTTCAGTTCATCGTCAATAGAGAGAGCTATTCCAACCATCGTCTTCTTCGTGTCTCTTGATGTGTTTGTGCTCCTTGTGTGTGCTTCTCGTGTGTCTCTTGCACTTCTACACACACTCAACAATGGTATCAGAGTAGGTTTAGCTTCTTCTCAAGTTTTGGTTTTTCGCGTCGCAGCGTGCACACACTTCTAATAGTGCAAATCGATTTCGGAGCATAGAACTGTGAATTTCAGCAGCCAAGAAACAGTTCACCAGGTGCGCTTGGGTTTTACCCCCATTTCTAAGCCATTCGTGCAGTCAGAATTGCCATCAGAGTGACGGTTTGTGAGCTAAAATTTCAGCACTCATTTCAGCTTTCGTCGAAGTGAAGATTTTGTCAGATTCTTGTTCCTTAGTGAAATGGCGGGCAGCAATGACTTGTTTGGCATGCTTCAAGCTGAAGATAAGCTTGATGGGACCAACTATCCGATGTGGTCTTACATGATGAAGCATGTTCTTGTTGCTAAACAACTTTGGAACATAGTGGCAGATGTAGATCGAAGACCTGCAGGTGCTTCTACTTCACAGTCTACTGTCCCCATTTCTATCAATGGGATAACTATTTAAATATTTATATTTCAAAAGTTGCATTAGAAGTATCGAAATCATCAATGTCTCTTGATTTTTATTAAAAGGTGGAGGGCTAGTGGATATACATTCGGGTGCAATCCACGAGTACTTTTGACTCCACTCATTTCTAGTTGATATTTCCAAATCAAGTAGCTTTAGAAAACTTTTTCTTTGGTAAATATGTTGGTCTACCAAAATCACGCAATCGGATATAAGCATGCTTTGCTTCAAAATGCAATAGAATGTTTCTTGGATGAGATCATTGTGGGAAATATTACAAGTGTGTAAAAATGATATTGCTTGCAACAATCCATTGATCAACTTCCAAATGGTTGCCTTCATAGTTTCTATGTCTCCTTCTATGTCTTTAATACCTCTGCTTCATGGTATGTTTAAGTACTCTTTTTTTATTTTCTCTAGCCACATGTATAATGTACCACTATTCCACAATTTGAAAATGAGACAGGGGCTGTTGCTATGATGACTAGCTAATCCAAGTGGACTAATAATTCCACTATGCATAATAGATAAAATTGTGGCTTCATTCATGGCTTTCTTCTCTTGTGTCTCTATGTCAACACCATGTAATTTGAATAGCTTTGCGGAAAATATTTTGTTGATGAATCTCGGTTGGATTATTTTAACTTTATGGATCATTCCGTATTGTCCTTCCCCCACGAGAGTTGCATCTTTGAAATAAATAGATGAATATGGGAGCAAAAAAATATTATCTGATGGTTGATGTCCCATATTCACATGTATATCTCTTATATTTAGATCTATTGTTGGTCTCTCTCCCTGTTCAATCATGTCTGGTCTCACTCGCTTTCCTCTTTTCATTTTTTGATAATGTAAATCAGCATTGTGGTGGTACCCAATGCCAATGGCTCTACTACTTTGATGATCTCTCCAAAGATATGAGTGAGCTCTTTGGAAATTTTCTCATCTAATACCTGTGCTCCTCTTGACACATTGCCAAATTTATCTTCAATGTTGATATATGTTGTTCTAGATAATTTTTCAATGAAATCTTTGGAATTGGATATGTCTATTGCTAGAGTTATTTGACCTTCTCTTATTCCATAAATGTATGAGCACACAAAATCTTCCAAATTTTTTTTTTCGTGCTTATTTATTTTACCTGCCATCTGTGCAAAAATAAAAAATAGACTATTAGATAAAATTGAATAAGAATTGATAGATAAATAATTAGATACTTAAATACATTTTAAGTACACATATAGATAGATACATCGATAAATGTATGGATAGAAAAATCAATATGTATAGAAAAATGATAGAAATATGGATAGGTAGTTAGATAAGTAGATTTTTAATTAAATAGAAAGTACAATTATAATCTTAAAGTGAATCTATGTAACTATTAAGAATATAAGATTCAAAGAATCAAACATTCATAATAGTTCATATCCACTCACTATACTATGTATGAGCCTTATCACATGAATGTATATAACTATTGTGATAGTAAGAGTCAAAGAATCAGACAATCACAATATTTTCTATATACCTTGTGACCTACACTGTCATTATGCTCATAGGAATCTAAGCGATTATTGTGAGAGTAAGATTCAAAGGATCAAACAATCACAATAGTCCCTATACACTTCCTATACAATTGAGAGAGTAGGAATCAGGGTGGCAATTCAAGTACCAAGGCAAGGAAGAATCAACTATGGATGGAGTTCACCACACTCAAGAAGATGCCCAAGCAAAGTGTGACTGATTTTGTCACCAGAATCAAGGACATAGAAGATCAACTTGGAAGCATTGGAGAGATCATTGATGAAGAGAAAATAGTAACGCAAGTGATCAATGGAATAAAGGCAGATGACAAATTGTTGGTGCAAGGCAATCAACAATTGAATTTTTGATGAAGTTTTGAAGCCAAGGATTGAAGAAAAGATCAAGTTATGAAGCATGAAGAAAGCATATGTTCAGAGAATGAAGATATGTATACATATGTACATTAACTTAGAGTTAGCTCACTTATACTTTTGTATATTTATGAGCTTATACATATTTGCCTATATATACAAGGAAAATGTTGGGGAAAATATGAGAGAGCATGTGAATAGAGAAATTAGAAGTTGTATGAGTCATTAGACATCTTAGAAGTGAGTAAGATCTCTCTCATCACTCAGATGCAAAGTTTTCGAGAAATGAAGAAAAAGTTGCACCTCATATTTCTGAGAGTTCTCCTTCTGTGTTGAATCTTTTGTGAAATGCTTTTGTAGAAGTCTAAGTCGATAGTTGATTGACCTCTGTACAAATTTTCAGCTTCTAATTGTGATGAGGCTGAGAGAATTGAGTGTAGGAACGTTTACATGTGTAAATATAAAGAAGAGAAGTTGCAAGAGGTGCAAAATTCGATGCTAATGTTTTGGTCAGTTCTCCTTCCACAATGTAAAGTTTTGAGCAACCAAGCACTCATTCTTTAAGTTGGAATGTAAGCTACCTATGGATAAAAGCATTTGATTAAACGGGTTCTAGTTTGGGAGAACCAAGCTTTAGAAGTTGTAGGTGTCAAAGTCGATTGTAAAGAACTACAGTTTTAGACATAGGTGACTTGTTAAGATCATTTCTCATTATCTACTGAGTCTTTTGGAATGATTTAACTTGAAGGAGGTGTGCAAACTATAGGCAACACTTTGTGCAAAGTTTTATAAAAAACTTTACACATTTGATAAGTCAATGAGTGAGTTATGTGCAACAGACTTTCAGTGTAGTCACTTTCTTCACAGTTTGTTCAAAATTTTGATAATTGATCATTGATCCTCTAAATTGGTAAAGGTTTTGAGTTACTCGATATAGAGGTGCTCTAATTTCAAGAGTATCTTGTTCTTTTGGAGATTAGCACTCTCCATCAGTGGTATCAGAGTAGGAACTATCAAAATTGAAGAAAGGAGGACCCCGACTGATACAATAATAAAGAATTCAACATTTGAAGATTCAAAAGGTGAAAGCTTGAGAGCAAATCTTGAGAAGGAGGCCATAAGACATCAGGAAAGAGAAAAGGAACTTCATTCGAAGTAAAGGTAACCTTATTTCTTATAAAGCTTGAAGGATTTAATACATAGGTGAAGAAAGGATGGGAGATTCTCTTCAGATAGAGAAACTGGATAGAGAGAACTATCCAGCATGGTCAATGAGGATGGAAGCTCATCTTATGAGCAAAGACTGGATAGGTTATATTACAGGTGAAGAAGAAAAGCCTCAGTTCAGAGATCCTGGTGTTCCAACTAGGGAGGAATTATCAGATTTGAAGACTTGGATGAAGAGAGATGCTCAAACTAGGAGCATTATCTATATGGGAGTTAATGACTACTTGCTACCTCACATTAGAGGTCTTGAAAGTGCAAGTGACATATGGAATGCTTTGGAGGAGCATTTCCAAAACACCACAAAGTCAAGGAAGGCATCCTTGTGGGTAGAATTTACCACATTCAAGAAGAAGGCCTCTCAATCCATCTCAGATTATGTAACAAGAATGAAGGACATTGCAAATGCATTAGGAGCAGTTGATGAAGATATTGAGGAGGATAAATTGGTAAGGCAAATCCTTACAGGTTTGAAAGGTGATGACAAATGGAAGCCATTCATTTTGTCTACTGAATTATCACTAGATCATTTTACTCCTGATTTAAATCAGTTGCTAGGACACATGCTAACCTTTGAGCAGGATGTCAAAGGTGAAAGTGATAAAAGTGCAGGTCAAGCAATGTATTCAAAGGATAAGAAGAAGAATTGCAAAGGGAAGCAACAAGCAAATGAAGATGAAGGTACAACTAGCCAAGCTAACTTCCTAAGAGGAAGAGGAGTTGGAAAAGGTAGAGGAAGAGGCAAAAGTAATAAAGATGGAGTTAAAGCTTGCTGGATTTGTGGTAAGACAATTCATTTAGCTAATGATTGTTGGCATAATACTCAGAATAATGGTGGATATAATTAGAACTTTAATTCAAGAGGAAGAGGTGGTAGAAATCAAAGAGGTAATTTCAGAGGTAGAGGTAGTAGAGGCTACTTTGGAAGAAATGTAGGTAGAGGATTCCAAAGTCAACAATACAACAATACCTACTACAATTATGCTTCAGATTAGAAGGAGGATTCAACATTGATAATGAATGCAACTTGTGAAAGGCAAAAAGAAGATCAAAGAGTCTTCTACATTGACTCAGTGTGTAGCAATCACCTGAGTGGCAACATAGCTTTGATGACTGATTTGGAGAATAAGGTAACTAATCATGTAGTTCAAACAGGTGACAATACAAAGCACCATGTGAAGTCAATTGGGTCAGTGAAGGCCAAGGATGGAAGTACTCTCTTGAGTAAGGTTTTGTATGTTCCTAAAATTCCAAAGAATCTGATAAGTGTAGGACAAATTGTTGAAAAAGGTTATGAAGTTAGGTTCACTAATGAAGGAGTTTTTGTGGAAGACCCTAGCAATGGGTATAAACAAATTGTTTCAGGGAAGAAACAAGGAAGACTCTTCACATTGAAGATTCAAGGTAACATTGGTCATGCCTTGTTCACCTATGGAGGACATAAGATCTCAGAGTTAGATCTTTGGCACAAAATGCATGGACATTTTAATGAAAGAGGTATTAAAGATATGGTTAATAATGGTTCAGTGCTTGGATTGCCTAATGTTGCAGGTCAACATATGACATACAAATGTGAGGCATGTCAATTAGGTAAGGCTCATAAGCAATCTTATTCCAAGCATGGTTTTATGTATTCAGAGAAGCTTGAATTGGTACACACAGATGTGTGGGGACCATCAAAGGATTTCAACATCAATGGTTCAAGGTATTATGTGATTTATGTTGATGATGCTACTAGATGGATCACCATCTATGTGATCAAAGATAAGTCAGAGGTATTCAATACATTCAAACATTATCATGTGTATGCAGAGAGAATTATAGGTCAAAAATTGAAGAGACTAAGGTCAGATGGAGGGGGAGAGTATTTCTCTAATGAGTTCAGTGATTACTTGTGGAATGCAGGTATAAAAAGGGAAATTACTTGCAGATACTCTCCTCAACAAAATGGTGTAGCAGAAAGGAGGAATAGAACTCTTGTTGAGTTTGCAAGATCCATGATGAAGGAGAAAAATTTCCCAAATTATTTGTGGGCTGAGGCTATAAATACAACCACATATTTGGTCAATAGATTACCATGTAAAGCTTTGCAGGGTATGACACCATATGAGGCATGGTGGGATAAGAGACCTACTCTAGATCATTGCAAAGTATTTGGATGTTTGGCATATACATATGTGCCATCTCAATTGAGGCATAAATTGGAACCTAAAGCTGAAAAATATGTGTTCATTGGATATGATGATAAGCAGATGGGATATAGGTTGTGGAGTCCATCCACAAAACAATTCCTTGTGTCAAAGGATGTTACATTTGATGAGCAAGGTACTTGGTATGCAGGTACAATCAATATTTAGGCAGGTGATGAAGAAGTTGTGAATCAAAAGAAAGGTAAATCAAAGGTTCAGATATTTGATGAAGAGGAGAACAATGAAGTACAGGTTGAAGTTGAAGAAGTGCCAAGGTTTGATCCAGAATGTGATGAACTAGAAACCTCAAGAAGTGGAGAACTCAGAAGGCCATCAAGACACAAATGGCAACCTACAAGGTATAGCTATGACACTTCTTTTTTGGCTACCAAAGATTATGCTTATATGATAAAGGTAGATGAAGACCCTTCTACATATGAAGTGGCAAAAGGTAAGGAAAATTGGGAGAAAGCTATGCAGGAAGAGTATGATGCATTGATGGAGAATCAAACATGGGATTTGGTTCCTAAACCAAATAGTCAGAAGATCATTGGATGCAAATGGGTCTACAAGACAAAGAGGTTTGCAGATGGAAGTGTGTCTAGGTATAAAGCTAGACTTGTTGTGAAAGGGTTTGCTCACACATATGGTATAGATTATGATGAGACCTATAGTCCTGTGGCAAAGATGACAACCATCAGGACACTCATAGCTATTGTTGCATGTAAAGGTTGGAAATTATGAATTAGGTGTGAAGAATGCTTTTTTAAATGGTTATATTTCAGATGATGTTTTCATGGAGCAACCACAAGGATTCAGAAATGAAAGGTATCCAAATCATGTATGTAAGCTCAAGAGGGCTTTGTATGGTTTGAAGCAGGCCCCAAGGGCATGGAATTATAGATTTGTGAAGTTCTTGAAAGAACTTGGTTTCCAAGTATCTAAAGCAGATAGTAGCTTGCTTGTTAAAGCAAGTGATGATGGGTTCATTTACGTATGCATATATGTTGATGATATAATTCTTACAGGTACAGATGAGAAAGGAATTCAAAGCCTAAAGAAGCAAATGGAGAAAGAGTTAAAGATTAGTGACTTGGGAGACTTGTCATATTTCTTGGGCATGGAGATCTCATACACTCAACATGGAGTGTATGTAACTCAAGAAAGGTATTTTGAAAAAACTTGTTGATCAAGTTTAAGATGAATGATTGCAGGGTAGCACCTACTCCAATGGAGGTGAATCACAAATTGAGCAGATATGGAGGAGAAGAGTTCAAGGATATGAAGTTATATCAAAGTTTGGTTGGTACTCTGATCTATGCTACATTAACTAGGCCTGATTTGTCATATGCAATTGGAATATTGTCTCAATTCATGCATTATCCTAGGAAAGACCATTGGGTTGCAGGACAAAGAGTGTTGAGGTACATCAAGGGTACACTCAAAGAAGGTTTGTATTATGGTTTTACATCAGATACAAACATCAAGATTTATAGTGATACAGATTGGGCTGGTAATCTTGATGATAGGAGATCAACTTATGGATACTTGTGTTATGTGGGAGATAAGTTAATTTCATGGTGTTCAAAGAAGCAACACACAATTGCTTTATCATCCATAGAGGCTAAGTACAAAGGTATGGTTGAAGCTGCAAAGGAAGTGATATGGCCTAGGACTCTTATGAAGAGTTTTAACATCATCCAGAGTACACCCACTATTCATGGAGATAACATGAGTTCATTGTATTTAGCTGCTAATCCTGTTTTTCATGCCAGGACTAAACACATTGAGATTTAGTATCATTTTCTAAGAGAGAAGGTGATGGATAAAGAGATTGAAGTTATACATACTTCAACAAAAGATCAGATAGCTGATATGCTAACCAAAAGCTTGGATGGATCAAAGCTACAAAGATTCAAAGACATGGCAGGTATAAAGAAGATAGAGAAAACCTCAATTGATGATTGAGGGGGAGCTGTTGGTGCAAGGCAATCAACAATTGAAGTTTTGATGAAGTTTTGAAGCCAAGCATTGAAGAAAAGATCAAGTTATGAAGCATGAAGAAAGCATATGTTCAGAGAATGAAGATATGTATACATATGTACATTAACTTAGAGTTAACTCACTTATACTTTTGTATATTTATGAGCTTGTACATATTTTCCTATATATACAAGGAAAATGTCGGGGCAAATATGAGAGAGCATGTGAATAGAGAAATTAGAAGTTGTATGAGTCATTAGACATCTTAGAAGTGAGTAAGATCTCTCTCATCACTCAGATGTAAAGTTTTCTAGAAATGAAGAAAAGTTGCGCCCGATATTTATGAGAGTTCTCCTTTTGTGTTGAATCTTCTGTGAAATGCTTTTGTACAAGTCTAGTCTATAGTTGATTGACCTCTGCACAAATTTTCAGCTTCTAATTGTGATTAGGCTGAGAGAATTGAGTGTAGGAACATTTACAGGTGTAAATGTAAAGAAGAGAAGTTGCAGGAGGCACAAAATTTGATGCTAACGTTTTGGTCAGTTCTCCTTCCACAGTGTAAAGTTTTGAGCAAGCAAGCACTCATTCTTTAATTTGGAAGGTAAGCTACCTATGGCTAAAAGCATTTGATTAAACGAGTTCTAGTTTGGGAGAACCAAGCTTTAGAAGTTGCAGGTGTCAAAGTCGACTGTAAAGAACTATAGTTTTAGACATAGGTGACTTGTTAAGATCATTTCTCAAGATCTACTGAGTCTTTTGGAATGATTTAACTTATAGGAGGTGTGCAGACTGTAGCTGTAGCTCAGTGATGAGTAACACCTCCTTTAATGTCAATCCGGGGAGACGTGAGGATGGTATGATGACCTTGAGCAAGTGAAGGCACAAGTGCGTGAGTGAGAAGCACACAAACATGCACACACATACACACACACGCGCACACAAGGCAAGACAAAGAGAGAGAAGCAATGGAGTTCTTTAGATTACTTTCAAAATGCTCATACAAGTTCAAATCAATTACAAGCTAACCTCAAAAATGAGCTCTCTAGCTCTCTTTATAGTTTTTGACTAGGTTTTGGCCTTGTCCAGACCTAGTGTCCGGCCTAGTTAAAAATTAGGTTCTCTGCCCTATTTGGAGGTTCAAACGGAGTCTAAAAAATGTGAAAACTGATAGGTAGGTACTTCTAAAGCTCCTCAAGCTCAAGGACTCCTTGGCTTGCACAAAATGGGGCTACAAAAATATGAAATGGTATTTACAATGGTTTTTAGTGATTAAAGTCACTATTTTTGTAGGGATTTCTTCTAACATTTTGACATACATTTCCTGGAGCTCCCTACTTGCTCCTTCTTGTGTGCCCAACTCTTTGATGCCTAAAAAATTTAAATGGCCTACTTGCCAGATCTTCTTTGACTACTGTGTCTACTTGTGCTTTCTCTTCGCTCCGACTCCCTTCGTAGGCTTTCTTGTCTTGTGAATCCTTCAGTTCCTTGACTACTGCCAACACCCCCCCTCTCTCGCGTCTGTCGTCTCTGACAGACCCTTGTCTAGCTGTGCGTTGGACATAATATTGAACAACATCGGAAGCGAGGTGGTGTTCTTCTAATCGTAGCCCCCGTGCTAGGTCTGTTAACAATGCATCCCAATTCACTGGTCCTGGGACGTCTGGATGTGGCACCCACAATTGTTCTGAATGGATGGTTCTTTCCAGAGCGAATAGGTGGAGGAGATGTGAGGGCCTGGGTACAAATATTTCTGAGTGATATTCCCAGAATCCTGTTACGAACATCCTGTTTAAAGCAAGCTGGGAGGTACTTGATTCTGGCGTGCCAAGCATATATTACCTCTATTGATGGGGTGGTGCTCATGTCGTATACCAGATCTTGGTTGCCTGTAAGGAAGCCAACTCTTGAGAAGTGGGGGTCTTTAATGTTCTTGAATGTCCTGAATGTGATCATCATTAATTCAAAGATTTTCATGCACATTTGGGCCATCACATCGGGGGTATTCCGTACTCGAATGCTCCAGTGACGGATGGTAGAAATCATATAATTCACAGTGGGAGGTCCTTGTGGAGGTGCTAGATAAACATAATTTAACCACTTTGCACAGCCTTTGATGTTCTTGACAACAATGGTAAACTCGAGCCAGGTGCGTCTGCGGAAGACTGGAACATAACAGGGATTGTATTTAATAAAGAGTGGCATGTTAGTCCAAGTACAAACCATCTCGAGATAGGTCTCAGGAAGACGGATCCTCCAGGTGGGTTGATGAATGGGTCCTTTTTTAGCACTCTCCGGAATATCATCAGGCCCAAATTGTGTGGCAAAAGTTGGAGCCTTGCCACATCGTCGTTGGATCTCTGCGTTGTAATCTGCCAGGAGTACACATTATGGCACATACTGATCGTCGTTGGTGCCAATCTATCTATGATGAGACATACTGAGGAAATACTCTGACTTTATGATGGTGTCTTCTAATTTGGCCATTGATTGGATTTGGATTGCCACTCGATCTTCATGGGTTGTCGCTGTTTTTTCTAGTGTCTGGAGCCATTCGGGTACTTCGACTTCCAAGGTGTCCATTCCTTCTGAGGTTTGCTGACCTCCTGGCATCGGCATAGGAACATATGGTTCCTCATACGATTCGTCCACCTCAATGGGTACCAATTCATCAGGCTCTGGTTCTACAACTGGAGAGGGCTGTCTTTCATATTCCAATAACTTCTTCTGCAGTTCCGCTACCTGCTCTGTTAATGCCTTTACTTCCACTGAAGTCGAGGTTGTTTCTATGACTTTGGGTTGTGCCTCCTGTTCCCTGAGCTGGCAACGTAGCTCATCCCGTTCCTTTTCCAAATCGTCATGTGCTTCTAATAGATCGGCATAGCTTTCCAAGATTGTTTTCATTGTTTCTGAGGGAACTGCTTTGAATTGTTCTGGGTCGATTTCATGGGGAGAGCCTTCCATGGCAGCTTCCAGGTTTTCTTCATTTTGCTTCTGCAGACGCTTGTTTTCTTCAAGGGCTGTAGCCATGTGTTTTTTGAGTAGAGTCAAATTTCGCCGAACTCTCAGATTATCTGTCTGGTAGACTTCGAGTAAAGCTTCGAGTTGTTTGACACCTGGCGCTTGTGATGGTTGGGGTGTCTCCAGGAGGGTTTGGTGAGCTTGCTCGAGTGTGGTGTAACGTTGATTGAGGTCTGCATTTTCTTCTTCTATAATTGTAAGCCGTCTCTATAGTTGTTGATGATTCGTAGTCAGTTGATGATGACGGTCTTCGAGAGCCTGATACTCACTCTAAAGTTGATACACGCATTGATGCAATGCCATGAATATACTATTTACATTAAACGATGCAGGGAAAGATGAAGATGCAGGGGGAATGGGGAAGGGAAAGGGAGTTGTGAATGGTGTGGAGTCAAGTGGTGAGGTAGGTGGAGGGGGTATGGGAGATTGAGGCTGCATGGGGGGAGGGAGTGGTGCTGTGACTGGTGATGTTTCCATTGTGTGGAACGTGTGTGTGACTGTGTAGATGGGAACAGTGGGTGGGGTGGATGTGATATTTGTGAAGAGTGTTGTGAAAGTGGGCATGGTAACTCCTCCGAATTGGATGCCGGGAGAGAGAGGAATTCCCATGACGACTGTGGTAATGGCAGAAATAAGCGTGGTAGTGTCAGGTGCTGAGGTGACTTGTGTAGTGAGAGGTGAGGTGGGTGGTGAGAGTGGTTCCGCCTGATGTGCTTCTGTTTGTGTGTTACCTCCTGGTTCTGATACATTGATGT
The DNA here is from genome assembly GCA_020310875.1 of Ceratopteris richardii. Lineage (NCBI taxonomy): Eukaryota > Viridiplantae > Streptophyta > Polypodiopsida > Polypodiales > Pteridaceae > Ceratopteris > Ceratopteris richardii. The sequence goes on from CM035412.1 coordinate 195,305,597, forward strand.
GGATTTGTTTGCCAGATCGCATGGGGCGGGTAGGCACTCGTTTCTCAAATCGATGAATATAAGCCATGGATACATGAACAGCCTCATCTAAACCTACCGTGTCAGTGTGCAGGTTCATTGATTCGATAAACATGTCATCCACGCCTTCCTCGGCTAACATTTGGCTCATGATCATCTTTCCTGTCTCGAGCGACAGTTTGTGTTGTTCTTGGACTCGCTTCATAGTTTCGTATAATCTTTTTATTTGAGCCGAGTATGCCGGGGCACTTGCTAGTTCTGAAAGTTCGTCATATTCCTGATCATACTCCTCGTTTGCCTCTTCTTCTTCTATCTCTTCTTCATCCTCTTCTACTTCTACTACTCCTGGTTGGGTCGGGGCTGAAGTTGTAGTAGTGGGTTGTTGTCCTTGGGTCTGCTCTGCTTCTATCTCCAGGTTAGACTCATTGATCAAACAGACAATTTCTTCATCTGTCAAATCAGCAAGGGTGTAACCTTGTGGGAACTCCAAGTCCGATGGAATCGGAGGGAACACCAGGTTGGGTCCTTCTGCACTTGGTCTGGGTAGGCGAATGGTAAATGGTCGGACACGCCTCGTTTGTGGAGGGGTAACTTCTGGGGTGGTGGTGGCTCCCCTAGCTTGAGCACATGGTAATTGAACTCCCCCTCTCATTTTCTTCGATGGAGGACCCGCCGTTGAGAGCCGTCTTTGGAACTCTTGGGCCCTGGACCATACTAGTGCTCTTTGAATGGGAACGTCGTACGCTAAGCACCTGTAAATTATTCTTGTGAGAGCACAACATCCATGAAGTACATTTTTCTGTTTCTTATTCCACCGTTGATGGGCTAGGTGTATTTGATCGATGATCCAGTGTGGTATATTGATGGTGAGATTCTCTGTCTCCGCTAGGTACAAGCTAAACCATATCTTTTTTGGTGGCATAGTGAAGCGTTCTTGGGCGGGAAAAGCAAAATGCTGCATGATTGTTCGTAGGTGGAGAGCAATGGTAGGTGTCATTGCTACCATGTCCTTCAATTTATTGAGATCCTTATGCTTCATCCTGCCTGGAACCAACGTTTCTTTCTCAGTGGGAATATGCATACCTTGCATGTTCAATGCTTCCCGTACCAAATTGAGGGTCAGTTTGAATCTCTTGAGTTCGTGGCCTGGCAATAGTGAGGGTAGCACAAAAGTACTATTGCCTCCCTTGGCCCTGCTAGGAGTGATGGTACTGATAAAATAGGAGCAACGTAGGATATCTGGCTTAGGCAAATGTGCCCTGAAATAGCTATCCAAGCCCGCTTTGGTCCATACCGATCGCATTACTTCTGCATTCTGATAGTTCTCAAATTCACGAGTGAAGAAATGGTAGCGTCCCCATTTGCCATTCAACTCAATTTCTGCTTCCCAGAAGTAGGTGCCATCACCCAATGGCCCTGCGACATCACTAAACCAATGAGCGTGTTTCCCCACTTGAGAAGTGTGTCCCTGAGGAGGGTCCTGAATAGGGAGCACATGCACCGCTTGAAGTTCTTGAGGCCTGTTCCAGAGCTATGATGCAGTGAAAGTGTTGTAGAGCTATGATGCAGTGAGAAGGCTTGAAGACCATTAAAGGAGTACATAATTTTTGTGAAGCTAAGAAGGCTATGGTGTACTTGGAGGCCATCCTCGGAACTAAGGTTACTTGAAGGCTCAAGGCTTGGTGTGGCACTCTCCCAAATTTCCCATTTTTCAACTTGTATACAAGTTCCTTCATAGGAACTATCTCTTACCTATTTTTGTGAGAAAACCCATTAAAACTCAACCTTACCCTTATTTTTTTTTTGTAAAATGCTACTCTTGAGTTCTTGCCTTTTTTAGAAATAAGGGCTCTCTTTTGGATATGTGGAAAGAGCTCTCTCTCTAGGAAGATTCTGTTTTTGATTTTCCCAACTACCTATCATTTTTAGAATATTTGTAGTTAAAGAAGCCTTTGGCCACTTGCATCCAACGGATTCCTTCTCCTTTCGTATATAAGGAGGAGCTCATTTTGTAAAAGGGAGGTCCCTTGGCCATGGCCTTGGCCTCCATTTTGGTAATGGAAGAAGATGTCATTTGGTTTCATCCAAATCCTTGTGTGCAATGGCGTTGGTCTTGGTGTATGGATTTGCATGTGTGTGTGCATGGTTGGGAGGATGTTCCCCTTTGCTCGTTGTGACGTTGGCCATTGTTGCCATTGCTCCACGAGTATGGGTGAGTCTCTCCTCTCATTCTTTGCCCCAACTTGGAGAAGCTTCTCGCTTCCATGTGATGCGGTTAGGGTCCGTTGCTCCCCTTTCTCAACAATTTGGCGCCGTTGCCGGGGACGTCGGCCTTTAGCCGTTGGTTTTTCCAAGTTTGCGTGTCCATATTTCGTGAGATGCACCTTGACACTTGGAAGAAGATGAATACGTGTGGCCTTCGGTTGGTCAAGGGTACCTCCCATTTGCTTTTTTTGAGTAGTTTAGCTCTTTATTTTTGTTTGTTGCACAAGAACACCCCCTACCCCTTATCTCTCTTACTCACACATATACACACTCCCACACACTCACTTTGGAATCACCTTTCATCTTTGTCATTTTCTTGAAGTGAATGATTTCTTTGGATAATGGGATGGTAGTGACTTTCTTTCTTTTCCCTCCCGTTTTGCCACTTTCATTTGAAAAAAAAAGAAACGTAGCGAATGCATATGTCCAGGTCATGAAAAAAATAGAAATGCAAAGAAACACTTTATTACTGTTTTATGCTTAAATTGGGGAGTCAATTTTTCTTTTTTTAAAAAACGTTAAATGCAATAGCTAGGCAAGTCTGCACGCATCTGACATTCCTTATTTCTTGAGCCCCACGCATTAACAGTTGGCATGTGCATTGAAAGAGGTCATGTACGAGTATGAGTGAACGGTCAATTAAGGGAGTAAGTTTCTCTCTCCTCATTAATGGGGTAGGTCCACAACTCCATCAAATCCTTTCGAGTTCCCCCCTCTCTTGTTTACGACACCAAGCCCTAAAGAGGCTTGTCTTTTCTGCTATGTGATCGATTGCGAGAAGGCTGAGCCATGGCTCCCCCTCTACACACGTTGGCAGATGGATTGAGTCTTGCTCTCTGTGGTGCCCTTGAAGCATGGCCACGATGCGACATAGGAACTTCTCCGTATCTCGGTCTCTCAAAGGAAACTCTCATTGTTCGAGTGTTGGGTTGAATTGCTCCTATACATGCTTCAGATTACTCTTCTGAGTTGGGCATCTCCATCGATCCCCTATGGAGGTTCATGGGCTGCCCCTGGTCAACTAAGGGAATAGGCGCCTTGCGAGGTATACTCTCCTTTGTTGTTGAGATAACTGTTGAGCACCCCTATGGTCATTCTTTGATCTGCAGGTAGGAATTTCGTGCTTCCCTTCCAGCTTGTGTCTTCCATGGGTCTAAGTTATGCCCGCTTCAAACTCTACTCTTTGACATAGCAGGTCCCTAACCGCCTGACGTTGGGAAAGCTTTGTTGCAATATTTTCTAGTATCTGAAATAGGATGGCCCTCAAAGTCCTTGACAGCCTTTCAAAGGCCTGTTCCCCATTTCTCAATGGCTGCATGTCTTTGATATCATGGCAAAATGGTTGTGTATACAACACGCAGAGCAGGCTGAGGAAAAGGTCCCTCAATGCAAAGTTGGTTGATGCCTAGTTTTTGCATCAACACAAAACCAAAGGATGTGGCTACGTTATTTTTTGGATACGGTCCTGTTATGCTCAATTTCCTATGCTTTGCTTAATCGCCTATATGCCTTCTAACTATCGGTCACTCCTTAGTAGGGCACATTTTAGTAACTTGCTCTAAGAAGTAGGTCCAAATCAGACCACCTCACAGAATCTGTCACTTGAGAATCGGACCTGTCCACTCTCTTCGCACTTTCTATGAGCCAAAATTATGCATATCCATCAATGTTGAGAAGCGAATGGTGGTAACCTTCAATGGCCTGCTGTTACATAATGCTTCAAAGAGGGGATGCTATGACTCTCTGCAAACTGTAATCAAATAGTCACATTTTAAAACGTATGAGGATTTTGTATATTGATGTCTAGCCCCATGAAGTAGCATACTCTCTGTTGTTGCATTTTTTTTCAAGCATGTATGTGTATCTACGTATGGTTGTACAAGTGTTTTATCCGTATTTGCTCCCGGTGTCACTATGGAAGCTATGAACCATTATCCAACAGATTATCTAAAGGAATAATCAAACTATTCGATGATGTTAAAATGGTAGCAAAAAGTCACATTCTAAACATGTTGTTGTTCAGAAGCTAGCTACAAATGGTTTGTCTTCTCGGAAATTGCACTACATCTGTAGAATTTATGCTCTGATAGGTATAACTCTGATACTAACCTTGAAATATTTTATGAATGGGGGTGGAGGATGAGCTTGGCGTCTCTCTCCCTATCTTTTTATTGTGTGCAGCATGTTTCTATAGTGCTTCTTCCTTATGATCAAATGACATCACAACGAAGCGCATCTATGCAACAATGTAGATTTTTTATTAAGGGCTTTCATAAGTTGGCAGTGGGGCTAATGACATCAATTTTCTTAACTCATTCTGCTTTATGTGCTTAATGCCATCTTGGGAAATTCAATGATAAGGCTGCAAATCAACAAATGGTTGCTATGCAATGCTTTTCTTGTGCCTGCCTTACATCATGTTCAGGACAACAGAAAGTCGCAAAGGGACTCTCGAAATCGATTATGGGGGCATTCAATGGTGTTTGGGCCATGAGATGGAGTGTGACACTTCAAACCTCTTCTCCTTGGATTGCTAGGCCTAGAAGACTCTCGAGACCTTTTCGATTCATATGGATAATATGAAGGTTGGAAATCTAACTCCTCAGTTGCGAGGTACTATTATCAAATCTACATTGGCATACACTCTTTTATCTTTGACGGATTTCTATTCTCCTGTCATGTGCTGATGCTCTAGTGCACATTGGCTAATGACTCTGAGCGCCATTAGGTTAACACTTTCTCCTGATGTATTTGCTTGTGTACATACCTAGTATGTGGGAGGAGGTTGAGGTTTCCATACCATTGCATTCAATCTATGCTAATGAGTGATCCATGTTTGTTCTTATAGTTATGGATGCAAACCAAGGATGGCCTTGGCTATTGAATTAAGCGTGGCAGACTCTCGACATTATGGTTTTTTGGAGGCTTCTAGCCACGTTTTTTGCTCCTCTCGGTGTCACAATTCCTCTCCTAAACCATGAGAAAATGGTTGACTATGTCTACACATGGGGATGATCGAATGAGGACCAATCTAGGGTAAACTTTGTAGGGAAATTGTGAAATATGTTTTAGTAACGATGCTCATATGTTCAAGACTTGGGTTGTTCTAGACTTGCCTGTGTTGCTAACCTTGATAATCGCATGCAATTTTCATATACAGGATGCCAAATGGCAAGATAGTTAGCATGATCATTTTTACAACTTACTAACTTTATGTTCCAGTGGGTGACAGGATAAACTCTTGGACATATGGGTGACCTTATAATTTGAGTGCAAAAAGGTGATGTGGATACTGTACCTACAATGTGTTATGTTCTCAGTTGCAATGAACATAATCATGATACCTTGTGCCAAAGCATACACACCAATGATCTGGGCATTCACTATGTTCACATTACTCCATGTTTGTATTCATGCCATAGCTAAAAATGGAAAGATGCTATGTTTGAAACCCTTGGTACAATTGTTTTTGTTGCTAATAGGGTTGTGTTCTATGAAATACATTCATATCTTATGTTTGGAAGTTGTTTCTTGGGCATGCAATTGTCTACTTCCCTCACTTTTGAGTTGGAAGGTGATGATGTGGATGTAATGTGCTACATTGATATGGTTGTTCTCCTTGTTTGATTCCCCACATGCCTAAAAGAATTCATCCATTGACTCATGATTGGTCACACATTTCTATTCTAAAGATAATTGGTGACTTGGTGAATGTAGCAGGTGGGAGCCCTCAAGGGTTACAAGATTCCTGATAGGTTTGGTGGATGTTGTACTCTCTTCGAAGCACTTGAAGGCCCAACTACTTGGAGGAGTTGTTGCAAATGGTCATTACATCTTACTACATAGCTTGGGAAGCTTCATCTTGTGTGATAATCATCTTGTGTGATAACTCCACAACCCCCCCTCTCCCATCACTTAGAAGTTGTTCTTGAGCAGTACTTTAAGTGTTGCAGATCTTGGTATTTACATTTGCAAAGCTTTTTCATGTCTGTTACATGTACATAATGACATAGGTGACTTGATGTAAGTATTTTGACTCTACTTAAGGTTGCCTCTTTGTGACTGCCCCATATGGCAATGGTGTCCAGCCTTCCATGTGGGAACAATCTGGTGGGTTGGGACTCCACATGTATTTGCTCGTGTATTTTGGGGGTAATGATAGTCTCTATTTGGATGCTTCTCTTCCCATGACTATCATGTTTTGCCACAAAACTTCAGTATATTATACAACTTACCTGTGTATTCATTTTAAACAAAAGCAAGGAACATAGGCATGTCCACACGTTTAATGCACTAAGAATACAAGAACTATCCTATACATAACAATGCAATGTGTCACACCTACTCCATAGTACATTATGATTGATTGCTAGGGTTGGTAGACACACCATGGGAAGATATATTTATGATGACCTATCACTAGTAGAGCACAATCTTGTAGGGCTTGATGCTCCTTGGAGTGGAAACTAAAGTGGGAATACATGTTTGATTGCATTTTTTCAAAAACAGCCTACTTGCTTGTATGTGTTAATTTCAGGTTTGGATGCTCCCTGTGAAGGTTTTTTCAGTCTTACAAAGGGCTGCATAGAAGGGGATTCTCTTGCTCTGCACTGAAGACTTGAAGACCTGAATCTTGCAAACTTGAAGACTTCCAGATTTGAAGACATTGAAGACTCAACATTACCTCAATTAGCTATGTATGGTCCTTTTTTATCAGCTTTGTCGAGGACGACAAAGCCTAGGAGGGGGAGAGTGTTCCAGAGCTATGATGCAGTGAAAGTGTTGTAGAGCTATGATGCAGTGAGAAGGCTTGAAGACCATTAAAGGAGTACATAATTTTTGTGAAGCTAAGAAGGCTATGGTGTACTTGGAGGCCATCCTCGGAACTAAGGTTACTTGAAGGCTCAAGGCTTGGTGTGGCACTCTCCCAAATTTCCTATTTTTCAACTTGTATACAAGTTCCTTCATAGGAACTACCTCTTACCTATTTTTGTGAGAAAACCCATTAAAACTCAACCTTACCCTTATTTTTTTTTGTAAAATTCTACTCTTGAGTTCTTGCCTTTTTTAGAAATAAGGGCTCTCTTTTGGATACGTGGAAAGAGCTCTCTCTCTAGGAAGATTCTCTTTTTGATTTTCCCAACTACCTATCATTTTTAGAATATTTGTAGTTAAAGAAGCCTTTGGCCACTTGCATCCAACGGATTCCTTCTCCTTTCTTATATAAGGAGGAGCTCATTTTGTAAAAGGGAGGTCCCTTGGCCATGGCCTTGGCCTCCATTTTGGTAATGGAAGAAGGTGTCATTTGGTTTCATCCAAATCCTTGTGTGCAATGGCGTTGGTCTTGGTGTATGGATTTGCATGTGTGTGTGCATGGTTGGGAGGATGTTCCCCTTCGCCCCTTGTGACGTTGGCCATTGTTGCCATTTTTCCACGAGTATGGGTGAGTCTCTCCTCTCATTCTTTGCCCCAACTTGGAGAAGCTTCTCGCTTCCATGTGAGGCGGTTAGGGTCCGTTGCTCCCCTTTCTCAACAAGGCCTCTCGGTGAGTGGTGGTTCAAGGAGGAGGGTTTCAATGTCCACAATCTGTGCACTAGACCCTGCCTGGGAACTGGTGCCTCCTGCTTCTGCCATTGTTATTGCTTGCTTGCTGGTTCTGTGAGAATATAGAATCATGCGTTAATATTGTAATGGACAAGATAGAACACTTTTTGTCCCCGTTACAACATTATCATGAGGTGAGTAATGGGTTAGTGGGTCAATGAGTGCTCGATGATTGTGTGTGTAGTTAATGAATGGATAGTCCTACGAGCTAGATGGAAAGATGCATTGTATGAGTGATGTAGTTAGCAAGTGAGGATGAATTTACACATGGGGTTCGGGGGTTTTATTACAAGTTTTAGGCTGCCAAACACAATGGATGGCTTTCGGTTTTGGTTTAGTGGAGACTTTGGAGGGCTTTATCAGTATGTCTGCTTGGGAATGAGGCGTTTTTGGGACCCATTTACAAGTGAGTCTGTTCCTGCTTCTAGGCGACTGTGTGTTCGTGCCTATTAAACAAGAGTGGGTAACGGCTCTTTGAGTGAGTGAACCCTGTCGTGTATGATGTGATTCATGCGTGACTAGTTGAGCCCGCAAGCAAGCCTTAGGCACCCAAATTTGTCTTGATTGTGGGCCAGCCTTCAGTGACTTCTTGGGTACCCAGATAGATTTCACTTTCTCAAAAGAAGTTTTGGATGTCTTCTTATTAGTATCATGTCGTTGATTACTAATAGGAAGTTGAGATGGTTCTTGTCGCTTGACTGTAATAGGCCGCTCGCCTTTTCGCACCCACAATTGTTTCAATGGCTGAGTCATTCTGCTTCGCACGTTCTTTTGGCCTCCAGCATAGGTAGTCTTCAGTAATTGATCTATCTTTGGTTGCTGCCTCCCTCTGGCCTTTGGAAAAGAAGGGCGTTCCGTTGAGTCCTTGACTTCTTTATTGAGATCACCATTCCTCTGCATCACATAGCTTTGGACAAGAACAACATGGTCAACTTCATGTGTACCCCTCGAAGGACCAGGAGTCTGTGCCTTTCCTAGTTCCTTGAGTGTTCCATTATCTAACTCAATTGTAATTCGACTCTGATTTACCCATACCTGAAGAAGTCCACTTCTTAGGTTTAGGTTGACTGCATGATCATAGATCCAGTCTTGACCCAAGACCAGAGGCTCCGTGAGATCCTCATCTTGACACACTAGTACTTTAACTGTCATTAGAACATCTTGAATGGAGAGGGGAAGTTCCACCTCGCCCATGCAAGGGGTTTCCACACCTCCCAATCCTATGAGATATGCCTCTATAGGATTGACTTTTAACTTCAATTCTTGACAGTAAGAGAGTTTAACAACACTAGTGGCTGCACCTGAGTCAATCAAGGCCCGTGCAGTCTTTGCACCCTTTCCTTGTCCTATCTCCAAGGTTACAAAAGGACGTCGGTCAACTATTCTATGGGGGCTTACACTTGAGACTTCACACATAGCCATATGATATCCTAGGTTCGCATAGTCATCTGTCCTTGGCTGATCTCGTCCTTGTCTTCTCATCTTCATTTTTCCGATGCGTTCCAAGGCTTCTACTTGTGCTTCTTCTCGAACTCGTTTTTCCTCTTCTTTACGTTTCTTGGCAGTGTTGAGTCGATTGAGCATTTCCTCAGTGAGAGGTTCCTGATATAACTTGACTCTGCATCCGCTTATGTAGCTAGGGAGAATGTCGCCTTCGAGTGTGGCTAATTGGACTGCTCCACTAGTCAAGATCCTGTTGATGATCATAGGTCCGTAACCACGTTTTTCTAGCTTTCTCGCATGTTGTTTCAGAGTATATACCAAAACTAAGTCTCTGGCCTTTAATCCTTTATCCTTAACATGGGCATCAAAGTACGCCTTTTGTCGTTTCTTAGCTGCATACATTCCTGCTACAGCTCTTAGTCTGGTTTCACCTAATCGTTCAAGGTAAAAAATTCTCGAAGAGAGTTCAAGACCCGTCCACTCATGCTCCTGTGCTATTCTCAATGTGGGAATCAAGAAGTCCAGAGGTAGCACCGCATCTTGGCCAAATACCATCTGAAAAGGTGTGGCTTGGAGTACCGTTTTATAGGCCACTCGATATGCCCAAACAGCGTGATGTAGCTGTTTGTCCCAATCAGAGCGTTTATTATTTACCAATTTAGTCAGCACATTGCATAGGATCTTATTGGTGCTCTCAGCCTGGCCATTAGCTTGTGGGTGATAGGGCGCAGACTTCTTATGTACTACCAAGAATTCTTGGAGAAGATTTTCAATAGCCTCATTCAAGAAGTGAGTCCCTCTATCACTAACTAGCTCTATAGGTAGCCCGTATCTCGTGAATACATTCTCAAATAAGAACTTAGCTGTCGTATGAGCATCATTTTTTGTGGTAGCTTTCACTTCTACCCACTTGGTTAAATAGTCTGTGGCCACAATGATATATTCAGCATGTGAACCCTTGGCTGGGGGATTAATAGGACCTACAAAGTTTATTCCCCATTTAGAGAATGCACGTCCACTCATCATAGGTTTCAGTGGCATCTCATCCTTGCGTATAGGGTACTGAGTTCTCTGACAAACATCACACCGTTTCACATAGGTATGCGCATCCATGTGTAGGGTCGGCCACCAGAAGCCCGCAAATAGTATTGCCTTGATCACCCGATCTGGTCCAAAGTGTCCTCCTGCTACACCCTGGTGAGCAGTTTCCAAGATCTTTAAATATTCACTCTCATGAACATAGAGTCTAAGGTAACCATCTTTACCACGCTTGTATAGATTATCACCAAGGAGTGAGTAATCTAGGGCTTCTTGTTCTAGACTTCTTTGTCTGGCCAGTGTCATATCTTGAGGGAATGTTCTCGTCCTCAGGAAATTTACTAATGGTTCACTCCAATCTGGCACTATGGACACTTGATAAAGAGTGGCATGCTCCACAGGTGGTTTAGTGCAACAGATTGGGCATTCCTTGCACAACTTGTGGACATTAGCCTCCATAGTTGGCCAATGCACTTCGAGTCTCCTTAGAGTCTGTAGGGTTCGTTGCTTTGAGTAGTGTTGCTCTAATGCACCTACATGTGCCAATTGCAACCATTTAGCATACTCATCCTCTTCCACACAACAAGCTAGGATCCCTTGATCTGTGTGCTTGTACATACTTCCTGCTATGATCTGGTATTTTTGGGCTTTTATTATCTCCCTATCTTGAGTGTTTATGACTGGGTGATTGGGCCCGTATGTCAATACTGGCACTAATGGCTTAGCCCACTGAGGTACAACTTCCAAATTAAACAAGTAAGCATCAGGAAGGTCATCTGACACTCCTTGTGGGGCTTCTCCAGATGTGAGCCTAGATAGATGGTCTGCTCTCAAGTGAGTCTTCCCTTTCCTCACCACGACCTCAAAGTCATATTCCATTAGTAAGAGAAACCATCTTACTAATCGGCCTGTATTGCATGGTTTGTTTACCAAGTACAATAATGCCTGATGATCGGTAAAAAATTTAAACTTATTTGCAAGCAAATAGTGTCTAAACTTTTTAACCGCATACACCATGCCTAATCCTTCTCGCTCAGTGGTAGTATAGTTTCGTTCAGCTGCATTCAACTGTCTACTAGCATAGGCAATTGGAAGATCCATGTTGCCTTCACCTGTAGGTTGTGCGAGTACACACCCAATAGCATAATTGGATGCATCTACATGAACATGAAAAGGCTTATTCCAATCTGGCGTGGTCAAGATTGGTGCTGAACATAATCTTCGTTTAAGCTCATTGAAGGAATTCTCACATTCATCGGTTCACTCAAAGTTAGTCAAAAGTCCATACAGAGGCTTGGCAATGATGGCGTACATGTGTATAAAGCGTCGGTAATAGCCACAATGCCCCATGAAAGCTTGTACTTCCTTGACATTCTTTGGCCTAGGTAACTCGGCTATGGCTCTTACTTTCTCTTCATCGGTGGATATGCCATTCTTTGACACTATGTGTCCTAGAATCTTGCCTTGCCTGACCATGAAAACACACTTTTCTGGGTTCAAGCAGACTTGATATTCTCTGCATTTGTCAAAGATTTGCCTGAGTTCTGGTATATGTGTCTGTCTAATGTTGGAATGAGCACAGAGGTCATCAACATAGACTTCCAAATTCTTCCTCAAGAACTCTTTAAATACATGACACATTAGCCTCTGGAAGGTTGCATGAGCATTGGTAAGCCCAAATGGCATTACTCTAAAGGCAAATATGCCCCACTCTGTGGCAAAAGCTGTTTTATGCTGATCTTATGGAGCTATGGCTACTTGATTGTAGCCCGAAAATCCATCAAGGAAGCTGTATACTTCCTTGCCTGCTACCCTTTCTAATAGATGCTCGGTAATTGGAAGTGGATAGTTATCTCGAATTGTGGCTGCATTGACCTTTTTCAAGTTAATGCACACACGTAGCTTTCCATTCTTCTTGGGCACCACTACAATGGGGGATACCCACTCAGTGTGCTCAATTTCATAGATGAATCCAACTTCTACCAGACGATCTATCTCTTCTTTGATCTTGGCAGCATAATTATCATTGTATGTGTATGGCTTGGCTTGGAGGGTTTGGCATCTGAGGTCATGGGGATAGTGTGTGAGCATATGTCTGGGTCAACACCCTTCAAATCCTTGTAGCTCCAAGCGAATACATCTCTGTATTCTCTTAGCAAGGCTATGAATTCGCGCTCTTCTTCTTCCGTCAGGTCATGTCCTATATAAGTACATCTCTCCTCTCCTTCTTCTAGGGCTACCACTATTTTCTTGGTGGTTTCTTTGTTATCATAGGCTTCTCCTGATTGTGCCTCTCGCTTAGGCATTCTTATCATGACTCTCCTGTCGTCTATCTCATACTTTTTGAAGTTGTCAGGACCTCAAACAAAGATTCTTCCTCTTCTGGTGTGACTTCTTTCTTCTTTCTTTTCTTTCCTTCATCCTTAGGGGTCACTTGTGTGGTTAACCTTACATCATTTGTTATCTCCCCGTGTCTCTGGGGTTGAAATTCTACTTCATAGAAGTATTCTTCATCTGATGCAAAAGGTGGGTCCATAATGATTGACTCTAGATCGGAGTCACTTGCATCCTCAACTACATCAGGGCTAGGTTCGCATTCTTCTAGAACTGCATCTCCCATGATTGGCTCTATGGAGAAAACTGAAATGTCATAGCCATCCTCATCACAGTGGGGTGTCCATTGTTCTTCATTGATGGCTACATCCATGGTTGCTAAAATTTCTGCCCAGCCGTGAGGTTCAAATTCTTCGTCTGAAAATACTACAGGTGCATAGGCTAGGTCTTGAATTGATCTATGTGTTTCCTTCGCACCTACCTCTCTGGCTTTTTCTCTCTTCTCTTCTTCTACTGCTACTTTGCACATCCATAAGTGGGTGTCTTCATGCATCCATGAGGATCCTGATCCTATGGAATGCACAGACTCCGTATCATCTTTGGCTCTATGGATGGGGTTCCATTGAATAGGAGGGACATCTCTATGAGAGTAATCTTTGAGATTCACTTTGGTCGTAACACCCAAGTGTTGCAAGTACAAGGAATTGGTTCCCCAATCCTGTACTACTTGCAACTGTTGCATAAATGGTTTTCCCAAAATCATCTCATAGGCATGATTTTTGCTAAAGTCACATATAGCAAATGTGTGCTCAAATTTTACACCACAAGTGGTGAGAGTTATTCCTTCAAGTAGTCCTAAAGGCCTCTCTATGTGACCATCCGCCATCTGCAATTTCATCCTCGTGGGCCTAAGTGTTGCCTTGCCCCAACGCTTCCATAGGGAAGTGGTAGCAATAGCAACTCTTGCCCCTGAGTCAAGAATTGCCTTGGTTGTGTACCCCTGATGGGTAATGGGAAGATAGGTGTTTCCTTCTTCACCTTCACTCATATCTCCTATCTTGTCTAGAGGAATTTCTGGTACTGTTTTATGAGAATCTACCTGGGAACGGGATTTCACTACTTCTGGCATTTGGTTAGCTACATGTTTCCATAATTCTGGCCTAACTTTGAGTAGCTATTCTAAAGTGAGGTTGCACTGCACTTTAGTGTTCTTCACTACCTCCGTATTCCTAGGTATGACTGAGTCTTCGTTTCTTACCATGACCGTGGGTGCTCTCACACAAGTAGACTTGGCTTCCCATGTGCGTGTGAAGTGGGGTAATTCCTGTAAAGAATTAGACTCGAAGTCTAATCTCTCTTGACTTTGTGCACTCTCCTGCTCTCCATAAATAGAGGGAATATCTTGTGGGAATTGATCATGTGCGTCATCCACAAGTTCAATGGGAGGAGGGACTTCACTTTCTTTAGCCCATTTGTCTTCTTGAATCTCCCGTAGGAATTCTGGTGTGAACCTATTCATAGAAGAAGAGGTGTTTGGTTCAGTGGAATTGGGCACATAAGCTTCCTGGCCGAGAATGCTTATTCTTTTACTTGCCTCATCTCTTCCTTGGTTTTGTTCTTCCTTGGAAGATCTTGCAATTATGCTCTCTAACTTCTCTAATAGTCCATCCAAGTGCGATTGTGTCTTAGCTGAGCCAGAGTAGTTGAAGAGGCGACTGGCTTCAAACATAGTCTGAGCCAATGCGACCATTTTTGCGCAAAGCTTGGTTCTTTCTATCTCTAGGTCAGCTCTAGGGTAGCACTTGTCATGATCCGTCACGTTTGGCCCTTCTTGGATTTTGACCTGATATGCCTTAAGCATCATGTCTATGTCTTCAGGAGTGGGGTCAGCTAACACTGATCCTACTCTAGGGGGTGGTGGGATGGTCTTAGGTAGGTGGACAGATGGTGGGTTAGATGGTGATGGAAATGAGGGTGGTGGTGGTATGTGAGAGTTTGTTTGAGAGGTGAGTTCAATAATTTTAGCTTTTGTTTCTCTTATGCTTTCTTCTAAGTCGCTCATCTTTTTAGACCATTGTCTTTTCATTCTCTCTCGGCTATCCATCCAGGCTCTCGATCGTTTCTTGGCTATGCTCTCAGTTTCACTAACCTCCACACTCTTCTCTTGACCTACTCCTGGGTTCTGCTGCAAAGCCTGGGCTCTAGTGATCACTTGTAGTGGTGCAGTGGAAGTGACATTTCCTGTTGAATCTACAACTAACCCAATAACATTGATAGGAGTAAGTTTTGGCATATTATTGGGGTTCTTTGGACAATCTCGTAAGAGATGCTCCTTTCCACAATCTTGGCAAAAGCCCTGAATTGTCACTGACTGGGGTTGTGTAGGTGGAGGTAAGGGACAATCATGAATGAGGTGATCTCCCTGACATGTGTAGCATGGTCCTCTAGGGAATGGGGGTCTTACCTGCCTAGGTTGGGGTCTAGAGTTAGGGTTGGTGTACATTATATTTGTGTACTCTGGCTCCCAACTAGGTTCACTTGGTTCTTCACTATAGTAGGACTCACCATGTTTAGGAGATTGCATGTAGTAAGCCTGGGGACTATCAATATGTGTAGAATCAAAGCTATGGTCACTAGGATCACTTTTTGAAAGCAATGGTGTTACTGGCACTATAGCTCTATTCAAATTTTCCTCAGCTGCTGCATACTTTACAGGAATCACATTAGCTGGGGTTGGAGGTTGTTGAGCTAACACAGGTTGAGGCCTTTGTTGGTTTTGGTAGGGTTGTTGATAGGATTGCTGCAGTCTACCATATTGCTATGGAGGGTACTGGTTCTGGTATCTTCCCTGTTGTGGATAGGGCTGAGGGTAGGTTTGCCTAACTGCTTGCTTATTGTATGGGCAATCTTGTGCTGTGTGATTTGTGTATCTCCATTCTATGGTGCAATATTGGCTGCTAGGGTTCACTTGGGGTTGAGCCATGATGGGACATACGTTCGCCATATGGTCACCACCGCAAGTGTAGCACCTCTTTACTGGGGCAAACCTTGGGATTTGTTTGCTAGTGACACCTAGTTTTTGAGCTACTTTCTCCGCGAGTTCCTCAATAGAGGTGGATTGCATGGAACTAAGGCTGGAAGAACTATCTGAATCCTTGTAGATTTTTGATAGTTCTAATTCCTCCCCTAGATTATCTTCAATGTCTATGCATATGCGTACACACTCTTCTATAGTTCTAGGGTCCTTCAAGTACACATATGATCGTAGTTTGGTACTGAGCAATCCATCAAGGAATAATGCCACTTGTTTGGCCGGTGTGGGTAACTCAGAAACAGGGCATCTCTCTAAATATTGCCTAAAACTTCTTCCTGCAAGTCTAACCGTCTCTTGAGGGGTTTGCTTGAAGCTATGAATCAATGAGGAAGTATTATGCCTGATGCCACTCTTAGAGAATTCAATAATGAAAGCCTCTAGAAGTTGATCTATGTTTCTAAAGTGACTCTCGTTTAGTGGTTGAAACCACGTAAGAGCGGTGTTCCTAAGGGTTAGACCAAAGGCATTATACTGCGTGAATAGGTCCTCCACTTGTTCAGCTCTCAAGACTTGCCTAAATTCTGCCACATGATCATAAGGGTCTCCAGTGCCATCGAAATAGTTCTTCATGGACTTAACCAGCTGTGTAGGTCTCAAGGTTCTGGTGTGTTCCCTAGGCCTTGGCAGAGGGAAATCATCAGCATTCCTTTGGTTCCTTGAGGCTCTAAGTCCCTCAGATTCCGCTCTATTTGTTTCCGTTCTCGTTCTTTCTCTTCCCACTAGGTTGGCAAAGCTTACCTCCGGTCTATCTCTATGTCTGTCTCTTTGAGTTCCATGAGCATGGGATGTTTCAGCTCCGGGGTGTCCATAGGATACATTAGATCTTGGTTGGGGGAAAACAAATTCACCTTTCCAAGTGTAAGCATGCCTATCGTTTTCTATAACCACAAATACCCTCTCTGAAGCATGATCTAAGTAGGTCACTCTGCCTGGGCTATCAGGATCTTTGAACTCATATATCATGATTGTCCCTACCTCATTCGGCTGATCAGATCTATACCTCCAAAAGGCTTCATCAGTCTCTCGGTTCAGGAGTAGATCTATGCTCTTATTGTCTTGGGGAATCCACTCTGGTGTGATAATCCTAGTGAAAACAGATGTGCCTCGAGGGGTTCTAGGTTCTACACCCATGTTTCCTTGCTCCAAGTCACCTAGGTCCGTTTCTGGGATCACGTTTCCAAATTCATCTGTCCTATCTGGATGACTGGTGACTACATATATGGTTCCCTCTTTGTCCAGGTATGCTCTATTTTCAAACTTGACAGCTGGGTGCTCTAGTCCAATGGATTGGTCAGGGTTTTTAATCTGGACCACAGATCTTCCTAGGCCGTCCTCATAGATGCAAGCACCTAATCGGTTGGTCCTGAGGTATTCGAGCTGCGTCTTGTAAGGGCCCTCTACCCTATGTAAATATGGCACTCCTGAACTTCCTATAGGTCTCTCCATACCGTGGGACATCTCAGACTCGCTAGGCTCAGAGCTAGGGTAGTACGAATGATGGCTCAATTGTTGGGCCCAAGACCTAGCAGTATGATTGACACTAGCCTCTGAAGATCTAAGACTTTTTCTATCTCTCCCTAGGTGTCGTCCTGATCTAAGGTTCATAAGCCCAATTGAATAATCTCAAATTTTCCCAAGTACACTTTGCGTTGCTGAGTTCTTTTGTATTAGTCACTTGTTCTTTTTTAATTGCCCTTAGGGTGTCACTTCTTGTCCATTTAATCTTCGTCGCAAGGAACACTTAAGTTTTATCGTACTTTGAGTGTGATCGCTCGATTTAAGTTCTTTTCCTTTAGGTTGTTTCGCAATTGTAATCTCCTAACACTTGCACTTGAGAGATTAGAGTTCTTGGACTTGGTCGTTCTTAACGTGTCCTGAATTAATCAAGACCTCTATCCGTACTTAGCCTATGCTAGGGATTGACAGAGGGCGTTGAGAATTTCCAACCTTAAGTTTCTTCCCTTGATTGCCCTTGTATGCCCAGGAAGCGTGTTCCCAAGCTCGCACTTACTCTTGCTTCAAGTACCCTTTGATGCTCTCAAAGAACCTGAACAAGTCCACAATTAGCTTAAGAATTGAATTCAATTGACAGACAGATCACTTTCATGCATGTAATTTACAGACCCAATTTCCTTTTGCCTCTATGGAAAACAATCCCAAGGGAAACTTGGTTTTCTTACCCCAGGATATGGTCACTTCAACTTACCCTATCTAATAATCCTGACATTAATTCTACCGTAACCAGTGGAAGTTTTGGTTGTACTCCCCACGAGCTTTCCAACAAAACAAAAATCACAGCAAACGGATGTCGTATGAGGAAGTTATGTCAATTCAGGGTTTTGGGGCTAAAACAGGATTTTAAACAGGTTAACAGGCAGACAGGACTCCTCGAAATGCTTTGGGGTACCAGCCTCACAAAGCAATGATGAACCCTAGCATTTGTCCCACAATTTGTCAAAAAATTAGACCACTATTTTTTGCCCTAAAAAATTGGCCAAATTTGCCCGTCAATCGCGTTCGCAAGCTCTGTCAATCGCGATCGATAGGTCAATCGCGATCGATGTGTCGGTCGCGATTGACAGGTCCATCGTGGCTGTCAGTTGCGATTGATGGGTCAATCGCGATTGACACGTGGCCCGGATTTTCAGTCGATCATGGTCAGTTGGTCATTGACTCTGTTGGTCGCGATTGATGGGTCGATCACGATTGACAGGTCCGTCGCGAGGGTCTGTCCGTCGTGGTCAAGCAATCGTTGACTGGGTCGGTCACGATTGACAGGTCCGTCGGGGCTGTCAGTCGCGATTGATTGGTTGATTGCGATTGATGGCTCAATCCCGATTGACACGTGTCACGCGTAGATTCTGTCGATTGTGGTCAGTCGATCGTTGACTCTGTCGGTCGCGATTGATGGGTCGATCGCGATTGACAGGTCAGTCGGCAAGTGTCCGTCGTGGTTTGTCGATCGCGATTGACAGGTCGATCGGGATTGACAGAAAACTGAGGAATTTTAAAATTTCAAGCACACATTTAGGATGCCCTAGGCCTACACATCATGGTTATACACTTTGTTTTGCAAAATAGTCAACTTTTCTGTCGGTCGCGATTGACAGAGGTCAACGCCTCGGGACCTGCACAGTCAATTTTTTTACCTACTGAAGCTGGTGCAGCTGCTGGGGATGCTGATTCCTGCAGAAAATCTCAAAAAACACAAAAAATCATAAGCACACAAACGCTCTCTTGCTCTCTCTCACAAGTGAAATGAGGGAAATGGTATGGGTGGGGTGATATGACCAAAAACTGAAATTTTTCGCGATGATGGAGATGGATGTGGGAGATGGTGAGGATGATGATGGAGATGATAAAAACAAAAGAAAATAGATAAAAGTGAAGAAAATACCTATGACTCCAACGCCTCAACTCTACGTCTTACCATCACACGCTCGTCCTCAAAGCTCGATCCCCGGCAACGACGCCAAAATTTGGTGTAGCTCAGTGATGAGTAGCATCTCCTTTAATGTCAATCTGGGGAGACGTGAGGATGGTATGATGACCTCCAGTAAGTGAAGGCACAAGTGCGTGAGTGAGAAGCACACAAACATGCACACACATACACACACACGTGCACACAAGGCAAGACAAAGAGAGAGAAGCAATGGAGTTCTTTAGATTACTTTCAAAATGCTCATACAAGCTCAAATCAATGACAAGCTAACCTCAAAAATGAGCTCTCTAGCTCTATTTATAGTTTTTGACTAGCTTTTGGCCTTGTCCAGACCTAGTGTCCGGCTTAGTTAAAAATTAGGTTCTCTGCCCTATTTGGAGGTTCAAACGGAGTCTAAAAAATGTGAAAACTGATAGGTAGGTACTTCTAAAGCTCCTCAAGCTCAAGGACTCCTTGGCTTGCACAAAATGGGGCTAAAAAAATATGAAATGGTATTTACAATGGTTTTTAGTGATGAAAATCACTATTTTTGTAGGGATTTCTTCTAACATTTTGACATACATTTCCTGGAGCTCCCTACTTGCTCCTTCTTCTTGTGTGCCCAACTCTTTGATGCCTGAAAAATTTAAATGGCCTACTTGCCAGATCTTCTTTGACTACTGTGTCTGCTTGTGCTTTCTCTCCGCTCCGACTCCCTTCGTAGGCTTTCTTGTCTTGTGAATCCTTCAGTTCCTTGACTACTGCCAATAGTAGCTGAAACTTGATGCAAAGTTTTATAAAAAACTTTACACATTTGATAAGTCAATGAGTTAGTTATGTGCAATAGACTTTCTGTGTAGTCACTTTCTTCACAGTTTGTTCAAAATTTTGATAATTGATCATTGATCCTCTAAATTGGTAAAGGTTTTGAGTTACTCTTGATATAGAGGTGCTCTAAGTTCAAGAGTAGTTTGTTCTTTTGGAGATTAACACTCTCCATCACAAATGGGAAGCTTTCACCATAGCCATGGACCGCTACATGGACATGCAGGTTCCTGATTTCAACACCCTCATGGGACAAAGGGTTTGCACAAACCCAAGGTAATGATTATGAAGAGACATTCTCACCTATGGCAAAAATGCCCACAATTAGAGTACTCATGAGTTTTACATCTTCTAAGAATTGGAAGATATATCAAATGGATGTTAAAAATGCTTTTCTAAATTTTAGGATTTCAAAGGAGCTGTACATGGCTCAACCTCCTCGTTTTGAATATCAATCATATCAAGAATATGTATGCAGGTTAAGGAGAGCCTTGTTTGGCTTAAAGCAAGCTCCTAGAGCTTGGAATCATAGACTTTTCACTTACTTGCAGGATAAAGGTTTTATGGTAAGCAAGGCAGAACCTTCCCTTGTCATTAAGAGGAACCAATCATAGGTCATATACCTTTTTGTATGTGGATGACATAATCATTATAGTTAATGATGCAGATGGAATCAAGAGGATCAAATCTCCAATGAAAGAAGAGTTCAAGATTAGTGATATTGGCCTTCTACTTCCTAGGTTTGGAAGTAGTATATACAGAGAAAGGTATGGTCCAAACTCAAAGAAAGTACATTGAAGATATGCTTACCAAGTTCAAGATGGAAAATACAAAGGTTGCAAGTACACTTATGGAGGTAAATTTGAAACTAAGTGCACATGCAGGTGAGTTAATTGAAAATGTAACTAGTTACCAAAGCCTTGTTGGAAGCTTGAATTATGCTACTCTAACTAGATTAGATATATGCTATGGAGTTAGTGTGCTAAGTCAATTCGTGCACACCCCAAGGAAGCCTCACATGGAAGCAGCCAAGAGAATCCTAAAGTACTTGATGGGTACAATCAATGAAGGATTATACTATCAATATACATCTAATATTGATGTCAAGCTCTTCTCTGATGTAGATTGGGTAGGTTCAAAAGATGATAGGAGAAGCACCTCATGCTATCTTTCTTTTGCAGGTACCAAATTGATCTCATGATCTTCCAAGAAGCAACAAAAAATTGCTCTTTCATCAATAGAAGTTGAATACGTAGGACTCACAAATGCTACACAAGAAGCTATGTGGATTAAGACTCTATTTCAGATTTAGGGTTGAATACTTCAACTTCACATATATTTGGAGACAACATTAGTTCATTACATCTTGCTACCAACCCTATCTATCATGCCACGACTAAACATATCGAGGTTCACTACCATTATGTTAGAGAAAAGATCGTGAGTAATGAGATACAACTCTCATATGTATCCATACATCAACAATGTGCAGATATGATGACAAAGGCATCAGACGGAAGCAAATTGAATAGGTTCAAGTTAAATGGTTGGATCACAAGAAATCATAAAGGATTAATGACTCAAGCATCTTAGGCTTTAGGGGGAGTTGTTGGTACATTTAGCAAGCCTAAGTGCATTGCTTACGCCTTGGGACTACACAATTCACTTATCTCTTCACAAGGAAGAAATTCATGAGAACCTATGCTAGTCATACTTGGCATAGTTACCTTGGATAATTGTAAATGACAAAAGAAGATGGAATCTCATGGATTTAGGAAAGTCAAGCCATGAACTTTTTGGTGAAGAAATCAAATCAATTGTATTCCTAAAGTGTAGGATCACTTTTAGGTGAGGGAAAATTTAAATTCAAGCTCAAATTATGAGTATAAATAGACATGCTTGTAGTCGCGGGTTTTGAGAGCCATTTTTGAGAGACTTTGAGCTACATCAGTGAGCACACATTGAGATCACTTCATTTATGAGTAGTTCACTACATTTCCCTTGTATAGTATTTTCATTAGCATATAAATTTTGATGCATTTCTTCAAGTACATCTATGTCTACTATTCTCTAGAGCATCTTCATCATTACAATGATTTTGTGGAATCAATCTCTTTGCGTGTACTCACTCATTTGTTGTACTTTGACTTGGGTTAGTTAGATTGAGATGTCTATTATTAGTTGCATATCAATTTCCATTCCATTTGGTTCAAAGCATCTTGAGATATGAAACAGAGAAGGTGATTGTGTCTGCACATCTTCTAGACCCCAAAATATTGGGATGACCCCCCTAACTTGTTAGATTCATTTCTCAGTGCATGGTATAGCTAAATTAATGAAATAACTTGCTTTAGTTAGCTATACACTCCAATCAGATGTCTGCAAAAGCTCTCTGGTCAATTCATACCAAGTTCTGAGCTCTGAGCAAAACACTAATTACTTCTATTCCTAAAATAGAAGGTTTCTTCACCTTCCTTGCATATACAAGTTATATGTTTTGATGCAAAATTTTGAGAATGATGTTCCAAAACACTTGGTGGTTCAAAATGCATTAATGTGGAGATAAGCCCATCCATCTCCTCACAAAGTGAAGTGAAGAAACTGCGCTGTGAGGTAATATGTCTGGTTGCCCCACTATCAAAGTACCAAACATCTGAGTCTACTGCAGACATACACTGTTCATGAGAAGATGGCTCATAACTGTTGTTGATGCAATTAAAACCAACCCTACATACTTGGTTAACTAGCTTATGATTATCTTATTGGCATAGTCTTTGAAAGGCTTCATATGATCTACCTCTTGTAAAAATACTTCACTTTTATCTTTGTAAAATTGGACTACACCCATGAAGAGTTAGGAAGCTCTAAATCATGCATCATTTGGTTGTTGAGAAAAGAGAGAATCTATCCTAGATGTTAGCATTTACCTTTTAGGTGGAAGTTTGAATTTGAATTCAAACCTTGGATCCAAGTATGAGTTTAAAAGGAGAGAAGTATATATGGATACATATAAGGAGATGAAGAAATTCCAATCTTCAAGAGCAAGCATCAACCAACAAAGGAAGAGCAAGAGAGGCTAACCACATGGTGTGCAAAGGATGCTCTTGCCAGGGCATACTTACTAAACTCAATCTTTGATTTCTTGTTACCACATGTTAGAAATTGCAAGACCTCTCAAGAGACTTGGGAAGTGCTTTCATCATACTTTTCCTAAAACACGAGCTAGGAAGAATCACTTGTGGATGGAATTTACAACTTTAAAGAAACAACCAAAGCAAGGAGTGGCTGATTATGTAACCAAAATGAAAGATGTGGCTGACCAGCTTGCAAGCATTGGAGAAGAGATAGAGGAAGAGCACATAGTGAGGCAGATCATCAATGGAATTAAAGCTGATGACAAGTGGGAGTCCTTCACCACATCAATGGATCTCTACATGGATATGCAAATACTTGATCTCAACACCTTGATGGGACAACTCTTCACCCACGAGACAAAGCTCAACAGAAATGGTGACAACTCAAGAGGTAACCAATCTTCTGCCCTTTATACAGATAAGATTAAAGCTAAGGATAAAGGTAAAAGCAAGAAGCATGAAGAAGAGGCTAGTACCTCTCAAGCTAACTGTGCAGGAAGAGGATTAGGTGCTAGAGGAAGGGGCAGAGGAGGAAAGCAAGGCAGGGGGAGACCCTACAACAACTCACCATGCAACATTTGTGGTCTTAACAACCACACTACATAAGAATGCTACAAAAATACAAGGAATCAAAGGGGAAGAGGCTTCCATAGAGGTAGCTATGGACAATCCAGAGGCAGATACAACAATGGTGGAGGCAATTACAATCATAACTACAATCAAAGCTACAACAACAATAATTATCCAGGAAACTTGAGAGGAATAAGGGACTACAATAACTATGCTGAAGACCAAGAAGAATCTTTACTCATCATGAACATGACATCCAAACAAGGTAAAGATGATGACCATCTTTTCTACATTGATTCAAGGTTTTCCAATCATGTGGCTAGAAATGTAGCTCTATTACTTGATCTTGAAGAACCCAAGGGGAAGCATGAAGTACAAACAGGTGATGACACGAAACACTTAGTCAAGCACAAAAACTTAATTAATGTTGGGTAGATTGTTGAGAAAGGTTTACAAGTGAGATTCATTAAGCATGGAGCATATGTGGAAGACCCCCAACAAGGCTTGAAAAGGATTGCCAAAGGTGAGCAGTCAGGTAGACTATTCACATTTGAAATTGAAGACACAAGAAACATAGCTCTATTCAATTATAGAGATCAAACTTTATCTGAGTTGGAAATATGGCACAAAAGGCTAGGAAACATAGGAGAAAGAACTCTTAAGAAAATTTACAGGGATCAAAGTGTGCTTGGCATATCCAATGTGACCAAGCAACATATGATATATAAAGGTGGAGCTTGCCAATTTGGCAAAGCTCACAGGCAACCATTCAAGAGGAAAGGATACATTCATGAAGACTATTTGGAGCTTGTACACACTGATGTGTAGGGTCCTAACAAAGACCCATCCATCTCAGGTTCAAGGTACTATGTGTCATTTATTGATGATTACAATAGGTGGACAATCCTTTATTTCATGAAGCATAAAGATGAGGTATTTACATGTTTCAACAAGTATTTGGCACTAGTTGAAAACCAAATAGGAAGGAGCTTGAAGATGATCAGGTCTGATGGAGGTGGTGAGTAATTTTCACATGAGTTTGATCTATTTCTATATTGTTGAAGCTGCTAGGTCTATGTTAAATTTGAAGAAGTTACCTAATTATCTATGGGCAAAGGTTGTCTCCACAACCACCTACTTGGTCAATAGGCTTCCATCCAAATCATTGGATGGTATGAAACCCTATGAAGCATGGAATGGTAGGAGATCCTCATTGGACCATTGAAAAATATTTGGGTGCATTGCATATGCACACATCCCCTCACAAATTAGAGGAAAGCTTGACCCTAAGGCTGAGAAATGTATATTTATTGGGTATGATCAGAATCAAAGGGGGTATAGGCTATACAATCCCACTAACAAAGCATTCATAGTTAGTAGGGATGTAGTATTTGATGAGAATAATTCATGGTTTAAAGATGACTGCAAGAAAGTGAGGTTACCATATGATTTGGAAAATGATTTTCCAATCCTCACTCAAGAAGATCAACACTTAGCAAAAGACATCAACTCAGAGGATGAAGAGCAGATTGACCTCAAGGCCTGGAAGTCAAGAGGCAAGTTCAAGATCAAGCAATTAGAAGACATAACAGAGTCTTCAAATCAAGCATTAAGGAGATCACAAAGAGAAAGTAAGAAGTCCATAAGGTATGGATATGATACATCCTTAGTCACAAAACATTCTGTGTATATCACAAAAGACACTATGGCAGAAGATCCTTCTTCATTTGAAGAGGCTAGGAAGAAGAAAGAATGGAGAGAAGCCATGCAGGAAGAAGTGGAAGCATTACAGGAAACTCACACTTGGGATCTAGTTTCCAAGAAGCCAGATATGAAGGTAATTGGTTCAAGGTGGATATACAAAATCAAAAGGAACTATGATGGCTCTATAAATAGGTAAAAGGCAAGGTTAGTGGCAAAGGGATTTGCCCAAACACATGGATTAGATTATGAAGAAACATTTTCACCTATGGCAAAGATGCCAACAATCAAGATTTTGGTAAGTCTTACTGCTTCTAAAAATTGGAATTTATATCAATTACATGTCAAGAATGCATTCTTAAATGGATGGATATCAGAAGAGGTGTATATGGCACAACCACCAGTGTTTGAAGATGAAGGTAAACTAGGTCATGTATGTTGAAGAATCACTCACGAATTTGACATACAGACAAAGGAATATAAAGAGAAGCGGAATCAAATATTTAGAAAATCAAAAGCCTTAATGAAGGGACAAATTCACGATCGTTATGTATAGCACAAAATCTTGCAGAATCAGAGTTTGTCACACCGAATCAAATTGTATATACAGAGAGAACGTGCATAAGAATAAAAGAGGGAAGTGCGAGCTAGAACGTGCGTGAGAAGAGCGTGCAGTATAAACAGAGCACATACAGAGGTCAAAAATAAGAAGAGAGATAGAGAACAAAGAGATGAGGAAGTTAGAAGATGCCAGAGATCGCGTATGAGAGAACAGAGAGTGAGAAGTTTTCAGAAGATGCCATAGATCGCGTATGTACAGATGAATAACAGAAACCTGAAACGTCAGGTGTTCATCTGAGAGAGATGGTAGAAGAAACTACTCAGTGTAGGAGAGTTTCTATAGCTTGAGCAAGAAAAGGCCAAGTTAATTTGTACACATCGTCTCTAATAGAAAACACATGTTCATGTGGAAATTTGCACATTGTTCGTATGTGAAAAACTCTGAGTATTTCATGTTACGGTAAAAAGTTCGTTAACCGTTAACAGTTACAGTTCGTTAGTAAACGTGTCCCTCGATACTCTCTCAGTAAACGAATGTTTCGGTCAACTACAGTTATTTCAGTAAACGCATTTTCGGTCAGTAACAATTTCTCAGAAAACGAGTTTTCCGGTAGAACAATGAAGTATATCTCAATGAGTAAATTAAAGTTTTGTATGAGGGTTAGCTTATCTTATAGCTAGACATCTCTACTATCAGTTCATCAAAGATTTCGGTGAAATGGATATGTACACACAGTAATAAGTCTAACCGAAAAAGGACATTCTAAAGTGGAGAAGTTTTTCTTAAACTTCAGAAAGAGTTCACTCAGTAAAGGAAGTTCACGCATCACTTCCTTGCTTCTTGTATACTCACTTGAAGTAATTACAAACAGAACAGGAGTTGATTCCGGTAAGATTCCGGTATAATTACGGTGACAGTCTAGTGACAGCCCGGTGAAGTCCCAGTGAATTTCTCAGTAAATTCAAAATGAAGTCCTATACGTTGGAGGGACAGTAACTCTGCTAAGCTACTGTTGATTACAGAGGTGTTCTAATATCACTTTAGCTTGGCAACCAATTTTCGGTGGTGCAGCAAATTCCGCAGGCTTGACAAGGTTCAGGCCTTTGCCGCGTCGACCATAACCAGTGGTATCAGAGCGAAATTTAATCGCCCACAAGTGGTATCAGAGCCAGAATATCCACCCTCAATTGGCGTTCAGAGCCGTGAGATCCAAGAAGTGGTACTAGAACGAGAAAGATTCTGAAGAGCAGAAAGATTCTCAAAAGTTCACCGGAAGTAACAGAAACAAGAAGATCATGGCAGATCATATCCAAATTGATAAATTGGACAGAGATAATTATCCCGCATGGGTAATGCGCATGGAAGCCTTACTTATGAGTAAGGGCCTAATGATGTATGTGACCGGAGAAGAAAAGAAGCCGACTTTCGAAGATGATAGTCAACCGGAAAAAGAAGAATTAGAAGCCTTGAAGCTGTGGCAGAAGAAAGATGCAACGGCAAGAGCTTACATTTATAATACCATTTCAGACCATTTACTACCGCACATTAGAGGCCTCGAGAAAGCGGAGGACATATGGAGTGCGTTGGAAGATCACTTCCAAAATACTACGAAAGCTAGGAAGGCTAGCTTATGGTCCGAATTCACAACGTTCAAAAAGAAGTCGAGTCAAAGCATTAGTGACTATGTTACTAAGATGAAGGATCTAGCAGATAGTCTAGGATCCATAAATGAAGATGTCGAAGATCACAGATTGATAGCGCAATTGTTAACAGGTTTGAGAGGAGATGAAAGGTGGAAACCTTTCGTACTCTGAACTGAACTTTCTTTAAATCATTTTGTACCAGATTTAAATCAGTTGCTTGGTTTGATGCTCACATATGAGTAAGACCTGAAAGGAGATGTAGATAAAGGACAAAGTTCTGCAATGTTCATGAAGAATAAGAAGAAAGACAAAGGTAAGTCAAAAGACGAAGAAGAGTCGAGTTCTCAAGCTTACTATGCAAGAGGTAAAGGCACCGACAGAGGAAGAGAAAGAGGCTTTGGAAGAGGAAGAAGTAGCCAGAATAACAACAAAAAGTCTTGCTGGATCTGTGGACTAAGTAATCATTTGGCTCATGATTGCTGGCACAATCAACAAGGATCAAATCAAAATCAGAATAGTAGAGGCAGAAGTGGAAGATATCAGAATAACCTTCAAAGAGGAAGACAAAATCAAAGAGGAGGCTATGGTAGAGGTGGAACAAGAAATTGGGGACAAAATCAATCCTACAACACCACCTACAACAACTACGCAAATGACACACAGAATGAAAGTCATACATCATTGATGATGAACTCAATCAACACATCACATAACGAAGACCTAAAGGTATTTTACATTGATTCTGGATGTTCTAATCACTTGTCAGGAAATATAGAACTGATGTCAGAATTGGAAAAACGTAGTTCCAGTCATACTGTTCAAACAGGTGACAATACGAGGCATAGTGTACATTCAATTGGAAAAGTGAAATGTAAGAGTGGAGCAGATTTGCTAACCAATGTTCTGTATGTTCCAACAATACCGAAAAATTTAATTAGTGTAGGACAGATAGTTGAGAAAGGTTTTCAGGTCAGATTTACAAATGAAGGAGTATTTGTAGAAGATCCCGAGAACGGATATAATCAGATTGTCTTTGGTAAGAAAGAAGGTAGACTCTTTACTTTAAGAGTACAAGGGAACATTGGCCAAGCGTTGCTCACACATGGTGAAAAGGTAATTACAGAACTTTATCTCTGGCATAAGAGATTGGGTCATTTCAATGAAAAAGGAATTAAAGCTATGATAGCAAATCAGTCAGTACTGGGATTACCGAATGTACAGAATCAACACATGATTCACAAGTGTGAAGCATGTCAGATGGGAAAAGCCCACAGGTTACCTTTCCAGAAGAAAGGATTTAAACATGATGGAGTACTAGAACTCATTCATACAGATGTATGGGTTCCAACAAAAGAAGGATCAATCAGCGGATCGAGGTGTTATGTTCTTTTCATTGATGATGCTACAAGATGGATAACTCTTTATGTTTTGAAAGAGAAATCAGAAGTGTTTGAAGCTTTCAGGCATTTTCATGCATATGCTGAAAGACTCACAGGTCGAAAACTGAAGAGACTGAGGTCTGATGGAGGGGGAGAATACTTCTCCCGAGAGTTCAATGATTATCTTTGGAATGAAGGTATTAAGAGAGAAATAACCTGCAGGTATACACCGCAACAAAACGGTGTAGCAAAAAGAAGGAACCGAACTCTAGTTGAGTTTGCACGAGCTATGCTAAAGGAAAAGGATTGTCCAAATTATCTTTGGGCTGAAGATGTAAATACAGCTACATACTTGGTAAACAGATTACCATGTACGGCATTAGATGGAATGACCCCTTATGAAGCCTGGTGGGGAAAGAAGCCAACACTTGATCATTGCAAAGTGTTTGGATCAGTAGCTTATGCTTATGTACTATCACAACTCAGACATAAGCTCGAACCGAAAGCAGTGAAATATGTGTTCATCAAATACGATGAAAAGCAGATGGGCTACAAGTTGTGGAGCCCTCTAACAAAACAGTTTACTGTTTCCAGAGATGTTACATTCGATGAACAGAAGAGCTGGTATACAGATCAGAATCATACAACGGAAGAATATGAAGAAGAAGTAAGAAGAAAAGAGAAAGGGAAATCAATCGTGGAGGTGAATAGAGATGAAGACTATATGCAGGCGAGTACATCTAGGATCGGATCAGATGTGAGAATGGAGATGAACAGGGATTTGATGAAGACGTGTATTCAAATACACATGAAGAGTTTGAACCACGAAGGTCAAACATGAATAGAAGACAACTAGAAAGGTACTCTTATGATACCTCGTATATAACTCAAAAAAATTATGCATATATGGTCAAAGATGATGAAGAACCTCAGAACTATGATGAAGCTAAAGACAAGAAGCAATGGGAAGAAGCAATGGAAGAAGAGTTTATCGCACTGGAGGAGAACAAGACATGGGAACTTGTTCCGAAACCAAATGGTAAGAAAGTGATTGGAAACAAATGGGTTTTCAAAGTTAAGAAGCTTGCAGATGGAAGGATAGCCAGATACAAAGCCAGACTGGTTATCAAGGGCTATGCTCAGACGCATGGCATAGATTACGATGAGACGTTTAGTCCGGTGGCAAAGATGTCAACCATAAGGACAATGACTGCTATAGCAGCATAAAAAAGATGGAAGCTAAGTCAGCTAGATATAAAGAACGCATTTCTGAATGGATACATATCAGATGAAGTCTAGATGGAACAACCGGAAGGGTTTGTAAGTTCTAGATACCCAAATTTTGTTTGCAGATTAAGAAAAGCACTTTACGGACTGAAGCAAGCTCCAAGAGCTTGGAATTGCAGACTTGTGAAATATCTCAATGAGCTTGGATACCAAAGTTCGAAAGCAGATGCAAGTCTACTCATTAAGAGAACAGAAGAAGGTATGATCTACATTTGCATTTATGTAGACGACATTATAATCACAAGTACCTCAGATGAAGGAATTAAAGAAGTAAAGAGATTACTCGAAAAGGAGTTTCACATCAGTGATCTAGGAAAGTTGTCATACTTTCTTGGAATGGAAATCACATACACAGATCATGGTGTATATGTTACGCAAGAAAGGTATCTCCTAAACTTATTGAAGAAGTTTAATATGGAGAATTGTAGAGAAGCTTCAACACCGCTTGACGTAAATCATAAACTCAACAAATACAGTGGTGCAGAATTTAAAGATATAAGAAAATATCAGTCGTTAGTGGGAAGCTTAATTTATGCTACACTAACACGACCGGATCTTAGCTATGCAGTGGGAGTTCTCTCACAGTTTATGCATTGTCCGAAAGATCAACATTGGGTTGCAGGACAAAGAGTTCTTAGATATATAAAAAGAACTATAAGAGAAGGACTATATTATCCTTTTACGTTAGATATACAGCTGAGAGCATACAGTGACTAAGACTGGGCAGGAAGCCAAGATGACAGAAGATCAACACATGGGTATATGATATACCTAGGAGATAAGCTAGTAAGCTGGTGTTCGAAGAAACAACACACAGTGGCTTTATCGTCGACAGAAGCAGAATATAAAGGACTAGTAGAAGCAGCAAAAGAAGTGATATGGATGCAGACCTTATTCAAAAGCATGGGTATTGATCAAGGTATACCTATCATACATGGAGATAATATGAGCTTGCTGTATCTTGCAACAAATCTAGTATTTCATGCAAGAACAAAGCATATAGAAATTCAGTATCATTTCCTGAGGGAAAAGGTAATGGAAAAGGAGATAGAAATAATATACACTCCGACAAAAGATCAGATTGCAGATATTTTGACAAAGAGCTTGGATAGAACAAAGACAAGCAGATTCAAAGAAATGGAAGGTATAAAAGAAAGAAAAATATATGAAGACAGGAAGAGTCAAATTAGTGATTGAGGGGGAGCTGTTGAAGAATCACTCACGAATTTGACATACAGACAAAGGAAGATAAAGAGAAGCGGAATCAAACATTAAGAAAATCAAAAGCCTTAATGAAGGGACAAATTCACGACTGTTATGTACAGTATAGAATCTTGCAGAATCAGAGTTCGTTACACCGAATCAAACTGTATATACAGAGAGAACGTGCATAAGAATAAAACAGGGAAGTGCGAGCTAGAACGTGCGTGAGAAGAGCGCGTAGTATAAATAGAGCACATATAGAGGTCAAAATAAGAAGAGAGATAGAGAACAAAGAGATGAGGAAGTTAGAAGACGCCAGAGATCGCGTATGAGATAACAGAGAGTGAGAAGTTTTCAGAAGACGCCATAGATCGCGTATGTACAGATGAATAACAGAAACCTGAAATGTCAGGTGTTCATCTGAGAGAGATGGTAGAAGAAACTACTCAGTGTAGGAGAGTTTCTATAGCTTGAGCAAGAAAAGGCCAAGTTAATTTGTACACATCTTCTCTAATAGAAAACACATGTTCATGTGGAAATTTGCGCATTATTCGTATGTGAAAAACTATGAGTATTTCGTGTTATGGTAAAAAGTTCGTTAACCGTTAACAGTTACAGTTCATTAGTAAACGTGTCCCTCGGTACTCTCTCAGTAAACGAATGTTTCGGTCAACTACAGTTATTTCAGTAAACACATTTTCAGTCAGTAACAATTTCTCAGAAAACGAGTTTTCCGGTAGAACAACGAAGTATATCTCACAGAGTAAATTAAAGTTTTGTATGAGAGTTAGCTTATCTTATAGCTAGACATCTCTACTATCAGTTCATCAAAGATTTCGGTGAAATGGATATGTACACACAGTACAAAGTCTAACCAAAAAAGGACATTCTGAACCAGAGAAGTTTTTCTTAAACTTCAGAAAGAGTTCACTGAGTAGAGGAAGTTCACGCATCACTTCTTTACTTCTTGTATACTCACTTGAAGTAATTACAAAGAGAACATGATTTGATTCCGGTAAGATTCCGATATAATTACGGTGAGAGTCTGGTGACAGTCCGGTGAAGTCCCAGTGAATTTCTCACTAAATTCAAAACGAAGTCCTATACGTTGGAGTGACAGTAACTTTGCTAAGCTACTGTTGATTATAGAGGTGTTCTAATATCACTTTAGCTTGGCAACCAATTTTCGGTGGCGCAGCAAATTCCGCAGGCTTGACAAGGTTCGGGCCTTTGCCGCGTCGACCATAACCAGTGGTATCAGAGCGAAAGTTAATCGCCCACAATGTATGCAAGCTTAGGAATGCAATCTATGGTCTCAAGCAAGCATCTAGAGCTTGGAACCATAGGCTTGTTACCTATTTGCAGGATCAAGGCTTTGTGGCAAGTAAGGAAGATTCTTCATTATTTCTTAAGAAGAACAAATCAGAAGTTATCTACTTATGTGTCTATGTAGATGACATGATTATTACAAGGAATGATTCTAATGGCATCAAGCAGGTTAAGGCTCAATTAATGAAGGAATTCAAAATCAGTGATCTAGGTTTATTAACCTACTTTCTTGGCTTAGAACTTGTGTATACAAACTCAGGTATATTTATCACTCAAAGGAAGTACATACATGATATGTTGGTAAAGTTTAAGATGGAGAACAATAAAGTTGCAGGTATTCCTATGGAGCTCAAGTAAAAAGCTAAGTTCACATGAAGGTGAACTACTTGATGGTGTTACAAATTATCAACAACTTGTGGGAAGTCTTAATTATGCTACTTTAACAAGAGTAGACATTGCTTATGCAGTAAGTACATTGAGTCAGTTTATGCATGCACCAAGGAAGCCTCATATGGAAGCTACAAAGAGGGTTCTTATGTATCTAAAGGGTACAATGACTAAAGGTTTATTCTATACTTTCACTTCTGACATAGATATAAAGATGTATTCAAATACAGATTGGGCTGGCTACAAGGATGATAGGAGGAGCACTTTAGGTTATCTATCCTTTGTAGGTTCAAAACTCATATCCTGGTCATCCAAGAAGCAACCAACTGTGGCCTTATCTTCCATAGAAGCAGAATATAGAGGTTTGGCAATTGCAACTTAGGAAGCTATGTGGCTTAAGCAACTATATGTAGATTTGGAGATACATTCCTACACTCCAATAATCTCTAGAGACAATACTAGTTCACTTCATTTGGCTGCTAATCCTGTATACCATGCAAGAACTAAGCACATTGAAGTGCACTATCATTATGTAAGGGAGAAATTGCTTAGCAAGGATATTCAACTATCCTATGTATCAACTCATTTACAATGTGTAGATATACTCACAAAGGCATTGGATGGAACAAACATGAACAGGTTCAAATTAATGATTGGCTTGCAAGAAATCAAGAAACAATGAAGACCAAGCATGTTAGGCTTGAGAGGGAGTTGTTGGTGCAATTAAAACCAAGCCTACATACTTGGTTAACTAGCTTATGATTATCTTATTGGCATAATCTTTGAAAGGCTTCATATGATCTACCTCTTGTAAAAATACTTCACATTTATCTTTGTAAAATTGAACTACACCCATGAGGAGTTAGGAAGCTCTAAATCACGCATCATTTGGTTGTTGAGAAAAGTGAGAATCTATCCTAGATGTTAGCATTTACCTTTTGGGTGGAAGTTTGAATTCGAATTCAAACCTTGGATCCAAGTATGACTTTAAAAGGAGGATCAAAAAGACCCACATGGATCTCGAGGTTTAGAGATCATTTTGATGTACACTTATTGTGAAGTGGGAGCTCACCTCATAACTCACTCATCACAGTAATGATTGATTGCCAATGACATTGCATTTGTAAATGTTTTAATACATATATGATCATTGCATTGTCATCTCACTTCTCTGTCATAACTCCATCAGAACAGTGATCTTGTCAGAGCTTGTTCTCTGTGTTTAGTTGATCATTTGCAATGATTTAAAGCATGATAGAATTAGCATGCGTCTATTAAAATCCTACAAAGTTTCATTAGCATTGCTTCTCGAGATCATAAGATATTAGCATTACATTTCTGATTGATCTGACAACGGTAGCAGCCTGCAAATGTCGGGATAGAGCTATGGATTGCTAAACACATTTCTCTGCATGTAGTCTTATCATTTTTTATGAAAGCACTCATGATCATTAGCTTATTAAGTTAATTAAAGTTTCCCAAAAGGAATTAAGCCAATTGCTACTGTGCTCAAAGAATTTTTCAAAACAGTAAACATGTGTGTGAACCAAAATAGCAAGTTTTGGATCTTGGATTATCTTTCAACCTATATGTTTTGATCCTACCATTAGTGAATCATCTTCCAAGCTACATATATGATTATTTGTGTTCATTAGCAAGTCAAAGAGGCCTACTACACTCTCCAATCATCATTCTCAGCAGGTGTGAAGCAAGCTTTAGCTACACCACTTCATCTCTTGTGACTATCCACCATCTCCTCCAACAATCGCAAATGGTAGTAAATGCCCATTCTTCATTCTGCACACGATTAGCAGATTCTGTTTTGGGTGCAAAGGATTCTACAACAACCATTCCAACCTCTTTTTTCTTTGCCTCTTTTGCAACTAGTTTTGGATAACTCTTTATGACATGATTATTTCCTTTAGAGTACTTGCAAAACAATTTCTACTTTTTTGTTTTCTTCTCATGCCTATCATCCTTCTTTGATTCTGCAAAATTAGCAGATTTTTGCTTACTAGAAGACGAGCTCCATTTTCCTTTGCCCTTCTGACTAGCGAGAAAATCTTGATCTACAACATGCATAATGGACCTATTCTACCTAGATTGATCTTCCTACAACAGAACAAAGACTAACTCCTCAAATGTTAAGGCATTTGGATTGCCTTTCATCATCAATCAAAGAGTATAAGCAAAACTCTAATATGAATCTGGAACACCATTCAAAACAGTCTGCACAAGTGAATTGTCAAGCAAGACTTCATCAACAAAAACCAACTGCTCCTTCAAATATTTGATCTTTGTCAAAAAACTATCCATGGAATCTCCTTCATTCATTTGATCACTCTTCAACTATTTTTGAAGGTAAGCAACATGAGCCTCATTCCTTGCCTAGTATAAAGTGGTTAATGTATCCCAAGCATCCGTTGCTATTTTATAGGAGTGAATGTGGGGAATAATGGCACATTTGACAGACAAGGCTATCAATGCATGTGCTTGAGCATCTCTGCGACATGAGGGAGGTATGACAACCATGAGCAAGTGAGAGTACAAATGTGTGAGTGAGAAGCACACCAACATGCATACACATGTACACACGATAAAACAAAGAAATGGAGCAATGGAATCTTTAATTAGTCAAAAACAAGTTTAGAAATTGCTTAGTTCACTTCCGTTCCCAAGAATCCATCCTCAAAAATAATCTCTCTAGCTCCTTTTATAGTTTTTGACTAGCTTTGGGCTTGTTCAGACCTAGTATCTGGCCTAGTAAAAAAGTAGGTTCGTAAGCTATTTTGAAGCGGTCAAACGAGCTTTAAAAATTATGAAAATTGGTGTGTAGTGATCAAAATCATTGTTTCACAAGGAGTTGCATTAAGAAATTTGATGGCCTACTTGCTGGATCTTCTTTGACTTCCTTGTCTACTTAGTCCTGCTTGGCCCTCCCTATGTCCAAACTCACTTTGATTGGTTTGCCGCATGCTACCTTGTCTTGTCAAGCTTGGACCTCCTTGGCTACTATCAACACCCCCCTCTCTTGGATCTGTCATCCTTGATAGACCTTTGTTGTGAAGGGTGTGCAATGTAATATTCAATGACATATGTAGATAAGTGGTGTTCTTTGAGTCTAGGGCCTCTTTCTAGATTTTTCGTTAAGCTCTCCCAATTGACAGGATGTGGTACGTCCAGATGTGGGATGTGTAGCTATTTTACATGCAAGGCATGTTCCATTGCAAATAATTGCAACAAATGTGTGGGTGTGGGAATGCAGATCTTTGAGTGGTATTTCCAGAACCGTGTGGAGAACATCTCTCCAAAAGTATGCTTGTAACAAGCAAGTAGGTACAACCCATACTTTATGCAAGCATGCCAAGGCATATATTGTGTTTATGGAGGGCGTTTTACTCATATCAAAAGTCAAGTCCAAATTAGCCTCATTGAAGCCCAAAGCAAAGATGTAGGGGGCTTTGACATTCCTAAATGCTTTGAAGACCACTTTCATTAACTCAAAAATCTTCATAGACATCTTGACAACAATGTCGGGTACATTCTTGAAACCGGATGACTAGTGGCATATGGTTGATATAATGTATGCCACCATGGGTGATCCTTTTGGTGGAGCAAAGTAAGGGTAGTTGAGCTAGTCGGAGCACCCTTTGGTAGTATTTACTTTAACAATGAGCTCAGGCCATGGCCTTCAACCGATAGTAGGGTAGTAGCATGGGTTGTATTTACTATAAAATGGTGCATTAGACCATGCACACATCATATTGGGGTAGGTTTTTAATAATCTCGCACACTAGTGTGGTTGAAAGATTGTTATTCCCCAATTCTTGCATGTTTTGTGGGAGAGGGATGACCTCAAGTATCTGTGTGTTGGGCTTGGTTAGCTATTTCTTGAGATTTGCACACTCCTCTTCTAGTCGTTGGTATGACTCCACAGAATTAGTGTGTTCTTCTAATAAGATTCTAATGTTATCGAAAGGGACTGCCTGAAATCTAGTAGGCTTGATGGTGGTTCTCGGTGTTCCTTCCATGGCAGCCTCAAGATTTATCCTAATTTTATTGTTGAAGCCTCTTATTCTCCTCCATGGCTATTGACATGTGTCTTCGTAGGAGACCTAGAATTCGTTGTAATTTAGCATTCCTTGCAATTTGTTCACATAACATCTCCTCTAAATTTTTGACAGCTTTGGCATTCATACTTTGCACTTTGGTCATTAGTTTGTCATGTGCTTGTTGGAGGGTAAAATATTGCTCTTGGATCATGTGGTTCTCCTCTTCCAAGTCAGTTATTGTGGCATGTAATCTTTTCGATTCTTCCATGATTCTAGCATTGCGTTCTTCTAAGTATTGGTAGTCTTGTTGTAATTGTATCACACACTAAATTATTTTATTAAAAGTATTATGTACAGATGTGGATGCAATAGTTAGGGGTGGAAATGCAGGGGAATGGGAATGGGGATGGGAATAGTGGATGCCATGCATGAAGGTTCAAGATGTATAAGTGAGGTTGGTGGAGGGGGTATGGGGGATTGTGGACATGTAGGTGGAGAAGGTGGTGTTGTGGGTGGTGAGATGTCCATTGGATATGATAGTGTGGTGCATGTGCTTTCTAACATAAAGATGGGAATGGTGGGTGAAATGCATGTGGTGTGCATGTAAAGTGATGTTGTTACAACTGGTTGTGGTTCTAAAGAAAATGGTACAAAAGGGTGAGTGATGGCTTCCATGAATGGTGGTATGATGGCGGCAAGTGTTATTGGTGGAAAAATGGGATAATATGGGTCTGTGGTGAATGGGACTCATGTGTGAGGGGTGATGGGGAAGCCAATGCCACTCGTAGTGGGTTGGGGGTGACATGCGATGCTGGGAATGATTGGGTGACCAATGACAAGTTCTAGGGGTTGGGTGTGTCATGAGGAAGGAGATAAGGAAGAGAGCTCACATACACACTCTCACTCTCAAGGAGAAGCACACACACAGATTGAGGCAAGGAAGAATGATCTTCTTCTTCTTCTTCTTGTTCTATTACATAAAAAGGAATGTACAAGAATGACCTAAAACAAGAATACAACTAGGGCAATATATAAAGACCAGTACATAAGGAAAAATCTAATGTCCGCAAATGATGAGTTGGCAAGTAATAAATGTGCCATCATTCTTGGTAGATAGATCTAATAAATCTCAATGAAGTATCCCTGGCATATACCAGCATGACAACTATACATGTCAGAGAAACGAAAAATTGATACGTGTCATCCTCGATCATCACATGTTGAGCTTGATATCTCAACACTCCCCCTCAAGCTCAACGTCATGTCCTCCAATCCAAGAATCTTCCGAAACTTCTTCAGCTTCTCTACTCCAAGTGCTTTAGTGAAAATATCAGCAACTTGCTCATCTGTTCTCACATAAACAAGATCAATATCACCTGCTAATACCTTCTCTCTGATGAAGTGATAATGTACCTCAATATGATTTGTTCTAGCATGGAAAACATGATTCCTTGCTAACTGTATGCTGCTAAGATTATCACAATAAATAGTGATAGGGTTTTGCACTTCCACACCTAAATCTGCAAAGTAGCATTTCTAGCCATGATGCCTCACATGCTACCATTGCAACACCTTGTTGGAGACCTTTTAATCTCCAAATGTTCGATTTATCTTGACTTAAGAACTTCTCTATATCAAGAATAAATCAAACTTTACACAAACTTCAAATTATCTTTCACATATATTAAGAAATACTTCTCTATATGAAGCTCTCTCCATCTTCAAGAATTTGCTTCAGAAATAGACTTCAATCTCTTTGTATTACTTCGATTTTAATAAAATTCAAATGATACTCACATATCCATGCTACCTTTGCGCAACTATATTGAGCATTAGTTCTTCAAAAAAAAATGTTAGATTTCTAATTTGATCACTTAGATTAAACCTGTGTCAGAAACTGTCTTCCAGAAATGACGACTTCTACATAGTCAACTTCTTAAGTTGATTTCTCACAGCACAGATCCCGTTTTGCTAAATGCTTTTAGCCATAGCTTCCTTATCTTCTAACTTAGATTTTGAGTGCTCACCTATTAAAAACTTTACACTGTGCACTGAGATATAAGCAAAACATTGACACGAAAAAGTGCGCAACTCTGAGAAGTCTTTCTACAGACTTTACATAAAAATGTTCCTATTGATCATACTCACATAATGAAAAGAATTAGATCATGAAACTTTGAACATAGCTTCATTAACTTCCAAATTAGATGTGTACAAAAGGATTTCTGATCCACATGATCAGAGTGAGAGAAATCAGAGAAAGACCCGACGCTAACTCATAAAGATCACTCTCTACACATCTACCTTAATGACACTTGACTTCTAATGACTCTCACATGTATTTCTTTACATAATTGACTTATATACATATGGTTCTAGAATATATCCCGCGTCTATTACATTACTCCTTATCATCCTAAGAATTATCTATACTCATATTACATTTCCAACTGTAATGTACATATGTATACAGGCTTCACTTATGAGATCTCTTCACTTCCTCAAATGACTTCTTGAACTTCAATCTGATCATAGACTTGCTTCAAGCTCTTTGTAATCCTCAATTTGTGATTGTTTTGCTCCAACACACCTCTGTACTCAGCCTTTGTACTCGACAAAGCAATGGTGGGTTGCTTCTTGCAGCTCCATGTAATAGCTGCACTCCCAAGTGAGAATAGAAAACCACTAGTAGATCTTCTATCTGGAATGCTACCAACCCAATCTACATCGGTGTATCCATAAACCTGCAAATCTACACCAGACTCATAAAACAATGCATAATCCAAAGTAGCACTCACATAACGTAGAGTGCACCTCAAAGCATCCAAATGTGGCTTTTTGGGAACCTGGATAAACTGACTTTCAAGTCCAATGGTGTAGCTAAGATCAGGCCTCGTAATTGTGAGATATATCAAGCTTCCCACAATTTTCTTGTACATAGTAGCATTTTGCAATGCTTCACCTGACGTAGTATCTAACTTCAAATTTTGATCTAATGGCATAGAAATTGGCTTACAATCAGCCATACCATACTTTTGCAACATATTCAAGGCATATTGCCTTTGTGACATCCATATACCTGTTTCTGTATGAATAAACTCAATGCCCAAGAAATAGTGCAGCACACCAAGATCTTTCATGTCAAATTCCTGCATAAGAAGTTGCTTTACCTCTTTGATGCTTTCTTCATTATCACCACCTATAATCAGGTCATCAACATAAATAGCCACAATCGTGATGCCATCATCAACTGTCCTTGCATATAGTGAATGATTTGCATCACACATAGAAAATCCAATGCTAGTTAAGTAATCAACAATCCTTGCATGCCATGCACGAGGAGCTTGCATCAGCCCATACAAAGCCTTTTGCAACCTGCAAACATATTTTGGATGCTTTGAATCTTCATATCCTTGTGGCTGGTCCATATATACTTCTTCATGTAACTCACCATGTAGGAAAGCATTCTTCACATCCATCTGATGCAAAGTCTACCCTTTTGTTGTAGCTAATGCAACAAGTGTTCTGATAGTAGCCATTTTAGCTATAGGGCTAAATGTTTCCTCTAATCAATGCCATATGTTTGTGCATATCCTTTGGCTACCAATCATGCTTTATACCTATTTATGCTACCTTCAACATTATGCTATACCTTGTAAATCCATTTGCAACCTATGGGTTTCTTTCCTTGTGGCAATGGAACCGGCGTCCATGTATCATTCCCATAAAGTGCAGCCATCTCCTCATCCATAGCTTTTTCCCAATTTGCATTTCCAATTGCATCTTCAAAACAAGAAGGTTCAACATCTTGTATTACCTTGGTCATGTAGGCACAATGACGAGCCATATAACTGTCATACATCAATCGTTGCACTGAAGTCCGCATCCTCCCAGATCTTCTTGGTCATGGGTCACTTCTCCTTGTATCATGTGCATGTGCCCTTCTTGCTCCTAGAGTCTTCACAGAGGGCAATCCAAGTTCCTCATCAAGACTCTTTTCTGAACTGCTTGAATCTCCATCAATGTCTTCAAAACCCTCACATGTTTTATTACCAGCAGAAAGCTTTTCTTTACCTTTCTTGGATGTCCTTGATGAATTTTTTGGACTAAAATTTGCACGCAATCTTCCACTCCATGGATTTGAGTTGGAACTATTGCTTGATGATGCATCCGATCCACTCAAAACTTGAGATTCTGCACTTGATTTTCCAGCATTTTCTTTGTCATTTGGTTCAAGATTCAGTCCTTTGGCATCTGCATAGAGGCTTGACATTTCATCAAATACCACATCTCTGCTCACCTTCACCTGTCGTGTGAGTGGGTTATAACATTTGTACCCCTTTTCCTCAAGGGAGTATCCAATGAAGACACATTTTTTTGCTTTTGGATCAAGCTTCGTCCTCAACTCATCTGCAATATGTACATATGCAATATAGCCAAAAACTTTCATATGTGATAAGTTTGGCTGTTTACCTGTAAACTTCTCTTCATGTGTAGGTTTATGTACAGTAGCAGTTGGAGTTTTGTTCATGATGTATACAGCCGTATGTATAGCTTCTTGCCAATAACAATGAGGCATATTCTTTTCAGCCATCAAGGCTCTTGCTATTTCTACAATATGTCTATTTTTGCATTCAACAACACTGTTCTGTTGTGGTGTGTACCTGCATGAAAACTGCCGATGAATTCCATGACTTTTAAGAAAATTGTTGAACTCATTTGACATATATTCACCTCCTCTATCAGATCTTAATGTCTGAATATACTTCCCTGTCTCCTTTTCCACCATAGCTTTGAAATTTTGGAAGTGAGTGAATACCTCACTCTTCTCATTCATGAAATATACCCACACTTTCCGTGTATGATCATCAATGAAAGTAACTTAAAACCTACAACCGCCCATAGATGTGGTCTTTGCAGGACACCAAACATCTGTATATTATATTTCTAGCACATTCTAACTAACATGCATGTCATGTGGAAAGGATGATCTTGACTGTTTACCAAATTGACATCCTACACATACTTTTGCATCTCTGTAACCTTGAAATTTGGTAGTCCATGAACGATCTCCTTTGTCTGCATCAGTTTCAGCCTTTGTAGATTTGCATGTCCAATTCGTTTGTGCCATATCTCTATATCATCAATAACTCTTGCACCTTTTGCAAACATGGCTTCATTCATTTCAGGAATTTTAAAATTTAAGGTGAACATCCTACCCACTTTCTTTCCTTTGGTGATCAATCGTCCACCATGTTTGTTTCTTCTACATATAACCCATCAGCATTGAACCTGACTTGTAATCCCTGGTCAACCATTTGTCCAATAGAAACCGGATTCTTTGTTATAGTTGGAACATGCAACACATGAGCAAGATGTTTTACCTTCCCATCCACCATAGACAATGCTATGTTTCTTGTATGCTCAATAGGATGCAATGTATCATCACCTGTTTCAACATATCCAGGAACTGGCAATTTCTACAAACTACTAAACCATTCTGCATGATTGGTCATGTGATTTGAAGCACCTGAATCAACATACCAGACATTATCATTCGATTTTGAAACACCAGCAGACATTGTATTCATCATGTGATGTTGAACCATGAATAGCTTCTCAGAATCATCTTCACTTGTGGATGCATAGTTATTATGTTGCCTTCTATTATTTTGATTCTTCAACGTGCAGTCACCTTCAAAGTGTCTAGGTTTACCACAATTCCAACATCCTTTATTGTCATTACCTGAATCATTTCTTTGGAAATTTGTGCGGCCTCTTTGGCTTCTCCTGCCTCGAAACTATCCTCTTCCTCCTGCATGATTCTCTTCTTGACTTTGGTCTTGGTTACTATTTCCTCTTCCACTTCCAAAACCTCTACCTCCACCTCTTCCTCTGCCAGAGTAGAATACCTACACAGAACTAGATTTTCCTTGGGAGTTTGAATCCTGACCAAGATTCTTTTCTTCAATAATCAGCATAGATACCAGATCAGCAAAATTTGGAATATTTTCCCTGGTCTG
This sequence comes from Ceratopteris richardii, assembly GCA_020310875.1. Taxonomy (NCBI): domain Eukaryota; kingdom Viridiplantae; phylum Streptophyta; class Polypodiopsida; order Polypodiales; family Pteridaceae; genus Ceratopteris; species Ceratopteris richardii. The sequence goes on from CM035412.1 coordinate 195,348,909, forward strand.
TATAGAAGTTCTAAACTGCTTATATGAAGCTCCTAAACCATGAAGACACACTTCCATCTTATCATCATCATCATCTACATTCACCCCAATAGATGCAAGTGACTCACATATTCTTTTGAATTTCAAGATGTAGTCACTTACCGACATGCTTTTCTTCTCCAATGTATGCAGCTTGTTCTTGAGTTGCGATTTCCGTGCCTTTGTATTGGTCTCATACAATGTGACCAAATTGTTCCAAGCCTCTTTTGGAGTCTTGGCATCCTGTATGTGTCCAATCATGCTATCGTGTATACTAACAAATAACCAATACATTACCTTTCATGCTCCTTGATTCCATTCCTCATATGCTCTTAACTGATCTGCAGTCCGATTCCTTTCTGGTAACTGAGGAGCATTTTCATTCTCTCCTTCGATGTACTTCTAGTAGCCTTTTCCCATCAGGAAATTCTTCATTTTGAATCTCCAAGCATGGAAATTGTTCTTGTCTAGCTTATTGCTCATAAGCTGACTCATTCCATCTGTGTTTGCCATTTCTGCAGCAATTCTCAACACTACAAAACCCTACAAGCATCACTTCTGCTTGAACACTGTTGCAGTATGATGTGAGAGTTCGATCTCAAAAAAACACAGTTTTCATGTATCAACAGTACACGGAATCGCTTGAAATTCTGGATCTGGAATATATGGGTGTTGCCAAACACAATGCAAGTTATAGTTTTCAGAAAGCTGACCTAATTTTTCTACGGGCCCCACCTTGTGGGCTCAAAACGAAGGTGGAGATGGCTTTGAAACTTTGATCTGAAAAAAACAAGTGACCCTAAAGGAATAAATCTCAAAAATATTTTGAGGTCTTCTACCTTCACGCCAATTTTCGTAGCAAATGGAGCTCATTTTTGAATCACGTTTTCTCCATGCCTTGCCGTGTAATCTTCACCGTCGCCTTCTCCACGAGCTCTCTACAGCCATGCTGGCTCTGATACCATGTCACGAGGAAGGAGATAAGGAAGAGAGCTCACACACACACTCTCACTCTCAAGGAGAAGCACACACACAGAGTGAGGCAAGGAAGAATGATCTTCTTCTTCTTCTTCTTCTATTACATAAAAAGGAATGTAAAAGAATGACCTAAAAACAAGAAGACAACCAGTCCAATATATAAAGATCAGTATATAAGGAAAAATCTGATGTCCGTGTATGAGTGAGTTGGAAAGTAACAAATGTGCCATCACTCTTGGTAGATAAATCTAATAAAGCTCAATGAAGTATCCCTGACATATACTGGCGTGACCACTATACATGTCAGAGAAACAAAAAACTGATACGTGTCATCCTCGATCATCACATGTTGAGCTTGATATCTCAACAAGGTGTAGGTATTGTACAATGGGTTGGCGATAGCAAAAAAGAGGGTTTCTTGGGAGCTGAGAGTGCAAAAATTGAAGGATGATGTGGATGGAATGGTGTGGGTAGTGGTTATGATGAGGGTGGTATTAGGCAGTGAGTGTTAGGGTCTAGTAAATAGGTTCAGTATGGTGAGCGGTTGTAGTGGTCTTTGTGGTTGCATGTACCTCAATGTCGATTGGAGAGGATGGAGGGTGTTGAAGGGAGATTGGAGAGGTTTGTACAAACATTTCAACCATAAGATTGAGGGTTGACATTGAAGTGGCCTCTTCACCTGTAGTTACCTCATGCTCCATCATGGTATTCTTATGTTCTTACCAATGTGTTCTCGTGTCTCGACTCTCCAACTATCATAGAGAGGTTTGGGTTTTGCAATATGGTGTAAATTTCTTCTGTAACTCCCAATGACTCGATCAGAAGTTGAAGTTTCTCGATGGAATTGGGGTCCACTCCCTCCTCGCTTAGGATCTGCTCAATCAAGTTTTTACCTATGTTGAAGGAGAGGTGGTGTCATTCTTGTACAATCACAATTGTGTCATAGAGTCTTTATAGTTGTGCGGCATAAGCTGGGGCACCTTCAGGTTCTTCTTTTCGTTCTTCATGCCATTCTTCCTCATCATCTTCTTCTTCCTCATCTTCATCTTCTTCTTAACTTCTTTGGCCTGCTCTTGTTGCCCTTCTTTGTGTTGTTGCTGCTTGCCTTCTTGTTCTTCTCTTGACTCAAGTGTCCCTTCACATAGGCATGTGCTTTTCTTCTAGTCTTTGACCTTCAAACTTATGTACAATTTGTGATTGGTTCTCCAACAACTCCGCCTCAATCACTAATTGACATTCTCTGTTTCTTCACATCTTCTTCTTTTCTTTTTACTCCTGCCATGCTTTTGAATCTACTAGTCTTCACACCATCCAAGCTCTTTGTCATTATATTTGCTATTTGATCTTTTGTAGAAATGTACTCCACTTCAATTTCTTTCTCCATTACCTTTTCTCTCAGGAAATGATATTGTATCTCTATATTTTTTGTTCTTGCATGAAATACTAGATCTGTTGCAAGATAAAGTGAACTCAATTTATCTCCATGTATTGTAGGTATACCTTGATTAATACTGTTGGAAGCAGCCAGAGGCATAGAAGACGCGGAAGCATGTAACGACGGAGCAGGGAGGCAGTCAAATCTTTTTTCAAAGAATTATGTTTTCAAATACTTTCCAAAAACCTCCAACAGTGATTTTTATCACTATTGTAACATATGTAACATAGAAAACCCCATTTTGTAATCCATAGCTCCATTTTGTGCAAGCCGAGGAGTCCTTGAGCTTGAGGAGCTTAGGTAGAACAAGCGTATCAATTTTCGTTATTTTTAGACACCGTTTACCCTTCCAAATAGCATCTAGGACCTAATTTTTAACTATGCCGGTCACTAGATGTGAAACCGGTCAAAACTAGTCTAGAAACTATAAAAAGAGCTAGAGAGCTCATTTTTGAGGTTAGCTTGTTTGAGGTTAGAGTTCTTTTGAGCTTGTAATAGTGTTCTTGGGTAATAGAGTTGATTTCTCACCTTCCATTGTGTCTTGCTTGTCTCTTCGTAGTGTGTGTGTATGTGTGTGTGCATTTCTATGCTTCTCACCTTCACTCTCACTTCATCTCACATTCACGATCTTCATATCACTCCTATCTCTTCCGCGGATTGACATTAAGGAGGTGGAGCTTCTTAACGTGGTTCTCACCATTGTGCTAGAGCAACACCAAATTTGGCGCCGTTGCCGGGGATCGAGTCTAGGACGAATGTGTGATGGTAAGAGTATAGCAAGAAGTGGCGTTGGAAGGTAAAAATTTCAGTTTTTGTTGTTGTTTTTACTTAGTTTTTAGTGTTTTTCACCTCCCCCACACTCCATCTTCATCACCGCATCATCATCTTCATCTCCAAAAAAATCAGAAAATTCACCATATCCACCCATTCTCCTCATTTCCCCTCATTTGTGCATGCGAGAGAGTGAGAGAGAGCTTTTGTGCTTGTGTGTACTTTTGTCTTCTTGAGTTTTCTTGCAGGTACAGAGCTCCAGGGCATCAGGAAAGCTTGGAAAAGGTAAAATTCTCAGTTTCTGTCAGAAATTTCCGACTGTGTCAGACCATCGCGATGGTCTGCAAAGTTTGGAATTTGAGGAAGGCGACCACACCAGCGTGTAGAGCACACTTGCGCCTCTAGGAATCCATACTTGCATTGCAAAAAATCATACTTTGGTGGACCATCGCGACGGTCTCAGACCATCGCGATTGTGTCGCACCATCGCGATAGGCTCACGCCATCGCGACGGCTCGGCCGGACCATCGCGACGGTCTCACGCCATCGCGACGGTTCATTTGGACCATCGCGACGGTTCGCGGACCATCGCGACTGTTCGGTTGACCCCACACCATCGCGATTGGCTCACGCCATCGCGTCGACGGTGCCACGTGGCAAGCTAGACCATCGCGACGGCTCGCACCTCACGCCATCGCGACGACACCCTTACACCATCACGACGGTTCACTTTGGACCATCGCGATTGTCCACGTTGACCGTTGACTGACGCCATCGCGATTGTCCGCCTGATCGAGCCATCGCGATGGTTCGCACTCACGCCATCGCGATTGTCCACTTTCACGCCATCGCGACCGTGCACTTCAGACCATCGCGATTGTTCACCTTCACGCCATCGCGACGGTCCCAGACCATCGCGATTGTCTCACACCATCGCGATTGTGCACCCCCATCGCAAATTTTAGGGTTTCATTTTTTTTGGCCAATTTTGGGGCTATTTTTGGGAAATTTTTGGGTGATTATATTCATAGGAGACCCCTTAGCTCATATTTGGAGAAAAACCTGTTTGTCAATTTTTACCCCCCAGGGCCTGAACGGTCATAACTTTTTCATCCGAAGTCCGTTTTTTGAGCTTAATAGCTCGTTAGAAAGCTCTCTACGAGTACTACATGACCTCAACTGTTTTTTTCTTAAAGGATACGTCTATTTTTAGATAAGCTATTTTGAGGTTGACCTAGTTTGGGACTAGGAAGCCAGGGGGCAAACATTGAAAAGTTGGGCAAAAGGGAAGGGACTTAAAAGGTGTATATACTCAAGTGCTTGATCATCCAACTGTGAATTGGTCTAATATTGAATTTTTCCAGGTCTAGCAAGGGCAATCAAGGGCAACCAAGGCAAGGCAGTGAAGGGCATAAAGCTTGGGAAGCGCGGCTTCTTGGGCATCAGAGCAACCAGAAAAGCTGACTCGAGGTTGGAAGATTACTCAACCCCCTCAGTCAATTCTTAGCTTAGGGTAAACGGTAGCATTGTGGATTTAAGACGATAGGAATGCCTCAAGTTCAAGAGAATTCAATTTATCAAGTTCAAGACTAAAGTAAAGGTGTGTGACACGAAAACCTAAAGGAAGGAACATAAGTCTGATGGAACGAGAACTCAAAGTACCACGGAAAGTCGAATTCCTGACGCATACATTAAGACAAGAATCTAAAGAAATCTAAAAAGAATCAAGAAAGTAATCACAAAGAATCATTGACGATCTGAGCGTGTACTGAGTGTGCAAGGAAGAAAATTAATGAACCTTAGATCGGGCAAACATATAGGTAATTCAGACTGACGAAGCCTTAGATCATCAGAGGCAAGTGTAAGAACTACTGCACGATCGTGGGCTCAACAATTGAACACTAGTTATCCCTACGAGAACTCAGATACTAGTGATTCAAAAATGGCATTTAGCACAGAAAGACCAGAAGGAGGGTCGAATGTAGCCTATTTAGAAAAACCAGAAGGACCCTATAGAAGGCAACTAGAGTTTCTTCGAACCAACCGATTAGGTGCTCGCATCTATGAGGATGGTTTGCGAAGGCAAGTGCTGCAAATGCACAACCCTGATCAACCCATTGGATTGGAACGTCCAGTGGTGAAATTCGAGAGAGACGCGTACATAGACAAGGAAGGAACAATGTACATATTAAGTACGCAGCCAAACAATACGAATGAGTTTGGCGTAATTCAATTAGAGACGGAAACTAAATCTCAAGGAAAAGAACCATTAGAAGAGCCTAGGACACCTAGAGGGAAATCTGTACTGACACGAGTACTAATCCCAGAATGGATCCCTCAGGACAACAGAAGCATAGAGTTGTTTGTAAATAAAGAAACTGATGAAGCCTTTTGGAGATACAAGACAGAACTACTTAGTGAGGTAGGTATCATCACGATATACGAGTTCAAGGACCCGGATACACCTGGAAAGGTTGTATACGTGGATGAGACTTCAGAAAGAGTCTTTGTGGTGCCTGACCACGCTAAAAACACATACACATGGAGAGGTGAATTGGTATTCCCTCCATCTAGAACGAACATGAATACAAGTCAACAAGGGGCAGGAACATCATCAGCCCATGGAAATCAAAGAGAGAGAAATAAAGAGAGACCGGAAGTAAGCTTTAATCACCCCATGGGGAGAGATAGAACAACCACGGACACTAATAGAGCGGATAGACAAAGAGATCATGGAATACCAGGTGGTAGAGATGATTTTCCTCTACCTAGACCATGTGAACATGCAAGAATGTTAAGACCCACTCAATTAGTAAAATCAATGAAGAATTATTTTGATGGGACAGGAGATCCCTATGACCATGTCGCAGAATTCAAGCAAGTACTAAGAGCAGAACAAGTTGAAGACATGTTCACGCAATACAACGCATTTGGACTAACGTTAAAGAATACAGCTTTAACTTGGTTCCAACCTTTGCAACAAAGGCAATTTAGAGACATCCATCACTTTTTAGAGTCATTCATCACTAAATTCTCTAAAAGCGGGATTAGACATGACACGTCTTCGTTGATTCATAGCTTTAAACAAACCCCTCAAGAAACAGTAAGAGTGGCAGGACGTAGGTTTAGACAATATGTTGAACGATGTCCAATGCAAGAGCTACCCTCACAGGCCAAGCAAGTGTCATTGTTTCTAGATGGCTTGTTTAGCTCTAAACTACGCTCCTATGTGTACCTAAAAGAACCCAGAACGCTAGAGCAATGTGTAAGAATTTGTATAGACATTGAGGACAACTTAGGAGACGAGTTGGAACTCTCAAAGGTCTATAAGGACTCAGACTGTTCATCTCTAGCATCCACAAAATTGTCTAACTCGATAGAAGACCTAGCAGAAAAAGTGGCTCAGAAACTAGGAGTTTCTAGTAAACCTAGGGTGCTAATGAACAATCGTTGTTACACCTGTGGTGGTGATCATATGGCAAATGTGTGTCCCAATGCACCACAACCACAAGCCAACCCTAGTGGCCAATACTGTACAATTGAGAGAAGATACACGAATCATACGGCTCAGGACTGCCCATACAACAAATAGACCGTGAGACAGAACTACCCGCAAGCATACCCGCAGCCAGGTAGGTATCAAGGCCATTACAATGCTCAGCCTTATTACTATAGGCCTCCTCAGAACTACCCATACTAGGCTCAACAGAGACCTCAACCTGTCTTAGCTCAGCAGCCACCCCCACCAGCGAATGTCATCTCAGTCAAATACGCTACTGCAGAAGAGAACCTAAGTAGGGCTTTAGTGCCTTCTTCACCTTTGATCACAGAGAGTGACCCGAACTCAAACAGTTTTGACTCTACGCATGTAGATAATCCACCCGCTTATTACACGGAGTCACCAGAACATGTGGAAACATATCATTATGATAGTCCACCAGTGGAACCTAGTTGGGAGCCGGATTATGCTAATGTGATGTACACAAACCCAAATCCATGGCCCCAAGTAAGACAACAGAGACCACAGGGCCCTAGAGGAACATGCTTTAGGTGCCAAGGAGATCACTTCATAAAGGATTGTCCACATCCTCCGATAACAAGACAATCACAGTACTATAACATCCAAGGCTTTTGTGCCGATTGTGGCAAAGAGCATATAATCAAAGATTGTCCTAAGAACCCTGTTAATGCTTTGAATGTGACACCGATCAACGTGATAGGTATTGTAAACAAGGCAGATGGATCCAACCCTACGTACGTGCCTATCCAAGCTATAACAAGAGCCCAGGCGCTCTTACAGAACCAATAGCTTAATCAAGAGAAAGTAGCCGGAAGTAGTGAAGTTGCAGAATCTAGCAGTAAAAAAACAAAATCTTGGAAAGATTCTAGAGAAAGAATAAAGAGAAAGTGGAGTAAAAAGATAACTGAGTTGGAAGGAATTTTAAAGGAATCTAGAGCCAAAATCCTAGAATTGACTTCTCAGGAATTAAATCAAGAGAATCCAGCTCAGAAATCAGGATCAGTTTTAGCGGAACCCATACCAGAAAATCTAGACATGATGTTTCGTGCATATCAGGCTAGATTAAAAGAGGGACCTTAGGTAGCTGAAATGAGTAAAAACTACCCTCGAGCTGATCTAGAAATTGAGAGAACTAAACTTTGCATGAAGATGGTAGAATTAGCACAAGCTTTGTTCGAAGCCTCTAGATATCTTAATTGGAATAACATGGCAAAACCGGAACTACACTTTCAAGGACTAATGGAGAGGCTAGAATACTTGATAGAGAGCAAAGAGAAAAAGGATCAGCCTAAGAACCCTATTGTCCCAGAGACACAGGAAAGGAATGCACCATCCCTGTCTCAAGTACCCAATACAGAAAGTCAAGACAATTTGTCTTCCATACATAAATATTCACATGAATTTTTGAGAGAAATCCAAGAAGAGAAATGGAGAAAAGAACAAGGAACTCATCCTCCTATTCAAGAAATAGACGACTTGCAAGAGCAATTTCCCCAAGACATTCCCTCTATTTACGATGAGGTAGAGGAGGAACAACTGAGTGAACACACAGCTTTTGAATCTAATTCTTTACAATAATTACCTCAGTTCACAGGACCTTGGGAAGCAAAGTCTATTAGTATGAGAGCACCCATGATAATAGTGAGGAATGAAGAATCAATAATCCCTAGAAACACGGAAGTGAACAAGAACACTAAAGTAGAGTGTAATCTCACTCTAGAGGAGTTGTTAAAGGTTAAACCAGAATTGTGGAAGCATGTAGCAAATCAATTCCCCGAGCTTGCTACTACTCCCTCACAAATAGGATCACAAAATAAGGTACCAGAGATACCCGTAGAAAAGATTGGAGATGTAAGTGAAGGAGAGGAAGGTAACACTTATCTTCCGATAACCCATCAGGGCTACACCACGAAAGCCATCTTAGATTCAGGAGCCAGAGTAGCCATCGCTACCACCGCTTTATGGAAACGTTGGGGTAAGCCAGCATTGAGACCCACCAGGATGAAGCTACAAATGGCTGACGGACACATAGAAAAACCATTAGGCTTACTAGAAGGCATATCTCTCACCACTTGTGGTGTAGAATTTGAGCATACCTTTGCCATTTGTGATTTTAGTAAAAATATGCTTATGAGATGATATTGGGACGACCATTCATGCGTCAGTTGCAAATTGTACAAGATTGGGGAACTAATTCTTTGTACTTGCAACATTTAGGAGTGACTACCAAAGTCAATCTTAAAGACTATTCACATCGAGATGTACCCCCATTACAATGGAATACCATCCATAAGACACAAGTGGGAACAGAATCCGTACACTCATTAGAATCAGATCCTTCTTGGTTGCATGAGGATACTCATTTATGGATGTGTGAAGTTGCAAAACAAGAGGAAGAACGATTAGAAGCAAGGACCTTAGGTGCAGAACAACATCCACGAACCCTTCAAGATCTAGCTTACGCACCTGTAGTATTCCCTGACGAAGAGTTTGAACCCCATGGTTGGGCAGAAATCCTAGCAACCATGGATGTAGCCATCAATGAAGAACAATGGACACCCCACTGTGACGAGGATGGCTATGACATTTCAGTTTTCACGATAGAGCCAATCAATTGCGATGCAATTTTAGAAGAGTGTGAACCTAACACTGATGCATTTGAGGATGCAAGTGATTTTGATTTAGAATCAATTATCATGGACTCACCCTTTGCATCAGAGGAAGAATATTTTCACGAAGTAGAAACTCACCCTCAGAAACAGGAAGAAATTACAAATGAGGTGAGGTTAGCCACTCAAGTGACTAGCAAAAGTGAAGGCAAGCAAAGAAAGAAGAAAGACACCATGACAGAAAAAGAAGAATCTTTGTTTGAAGTACCCGAGAATTTCAAGAAATATGAAATTGAAGATAGAAGAATCATGGTACGAATGCCTAATAGAAAGGCGAATGACGGACAAGTATATGATAACCGAGAGAAAACCAAGAAAATAATCGTAGCCATAGAAGGAGAAGAAGAAAAATGTACATACATAGGGCATGATTTGACAACTGAAGAAGAAGAAGAGCTAGTTGCCCTATTGCGCGAATATAGAGATGTTTTTGCTTGGAGTTACAAAGATTTGAAAGGAGTAGATCCAGATATATGTTCTCATAGAATCCCTATGACTCCAGATGCAAAACCTACGAAACAGAAACCTTACATGTACAATGATAACTACGCTGCGAAGATTAAAGAGGAGATAGATCGCTTGATAGAAGCAGGATTCATTTACGAAATTGAGCATACCGAATGGGTATCTCCCATTGTGGTAGTGCCCAAGAAGAATGGAAAATTGCGTGTGTGTATTAACCTTAAAAAAGTTAATGCCGCAACGATTAGAGATAGCTATCCTCTTCCTATCACAGAACATCTATTGGAAAGAGTTGCGGGCAAGGAAGTTTACAGCTTTCTTGATGGTTTTTCAGGCTATAATCAAGTAGCCATTGCTCCAGAGGACCAACACAAGACGGCTTTTGCCACTGAATGGGGCATATTTGCATTTCGTGTGATGCCATTTGGCTTAACAAATGCACCCGCCACGTTCCAGCGACTCATGTGTCATGTTTTTAAGGAATTCTTACGCAAGAGTTTGGAAGTATATGTCGATGACATATGTGCTCATTCAAATGTAAGGCAGACGCATATTCTCAAGTTAAGACAAATATTTGACAAATGTCGAGAATATCAGGTTTGTTTGAACCCAGAAAAATGCGTTTTCATGGTCAGACAAGGCAAAATTCTAGGACACATTGTGTCAAAAAATGGAATCTCTACGGATGAGGAAAAAGTGAAGGTAATTGCAGAATTACCTAGACCAACTAATGTGAAAGAGGTACAGGCATTTATGGGCCATTGTGGTTATTATCGGAGATTCATACACATGTATGCAATCATAGCCAAGCCTTTGTACTCTCTTTTAACCAATTTTGAATGGACAGATGAATGTGAAAATTCATTCAATGAACTTAAACGACGCTTGTGCTCAGCACCTATACTGACTACCCCAGATTGGAGTAAGCCATTCCATGTACATGTGGATGCATCCAATTACGCCATAGGATGTGTGTTAGCACAACCCACGAATGAAGGTAACATATATCTCCCCATAGCTTACGCGAGCAGACAATTGAACGCAGCAGAAAGAAATTACACCACGACTGAACGAGAAGGATTAGGAATGATCTACGCGGTAAAGGAGTTTAGGCACTACTTGTTGGCCAACAAATTCAAGTTCTTTACAGATCATCAAGCCCTATTGTACCTAGTCAACAAACCATGTAACACAGGATGACTAATACGTTGGTTTCTATTACTCATGGAGTATGATTTTGAAGTAGTAGTCAGGAAAGGAAAGACACATCTTAGAGCTGACCACCTTTCGAGATTAACCTCAGGAGAAGCTCCTCAAGGAGTAGCGGATGATCTACCAGATGCATACTTTAATCTTGAGATAGCACCAGAATGGGCTAAGCCTATAGTCCCTATTCTCATGTATGGACCCAAGAATCCTAGGATAAAGATCGAAGAAGGAGAGATTACCAAGTCTTAGAGATATCAAATCATAGCAGGAAGCATATATAAACAGGATAATCAAAAGATTCTTGCTTGTTGTGTAGATGAATCAGAACATGCAAATTGGTTGCAATTAGCACACATAGGTGCATTAAAGCAACATCATTCAAAACATCGAACATTACAGACTCTGCATAGACTAGGAGTATATTGGCCTTCGATGGAAGCAGATGTCTACAAATTGTGTAAAGAATGCCATGTTTGTTGTGAAAGACCACCAGTAGAACATGCTACATTATATCACGTGTCTCTCATACCAGACTGGAGTGAATCCTTAGTGACATACTTGAGGACGAACACATTCCCTCAAGGAATGACCTTAGCACGACAACGCAGTCTAGAGCAGGAAGCTCAAGACTATTCACTTATTGGCAATAATCTATACAAAAGAGGACGAGATGGATATCTAAGACAATGTGTTCATGAAAGCGATTATCTGAGCATATTAGAGATTGCACACCAAGGTGTTGCAGGAGGTCATTTTGGACCCGATAGGATAATCAAAGCCATCCTCTTTGCAGGATTATGGTGGCCCACTCTTCACATGGATGCTCATACCTATGTTAAGAGATGTGATGTGTGCCAAAGAACTCAGTTTCCTACTCGCAGAGATGAAATGCCATTGAAACCCATGATGGGCGGACGTGCATTTTCTAAGTGGGGTATAGACTTTGTAGGACCCATTAACCCCCCTGCAAAAGGTACACATGCTGAATACATTATTGTTGCCACAGATTATCTTACGAAATGGGTAGAGGCAAAAGCCACGAAAAAGAATGATGCACACACAACTGCAAAATTCTTATTTGAGAATGTCTTTACAAGATATGGACTGCCTATAGAGTTAGTGAGCGATCGAGGCACTCACTTTCTAAACCAAGTCGTTGAATATTTGTTACAGGATTTTATGGTGATTCACAAGAAATCCGCACCATATCATCCTCAGGCCAATGGTCAGGCTGAAAGCACTAATAAGATCCTTTGTAACGTACTGACGAAACTCGTGAACAACAAACGTTCAGATTGGGACAAACAGTTACATCATGCTGTTTGGGCATATCGAGTGGCCTACAAGACCGTACTCAATGCAACTCCCTTTCAGATGGTTTTTGGTCAGAATGCAGTGCTTCCTTTGGACTTCTTGATACCGACCCTTAAGGTTGCACAAGAACATCAGTGGACCGGCCATGAATTATCAGCAAGAATAATGGACTTGGAACGATTAGGAGAAACCAGGCTAAAGGCAGCAGCAGGAATATATGCAGCGAAGAAGCGACAGAAAGCATATTTTGATGCACATGTGAAAGATAAAGGCCTAAAAGAAGGAGATTTAGTTCTAGTATATACGTTGAAACAACACACACGGAAGTTAGAAAAGCGAGGTTATGGACCTATGATCATTAACAGACTCTCAACAAGTGGAGCAGTACAGTTAGCCACTTTAGAAGGAGATATAATGCCTAATTACATTAGTGGCTGTAGAGTCAAGTTATATCAGGAACCTCTTACTGAGGATATGCTTAAACGACTCACGTTAGCAAAGAAGCGTAAGGAGGAAGAAAATAGAATACGAGCTGAAGCTCAGGCAGAAGCTATAGAATGCATTAAACACATGAAGTTAAGAAGACAAGGACTAGGGAGAGAACATTATAACCATCTGGAAACTACACCCAGATATCCCATGGCCATGTGTCAAGTAAAGTCAACCACTCATCCTAGTATAGTGGACAGGAGACCATTCATTACAGTCAGGCTAGAGCACGGCAAACCTTGCCAAGAGCTCAGGGCTTTAATTGACTCAGGTGTTGCGACTAGTGCGATTAGATGGTCCCACTATAAGGATTCAGAAATAGAAATGCGGCCAATTGAGGCATACCTCATAGGGCTAGGAGGCATGGAAACCCCTTGCATGGGTGAGGTGGACCTTCCTATCCTCATTAAGGAAGTGACCATGACAGCGAAGCTACTAGTGTGCCATGATGACGACCTGATAGAACCCCTAATCCTTGGCCAAGATTGGCTATACGATCACTCAGTGGACCTAAATCTTAGACAAGGCTCCTTACAGATTGGAACCTTAGAACAAAAGCGAGTGATACCGCTTGACTTCCCTAACGGCATTCCAACTGAGGTTTGTAACCCTAGACCCTATGAAATGCATGCGACGGAAGACCGGGAGATCTTGATCAGTCACGTTACGTCTACACCAACCCACTCGGGCTTGGCTATGGACAGTTGTCAATCAGAAGGACGACAGGAGATCTTCCTTGGGGCTTCCTGCAAACTAGAAGGGGCAGCTACCCAACCGCTAGGGCAGATGGGCACAATCAGCGGTCAGGTGGGTTGCATCAGCGACCAAATGAGCACAACACCCTGCGGTGCTCATCCTTCCAAACTTGCCGCGGATTGGCCTAGATTAAAGATAAATAACGAATCACTTCCTAATGGGCAGGTCACGCAAGTGTTGGATCTCCCTTCTTTTCCAAAGCAGAGCGTCCAATGGACCTCTCAAACCCAACCACGAACTAGTCAACCACAACAGAGGAACCCAGACCGACGACACCACCAGACAAGGCAAAGAAAGCAGCAGTATCAACATCACAGAACAAGTGGCACGAAACAAATATGGGTGCCAAAAGGACAGCAACCACAGGCCATTGGCAACACTGCAGACGAGAACAGGACAAAGTTTCAACAGAAGCAGAGTCAGTATCCAAAGTCCCCTCGATCTTCTTCTACAAGTACCAATACTCGACAGATTTGGATCGCCAAGAAGTATCTTATCAATCGACCCACACCCATGCAGATTTGGGTACCCAAACAATGTATTATAGCCCAACCCTCAAGCCATGTAATATATACCCCTCAAAAATCTTTCCATCCTTCAATACCACCAATCCCGATACCACTTTTCGTCCCTCAGCAGAAACACACCACCCACTCAAAGAGTCTTAGGAAATGGATACCGAAACGTATCCAGACGTCTTCTTGTACCCCTTTATCTAACAATTCTCCCACCCCGTTTAAACTCCACCCTTGTAATAATTCACCCTCAACCAAACCTTGTATAAATTCATACACCAAAACCCCACATCATGCATAATAAAAGCTCATCAAGAAATGTATGCATAATCTGACAATGTAGGCATCTAGAGACCTGCATTAGTTTTGCAAATAATCATTGCATCAATCACTTCATGACACTTGGCTACACGGGTTACACATCGGTTATGGAAAGGGATTGCGGTCTCACCTTAATGGGATCATAATTAATTTCCATACTAATGTGCTAATCTTTTGTAGCAGATCTTTTCCATTAGCTCGTCAGTCATCATGCAAACCGAAGAAGGACCATCAGAAGCTGGCCCAAGCACACCAATGGCCAATATTGGAGAATTACTCGCGGAATCTTATCCGACGATGCAACCACCAGAGTTTCAAGGTTTTCCAGGACCCATGCCAATCGACGATCCTCCTAGAGAATATACTGAGAAGATTCATCGTAACTCTCACTGGTTTCAAGGCCTAGCACGACCTTAGCAGACGCGGATTTCATATTTGAGGCCAGTTTGGCATTTGATCTTCGCACATGGGCCAAGTACCAGTTCTTTTCAAGAGAATTTGAAGGATTGCAGAATACACAAGATTTAACGCACGTTTGGGCATGAGCGGGATTTACAGAATATTTTAGTGACCCTCTGCCTAAACCCAATTTTTACAGATGCTTTTACCTAGTAACCACCTTGACAGCTTCAGAGAACAAGGATCTACCCGGAACATTCATGTTACCATCCTTGGTAAATGACCCTCCATTCAGAAGGTTTTATTTGTCCAAAGATTTAATTCGTGCAGCTCTCAAAATACATGGAACGCATACTCCGACGGAGAGAGAACGGCTAGTCCCAGAGCAGATGAACGTGGTGATGTTACTAAGTGGGAGGATATTTCAGCTATAACCCCTGAGCTCTCCAAGCCATTGCGGATATGCATGCAACATTTTGCTTTCCCAGCTCAGGATCGTTTTACCATGCCCCACAAGAGAATCTGGTTTGGTTTATACTTAGCATGTACTAGACCTCAAACGGTTGATCCAGCTAGCTGGATAATTGATCAGCTCTATTTGGCACAACATAGATGGGAACGAAAGAAAGTCATCAATGGATGTTGTGCACTTACAAGGATTATATACATGTGTTTGGCATATGATTTACCCATAGAGCGCGCCATGACTAGTGAGGAGCTGAAGGCATTTAAAGGAACCACAAAGAAAGCAAGAAAGGCTAGCAAAGGCAGAGCCGGAAAGCGGATGAGAGGCACTATCCCATGCCTACAAGTCCCAGAATCACCCTCGCCACAACCATCTCCAGAGCAGTCACCGACAGCAGCCACTCTCACGGTACCACCAATTCGTATACGATTATCAAGACCAGTTACGCCGGAGGGCACCACCAGTACTGTTGCACCCCAAGCAGCCACAACCACAGAACCTATCACCAGAGCAGCTGAACTTCCCACCACTATTGGTGCGGAAGCTTTCTCTTTTCCAATACCCCATTTAGAAGCAGAACAAGCAGAGCCACTGAACACAACGTTTGATTTTGAGATGCCCGATGCATTCTCCAATGAGTTCCAGTTTTCAGAAGGACAATTGTTTTCTCAAGAATTTGAAAGGCCTAGCTACCCTACCACACCCAGGGATCAGCCACAAGGACAGATCGTGTCCAGCTCTGATGACGAAAGAATAGCAACCGATGACGACGAAGAAGACGACGAAGCTAGCCAGGGAACTCAGGAATCCCAAGAGCATGAACAGACAGATGGCCAAGGCCAACAAACAGACACACATGGTGATACAAGTACCCATGAAGATGAAACTTACGAAGCAGCAGCTTACACACTAGCTATCAAGAAGCTGTATAGAACTATGGAAAAAGTTTGGGCACGCAAAAAGCTGACAGAGGAAGAGATAAGCAATAATAGAACAAGAACTTTTCACAGGCGGATTCGAAGACGCATACATCAAAGGATTCAGAGAGTTAGTCAAATTAGTAGGCTCCAACGAAGCCCTCAGGTACTTGCAACGAAAGCCACTACCACAGTTTGACCCCCGTAGAGTACGACTACTTTCAAAGCCTGGCGAATACATTCGTGTACCAACAGGAGCACAGTCTTCAGAACAAGCCAGGGAGGCACGCCTCGTCACCGAAAGCTCGTTGGCAGCAGAAACCATCCTTGTAGATTCCCCACCCCGTGCTACAACTGTACATACCTCAGTAGTCACTGAAGTACCGACCACCCCAACCGCTCCTCCATCTCCACCCGTCCATCCAGCCTCCCCTATCACCCTCCTTCCCCCAGACCAACATCTTCATTCGCCGGTGGCGTAGCAGAAATCGTCTTTACTGATGGAGAATATTAATCTCCAAAAGAACAACTTACTCTTGTGATTAGAGCACCTCTATACCAAGAGTAAGTCAAACACTTCACTAATTTAGAGGATCAATTGTTAACTTATCAGAAATTAACAAATCTGTGAAGAAGATGATACACAGAAAAGTCTGCTGCATTGTTCATTCACATTGACCTATCAAATCTGTAAAGTTTTTGATGAAACTTTGTACGAATCATCTCCTAGAGACTGCGCAACTATTCCAAGTTGAATTACTCCAAAAGATTAAGTATAACTTGAGAAATTGATTTCACAAGTTACCTATGTCAGAAACTGTTATCCAAAACAGTCGACTCTACACCTATAACTTTTAAGACTTGGTTCTCCTTGAATAGAACCCGTTTTACAAAATGCTTCTAGACATAAGTAGCTTATCTTCCAACTTAAAGATTAAGCCCTCACTCATGCAAAACTTTAAACTGTGCTAGGAGAAATGACCAAAACATTGACTTCGAAATCTGCGCCTGTTTTAGGAACCTGTGAGCACACTTCACATATGAATGTTCCTACACTTAATTCACTCAGCCTGATTACAATTGGAAGCTAAAACTTTGCACAGAGGTCAAGCAACTCTCAACTTAGACTTGTACAAAAGCATTCCACAATTGATCTACTGTAGAAGGAGAACACGCAGAAACATCGGGCGCAAAATTTTTCATTTACTCAGAGAAAATACAACTGAGTGATGAGAGCTAACTCAAATTCACTTTCCTCTATCTTATGACTTCTATCTCCCTCATTCTTGACTTCTAACTAATGTCACATAAGCTCTCATTTTTATGCCCCGACTTTTCTCAAGGTATTTATAGATAATTTGTACATAATTCTTACTGAACAAAATGATCTAAGTCATCTATGACTATGCTAATGTACATATGTGTACACTTCTCTTGTCCTCTGAATGTAATCTTCTTCCACACTTTAGAAATTGATTCTTCCTTCATCATTTGATCTTCCAAGCCTTCAATTGGTGATTGGTATGCACCAACAGCTCCCCCTCAATCATCAATTGAGGTCTTCTCTGTCTTCTTGATACTTGCCATGTCTTTGAACCTTTGTAACTTAGGTCCATCCAAACTCTTTGTCATCATATCTGCCACTTGTTCTTTTGTTGGAGTGTACATCACTTCAATCTCTTTATCAAGTACCTTTTCCCTCAAGAAATGATACTGAATCTCTATATGCTTAGTCCTGGCATGAAAAACAGGGTTAGCTGCCAAATACAAAGAACTCATATTGTCTCCAAAAATTATTGGAGTACTATGATCAAACTCAAAACTTTTCATCAAGGTCTTCAACCATATCACTTCTTTTGCAGCTTCTACCATTCCCTTATACTCAGCTTCTGTGGATGATAAAGCAACTGTGTGTTGCTTCTTTGAACACCAAGACACTAACTTATCTCCAATATAACATAGATATCCATGAGTAGACCTTCTATCATCTGAGTCACCTGCCCAATCTGCATCACTAAACACTTTGATTCTTGTGTCAGAAGTGAAACCATAATACAAACCTTCACTTAGGGTTCCCTTGATATATCTGAGTACCCTTTGGGCTGCAATCCAATGAGTCTTCTTTGGACAATGCATGAATTGTGACAACACACCTACTGCATATGATAGATCTGGTCTTGTTAAGGTAGCATAGATTAGACTACCTACCAAACTCTGATATTTCTTCATGTCATTGAACTCTTCACCTCCATATCTGCTTAATTTATGATTTACCTCCAATGGTGTAGTTGAGGTCCTGCAATCTTCCATGTTAAACTTGACTAGAAGATTCTTCAAGTATCTCTCTTGTGAAACATATACTCCATGTTGAGTATACACAATCTGCATTCCTAGAAAATAAGATAAGTTTCCCAAGTCACTTATCTTAAACTCCTTCTCTATTTGCTTCTTGAGTTCATTGATTCCTTGAGCATCTGTTCCTGTAACAATAATATCATCAACATAAATGCACATGTAAATATATCCATTTTCACTTGCCTTCACTAGCAAGCTACTATCTGCCTTTGATGCTTGAAAACCACATTCATTCAAGAACTTGACCAATCTGTAATTCCAAGCTCTTGGGGCTTGCTTCAACCCATATAAAGCTCTCTTGAGCTTACACACATAATCTGATCCAATTGATTCCATAAAGCCTTCTGGTTGCTCCATATATACTTCATCTGCAATATAACCATTTAGAAAAGCATTTTTCACATCCAATTGTGATAATTTCCATCCCTTGCAAGTAGCAATAGCAATCAATGTCCTAATTGTAGACATCTTAGCAACAGGACTAAAGGTTTCATCATAGTCTACCCCATAAGTTTGGGCATAACCTTTGACCACAAGTCTAGCCTTATATCTAGACACCTTACCATCTGCAAACCTCTTTGTTTTATATACCCACTTGCATCCAATGACTTTCTGATTCTTTGGTCTTGGTACTAATTCCCAAGTTTCATTTTCAAGTAGAGCATCATACTCTTCTTGCATTGCCTTCTCCCAATTCTGTTTACCTTTGGCTTCTTCATAAGTAATTGGATCTTCTTCTGTTTTCACAATGTAAGCATAATCTCTTGTTGTTAGGAAAGATGTATCATAGCTATACCTTATAGGCTCTTTCCTTTCTCTTGTAGATCTCCTGATTTCTGCACTTCTTGAAGTTTCAGCCTCATTTGATTCTGGATCAAATCTTGGCCCTTCTTCTACATGATCCTGCACTCTACATCTAGAGTCAACTTCATCAACAATTTCTTCACATACTTTTACCTTTGCCTTTCCTTTCCTTTGTATTTCTTCAACACCTGCATACTCATTTGGTGATTCTGTGTACCACATGTTTTGCTCATCAAATGTTACATCTTTAGTAACAAGAAATTGCTTTGTGGATGGACTCCACAACCTGTAACCCATTTGTCTATCATCATATCCAATAAACACATACTTCTCTGCTTTTGGTTCTAGCTTATGTCTTAATTGTGAAGGAACATAAGCATATGCAATACATCCAAATACTTTACAATGATCAAGACTAGGCTTCTTACCCCACCATGCTTCATAAGGGGTTCCTCCATCCAAAGCTTTGCAAGGCAACCTATTCACAAGGTATGTTGCAGTGTTAATGGCCTCTGCCCATAAGTAATTTGGACAATTCTTTTCCTTCATCATGGCTCTTGCAAACTCTACAAGAGTCCTATTCCTCCTTTCTGCTACTCCATTCTGTTGAGGGGAATACCTGCAAGTCACTTCTCTTTTGATACCTGCATTCCACAAATAATCATCAAACTCTTTTGAGAAATACTCTCCCCCTCCATCTGATCTTAACCTCTTTAGCTTTTGTCCTGTGATCCTTTCTGCATAAGCATGGAAATGTTTGAATGTCTTGAAGACTTCTGATTTATCCTTGATTACATACAAAGTAATCCACCTGGTTGCATCATCAACAAACAACACATAATATCTGGATCCATTTATGCTATAGTCCCTTGAGGGACCCCATACATCTGTATGAACCAATTCAAGCATATTTGAATACTTGTATCCTGTTTTGTTATAAGAACTCTTATGTGCTTTACCTAATTGACAAGCTTCACACTTGTACACCATATGTTGCCCTTCAATGTTTGGCAATCCAAGCACCACCTGATTCTTTGACATCTCCTTTATAGCTCTCTCATTGAAATGACCTAGCCTCTTATGCCATAGGTCTAATTCAGACACCTTTTGACCTCCATAGGTAAACAATGCATGTCCCACATTACCTTGGACTTTGAGAGTGAACAATCTTCCTTCCTTTTTACCTGCAATTATGTTTCTATATCCCTGATTTGGATCTTGTACATAAACACCATCATTTGTGAATCTTACCTCATATCCTTTCTCCACAATTTGCCCTACACTTATCAAATTTTTAGGAATAGTAGGGACGTAAAGTACCTTGCTCAGAAGTGTACTTCCACTCTTTGTCTTCACTGATCCAATGCTCTCCACTTTATGTTTGGTATTGTCACCTGTTTGAACTGTATGTCCATTCACCCTTGCTTCCATATCAGTCATCAAAGATAGATTCCCACTCAGATGGTTGCTGCACCCTGAGTCAATATAAAACACTCTTTGATCTTCTCCCATTGATTCATGAGTTGCATTCAGGATAAGAGTCATGTCATCCTTCTGATCTGATGCATAATTGTAATAATTATTGTTGTAGGACTGAGATTGGAAATTTCTTCCACCTCCTCTACCATATGATGTCCTACCACCTCTTCCTCTGAAATTGCCTCTTTGGTTTCTGCCTCCTCTACCTCTTTGACTATAATTCTGATTGTTGTATCCTCCACTTTGATTGTTATACCAACAATCATTTGCCAAATGATTTGTTCTGCCACAAATCCAACAAGCTTTAGCATTATCTTTGTTCTTACCTCCTCTACCTTTACCTCTGAAATTTGTCTTCCCTTTTGTGAAGTTGGCTTGATTTGAATTCCCTTCATCATCATTTGATTGCTTTCCCTTGCCATTCTTTTTCTTATCTTTGGAGTACATAGCTTGACTTGTACTTCTATCATTGTCTCCTTTAAGATCCTGCTCAAAGGTTAGCATGTGTCCTAGCAATTGATTAAGGTCAGGAGTAAAGTGATCAAGTGACAACTCTATGGACAAGATAAAAGGCTTCCACTTCTCATCACCTCTTAGACCTGTAAGTATTTGTCTTACCAACTTTTCTTCTTCAATATCTTCATCCACTGCTCCCAAGCTATCTGCAATATCTTTCATTCTTGCCACATAATCTGAAATTGATTGTGAGCTCTTCTTCTTGAAAGTTGTGAACTCAGCCCATAGTGAGGACTTCCTTGACTTAGTTGTATTTTGGAAATGCTCTTCCAAGGCATTCCAAACATCTGTAGCACTTTCTAAACCTCTGATGTGAGGTAGAAGGTAATCATTTACAGCCATGTAGATGATACTCCTTGCTTGAGCATCCTTTCTCATCCAAGTCTTCAACATTGCAAGTTCTTCCCTAGTAGGAATACTTGGATCTGCAAATTCTGGTTTTTCTTCATCTCCTGTAATAAATGATATAAGATCTTTGCTCATGAGGTGTGCTTCCATCCTCATGGACCATGCTGGATAGTTCTCCCTATCTAGCTTATCAATCTGCAAGCTTTCTCCCATCTTGTATCCACCTGTGTATTGAAATCTTCAAGCTTTACAAACAATGTATGTACCTTTACTTCGAGTTGAACTCCTTTTGCCTTTTTTGATGTCAAATAGTCTTCTCCTCGAGCTTTGACTCCAAACTTTCACTTCTTAATCCTTCAAGTGTTGAGTCTCTTGAATCTGCAGCAGTCGGGATCCTCCTTTTCTTGAAATTGATGTCTCCTGCTCTGATACCACTGATGGAGAATATTAATCTCCAAAAGAACAACTTACTCTTGTGATTAGAGCACCTCTATACCAAGAGTAAGTCAAACACTTCACTAATTTAGAGGATCAATTGTTAACTTATCAGAAATTAACAAATCTGTGAAGAAGATGATACACAGAAAAGTCTGCTGCATTGTTCATTCACATTGACCTATCAAATCTGTAAAGTTTTTGATGAAACTTTGTACGAATCATCTCCTAGAGACTGCGCAACTATTCCAAGTTGAATTACTCCAAAAGATTAAGTATAACTTGAGAAATTGATTTCACAAGTTACCTATGTCAGAAACTGTTATCCAAAACAGTCGACTCTACACCTATAACTTTTAAGACTTGGTTCTCCTTGAATAGAACCCGTTTTACAAAATGCTTCTAGACATAAGTAGCTTATCTTCCAACTTAAAGATTAAGCCCTCACTCATGCAAAACTTTAAACTGTGCTAGGAGAAATGACCAAAACATTGACTTCGAAATCTGCGCCTGTTTTAGGAACCTGTGAGCACACTTCACATATGAATGTTCCTACACTTAATTCACTCAGCGTGATTACAATTGGAAGCTAAAACTTTTCACAGAGGTCAAGCAACTCTCAACTTAGACTTGTACAAAAGCATTCCACAATTGATCTACTGTAGAAGGAGAACACGCAGAAACATCGGGCGCAAAATTTTTCATTTACTCAGAGAAAATACAACTGAGTGATGAGAGCTAACTCAAATTCACTTTCCTCTATCTTATGACTTCTATCTCCCTCATTCTTGACTTCTAACTAATGTCACATAAGCTCTCATTTTTATGCCCCGACTTTTCTCAAGGTATTTATAGATAATTTGTACATAATTCTTACTGAACAAAATGATCTAAGTCATCTATGACTATGCTAATGTACATATGTGTACACTTCTCTTGTCCTCTGAATGTAATCTTCTTCCACACTTTAGAAATTGATTCTTCCTTCATCATTTGATCTTCCAAGCCTTCAATTGGTGATTGGTATGCACCAAAATTTACGACCACTCACCCCACAATTCCTGCACCCATTAGACCCAGTCTACCCCCTCACACATCCACCTTTCCATTCAACCCATTCCTCGATCCATCTTTCCCGTCCTTCCCCACACCTCCACGACCCCTTTTCCCATTCCCACCGCCATTAACCTTCTCCCCAGTCTCACCTCCCCGACCCACGGTAACCCCTATTTCCCCTTTCCACCAAGCTGCACCAGCTAGCCCCCCTGTAAATTACTCCTCAACCTTTGTAAATCCCGTATTTACACCAGCACAAGCACCCACGGTCACACCCATATTCACGGTCACTGCACTGGACACGTCCAATGACATGGACATCTCACCACCCACTGCACCATCACTCACTTCACTCACGGCACAAACATATTTAGGCACCTCACAATTTTCCACAATCACCACAACATCCACCTTCCCACCCCCATTCCCCATTCCCGTTGCATCTACACCCACTGCATCTTCATTTAGCACCCCATTAATACTATCACCCACTGTAGATAATGCATTTCGACAGATGTTCATGTGTATGACGCAAGTCAGAGATGAGTTCACATCTCTTGGCGATAATTACCAGCAGCTGCAAAGGACAACCAATGACTTACAGTCGCAGCTTAATTTATTGTCTATTGAGAATGCCTCACTGAACACCCGCTACCAAGAATTACGAGAGGCCTATCATAAATTAGAACTAGAAAGCGAAGAAAAGACCAAGGAAGCCACTGCTGACCTAGATAACTTATTAAGAGCCCAGACAGTTCGCAATGCAACGCTAACACGAAACATGGGCTTACTCAGAAGACATCTAGCAGCAGCAAAGGAGGAAAACCAGCGCTTACAGGACCATAATCGAGAAAACTTAGAAGCGGCCCTAGACCATCCAGACCCACCACTCAGTCCTAGTCGGTTCAAAGCCATTCCCTCAGACTTGATGAGGATGCTGCTAGAAGATCATGTAAGACTGCTAGATGAATACGATTGCATGAACGAGGAGTTACAGAAACTCAAAGAAGATCATAAATTACTCTAGTTACGAGCACCGGCACACCAAGACATACCAGCACCTGTGGACCCCTCTCCTGACATCTTAGAGGAACTCAACGCATTACGGGCCCAGGTATCAAACCTTGAATCAAGGATTGCAGTATATGAAGCACCACCAAGGCCAGATTCCCCACCTGAACTTCCAGCTGAGGAAGAAACTATCACCATCCCGGTGGAGGAAACATTTGAAGAGGCGTACGAGCCACAACCCATCCCAGGCGGACGCGTCACGGCCGAAGGCCAGATGACTTACGAACTCCTGACCCCCGCGTGGATGAAGACTATTGAGGAACTTGGGACAACGCACTCAGCTAGAGTAGAGGCACAATTACATGCCATGGCGATGATAGAAGAAAGAATTTTACAGTCTCCATTCTTTGCTCATTTGGCCCCGCGACGATACATATCTGGGCATGAGCTACAGTATAAACCGTATTTTATGTTAATGGCTGAATACAAGTTAGCCATTGAGAAAGAGACAAGTAAGAAACCATCGCATGCAACTCAATTCGAGGAGGACGATCTACCACTCGATGCGCAGCAAGGAGAGATCTATCAACCAGAGTGGCGAAAATATTTACTACAGAAGTATCCAGAAATGATGAGTACATGGGTAAAGGCACCTTTGCATTTGAAGTACAACCCGTGTTGGGGACCAGTACCACGACGCCGCTCCTGGACTGCCTTTGCTATCAAGGTACAAAACAATAAGCAGTGCCAGGATTGGTTGAATCACCCCTATTTTAAGCCACCCATCGAGTTACCAACTGTTGGCTACATGATGGCTACAATTCGCCACTGGCTCCCTAGATTAAAGCATATGGACGATATAGCGGCGCATATGACTGTCAAAATCTTTGACATGATGCAAATGATTTTTAAAGTCTTCCGACGCGTCAAGGCACCTCATGTCAACACCCCGGGCTTTGAGAATGGCAATTTCAATCTGGTATATGATATGAGTACAACGCCATCGCCACGGGTGTGTTATGCCTGGCATTGCAGAATAAAATATCTACCGGCGTGCTACAAGCAGACACTCGAAGAGATGTTCACAACCGGCTTCTGGGAATACCATTCAGAGGTATTCATAAGCAGGCCTACACATTTATTACACTTATTTGCCTGTGAACGAATGGTCTATTCCACACACTATCAGCTCCCACCACCGGAAGAACCGCAACCAATCGACTGGGAGAAACTCGAGGCAGATCTGGCCCGAGGCATTCGTATCTCCGAGCACACCCTCGCTCAAGACCTCCTACAGAACTATATCCGGCAGACCTCACAACAAGGTTCTGTCAGGGACGACAGAAGCGAGAGGGAGGGGGGTGTTGGAAGCAGCCAGAGGCATAGAAGATGCGGAAGCATGTAACGACGGAGCAGGGAGCCAATCAAATCTTTTTTCAAAGAATTATGTTTTCAAATACTTTCCAAAAACCTCCAACAGTGATTTGCATTATCATTATGTTTGAGAAAAAGTTTTGAGCAAGGATGTGGATATAAAGTTCATTGGAACTAAGGACCAGGTTGCAGACATGCTTACAAAGTCCCTAGATGCTTCTAAGCTAAAGAGGTTCAAGGACGACATCAACTTGCAGGATATGGTTGAAGGTGCAAGCTGACATGTGAGCTTGAGGGGGAGTGTTAAAAATAAAGAAGTAAGCTCGTATATATTTTTGCAAAAAGGATTTTCTTCAAGTAGAAGGAAAATACAAAAATGAAAAATAGAATAATTTACTTCAGCAAGAAGTGGAGGCCAAAAGAGAATCATTCAAAAGAGAATCAAATCCAAAAAAAACTGAACTGTAAGAGGAGTGGTTGTCCAAAGTAGTGGAGAAATGATGGAGAAGAGCTCTCAAACTCATCATGAGAGTTTTTGGTCACTTGGCTATAAAAGAGGCAAGGGAGGACACTCAAGTGTAGAGGAAGAAGGCGTGGAAGTCCCCTTGTAGCTAGTTCATTTGGTTTGAGTCATTTCGTTCAGTTCACTCTCATAGAGTATGTCCAACCGCACACCCATTTTTGGGTAGTCTACTTGTGAGAGTCACATCTCTCAATATATGTATCTAATTTTAGTGTTTAAACATTCCTTGGAAAGTTTATCTCAAGTACTTCCTCTCTCTAGAACACTTTTATCAAATTCATTATGCTCTATGAGTTATTCAGGTTCTAGTGAAGTCTAGCTTTCAGCCTAACTGAGTGGACAGGTAGCCTGTTTTGTATCAACGCATTGCCAACCCAAATATACTCCAAATTGAGTGTTTGATAGCTCATTTTAAAGTTGTAGGTGTCTTGTTTGAGTGACCAAAGTTTCAAGTTCATTGCGTTTTTCAATTGGTACCAGTTTTCATTTGAAGGTTCAGCTGTTGGCAAGAGTCTTGATCCTGAGAAGGTCTTCTACACTTTCCGCTGCGAATAGGAGAGGAATTCTCCAACACATATGACCTCCTTAGCTACTTCTACAAGTCCTTTGTACTGAGCTTTAGTTGATGATAATGCTATTGTATGTTGTTTCTTCGAACACCAGCTTACAAGCTTATCTCCAATGTATATCATGTAGCCATGAGTTGATCTCTCATCTTGATTACCTGCCCAGTCTGAGTCACTATAGGCTCTCAACTTCTAATCTGAAGTAAAAGGATAATACAATCCTTCCTTTATGGTTCCTTTGATATATATGAGAACTCTTTGACCTGCAATCCAATGAGGATCCTTTGAACAATGCATGAATTGTGTCAAAACTCCCACTGCATAACTAAGATCAGGTCTTGTTAGTGTAGCATAAATCAAACTACCCATAAGAGATTGATACTTCCTCATATCTTTGTATTCTGCTCCATCATATTTACTGAGCATGTGATTAACTTCAAGTGGAGTTGAAGCTTCTTTGCAATTTTCCATACCAAACTTCTTCAATAGGTCCATAAGATACCTTTGTTGTGATACATATATGCCATGATCTGTATAAGTGACTTCCATTCCAAGAAAGTATGATAACTTTCCTAGATCACTGATCTTGAACTCTTTCTCAAGTAATCTCTTTACCTCCTTGATTTCTTCATCTAAAGTAATGATTATAATGTCATCTACATAAATACAAATGTAGATTGTACCTTCCTTTGTTCTTTTGATGAGTAGACTTGGATGTGCTTTTGAGCTTTGATATCCAAGATCATTGAGATACTTCACTAGTCTATAGTTCCATGCTCTTGGAGCTTGTTTCAATCCCTAGATGCTCTTCTCAACCTGCAAACAAAATTTGGATACCTGGAATCTATAAACCCTTGAGGTTGTTCCATGTATACCTCATCTGATATGTATCCATTCAAGAATGTATTCTTTATATCCAGTTGACTCAAAGTCCATCCTTTTGAAGTTGCAATAGCAATGATTGTCCTTATAGTTGACATCTTAGCTACAAGACTGAATGTCTCATCATAATCTATGCCATAGGTTTGGGCATAGTCTTTCACCACCAGTATAGCTTTGTATCTGGCTATACTTCCATCTGCAAGCTTCTTCACTTTATAAACCCATTTATTTCCAATTACCTTCTTACCATTTGGTTTAGGAACAAGTTACCATGTCTTGTTCTCCTCAAGTGCATTGAATTCTTCCTTCATTTCGTCTTCCCATTGCTTCTACCCTTTTGCTTCATCATAGTTCTGAGGTTCTTCATCATCTTTGACCATATATGCATAGTTCCTCCGAGTTATGTAAGAAGTATCATAAGAATACCTTTCTGGTTGCCTTCTTGTTCTACTTGACCTTCTTGGTTCACATTCTTCATATGTGTATGGATACACCTTTTCATCAAATATAGGAGCTTCTTCATTTTCATTCACCTGCACACTTGATTGTCCTTTCTCACATCTTCTTACCTCTTCTTCGAATTCTTAAGGTGTATGAATTTGATCTGCATACCAACTTTTCTGTTCATCAAATGTAACATCTCTAGAAACAAGAAATTTTTTGGTTAGAGGATTCCACAACTTGTAACCCATCTGCTTTTCATCATAACCAATGAACATATATTTTTCTGCCTTGAAAATTACTTTGATATCTTCCACCTTTGCCTCTGCTATTTTTATTCTAATTTTGATTTGATCCTTGCTGATTGTGCCAACAGTCATGAGCCAAATGATTACTCAATCCACAGATCCAACAAGCCTTCTTATTGTTATTTTGATTACCTCATCCTCTTCCAAAACCTCTTGCTCTTCCTCTGCCAGTGCCTTTACCTCTTGCATAATAAACTTGAGAAGTCAGTTCCTCTTCATCTTTTGCTTTACCTTTATCTCCTTTCTTCTTGTTCTTCATGTACATTGTAGAACTTTGTCCTTTATCTCCATCTCCCTTCAAGTCTTGTTCAAATGTTAGCATCAAACCAAGCAATTGATTTAAATATGGAACAAATGATTCAAAGAAATTTTTGTTGACAAGACAAAAGGTTTCCACCTTTCATCTCCCCTCAAACCTACAAGCAATTGAGCAATCAATCTGTGATCTTCAACATCTTCATCTATGGATCCAAGACTATATGCTAGATCCTTCATCTTAGTGACATAATCAGTAATACTTTGACTTGGCTTCTTCTTGAATGTTGTAAACTCTGACCATATACTTGCTTTCCTTGCTTTGGTAGTACTTTGGAAATGATATTCCAATGCATTCCCTATATCTTCAGTTGATTCCAATCCTCTGATGTGTGGTAGCAAATGATCTGAGATTGTATTGTAGATATAAGCTTTTGCACTTGCATCCTTCTTCTACCAATGCTTTAAAGCATCCAGTTCCTCTTTCTTTGGTCAGCTTTCATCTTCAAATACTGGCTTTTCTTCTTCAACTGTTGTGTACACCATAATATCCTTACTCATAAGTAAGGCTTCCATTCTCATTACCCATGCAGGATAATTATCTCTGTCCAGTTTGTCAATGGAGATATGATATGCCATAATTCTCTGCTTCTGCTTCAACCTATGAGGTTAAAGGCTAAAGAATAATACCTTTTGGAGTTCTTTGTGTATGATTATACTCTTGAAGTAACCTTTTGATGCCTTGTGCCTTTCAATTCTTCAGCCTTCAAACTTTAATGAAAACTTTTCAAAAAAACTTCTCGTACCTTTGACACCTTTTGCTCTGATACCACTTGTTGATGTGTGAAACATCATAATAAATGAATTAATGTGAACTTTTTTGCTCTGATACCACTTGTTGATGTGTGAAACATCACAATAAATGAATTAATGTGACACTAGAAGATCTCTATGGTCACCATTAACTCAATGCTTCTCCAAACTTTGAAAATGATAGCTTAAATTAAGAACTTTGCTTCTTCAAAAATTTCTAGTCACTCAAATGACATACCTTCACTATTTTTCTTATTTCTCTTAGCACATATATTATTTCTCCAAGATCTTTTGGTGGATGAAAATAGAAGAGAAGAGATTTCAATAAGCTATTACTTGCAAGTAATGGATTAGTAAAATTGAAGTTATGGTCTTCACAAGGTGACTATGTCAAACTACCAAAATTGGAAATATTGCTTGTTTTAGTAAAACTGACTTTGTAAAAATGCAAATTCGATGCCTTGCATCGACTTGCAACAAAAGTCGATGCCAAGCATTGACTTGGTGCTTTTTCAGCCAGTTTTTCAACACCTGAAATACCCCCTTGTACACAGATATAAAGAAAATCACTTTTATGATGGAATTCGATGCCAGACATCGACTTTATGCATGAACTCGACGCAAGGCATCGGATTGCTCCACAAACCTCATGTTTTAGAAAGATTTATCAGTGGATAAAAGTCAGATATGAAAACAAGGACTTAACAGCTTAGATTTGATGCCAGGCATCGACTTCTCACATAAAACCTCAACCTTTCACCATAGATTCGATCCGAGGCATCCACTTGCTTGGAAAACTTCAACTTTTGAAATCATTACACAGTAAGCAAGCATGGAGATGGAGGAGGGAGACTCATACACAAAACTTTACTCAGTTCTTCTCATAGCTATGAAAAACTCAGAAGTTTACACGTGCTTTCTCACTCAGAGAAGCTCAAATATACTCAGTCATACAAAATGAACTCCTTCTCACATTCTATCACTCTCTCTCTCTCTCTCTCTCTCTCTCTCTCTCTCTCTCTTCCTTTCCACATCAATTGATACAAACTAAGTTATATAGTTTTCTCAATCTCATGATTTTTGAAAACTCTAAAACTAAAGTTAAAGCTAACTTTACAATTATAATACATGTGTGAAATTGTCCCTTCACATAGGCATGTGCTTTTCTTCTACAATTTGACCTTCAAACTTATGTCCAATTTGTGATTGGTTCTCCAACACTTACCTAGTGACCTCTTTCATGCCTAGCGGATCTGATCAATAATCCAATGGAGGAGATTGATAATCACATTTTGCATGTGTGCTAGATACAAATTGAACCAAACTTTTTTGTGTGGCATTGTGAGCATGTCTTGCCTTGGGAATGCAAAATGTTGCATGCACATCCTAAGATGCATAGGTATACTAGGCATGATGGCCAGCATGTCTTTGAGCTTTTTCAAATTCCAATTCTTCATGTTGTCTGGAACCAAGCCTTCCTTCCCAGTAGGGATATGCATACCTCTCATATCTAGGGCCTCTCGAAATAGATTATTGGTTAGAAAGAATTGTTTTAACTCATTCTTATGCATTAATGATGGAACCACAATATGCATTAATGATGGAACCACAAATGTGCTTGAAGCTTTGGGGTTTGGGTTGCGAGTGAGTGAGTTGATGAGGTAGAAGCATTGCATGAAATCCAGTTTTGGTGATCTTGCAGCAAAGTATTCTATGAGCAATAGTTTGAATGATGTGTGTGTGTGTGTCTCTCCTCCCATCCATATATACCCTCTTGTACTCTAAAATAGCAATGATCTTGAATGTTCTAGTGCCGACATTTCGCCCTCATGCAACACTCATCCCCATTACTATCGAGTACCTTAGGGTACCCCCAAGCTTGGGACCTTGGCTAGCTGGCCCTTGTCCCTCACACACATGGACTGATCCCTGGAGTGATCCCTATGGACTGATCCCTCAAACAAGGCAAGTATGTGGGTCAAATACTCAAGATGGCCAAGATATATGGAAAGGCAAGGTTTGCAAAGAGCAAATAAGGCAAGGCTATAGTCTAAGTCCCTAGCAGGGAGTGAGACAAGGTTATATAGCAAGGCACAATTTGTTGTAAGCAGACAAGGCAAGGTTGTGGTCAAGATTCTTAGTAAAGAGAGATTACACAACAATGCAAGGTTTGCATTTACTACACAAGGAAAGGTTGTTCTCCAATAGGGACTGATTATACAACAATGCAAGATCAACAAGTAAGAACGTTAGTTCCAAAAGGAAGACAAGTCGAGAAGCACGTTTGATGTTTCTATTTATAGTACATCATAAATAGTGACCCAGTAAAGTGATCGTGGCTTCCAGTTTTATGTTTAAGTATAGAAAGGGTGGAAAATACCAAGTCTATTGGAAATTTACACGGAGAGGATAGACAGCAAGTTTGCAAGCCAGATATTTCAAGAAATTAGAGTAGTAAACATGATTGACAAGGACACAAGTCAGTAAGAAGAATTTTAGAAATTAATAACGTTGTATCTGTGTCAAGGTCAATAATGGTAAAGGAAGTAAGTAAGATATAAGAATAAGTTCATCCTCATATAGGACACCGTGTGCCATTGGATTCTAAGGAATCAAGAACAGAAAAGAAAAAGAAAAGGAATGCCTTCTATTCATCAAGAGAATATAAGAAAATCCACCACATGTTTGGATGACATATTTGTTAAACTATAAGATTGTGAGAATCATCTAAAAGAAGTATCAAATGTATTCAAAGAGAATCAATTGTATGTTAATCCGAAGAAGACTGAGTTGTTTCTTCCGAGGATAGAGTATTTAGGGCATCTGGTATTGGCTGTTGGGGTTCATATGGATCCCAAGAAGGTCTCAATTATTCTAGCTTAGCCTACACCTCAAGAAAGGGGTAGTTATGGTCATTCCTAGGACTTTTCCATTTTTATCAAAAATTCATCTCTTGTTATTCATCGATAGCAACACCTATGATGAGCTTGCTTCAAGGTAAAGTTCCATTTGCATGGAAACAAGAGTAGCAAGAAAGTTTTTCTGAAACAAGTTGTTTCAGAGGCTTCTGTACTCAAAGAGGTAGATCCTCAGAAACCCTTTGAGCTAGAGGCAGATGCTAGTGGCATAGCCATAGGGACAATTTTGAGCAAAGATGGTAGGCCAATAGCTTTTGAAAGCAAGAAATTGAGTAGTGCACAGTGCAATCTGCCAGTGCATGAATAGGAAATATATGTGGTGGTGCATACACTTAAAGTCTGGACACACTATCTTTATGGTGTAGAATTTAAGGTATACAAAGATCATCATACACTCAAGTACTTTTGTAGTCAGCCAGATCTTTGAGGCAGACAAGCTCATTGGGCTAAGCTCATGCAAGAGTTTCACATGCAAATCCTGTATAGAAGGGCAAAAAGAATATAGTAGCTGATGCATTATAGAAGTTCATCCTCATATAGGACACCGTGTGCCATTGGATTCTAAGGAATCAAGAACAAAAAAGAAAAAGAAAAGGAATGCCTTCTATTCATCAAGAGAATATAAGAAAATCCACCACATGTTTGGATGACATATTTGTTAAACTATAAGATTGTGAGAATCATCTAAAAGTAGTATCAAATGTATTCAAAGAGAATCAGTTGTATGTTAATCCGAAGAAGATTGAGTTGTTTCTTCCGAGGATAGAGTATTTAGGGCATCTGGTATTGGCTGTTGGGGTTCATATGGATCCCAAGAAGGTCTCAATTATTCTAGCTTAGCCTACACCTCAAGAAAGGGGTAGTTATGGTCATTCCTAGGACTTTTCCATTTTTATCAAAAATTCATCTCTTGTTATTCATCGATAGCAACACCTATGATGAACTTGCTTCAAGGTAAAGTTCCATTTGCATGGAAGCAAGAGCAGCAAGAAAGTTTTTCTGAAACAAGTTGTTTCAGAGGCTTCTGTACTCAAAGAGGTAGATCCTCAGAAACCCTTTGAGCTAGAGGCAGATGCTAGTGGCATAGCCATAGGGACAATTTTGAGCAAAGATGGTAGGCCAATAGCTTTTGAAAGCAAGAAATTGAGTAGTGCACAGTGCAATCTGCCAGTGCATGAATAGGAAATGTATGTGGTGGTGCATACACTTAAAGTCTGGACACACTATCTTTATGGTGTAGAATTTAAGGTATACAAAGATCATCATACACTCAAGTACTTTTGTAGTCAGCCAGATCTTTGAGGCAGACAAGCTCATTGGGCTAAGCTCATGCAAGAGTTTCACATGGAAATCCTGTATAGAAGGGCAAAAAGAATATAGTAGCTGATGCATTATCACTGATAATGTATCAAATGAGCTTTACAGTTCTAGAAAGCTCATTGCTTCAAGAGATAAAGGAAGCATAGGTGGAATATCCACATTTGTTACAAATTATTAGAGGCATCAGTGATGACTCTATTATAGGAGATGGGAAAATTCCAATTGTTTCTTCCCTCAGCAGAGCGAACAAGTCCATTCCGTATTCCAATTTCTCATACAAGAATGGAATAGTAAAACGAAAGCTTTGCATACTAGATTCCTGGGATTTGAGAAGAAAAGTCATGCATGATAACCATGACATGTCTTGCGCAAGACATCTTGGTGTTGGCAAGACAATACAACTTGTTAAAAGAACATTTTGGTGACCTAGATTAGATAGAGATGTCCATACATATGTTCAACAATGCTTTATGTGTCAACTCAACAAAGCAAAAAGGGTAAAGATACCAAGTCTTTGGCATCCTTTACAGATTCTAGATCATAACTAGGACAGTGTATCCATGGACTTCATAGTCAGGTTACCATGGACCCAAAGGAAGCAGGATACTATCCTAGTTGTGGTCGACAAATTGAGCAAGATGGCTCATTTTATACCCATGCAAGAGACGATAGATGCTCCACAGGTAGCAGTGTTGTTTATCCAGTATGTCTTCAGATTGCATGGGTTATCGACATCCATAGTTTTAGATAGGGATGTCATATTTACAGGACACTTCTAGAAGTTTGTATTTGACAAACCGAAGGTGTCATTAAATATGAGCAGTGGTGATGATCCTCAGATAGATGGTTAGATCCAGAGGGTCAAGTAGATTCTAGAGGACATGTTGAGGGCATATGTGTTTGAGAGACAGACAGATTGGGATAGTTATTTGCCACTAGTTGAGTTTTCTTATAACAATAGGCCTCACAAGGTGACAGGTATGTCTCCTTTTGAGATCAACTATGGCATGAATCCAAATACTCTCAGTACCATAGGCATGCGAAAGAAATGTCCTAGTGCTTCGGAGTGCTTAGCGAATCTCCAAGAAATTTTAGAAATAGACAAAGCCAAGATGCAAAAAGAAACTGATAGGGCTAAAGAGTATGCTGATAGGAAGAGATCTCCTAGATCCTTTGAGGAGGGAGATGGAGTCTTTCTTCAGGTACTAGATAGATCTACTTCACTATCCACAAGGAAGTGTAGTAAGCTTTCACCAAGGTTTTGTGGACCTTGGAAGATAGTTAAAAAGCTAACTGAAGTTGCATACCGATTAGAGCTTCCTCCAGATTGCAAATTCCATCTAGTGTTTTGTGTTAGTAAACTTCAGAAGTACATATCCACGGAGGGTAATCTAATAGAGGGTATTGTTTTGTTGTAGGAAAGTGATAGCACAGATCATTCTCCAGATAAGGTACTAGATCAGAGATAGAAGCGATTGATGAATCATGTCATCTATGAGTATCTAGTAGCCTGGAGAGGATTACCACTTACTAACTCTACTTGGGAATCAAAAGCTCTGGTTTGCAGGTACTTCCTCTCATTGATCATTGAGGACAATGATCTTTAGAAGGGGGAGAGAGTGTCATACATTGATCCACAGGGATCATGACATTGATCCATAGGGATCAATCCATGTGTGTGAGGGACAAAGGCAAGCTAGCCAAGGTCCCAAGCTTGAGGGATACCCTAAGGTACTCGATAGTAATGGGGATGAGTGTTGCATAATGGCCACATGTCAACACTAGACCATTCTAGATCATTGCTATTCTTAGAGTACAAGAGGGTATATATGGATGGGAGGATAGACACACACACATGGACTGATCTCTATGGATCAATGTCATGATCCTTGTGGATCAATGTCTGACATATTCTACCAGGTTTGCTTTCTGCCACACACACCTTAAGTCTGTTGGGTTTTGTAGCTCTCAAATTCTTTGGTAAAGAACTGGTATTTTCTCGATTTGTTGTTATGCTTAATTTTGGCCTCCCACAGGTATGCACTTTCTCCTAGTGGTCCTGCCATCTCACTAAACCAATGTGAATTCTTACTTACTCTTGTCATATGGTCCATGGGGGGATCTTGTATAGGAATAATTTACACTGCCTGCATATCCTCTGGCCGCTCCATTTGTGCAGAAAAAATGGGCAAGCTTTCTATGTCGATAGTTTGGTTACTAGTCCTTGCCTAAGAGCTCGTACCTGCTATCTCCACCATTATCAGTAATGATATCGGAGTACATATTTGCTAGAAGAAAAAATCACATTAGTATTGTGTTAGAGAAGAGGTGATACCATATTCCCTTTGCATACCAATATGATATTCATCGTGGTTAGGAGGTTAGTAAAAAGTGACATGTCTTGTGAATGTGGGTGGATGTTAAGAGGTTAGTGGTTTTCCTAGATGCATGCTTGAGATGTGCAAAGTACTCAAAATGCATCTAATCAGTGAAGGTATCTATGCTTGTTGGGTCAGAGGGTTTATTACAAGGTTTGACTTTCTAGACTTCTCTTATGGGATTACATATTTTTTGTTTTTGATGAGATTTAAGGATATCTGGGGTAGCTCAACCTGAATATGGGACTTTTTAGGTAACCGTGTCCAAGTAACTCTAGGTGTAGTTTTGTGTTTTGGTGTGGTGATAACAAACTTCATCGTAGATGTTGGTGGGGTGAGTGTCTCTTAGCACTGATTTAACCCTAGGCATTTATGCCTTAGGCACCCAGACTTGTCTTGCATTGGGGTCAGCCTTCATTGAATACTTACGTATCAAAATAGAAATACTTTTTTGAGGTTGGCTTTTGGAATATGTAGTTGTTGTTGTCTTTGACTATGTCTTTCATCTGGTACCTTCTTATGGCCTTGCTAAGGGAGTAGAGGGTTGCTCACTCTCACACCTCCAGATTTATTTCACTCCTTTAGCTTCTCTATTTTTGAACAATTTCTGAGTATAAGATTTTGTTTTCTGCTTCATCTACTTCTTGGGTTTCTTGGCTTGTTTTCCCTCGACCATCTTTGGAAAAGAAGGGAGTTCCATGTTGATTTATGCCACTCCTTCTTGAATTGAATTGTTGTGCATCATAGAACTTTGAACAAGAACATCATCTTTATTGTCATGTGTACACCTAGAAGGACCAGGAGTTGGTGCCTTTCCTAGTTCATTGAATTGGCAACTTACTAGTTCAAATGTGATCCTTTACTAGTTCTCCCAAACCTGAAGAACTTCACTTCTTAGGTTTAAGCTGACCGAATGGTCACAGATCCAATCTTGGCCCAAGATAAGAGGTTTCGTGAGGTCCTCATCCTAGCACACTAGCATTTTGACTGTCATTTAGACATCCTAAATGGAAATGGGAAGTTTTGCCTTGCCCAGGCAAGGGTCCCAACCCTATGAGATAAGCTTAAATAGGATTGATGCTTAATTGTAAGACTTGGCAGTAAGATAGTCTAACTACACTAATGGTAGTCCCTGAGTCAATCAAGGCTTTTATCATTTTCACATTCTTACCTTGTCCTACTTATAAGGTCAGAAAAGGAAGTCTATTGATTATTCTATGATGGTTAATCATCGTAGTCTGGCACATGTGCATGTGATATCTTGGTGCCTCATGAATGTCTTGCCTAGGTTGATCTTTATCTTGTCTTTTTAACTTCATATGTTGGATGCATTCTAAGGCTTTTGCCTGAGCTTCTTCTCGTATTCTTCTTTCTTCTTCTTTAAGCTTGGTTTGCTTTTCTCCTTTCTTCTTAGTTAGGCATAAGGTCTCCTCATTTTTTTATCTTTCCTCTCTGTGAATTTTGACTTCTATCAAATAGAGGTATTCTTCCTCTAAAGCACAGAAGGGATCCATGAGGATGGACTCTTCATCTTCATCACTATGTTCCTTGGGTTCACTCATATGAGGTTCACACTCTTCAATAACAGAATCATACATGATTGGTTCTATCCTAAAAACTAAATTGTCATAGCCATCTTTGTCAGAATGGGGAGTCCATTGTTCCTCATTGACTATTATGCCCATGAAGGCTAGAATTTTGGCCCAACCATGAAGTTCAAATTCTTCATCCAGAAATACTTTAGGTGTATATGCTAGATCTTGGATTGTTCTAGGGTTCTCTTGAGTGCCTACTTCTTTGTTGGTAACTCTTTTCGCTTCCTCTACTACAACTTTACACATCCATAAGTGGGTGTCTTCATGCATCCAAGAGGATCTTGACCCTATGGAATGCATTGACTTTGTGTCCTCTCCTCCTCTATGGACGGGGTTCCATTGTAAAAGGGGTACATCTCTATGAGATTATTCCTTGAGGTTGACTTTAGTGGTAACTCTTGGATGTTGTAGGTACAAAGAATCGGTTCCCCAATCTTGCACTATCTACAACTATCGCATGAATGGTCCACGCAAAATCATCTCATACATCGGTTCCCCAATCTTGCACTATCTACAACTATCGCATGAATGGTCCACGCAAAATCATCGCAAAATCATCTCATAGACATGGTTCTTGCTAAAATGACATATGGAAAGTGTGTGAACTAAACACCACAAGTGGTGAGAGATATGCCTTCTAACAATTCTAGGGGCTTCTTGATATGATCATCTACCATTTGGAACTTCATTCCCATTAGCCTGAGTGCCGGCTTGCCCCAAGGCTTCTATAAGGAGGTGATAGCAATGGCAACTCTTGCACCTAAGTCCAATATTGTTTTCATTGTGTAGTCCTGATGAGTGATGGAGAGATAGGTATTTCCTTCTTCTCATTCTTGCATATCTCCTATCTTGTCTGAGGGTATCTTGGGAACTGTTTTATGTGATCCTACCTAGGAATGAGTTCTAACTACTTTTGGCATTTGGTTAGCCATGTATTTCGATAGTTTTGGTTTTTCACTCTTAATAGCTCCTCTAAGGTGAGATGACACTACACCTTAGTATTCTTTACCAAGTCCACATTCCTAGGTATAATTGACCTCGTTTCTTACCATGATGGTGGGGGCTCTCATCTGAATATGCTTAGACTCCCATGGGCCTGTGAACTGAGGAAAATCCTCTAGGGAATTAGAATCAAATTCTAACCATTCACTAGGTTGCACATCTTCTTTCTCTCCATAAGTAAAGGGAATGTCTCGAGGAAATTGATCTTGAAGATCATCTATTAGCTCAATGGGTGTAGGATTCTTGCCATGCTTGGCTCATTTCTCCTCTTGAATCTCTCTTAAGAACTCTTGTGAGTATTGATTCATTGAGAGAGGGATTTTGAGGTTTGTGGAATTAGGAACATAAGCTTCCTTAGGAGGCAAGCTTATTCTTTCACTTCCTTGGTTACTTATCTTTGATGTAGTTGCCTTTCCTAATTTGGCTAATATCGTCTCTAGTCTCTCTAGTAGTCCAAAATGTAATTGTGCCTTGGCTGAGTTAGTGCAACTAAAAGGAAACTAGCCTCTTGGGAACCAAATCCCAAGTATGGTTTTCCTAAAGTGCTTCAACTTCTTCCTGTGTCGCTCCTCTCCATTCCTTCTTCTCTTTTGATTCTTCAAATGAAGAAGGTTCTTTTGTCATAGAGTCTTTAGTGATGTACATAGAATGGTTGGTGACTAGTGATGTTATAGCCATACATTATTGGCTTTTTACTCTCCCTTTGAGATCTTCTCAGTGCTTGGTTGGAGGACTCTGGAATGTCTTCCAATTGCTTGAACTTGGTCTTGCCTTTTGACTTCCAAGCCTTGAAGTCAATCTGCTCTTCATCCTCTGAATTGACATCTTCTGGTACTTGTTGGTCTTCTTGAGTGAGAGTTGGAAAATATCTTTCCAAATCATAAGGTAACTTGATCTTCCTACAATCATCTTCAAACCATGAATCATTTTAATCAAACACTATATCCCTACTAACTGTAAACCCTTTATTAGTGGGATTGTACAGCCTAGAACCCTTTTGGTTTTGGTCGTAGCCAATGAAGATACACTTTTCAGCTTTTGGATCAAGCTTCCCTCTAATTTGTGAAGGTATATGTGCATAAGCAATGCACCCAAAGATTTTACAATGGTCCAATGAGGGTCTCCTACCATTCCATGCTTCATATGGTGCCATTCCATCCAAGGATTTGGATGGGATCCTATTAACCAAGTATGTGGTTGTGGGAACAACCTCTACCCATAG
This sequence comes from Ceratopteris richardii, assembly GCA_020310875.1. NCBI lineage: Eukaryota > Viridiplantae > Streptophyta > Polypodiopsida > Polypodiales > Pteridaceae > Ceratopteris > Ceratopteris richardii. The sequence continues at coordinate 195,388,749 of CM035412.1, forward strand.
GTAATTGGGAAGTTTCTTCTCATTCAACATTGACCTTGCATCTTCCACTATCAATTTGTTCCTCCTCTCTACCACTCCATTTAGTTCAAGAGTATATCTTGTTGTGACTTCTCTCATTATACCTCTCTCCTGTAAGAATGAATCAAATTCATGTGAAAAATACTCACCACCTCCATTAGATCTGATCCTCTTCAAGCTTCTACCTGTCAGGTTCTCAACCAATGCCAAATACTTTTTTAAGCATGTAAATAATTCATCCTTATGCTTCATGAAGTAAAGTATTGTCCATCTATTGTAAACATCTATAAATGAAACATAGTACCTTGAACCTGAGATTGATGGTTCTCTGCTAGGACCCCACACATCAATGTGCACAAGCTCCAAGTAGTCTTCATACATGTACCCTTTTCTATTGAATGGTTGCCTGTGAGCTTTGCCAAATTGGCATGCTCCACATTTGTATATCAGGTTTTTCTTGGACACATGCCAAGAACACTCTGATCCCTGCATATTTGTTTTAGTGTTCTTTCTCCTATATGACCCAGCCTTTTATGCCATATCTAGTTCAATTAGGATTTGTTCTTTGTAATTGAAAAGTGCAATGTTTCTGGTGTCTTCAATCTCAAATGTAAAGAGTCTACCAGATTTCTCACCTTTTGCAATCCTTTTGAAGCCTTTTTGGGGGTCTTCCACATAAGCTCCATGCCTTGTGAATCTAACTTGTAACCCTTTCTCAACAATCTTTCCAACACTGATTAGGTTTTTACTTATGGTTGACACATAAAAAACCTTACTTAAGAGGTTCATGTTACCATCATAAGCATTGACATTTCCAATTTTCTTAATAGAGTGTCTAGTATCATCACATGTCTCCACTTAGTGCTTCCCTTTACGTTCTTCAAGATCAGATAGCAATGTTATAGTTCAAACCACATGATTGGAGCAACCAGAATCAATGTAGAAAATGTGTTCATCATCTTTACCTTGCTTTGATGTCATGTTCATGATCAATAATGAATCCTCTTGGTCTCTGTGTATTTGTTATAATCTCTTCTTCCTTTGAAACCCCCTTGATAATTGTTGTTGTTGTAGCCTTGGTTTTAGTTCTAATGATAATTACTTCAACCATTGTTGAACCCACCTCTAGATTGTCCATAGCTCCCTCTATGGAAGCCTCTTCCCCTTTGATTCCTTGTGTCCTTGAAGCATTCTTCTGTGGCATGGTTGGTTAGGACACAAATGTTGCAAGGTGGAGTGTTGTAGGATCTCCCCCTGCCTTGCTTTGCTCCTCTGCTCCTTCCTCTAGTACCTCTTCCTATACCTGTGAAGTTCACTTGAGAGGTGCTAGCCTCTTCTTCATTCTTTTTGCTCTTACCTTTATGCTTGTTTTTATTTCTATCTGTATAAAGGGTAGACGATTGGTTACCTCGAGAGTTGTCACCATTCTTAATGAGCTTTGTCTCATGGGTGAAGAGTTTCCCCATCAAGGTGTTGAGGTCAGGTATCTACATATCCATATAAAGGTCCATTACTATGGTGAAGGACTCCCACTTATCATCATCTTTGATGCCATTTATGATCTGCCGTACTATATGTTCTTCTTTTATCTCCTCTCCAATGCTTGCAAGGTGGTCAGCCACATCCTTCATCTTGGTCACATAATCAGCTACACTTTATTTTGGTTGCCTTTTTTGAGTTGTAAATTCCATCCATAGATGGTTCTTCCTAGCTCTTGTATTTGATGAGAAATATGAGGAGAGTACTTCCCAAATCTCTTGGGAGGTCTTGCAATTCCTAATGTGAGGCAATAAGAAATTAGATATTGATTTAAGTAGATAAGACCTTGCAAGAGCATCGTTTTCACACCATGTGGTCAGCCTTTCTTGTTCTTCCCTTGTGGGTTGATGTTTTCTCCTTAATGTTGGCATCCCTTCATCTCCTGAGATGTATCCATATAGACTTCTTCCCTGGAGGTAGGCTTGCATCCTTAGTGACCATGCTGGGTAGTTTCTTCTGTCCAATTTTTCAATGAATGATGGAAATCCATCTCTCACCTTGCTTGTTGCTGCTCTGATTCCACTATTGGAGGAGATGGTGGATAGTCTTTAGAGATGAAGTGGTGCAGCAACAACCTGCTTCACACCAGTCAAGAACAAGTGGTGGAGAGTGTAGTGGGCTTCTTTCTCTTCCTAATGATCACAAATAATCACCTATGTGCTTTGGAACATGATCCACTAATCAATGGATCAAAACAAATGAGTAGGAAAAAGCTATTCAAAAACTGTAAAAGGAGCTAGAAAGCTCATTTTTGAGGCATGCAAATTGGGAATTGAAGTGAAAAAGAGCTTGTAATCTTGTTTTGTGATATTCAAAGATTCCATTGCTCCATCTCTTCATCTTGCCTTGTGTGCACATGTGTGTGTATGTGTTTGCATGCTAGTGTGCTTCTCACTCATGAACTTGTGCATTTGACTTGCTCATGGTCATCATAACCTCCTGACATCATCCCGGATTGATCACTTTGTTATTGCTTCTGCTTTTCAATGAGCCTTTGTGATCTTCTTGGTTGGTTTGAAGTACTTGCCTCTAAGTTGTGTTTGGAAAAGACTATGTCCCCCTCTGAAGTGTAGATGGGTGGACTAAAACTTGCACTTGGATATTTAGTTGAGTATGTTGAAGCTTCATTAAATATTACATATTTTGAGTGATGAAGTCATTCTCTAGATCATATAATATATAGGTTTTAGATTGTTTGCTATAGCCAATAAAGATGTGCTTCTTAGACTTGGATTGTAACTTGCTTTGATCTTCTTTTGGCACATGGAAAAATGTTTCACTACCAAATACTTGAAAGTAATTGACATTAGGGTTTCTTCCATAGTAGACTTCAAAGGGTGTCTTGTTGTTCAATGCACTAGTGAAGCCTCAATTGAGTATGTACACTGTAGTGTGCATTGATTCTACCCAAAACTTGAAGGTTAATTCTCTGTTGTTAAGCATTGTTCACACCACATCACACTTCAAATCTTTCTCTTAGCTACTCCATTCTGGGATGGAGTGCGAGCTTGAATGACTTTTCTCATTATCCCTTTTTGCTTTAAGAAATTGTCGAAGTCGTGATTGATAAATTCACCACTACCATCTGATCTAATAGTCTTGATTGTCTTGGACGCTTCAATCTCAACTTGAGTGGCCCATTCTTGAAACTTAGAGAAGGTGTCTGCCTTCAACTTCAAGAAATATACCCAAATTTATCTAGAGTGGTCATCTACTAGAAGAAGTAAGTAGATTGATCCAGTAAAGGAAGGGGTATTCATAGGTCCACAGAGATCCATGTGGACTAGGGCTAAAGGGTTCTTGGCTTATGTGGAAGCCTCTGTTAGCAGCCGGTGTGGTCGGGCTATTCTTTGTAATTTCGACTTTTGTAATAATGGAGATGTCAAGAGTTTCCGGAACAACGGAGGTTTGGAACGGTATAAGGTTCATCCGTACTTTTTATGAAATGTGGAGACGGGGCATCAACGGGTTCTTCCGGATTCCAGACTTGACAATTACAAAAATGTTGATACGCAGAGTAGTGAAGAAAGTGGATATACAGAGCGGGGAACCATTGTAACTACACTGATATAATGAAATTACCACTATATTTATGAAACAGATGTCTTTTGTACTGTGTAGCTAATGATTCCGAACTATTTATAAATGGTTTATCTACACTAACTCATAGTGAAGTATGGAATAGAAACGCATGTTTACAAATAGTAATATTTGTGAATCCCCATTCCCGAACCTATTACTTGGGTATTGTTAGTCTTACGGCGAGCAGTGGCCAAACATTGGTGACCATGATGGGATGGGGTTCTAGCTAAGGAAGTACTATCACAAGTTTCATGCCGTTGCAGAGCGAAAAGGAGTATCACGCAACAAATTACCATCATGAACATTTAGAGGAATTTGTTCAACAGATTGTAGAAGGTTTAAAGGATCTTCCTCTTTTAGAGGTAGTGAACATCCCAGAGGAATTGACATACAGGGTAGAACAAGGAGTCATCCCCCCCCCCCCCCCCCGATTACTACAGGATTGGGTAACTGAGTGGAAGGAAGAGAAGCTAGTGAAAACAGCGAGACACAGGGAAGGTAAAAAGACCCGACCAACAAAACCTCCCAAAGGAAGAAAAATACCTTTAGGAAGAAGGTTCCAACGGTGGAACTCAGTCCCACTCCCCAGACTTGAATCTAGCTCTCATTCTAGTGTCGCAATCCGAATTGTCGGATCCGATGGCACAACGATATCAACTGCCAAGATTGAATTATACACACTTTTTTGGTAAAGTAGGGGAAGATCCCGATGTGCATATACGAATATTTGAATGCTCTTCAAGATCAGAAATGAGAGCTACATTGTCTGCTACATGGTTTGAATCTTCTTGATCCTCTGTACAGTTGTTGAAGTCTTTCCTTGATTTGTATCCTCCTTGAAAATTTTTGTTGTAATTGTTTTTATAGCCATGTTTGTATCCTTGATTATGGTTGTATCTTCCTCTTGATTGTGAGTATCCACCTCTTTGAAATCATCTTCCTCTCTAGTTCTTGAAGTTCCTATAGCACTCATCTGTTGTGTGATTAGACAGTCCACATATGTTGCATGGGAAAGGGTTGAAAGGTCTCCCCCTACCTTGCTTACCTCCTCTACCCCTTCCTCTTGAATTCCTACCTCTCCTTGCATAGTTAGCTTGAGAATTAGTACCTTGATCTTCAACTTTCTTGCTCTTTCTTTTATCCTTAGACTTTCCTTTATCTGTATATAGGGAAGACGAATTGTTACCTCTTGATGGTTCACCATTTTTGTTGAGCTTGGCTTCATGGGTAAAGAGTTGTCCCATGAGAGTGGTAAGATCAGGGATTTGCATATCCATATAAAGATCCATACCAATTGTGAAAGATTCCCACTTATCATCTGCTTTGATGCCATTGATTATCTGTCTCACTATTTTCTCTTCTTCAATCTCCTCTCCTATGCTTGCCAATTGATCAGCCACATCCTTTACCTTCGTCACATATTCTGAAACATTATGCTTAGGTTATTTCCTTTGAATAGTAAACTCAATCCATAATTGATTTTTTCTAGCTCTTGTATTGGAAGAAAAATATGAAGATAGAGTATCCCAAGTCTCTTGGGAAGTTTTGCAATTCCTAATGTGAGGAAGATGGAAGTCACAAATAGAGTTAAGTAGATATGACCTGGCTAAAGTATCTTTGGCACACAATGAGTTGAGTCTTTCTAGCTCCTCCCTTGTAGGTTGACCTTTGCTTCTGAATATGGGCATCTCGTCATCTCCTGATATGTATCCATAGAGACTCCTTCCTTGTAGATAGGTCTTCATCCTCAAGGACCATGCCAGATAATTATTCATGTCCAATTTATCAATGAAAGAAAAGAAACCATCTCCCATTTTACCTCAACTTGCTCTAATACCACTGTTCAAAGAGATGGATGGATACCTCAAGGAAAGAAGGTGGTACTACTAAAACATGCTCCCTAATACACTTCAGGGTTATGTAGTAGGCCCTTTTACCTTGCAAATGAGACCAAGAAAGTACCTATGTACTTTGGAGTTGATGCTTGAAACAATTGAATCAAAACTTACTAATTCGTGAATAGCTAGTGTCACAAAACTTGCTATTTAAGTCTATATACTTGCTGATTCTTTTGCTCAGTGCTCACAGTACAGTAATAATTGATGAAATTACTTTTGAGAGAATTCATACAGCTTAGATAGCTAATGGTTGCAAGTTGAATCGTCTGCAATGATAAACTATGTTATGAGAAATGAGTTTAGCAATCCAAAGCTTACCCCTAATTTTTTAGGGACTAACCAGTAGATGACTAGTGATCACTTTGATGGGGAATTGTCCCAGGTGGCTGAACCAAATGCTTTGAGATTTTGATAGCAAAAAGTGGACTTCAAGCTAATTCCAACAAGCTGAAGCTCATGCAAAATGATTGAGAACTCACTGAGATATGACTAGAGAATATTTATTGTTTTGAGTAGTTATAGTAGAGAAGTAGATAGAGATGTTCAATCATCTATATGTATTATAAAACATGGTTGTACAAGATCATTGGCATAGAAATGATGCTCAATGATGATGGACTGAGTGAGCTATGGTGTAAGCTACTCAAGTCCTACAAATGATCAAGAAGAGAGCTCTCAATGAGGCACTATGTCCATGGGTTTTTACAAGCCTTTTTATAAGAATTTTTCTTTCAAGTTTGAATTTGAATTTCTAACTTGGTTCCAACTAAGAGTGATTCCTTTAATTTAGGAGTTATTCCATCGAATGAGATTTGTAGCTCAAACTTCTCCTAACGCCACAAGATATAAGGTTTTACAAGATTCTCTCAAGGTATAAACCTTTTACAATGGTAAATGATCAAGTAATTACAAGATACGGTTCATATGAATCATTAAATACTTTCATATATAGTCTTCCATGCTAAGCCAAATGTGAAGGCTTGGACATTTGCACCAACATCTCCCCCTCAATCCAAACATCTTGGCTTGCATAGCCTCATCAATCCTCTTGAATATCCTGTAATCCAATCATGGTTTTGAACCTACAAAGTTTAGTACCATCAAGTGGTTTGGTTAACAAATCAGCACACTACATATTTGTAGATACATATGCTAGTTGAATCTCTTTGCTTAAGAGTTTCTCTCTAACATACTGATAGTGCACTTCTATATGCTTGGTTCTTGCATGATAAATAGGATTGACTGCAAGATGCAAAGAACTAGTGTTATCACCAAAGATCATTGGTGAATGAGTGTGAAGTCCCAAATCTGAATAGAGCAATATAATCCAAATAGCTTCTTGTGTAGCATTTGCTAATCCCGTGTATTCAGCTTCTATTGAAGATAGAGCAACAGCTGATTGCTTTTCAGAAGACCATGAGATGGGCTTATCTCCTGCAAAAGATAAATATCCAGAAGTACTTCTTCTGTCATCCTTACATCCTCCCCAATCTGCATCAGAGTACAATTTTATATCCAAGTCTGATGTGTATGGGAAGTAAAGATCTTGATTTTGAGTACCTTTGAGGTACTTCAAAATTTTTTTAGCAGCTTCCAAGTGAGGGGCTCTAGGTTTATGCATGAATTGACTCAAAACACTTACTCCATAACATATGTCAATCCTTGTTAATGTTGCATAGTTTAGACTCCCAACTATGCTTTGATAACCTGCAATGTCTTCAAGCAAATCACCTTCATGAGCATTGAAGTTATGATTTACCTCCATGGGGGTGCTAGCTACCTTTGCATTCTCCAAGTGGAACTTCTTCAACATATCTTGCACATATTTCTTTTGAGTGATGTAGATTCCATAGTTAGTATATACCAACTCAAGTCCGAGAAAATATTTCAGACGCCCCAGTTCACTGAGCTTAAACTCCTGCATCATCTGGTTTTTTATTTGTTTAATGCCATTGGCATCACTACCTGTAAGAATGACGTCATCAACATAGACACATAAATATATCATTTCTGAATTACTCCCCTTGACAAATAGAGAAGAATCTACCTTTCTCATCATGAATCCTTGGTCTTGAAGATAGGTTGTTAACCTATGGTTCCATGCCCTAGGTGCCTACTTTAAGTCATAAAGAGCTTTGTTCAATTTGCATACATGAATTACCTTGTTTGGATCTTTTATAACCAGGAGGTTGAGCCATGTAAACCTCCTCTAAAATCCATCCATTGAGAAAAACATTTTTCACATCTAGTTGATACATATTCCAATTTCTAGATGTAGCTACACTTACCAATACTATGATGGTTGGCATCTTAGTCACACGTGAAAAAGTTTCTTCGTAATCTACTCCTTTGGTTTGTGCAAAACTCTTAGCCACAAGCCTAGCTTTGTATCTAATTATGGATCCATATGAGTTCCTAGAACCAATTACCTTCATTGATGCTTTTTTGGGTACTAGATCCCAAGTGTTATTCTCTTGGAGTGCTTCTATTTCTTCATCCATATCCTCCTTCCATTCTTCTTTGGTACTTGCTTCTTCATATGAAGAGGGTTCGTCAAGCGATGAATCCTTAGCAAGATAAATAGAATGCTTAATTACTAATGAAGTATCATACCCATATCTAATTGGATTCTTACTCTCTCTTTGAGATCCCCTTAAGGCTTGGTTGGATGATTCAGGTCTATCTTCCAACCTCTTCATGTTAACCTTGCCTTTTGATTTCCATGCTTTAAATTCTTCCAAGTTGATGGTGTCCTCATCATCTGATTTGATGTCTTCAATTATGCTTGGCTCCTCCTTGGTGAGGCTTGGAAATTCTTCTTCCAAGTCATATGGCAATTTGACCTTCCTGCATTCACTTTCAAACCAAGAATCATTCTCATCAAACACAACATCTCTAATGACCATAAATCCTTTGTTGGATGGATTATAAAACCTGTATCCTTTTTTATTTATAGCATACCCTATGAGAATGCATTTCTCTGCCTTAGGGTCTAACTTACCTCTGATTTGAGATGGAACATGCACATAAACAACACAACCAAATATTCTGCAATGTTCAAGTGATGGTCTCTTACCATGCCATGCCTCATAGGGGGTCATCACTGTGTACTCAAGTCAAGAAGACTCAAGGACTTGTGCCAATGAGACTGTACCTCGTTTGCAACACAAGTGCGTATAGTGGGAAATTAACACACATTTAAATGTCAATCCGATCGAACGACCTGACCAAGTGTATGAGGACATGTGCACTCATGATGGAAAATGAAGTGGCTCAACTGTTATGCATGAGAAAAGACTAATCCACCTCTCAAACTCACTGAAAAACTGAAAGTGTCTGCCGCGATACCTCTTGCAGCAGTTTTAAGAAAATCAAGGATTTCTCCCAGCTCTAAACTCTGAATATAGTTAGTAGGTACTCGTTTTGAAGTTCTCGATGAGACGCATCTATTGGAAGTGGTTTCACTCGATTCTGACAACCTTGCTTCAAGTTATGCCCAAAATAGTGAATAGCGGGAAGCACCCACACTCACGCCACAACTCCTACAAGCTCAGACACACACTACAGTAGCTCAAAAACAGTGGGGAGGGGTAGACAACAGTCCTACACACACATTCCAAGCATTACACACACATACAAGATCAAAGAGAAGATGGAAATCTGCAAGAAAGAGGCAAATTCGAAATTTTGCAAAGCTCCTTCTTCACAATGACAAAAAGTCTCTACAAAGAGTCACAAAGTGACTTATATACATGTGCCCTAAGTTTGGTCCTTTCACATAAGAGACTGGCACTTTATTACTAAAAAGTGAATTTCCTACTAATTTACAAGGGATATTTCACAGCAAGTTGGGATTATGCATCTAGAGGACTCCTCTATTGCATTTACATGGCTTTGAGGGAATTCTCTAATACCTCGAAGAAGAAAAATTATGCCCATTAATTTGAAAATTTTGGGGCTCTTCTCTTGTGCTCCTTTGCTCTGCAACACTCTCCCCCTCTTTGTCTCTGTCGTCCCTTGACAGGCTTTACTTCTTGTCTTCAGCTTGTTTAAGAGGTCTGAATGCACGCACCCATCGGTCGAAGCAACAACAAGGACTGTCAGAGAATTTGTTATTTTATCCGATGTAAGTCCTTTGCTTCTGTTTTCCCCTTGATATCCCGTACATCACAAATCTGGGTTGCTGCATCTAGTCGGGCTATCACGCACGCCACCAGTGACTAGGAATGTGCTGTCCTTAGTCACCTCTTTCTAGCTGTTGGTCTTCTGATTTGTCCTGGTTGCACACATCTGACCCGGTTGTATTGTTCTGAGCCTGTTTACTTTGTTGACAACGCGCGCTATCAGCGAAAGGATTATTACCTGCCAAATATTGTCTTGCACTTCTTCATGTATGGTTTCTGGCCCTGGTCCGTCCTTCCCATGAAATGTCCTGGTTCTGATTGATCTTTAAATCCAATTCTCAGGACCTGGATGATTCGCGTTGTTGCCTGATGCATGCCCCTGCGGGGCTTTGGGTAGAGGGTGGTTCTTCTGTATTATGCTCTTCATTCTTTATTGAGCCATTTTCGACTTTGATCTTCTTCTTCTTCTTTTCTTGCTTGATTCCCCTTCCACACGTCCCTCCTCCTGAACTCTGTCGTCCTCGATAGGCTTTTTGTGGTGACGTGTGTAAGTCTCATAAGTTGACTTCACTCCATCCTCTAGTGCTTGTCTATGATCCGCAAAAAAACTCGTCTCATAAGCGACCAGACGTGCATTAAGGTTCGAAGTCATTTTGACAAAAATTTCTGAATCTATTTCGAAGAAGCCAGTGAAAAATGCTTCTTCGAAAGTTTGCATATATGTTGATGGCAAGAACATAATTCGAGAATAATATGCCATAAGTGTTTAGGGGCTTGGAATAGTAGATAGATAAAAAATGAGTGCTTTGGATCCTTGCGTAATGCCGATGAAATTCAAAAAAGTATATTTTGCGTGCTGGAAGACTTTGATTACTGTTAGTAGCAATATTTTATTGGTCATTTTAACTGCTAAGTCTGGGACCGTAGCGTATCTGGCAATCCAAAATTCCATTGTTTTTACCATATACTCTTCCATTGGTAGGTAGTTATGAGGCGGACTAGGTAACAATGGGTAATTCAGCCATTGATTATTGATGCTTCCCTCGCGCTGTCCTTCCCAAAATTGCGACCAGGAGCGTCTGCGGGGTACTGGGCAAAAAGATGGGTTTACCTGAAGCACATATGGTGATGCTTTCCACTGTACCCGCAGTGTTGGACTCTTTTCCAAAACTTTGCGTCTCCAAATGGGATCATCCTTCTCAAATTCTTCTTGGGTATACGTGAATGTATCTTGGCTGAAGTGGAGATTGTGGTCCGGATCTTTATTTGTCGTAGTCTTTATATAGTGTCGCGTTTGTTCTTTAAGCAGGCCATAGTGTACACTGAAAGGCTTCAAAATCTGGTCCAAGTTTTTGCTTTCTATCTTAGCTTCCTTCATTACTTGAAGGATTTGATCTTCAAATTCAGCCATAAGCTGGGACACCAGTAGTGCCCTTTCCGGTCGATTCAGTTCTGCAATGTTTCGATTGTTATGCTCAATGTGGACCTCCTGTGCCTCCCTTATTGGTGAATGATATGAGGGGGGAGAGAGAGGACGTACCTCAATCTCCACAGTAGCCTCTGCGGATTTTGGAACTACTGATGTCCCCTCACTTGTTTGTTGCGCTAATTGCTCTTGAAGCTGTTTTATCAATTCATCTTTCTGCTTTATTCTTCAGTAGCCTGTGCAATAGTATCCTTGTGTTTGAGAAGTTATTTCGCAACGATATCAAGATGATCTGTGTCTTCTTTACATTGCAGGAGATAACGATTCTCAGCTTTTTTCCATTTAGTTCTAAGAGCTGCAGTGTCATCCATGTACCTCTTTTCCCATTCGGCAATGGTGAGTTGCTCCTTCTTGAGCTGATCTTCATACTTAGCTATCTTTGTCTCCAATTCTTTGATATCTTTTTCTGGTCTTTCTTGAACGTCCATTGGCTGATCACTGAGAAGGGCGGTCATGAGCTCTTTATTTTGATTTCTTAAGTTTTCTGCTTCCTCCATGTATACCTTGATCTGTGATTCCAGTATTTTGCTCCTGGCAGTCATTCGTGCCTTCTCAGCCTTGCTAGCTTCATATTTTGTTTGTACTTCTTGCAGTTGTGCTTTTAATCTTTCGTTTTCTGACATTAAATCATTGCACTACTTTTTTGCTTCTTGGACTTCTTTTTCTTTGTTTCTGATGTGCTCTCTTTCTAATTTCAATTCTGCCGAAAGATCCTTACTCTTTTCTTGAAGCTCGTTCTTGTCCTGCATTGCTTGATCATAGTCTTCATCGGCCTCAAGCATTAGTTGTTGTGTGTCTAGTGCGGTTTCGATCATATCTTGTACGACAGGCTTGAGTTGGGCAATGTCAACATTCAACCAAGTCCTTGGTATGCTCGGAGCTTCGCCGGTTTGCACATCTTTTCCTTGCTCCACATGGATTGTTTCGTTGTGTGGTTGTCTAACTTGTAGGTGTACTTGTGGTTCGTTTTCTTCTTTATCCATATCAATAGCTTTTGTGGCACTCCCTTGAAATGTGACATCCATGGGGGAGGGTTTTGCCACGACCCTTATTGGTGTGAAGGGTTCGTCTTTCTTGACTGTCTCATCTTGACATTCTTTCTTTGGCATCTTTATGGATATCTCGCACGGGGGTGTGGCCTCCTTGATATGAATAGTGGAGGTCTCATTAATTTTTATTACATGCGTATCGTCTTTGTTGGCGGTTATGCCCTTGGTGTTGAGCTCTTGGTGGGTAGAGTTGTTTTCCACTTTTAGGTCCTCTTCTTCATTGTAATCTACTGCATTTAATTCCACCCATTGTCCATCATCCTTTGATTCACTTTGAATATCCACATTTAATAATGAGGCGTCGGGTTCTTCTTGTGCATCCGAGGATGAGCTTGAATTGTCCAACCCTATCTCTTGATAGCGATGGACTTTGGTGAGCTTCCTTTTTGCCTCTATCTCTTGTTGAGTTTGCTGATAATGATGCCCTTGTATAGGTAAATTGACTTGTCCTTCTGTATATCGGTGCGTTTCTTCTAGGGACCTATTTAAGTCTTCCACTGTAATTGTTCTTTGCTCTTCAATTGTTGTCTTCGGAAGTAAGTGTGTTCTTTTGGTGGCTGGAACTTCCTCTTCTGCTTGCTTGACTTCCCTGAGTCTCTTCGTGCCTCTCATTCTGGGTTGAAAGCTAGTTTCTGCCTCTCCCACAATCTTGACTCCTCTTTTCTTTGTAGAAACAGTGGCAACTTTTGCATACTTTGCCATGGCAGTTGATGATGGCATTTCTTGCAGGTGCTCTCGAATACCTAAAGTGTGGTAGATCAATATCGTCAGAGCCACACTGCCATTGAGGAACTTTTTAATATTCCATTGCTTTTTTGCTTCAAATAACCTTTCTTGGATGTAAGGAGTCAGATTAATCTGATTACCAATCTGCTTAATGGCGTGTGAGAGCAGTTGAACAATAATCTTTTGAGGGGCCGTGTACCGATGCATATTCGGGAAGCAGAAGTGTTGGTGAATAAGCCTTACTTCCTCTTCTATGTCCACCCTGTTAATGTCTGTGAATGTTCTGGTCTTTGTGCCGCAACTCTCTTCTTTTACCACGGTAGTTCCATCCTTTTCCCATCCAAAGGCTTCTTTAACCAAGTCATGCGTAAATTGGATGACTACCCATTCACCTATTTTATCCATCACTCTAGCCTCATGTACCATTGGATCATGCAGTGCTGGCTGTAAGGTATTAATGACTTGAGTGCATCTTTGAAAGTCGGGCTTATAGATTGGCAGTTCAAAATATTTGTGTATGCCCGCTCTCTTCATGGTGTCTATGATAGACGGGAGTCCATGTAGTACTCGAAAATCCTGGGACATGATTAGAAATTGATGATCTGTATCCATGATTTTGATAGTCGCCAGGAAGAGATACTCCCCAGCCGATTGATCTTCTTGAAACCAGTGTCCCTTTGCCTTGGTGATACTCTAGAGTGGAAATTCCAATACTTCCTCTTGTACTGTTGCTTCAGAATCTTCAGAAGCCATCTACACTTGCAAGGAAAAGTGCATTAGCTTCAAAGGAAAGCATGACGCTGTGTAGTGCATTGTAGTGATTTGTCGTTGTTCCATCACTCTGTTTCCCATGGTTCTATAAGTGAGATCTCTTACCACATCCTTTTATTTCTTATCCTGAAAGAAAACAAACGTTAGTATAGCCGAAGCATTTATTTATGTACATAATATGTCCATTCCTAAGAGAGTTGAAGCTATGATCTAATCTCCATTGGAGAATGTGCACCATTAATTTTGTCATGTGCATCATGTGTTGAATGCTTGGCCTTGTACTGTGGCCCTACTATGCATACTTTAGGTGCATCCGTTGCTTTATGAGTGCAATTGGCGTATCCCTTGTTCCGATGGTCCACCCCTTGCTGTCGCTTGGGTTTCCAAATCCATTTCATGGGCGCTTGGATAGGTAGATTTCTTTCTTTGATTTCTCGAGCTTCCTTTGTTTGTTTTGTTTCCTCTATCGTCCTAGTGATAGAGGTGTTTCCTTTCCTGTTTCTCGGATGACTGTGTTTTGGCTTCATCATTCGCCTTTTCCGATGTAATGCTTCCTCCTGAGTGCTTATCTCCAACTTGGCTGCCTGTATTATCTTCTTGGGGATCCATATCTGATGTCGTGCTCTCTGAGCTTCAATCAAAGGCTTGGGTAGCCATACTTGCAAGAGTCCTTTTGGTTTGGACTTCGGTGAAGCTGACTTTTTCATTTCTATTTTCTCCTTATGAGTTGATGCTGACGTCTGCTCTTTCTCCTCCTGATCCTTGCGTACCCATTGGTATTTGGCCGTTCTTTGATGTAAGTATCTGAGTGTTGGATTCCATATTGCTGGTCCTCTTATGCTCCTTTGCTCTGCAACAATCCCATCAAGGGATTTAGAATGTAACCTGTTAATAAGATAAGTGGAAGTAGAAAGACTCTCTACCCACAAGTAATTAGGCAACCTTTTTTCATTTAGCATTGATCTAGCTGCTTCCAAAATCAATCTGTTCCTCCTCTCTGCTACTCCATTTTATTCATGAGTATATCTAGTAGTGATCTGCCTTTTGATACCTTTGTCCTGTAAAAATAATGCATCAAATTCATTAGAGAAGTACTCACCTTCTCCATCTGACCTTATCCTCTTTAGGCTTTTTCCTGTTGATTTTCCACAAGTGGAAGATACTTCTTGAAACAGCTGAACACTTCATCCTTATGTTTCATGAAATACAAGATAGTCCACCTACTGAAATCATCAATAAACGACACATAGTACCTTGAGATTGAAATTGAAGGGTCCTTGCTTGGTCCCCACACATATATGTGGACAAGTTTCAAATAATCCTCATGCATATAGCCTTGCTTTGTAAAGGGTAACATGTGTGATGTTGGTCCCTAGGACTGGTTGTGGCTTATATGGTGCTTGATATTGTTGTTGGTACTGAGGTTGATATTGCTATTGTGGCCTATAATACGGCTGTTGGTATTGGTTCTGGTACCTACCCTGTTGGTAAGGTTGCTGATAAGTTTGTCTATTGTAGGGACAACCTTGAGCCATATGGTTCATGTATTTTCTCTGAATAGTGTAATATGGAGCATTCCTTTCTCACACATTCTGGTTTTTCATTGGAGATATGTTAGCCATGTGGTCCCCTCCGCAAGTATAACATCAGTTCAATGAGATGACCCTTGGTGTTTGTCTATTTTGGACTCCTAGCTTCCTGGCAACTTGCTCAACTATCTCATCTATTTTCATGGAGATTCTTGAAGTATGACTAGTAGAACTGTCAGAATCCTTATATAATTTGGACAGTCCTAACTCCTCACCTATATCTATGCACATTCGCACACACTCTTCTATGGATATAGGCTCTTTCAAGTACACATATGATCTCAACTTTGTGCTTAGTACACCATCTAAAAACAAAGCCACTGGCTGGTGTGGGTAATTCTGATACAAGGCATCTTTCTATGTACTATCTAAACCTTCTTCCTACTAGTCGCACTATTTCTTGGGGTGTCTACTTGAAGCTGTGGATCAAGGATGATGTGTTATGCCTGATACCACTCTTGGAAAATTCTACAATGAATTCATCTAACAGTTGACCTATATCTTGATAGTTGCGATTATTTAGTGGTTGAAACCAAGCTAAGGTAGTGCCCTTGAGAGTCAAACCAAATGCCTCGAACTGGGTGAACAAGTCTTCAACCTGTTCAGCTCTTAACACTTGTTTGAACTCAGCCACATGATCATATGGATCTCTTGTCCTATCAAGGTAGTTCTTCATTTTCTTGACCTCTTGAGAAGGTCTAAGGGTTCTTGGGTGCTCTTGCAGTCTAGGCAATGGAAAATCTTGTTCGTCTCTTTGATGCCTTTGTGCTCTATGTCTCTCTGTTTGGGGTCTTTCGTTTCCAAATTTGCACACACACAAATCCATAGGTGCATTTCAAAAATTCATAGTTTGGTGGACCATCATGATGGGCTCATGCCATCGCAATTGTGTCAAACCATCGCGATTGGCTCACGCCATTGTGATGGATCAACCGAACCATCGCAACGGTCTCACACCATCGCGATGGTTCACTTGAACCATCGCGACGGTCCCTGACCATCGTGACGATCCCATTGACCCCACGCCATCGTGATTGGCCCATGCCATCACGATGACTCCCCTGCCATGTGTCAAGTTAAACCATTACGACGAGACCAGGTATAGCATCACTACACTTTAAAGTTGGACCATCACGATCGGCTCAAGCCATTGTGCCTCGTGACCATCGCGACGGACTCAGGACATTGTGACGGTTGCGTTGATCGTTGACCTATGCCATCACGATTGCTTGCCGATTAGAACATCGCGATGCTTCATTTAGACCATTATGATGCTTCATTTAGACCATCGTGATGCCTCACAACTTTGGACCATCGCGATTGTACTACGCCATCGTGACGGTTCACCTGAGCCATCGCAATGGTCCTAGACGATCGCGATTGTCCCAGACCATCGCGATTGTTCACCCAAAATGAAAAAATTAGGGTTTAATTTTTGGGCAAATTTGAGAAAAAATTTTGGGTGACTAAGCTCATAGGAGACCTCGTAGCTCATATTTAAAGGAAAACTTGTTTGTCAGTTCTCACCCTCGAGGGCCTGAATGCTCATATCTTTTTCATTCGAAGTCCGTTTTTTGAGCTTTATAGCTCATTAGAAAGGATAATTTAAGGTTGACCCATTGTTGGGGCTAGAAAAGAAAGGGGGCATTAAAAAAATTTGGGCAAAGGAAAAGGGGACTTAAAAGGTGTATACATTCAAGTGCTTGATCATTAATTCAAGAAGTGGTCTAAACATTGAATTTTTACAGGTCTAGCAAGGGCTATCAAGGGCAAGCAAACCAAGGCAGTGAAGAACGCAAGGCTTGGGAAGTGCGACTTCTTGGCCATCAGAGCAATCAAAGAAGTTGAATCGAGGTTGGAAGAATACTCAACCCCCTCGGTCAATTATTAGCTTAGGCTAAATGGTAGCATTGTGGGTTAAATTAGAGCGACGATAGGAATGCATCAAGTTCAAGAGACTTAATTTTCCAAGTCCAAGGCTGAAGTAAAATTGTGCGATACGAAAACCTAAAGAAAAGAACTTAAGTCTGACGGAACGAGAACTCAAAAGTACAACACAAAGTCAATTCCTAACGCATACATTGAGACAAGAATTTAAAGGAATTTAAAAAGAAATAAGCAATAAAGAACAAAGAACCATTGACAATCAGAGAGTGCCAGGAAGTAAATTCATGAACCTTAGATCGGGCAAGCATATAGGTAAGTCAGACCAACGAAGCCTTAGATCATCAGAAGCAAGTGTAGGAACCACTGCACGTTCGTGGGCTCAACAACTGAATAGCTAGTTTTACGAGTTGGGCTCAGATACGAGTGACTAAGAGATGGCTTTTAGCAGAGAAAGACCAGAAGGAGGGTTAAACATAGCATATCAAGAAAGACCTGAAGGACAATATAGAACTCAATTAGAATATGTCCGCACCAACCACTTAGGTGCTCACATCTATGAGGATGATTTGCAAAGATATGTGGTGCAAATGCACAATCCTGATCAACCCATTGGATTGGATCATCCAGTGGTGAAATTTGAGAGAGACGCATACATAGACAAAGAAGGAACAATGTACATCATAAGTACTCAACCAAATCATACAAATGAGTTTGGTGTAGTTCAGCCAGATATGGAAGTGAGAACCCAAGGAAAAGAACCAGTAGGAGAAGAACCTAGGAAACCGAGAGGGAAATCTATACTGACAAGAGTACTAATTCTAGATTGGATCCCTCAGGATAATATAAGCATAGAGTTATTTTTGAATAAAGAAACAGATGAAGCATTTTGGGGGTACAGAATGGAACAACGTAGTGAGGTCGCTCCATCATGATTTACGAATTCAAGGACCCAGATACTCCTGGGAAGGTTGTATACCTAGACGATACTTCAGAACGAGTACTTGTAGTACTAGACCACACAAGAAATACTTACACATGGAGAGGTGATTTAGTATTCCCTCCATCTCAAGAAAATGTAAACACGAGTCATCAGGAAGCAGGAACATCCTCAGCCCATGGCAATCAAAGAGAGAAGAACAAAGAGAGACCACAAGTAAGTTTCACTCATCCCATAGGGAGAGATAGAACAACCATGGACACCAATAGAGTGGAAAGACAAAGGAGACTGATAATACCAGGTGGTAGAGATGATTTTCCTCTACTTAGACCACGTGAGCACCTCAAGGATATTGCGACCCACCCAGTTAGTAAAGTCAATGAAAAACTACTTTGATGGGATAGGAGATCCCTACTACCATTGTTGGAGACTTCTTAATATCCAAAGGTCTGACCTATACTGATCTAAGAACACTTCTATATCAGTTATGGATCAAACTTTACACAAATATTGTCTTCTTTTATCAAAACTTTCACTAACACTTCTCTGAGTAAAGAAATTCCTTCTTCAGAAAGTCTGCTTCAGAAATCGACTTTATTTCCTGCACATAACTTCAAATTTCTTCAAACCAATGATGCACACATCTTCAGAAATACCTTTTCGCAATCATATCAACCATTAGTTCATCAAAAGAATCATTAAAACTTTAATTTGATCCTTAAGATCAAAAGTATGTCAAAAACTATCATTCTGAACAAGCGACTTTAACATAGGTAACTTCTAAGGTTGATTACTCACAGCACAGATCTCGTTTTGCTAAATGCTTTTAGCCATAGCTTCCTTACCTTCTAACTTATATTTTGAATGCTCACTCATCAAAAACTTTACATTTTGCACTGAGATCTAAGCAAAACATTGACACGAAAAAGTGTGCAACTATGAGAGATCATCTGCAGACTTTACATACACATGTTCCTATTGATCATACTCACAGTAGAAGAAGAATTAGACCATGAAACTTTGAACATAGCTTCATTAGCTTCTAGATTAGACGTGTACAAAAGGATTTTTAATCCACATGATCAGACTGAGAGAAATCTATGAAATACTTGTCGCTATTTTCTGAAGATGACTCTCTTCACATCTATCTCTATGACACTTGTCTTCTAATGACTCTCACACATATTTCTTTACATCATTGACTTATATACATATGATTCTAGACTTATTCCATGTCTATTACATTACTCCTTATCATCCTAAGGATTATCTATGCTCATATTACAAGAATTTCCAACTGTAATATACATATGTATACAGGCTTCACTTCTAAGATCTCTTCACTTCCTTAAGTGGCTTCTTGAATTTCAATCTGATCATTGACATGCTTCAAGCTCTTTGTAATCATCAATTTGTGATTGCTTTGTTCCAATAGCTCCCCCTCAATCACTAATTGTGATTATCCCATTCTTCTTCACTCCTGCCATCTCCTTGAATCTTTGTAGCTTAGGTCCATCCAAGCTTTTTGTTAACATATCTGCAACTTGTTCTTTTGTTGGAGTATACATCACTTCAATCTCTTTATCAAGTACCTTTTCTCTCAACTGCCAAATACAATGAACTCATATTATCTCCAAGAATAATTGGAGTACTCTGATCAGTTCCAAAACTCTTCAACAAGGTCTTTAACCATATTACTTCTTTTGCACCCTCCACCAATCCTTTATACTTAGCTTTATGTAGATGACAGAGCAACTGTATGTTGCTTCTTTGAGCACCAAGAAACTAATTTATCTCCAATATAACAGAGATACCCATGACTAGATCTTCTATCATCTGAATCACCTGCCCAATCTGCATCACTAAACACTTTGATTCTTGTATCAGAAGTAAATCCATAATACAGACCTTCACTTAGGGTTCCTTTGATATATCTGAGTACCCTTTGAGCTGCAATCCAATGAGTCTTCTTTGGACAATGCATGAATTGTGATAACACACCTACTGCATATGATAGATCTGGCCTTGTCAAGGTAGCATAGATTAAACTACCTACCAAACTCTGATATTTCTTCATGTCATTAAACTCTTCACCTCCATACCTGCTCAACTTATGATTTACCTCCAATGGTGTGGTTGAAGGCTTGCAATCCTCCATGTTGAACTTGACCAGAAGATTCTTCAAGTACCTCTCTTGTGTAACATATACTCCATGTTGAGTATATACAATCTGCATTCCTAAGAAATAAGATAAGTTTCCCAAATCACTTATCTTAAACTCCTTCTCTATTTGTTTCTTAAGCTCATTGATTCCTTGAGCATCTGTACCTGTGACAATAATATCATCAACATAAATACACATGTATATGTATCCATTTTCACTTGCCTTCACTAGCAAGCTACTATCTGCCTTTGATGCCTGAAATCCGCATTCATTCAAGAACTTAACAAGCCTGTGTAATTCCATGCTCTTGGGGCCTGCTTCAACCCATATAAAGCTCTCTTGAGCTTACACACATAATCTGATCCAATTGATCCATGAAACCTTCTGGTTGCTCCATATATACTTCATCTTCAATATATCCATTCAGGAATGCATTCTTCACATCTAATTGTGATAACTTCCATCCTTTACAAGCAGCAATAGCAATCAATGATCTAATTGTAGACATCTTAGCAACAGGACTAAAGGTTTCATCATAATCTACCCCATAAGTTTGAGCATAACCTTTGACCACAAGTCTAGCCTTGTATCTAGACACCTTACCATCTGCAAACCTTTTTGTTTTATACACCCACTTACATCCAATGACTTTCTGATTCTTTGGTCTTGGCACCAACGCCCATGTTTCATTTTCAAGTAGAGCATCATAATCTTCTTGCATTGCCTTCTCCCAATTCTTTTTACCTTTAGCTTCTTCATATGTGATTGGATCCTCTTCTGTCTTCACAATGTAAGCATAATCTTTTGTTGTTAGAAAAGATGTATCATAGCTATACCTGATAGGCTCTTTTCTTTCCCTTGAGGATCTTCTAACCTCTGCACTTCTTGAAGTCTTAGTCACATTTGATTCTGGACCAAATCTTGGCCCATCTTCAACATTATCCTGCAATTTACTTTTATAATCAACATCATCAATATCTTCTTCATACAAATTTACTTTTGCCTTCCCTTTCCTTTGTATTTCTTCAACACCTGCATAATCATTTGTTGACCATGTATACCATGTGCTTTGCTCATCAAATGTAACATCTTTGGTAACAAGAAATTGCTTTGTGGATGGACTCCACAATCTGTAACCCATCTGTCTATCATCATACCCAATAAACACATACTTCTCTACTTTGGGTTCTAGCTTATGTCTCAATTGTGAAGGAACATAAGCATATGCTAAACATCCAAATACTTTACAATGATCAAGAGTAGGTCTCTTACCCCACCATGCTTCATAAGGAGTTCTTCCATCCAAAGCTTTACAAGGTAATCTATTCACAAGGTATGTTGCAGTCTTGATAGCTTTTGCCTATAAGTAATTTGGGCAATTCTTTTCCTTCATCATTGCTCTTGCAAATTCTACAAGAGTTCTATTTCTTCTTTCTACAATTCCATTCTGTTGAGGAGAGTACCTACAAGTTACTTCTCTCTTTATACCTGCATTCCACAAATAATCATCAAACTCTTTAGAGAAATACTCTCCCCCTCCATCTGATCTCAACCTCTTGAGCTTTTGTCCTGTAATCCTTTCTGCATAAGCATGATAATGCTTGAATGTCTTGAAGACTTCTGATTTGTCCTTGATTACATATAAAGTAATCCATCTAGTTGCATCATCAACAAACAACACATAATATCTGGATCCATTTATGCTATAGTCCCTTGAAGGACCCCATACATCTGTATGAATCAATTCAAGCATATTTGAATACTTGTACCCTGATTTATTGTATGAACTTTTGTGTGCTTTACCTAGTTGACAAGCTTCACACTTGTACACTATGTGTTGCCCTTCAATTTTTGGCAAACCAAGCACCACATCATTCCTTGACATTTCCTTTATGGCTCTCTCATTGAAATGACCTAGCCTTTTATGCCATAGGTCTAACTCAGACATCTTTTGACTTCCATAAGTAAATAGAGCATGTCCCACATTACCTTGGACTTTGAGAGTAAACAGCCTTCCTTCCTTTTTACCTGCAATAATGTTTCTATATCCCTGATTTGGATCTTGCACATAGACACCATCATTTGTGAATCTGACTTCATATCTCTTCTCCACAATTTGCCCTGCACTTATCAAATTTTTAGGAATAGTAGGAACATAAAGTACCTTGCTCAAGAGTGTACTTCCATTCTTTGTCTTCACTGATCCAATGCTTTCCACCTTATGCTTGGTGTTGTCACCTGTTTGAACTGTATGTCCATTCACCTTTGCTTCCATATCAGTCATCAGTGATATATTGCCACTCAGTTGATTGCTACATCCTGAGTCAATATAAAACACCCTTTGATCTTCTCCTACTGATTCATGAGTTGCATTCAAAATGAGAGTCATATCATCCTTCTGATCTGATGCATAATTATAATAATTGTTGTTGTAGGACTGAGATTGAAAGCTTCTTCCACCTCCTCTAGCATATGATGTCCTACCACCTCTTCCTCTGAAGTTGCCTCTTTGGTTTCTGCCTCCTCTACCTCTTTGATTAAAACTCTAATATTATTTCCTCTATTTTGATTGTTATACCAACAATCATTTGCCAAATGATTGGTTCTGCCACAAATCCAACAAGCTTTAGTATTATCTTTGTTCTTACCTCCTCTTCCTTTACCTCTGAAGTTCATCTTTCCTTTTGTAAAGTTAGCTTGACTTGAAGTTCCTTCATCATCAGTTGACTGCTTCCCTTTGCCATTCTTTTTCTTGTCCTTGGCGTACATAGCTTGGCTTGCACTCCTATCATTGTCTCCCTTAATGTCCTACTCAAAAGTTAGCATGTGTCCTAGTAATTGATTAAGATCAGGAGTAAAGTGATCAAGTGACAATTCTATGGACAATATGAAAGGCTTCCACTTCTCATCTCCTCTCAGACTTGTAAGTATTTGCCTTACCAACTTATCCTCTTCAATGTCTTCATCTACTGCTCCCAAGCTATCTGCAGTATCCTTCATCCTTGCCACATAATCAGAAATTGATTGTGAGCTCTTCTTCTTAAAGGTTGTAAACTCTACCCATAATGAAGACTTCCTTGACTTGGTTGTATTTTGAAAATTCTCTTCCAAAGCATTCCACACATCTGTTGCAGTTTCTAATCCTCTCATATGAGGAAGAAGATAATCATTTACAGCCATGTAAATGATGCTCCTAGCTTGAGCATCCTTTTTCATCCAATTCTTCAAACCTGCAAGATCCTCCCTAGTTGGAACACTAGGATCTTCAAACTCTGGCCTTTCTTCTTCTCCTGTAATGAATGCCATCAAATCTTTGCTCATGAGGTGTGCCTCCATCCTCATGGACCAAGCTGGATAGTTCTCCCTATCTAGCTTATCAATCTACAAGCTTTCTCCCATCTTTGATCTTCTGTTTCTGCAATTACTATGATTTATGATAATAAAGTGTACCTTTGATATGAAGCTTTGATCTTTATTGATCCTTCGAACTTGTGCTTTGTACTTCTGCAACAGTCGGGACTTCCAATGCCTTTACTTCACTTGTATTGCACCTTCAGCTCTGATACCACAGTTGGAGACTTCTTAATCTCCAAAGGTCTGATCTATACTGATCTAAGAACACTTCTATATCAGTTATGGATCAAAATTTACACAAATATTGTCTTCTTTTATCAAAACTTTCACTAACACTTCTCTGAGTAAAGAAATTACTTCTTCAGAAAGTCTGCTTCAGAAATTGACTTTATTTCCTACACATATCTTCAAATTTCTTCAAACCAATGATGCACACATCTTTAGACTACCTTTGCGCAATCATATCAACCATTAGTTCATCAAAAGAATCATTAAAACTTTAATTTAAGATCAAAAGTATGTCAAAAACTATCATTCTAAACAAGCAACTTTGACATAGGTAACTTCTAAGGTTGATTACTCATAGCATAGATCTCATTTTGCTAAATGCTTTTAGCCATAGCTTCCTTACCTTCTAACTTAGATTTTGAATGCTCACTCATCAAAAACTTTACACTGTGCACTGAGATATAAGCAAAACATTGACACAAAAAAGTGTGCGACTCTGAGAGATCATCTGCAGACTTTACATACACATGTTCCTATTGATCATACTCAAAGCAGAAGAAGAATTAGACGATGAAACTTTGAACATAGCTTCATTAGATTCTACATTAGATGTGTACAAAAGGATTTCTGATCCACATGATCAGAGTGAGAGAAATCTACAAAATACTCGTTGCTATCTTCTGAAGATGACTCTCTTCACATCTATCTCTATGACACTTGTCTTCTAATGACTCTCACACATATTTCTTTACATCATTGACTTATGTACATATGATTCTAGACTTATTCCATGTCTATTACATTACTCCTTATCATCCTAAGGATTATCTATACTCATATTACAAGAATTTCCAACTGTAATATACATATGTATACCGGCTTCACTTCTGGGATCTCTTCACTTCCTTAAGTGGCTTCTTGAATTTCAATCTGATCATTGACATGCTTCAAGCTCTTTGTAATCATCAATTTGTGATTGCTTTGTTCCAACAACCATGTTGCAAAATTTAAGCAAGTGCTACGAGCAGAGCAAGTAGAAGACATGTTTACGCAATACAATGCTTTTGGACTAACATTGAAGAACACAGCTTTAACTTGGTTCCGACCATTGCAATAGAGGAAATTTAGAGACATCCATCACTTGTTAGAGTCATTCATCACGGAATTCTTTAAAAGTGGAATCAAACATGATACGTCTTTGTTGATTCATAGCTTCAAACAGACCCCTCAAGAAACAGTTAGACTGGTAGGACGTAGATTTAGACAATATGTGGAGAGATGTCCAATGCAAGAGTTACCCTCACAGGCGAAGCAAGTGTCATTATTTTTAGATGGCCTCTTAAGCTCTAAACTATGCTCCTATGTATACTTGAAGGAACCCAGAACACTAGAGCAATGTGTAAGAATTTGTATAGACATTGAGGACAACCTTGGAGATGAGTTGGAACTCTCAAAAGTCTATAAGGACTCATATTGTTCATCTCTAGCATCCTCAAAACTGTCTAGCTCTATAGAGGACCTAGCAGAAAAAGTGGCCCAAAAACTAGGAGTTTCAAACAAGCAAATGCCTAGGTTAACAATAAACAAGCGTTGTTACACTTGTGGTGGTGATCATATGGCAAATGTGTGTCCCAATATAACACAACCGCAAGCCAACCCTAGTGGCCAATACTGTACGATTGAGAGACGCTACACAAAACACACGGCTCAAGACTGCCCATACAACAAACAAGTAGTACGACACAACTACCCACAAGCATACCCATAGCCAGGTAAGTATCAAGGTCAATACAATGCTCAAACTCATTATTATAGGCATCCCCAAAACTATCCTTATTAGGCTCAACAGAGACCTCAACCTGTTTTAGCTTAGTAGCCACCCCCACTAGCTAATGTCATCCCAGTCAAATATGTTGCTGCAGAAGAGAACCTCAATAGGGCTTTAGTTCCCTCTTCACCCTTAATTACAGAAAGTGACCCGAATTCTAATAGTTTTGACTCTACTCATGTAGATAGTCCACCCGCATATTATTATGAGTCACCAGAACATTTTGGAAACATATCAGTATGATAGTCCACCATTGGAACCTAGTTGGGAACCCGATTATGCTAACGTGATGTACGCCAACCCTCATCCGCGGCCCCAATTGAGACATCAAAAACCACAGGGCCCTAGAGGACCATGCTTTAGGTGCCAAGGAGATCATTTCATAAAGGATTGTACACATCCTCCGATAGCAGGACAGTCACAATACTATAACATACAAGGCTTTTGTGCCAAGTGTGGTAAAGAGCATGCCATCAAAGATTGTCCTAAGAACCCTACAAATGCTTCAAAAGTGATATCGATCAACGTGATAGGCATTGTGCACAACGCAGATGGATCCAACCCTACATACGTGCCTATGCAAGCTATAACGAGAGTCCAAGCACTCTTACAGAATCCAGAGCTTAACCCTGAGAAAATAGCCAAAACCAACGAAGTTGGAGAGTCTAGTAACAAAAAGACAAAATCATGGAAAGATTCTAGAGAAATAATTAAGAGAAAATGGAGTAAAAAGATAACTGAGTTGGAAGGAAGTCTAAAGGAATCTAGAGCTAAAATCCTAGAATTGACTTCTCAAGAATCGAATCAAGACAACCTAGCTTAGAAATCAGGATCAGTTCTAGTGGAACCCATACCAGAAAACCTAGACATGATGTTTCGTGCATATCAGGCTAGATTAAAGGAAGGACCCCAGATAGCTGAAATGAGTAAGAACTATCCAAGAGCAGTTTTAGAAATTGAGAGAACTAAACTTTGCATGAAGATGGTAGAATTAGCACAAACCATGTTTGAAGCCTCTCGTTATCTTAATTGGAATAACATGGCAAAACCTGAGTTACACTTTCAAGGATTACTGGAGAGGTTAGAATACTTGATCGATAGCAAGGAGAAAAAGAATCAGCATAGGAAGCCTATAGCCTCGGAGACACAGGAAAGGAATGTACCATCCCTGTCTCAAGTACCAAATACAGAAGATGGAGACAACTTGTCTTCCATACATAGGTACTCACATGAATTTCTAAGAGAAATCCAAGAAGAGAAGTGGAGAAAAGAACAAGGAACCCATCCTCCTATTCAAGAGATAGACGACTTGCAAGAGCAATTTCCCCAAGACATCCCCTCTATTTACGATGATGTAGAGGAAGAACAACTGAGTGAACACATAGATTTTGAGTCCAATTCTTTGCAAGAATTACCTCAGTTCACAGGACCTTGGGAAGCCACGTCTATTAGCATGAGAGCACCCACGATAATGGTGAAGAATGAAGAATCAGTAATCCTAGAAACATGGAAGTGATAAAGAACACCAAAGTAATGCCATCTCACTCTAGAGGAGTTGTTGAAGCTTAAACCGGAATTGTGGAAACACGTAGCAACTAAATTCCCTAAGCTTGCTATTGCTCCCTCACAGATAGGATCACACAAGAAGGTACCAGAGATACCCGTAGAAAGAATCGGAGACATAAGCGAGGGAGAGGAAGGTAACACTTATCTTCCAATAACCCATCAGGGCTACACCACCAAAGCCATCTTAGATTCAGGAGCCGGAGTAGCCATAGCTATGACTTCTTTATGGAAACGTTGGGGTAAGCCAGCATTAAGACCCACCAAGATGAAGCTACAAATGGCTGACGGACATATAGAAAAGCCATTAGGTTTACTGGAAGGCATATCTCTCACCACTTGTGGTGTGGAGTTCGAGCATACTTTTTCCATTTGTGATTTTGGGAAAAATCATGCTTACGAGATGATTTTAGGATGACCATTCATGTGTCAGTTGCAAATTGTACAAGATTGGGGAACTAATTCATTGTACTTGCATCATTTAGGAGTGACTACTAAAGTCAATCTTAAAGACTATTCTCATCGAGATGTACCCCCAATACAATGGAATACCATCCATAAGACACAAGAAGAAACAGAATCGGTACACTCATTGGAATTAGATCCCTCATGGTTGCATGACGATACTCATCTATGGATGTGTAAAGTGGAAAAACAAGAGGAAGAATGGTTAGAAGCCAGGGCGTTAGGTTCAGAGCAACATCCACGAACCCTTCAAGACCCAGCTTACGCACCTATAGTATTTCCAGAGGAGGAATTTGAGCCTCACGGTTGGGTAGAAATCTTAGCCACAATGGACATAGCGGTGAATGAAGAACAATGGGCCCCTCACTGTGATGAGGAGGGGTATGACATTTCCATTTCATGATCGAACCCATTGAGGAAGACTTTATCCTAGAAGAATGCACATAAGTGACCTAAGAACAAGACGAGAGTAATTATGAGGACCTAGAATCTATCAACATGGAACCCTTTTGTTCCACAAAAGAGGAATATCTTTATTTTGTAGAAGCCAAAACCTCTGAAGAAGAAAAGGAACGTCAAATGGAACAACTTGAGCCATCCATAAGAGATACAGAGAGTCCGCAAAAGAAGAGAAACAAATCACCTAAGACAGAAGAAGAAGAACCACTCATGGAAGTACCGGAGAACTTCAAGAAATATGAAATAGAAGATAGAAAAATAATGGTACAAATGCCTAAAAGAAAATCTGACATTGGAGAAGTATATGATAACCGAGAGAAAACCAAAAAAATCATAGTCACCATAGAAGGAGAAGAAGAAAAATGTACATACATTGGGCATGATTTGACGAACGAAGAAGAAGAAGAGTTAGTTGCCCTATTGCATGAATATAGGGATGTATTCGCTTGGAGTTACAAAGACTTGAAAGGAGTAGACCCGGATATATGCTCCCATAGAATCCCTATGACTCCAAAGGCTGGTCAAGTAGAAAGTACTAACAAGATCCTTTGTAACGTATTGACGAAACTCGTGAACAACCAACATTTAGATTGGGACAAACAGCTACACCATGTTGTTTGGGCATATCGAGTGGCCTACAAGACCGTACTCAATGCAACTCCCTTTGAGATGGTTTTTGGTCAGAATGTTGTACTTCCTTTGGACTTCTTGATACCGACCCTTAAGGTTGCACAAGAACATCAATGGACCGGCCATGAATTATCATCAAGAATAATGGACTTGGAACGATTAGGAGAAACCAGGCTGAAAGCAGCAGCAGACATATATGCAGCAAAGAAGCGACATAAAGCCTATTTCGATGCACATGTGAAAGATAAAGGCTTAAAAGAAGGAGATTTAGTCCTAATGTATACGCTGGAACAACATGCACGGAAATTAGAAAAGGGAGGTTATGGACCTATGATCATTAACAGACTCTCGACAAGTGGAGCAGTACAATTAGCCACCTTAGAAGGAGACATAATGCCAAATTACATTAGTGGCTGTAAAGATGCGTAAGGAGGAAGAAAATAGAATACGAGTTGAAGCTCAGGCAGAAGCTATAGAATGCATTAAGCGCATGAAGCTAAGAAGACAAGGATGAGGGAGAGAACATTATAACCATCTAGAAACAACACCCAAATACCCCATGGCCATGTGTCAAGTAAAGTCAACCACTCATCCTAGCATAGCGGATAGGAGAACCTTCATTACAGTCAGGCTAGAGCACGGCCACCCTTGCCACGAGCTCAGGGCTTTAATTGACTCAGGTGCTGCGACTAGTGCGATTAGATGGTCCCACTATAAGGACTCATGAATAGAAATGCGGCCAATTGAGGCATACCTCATAGGGCTAGGAGGCATGGAAACCCCTTGCATGGGTGAGGTGGATCTTCCTATCCTCATACATGATGTGACCATGACAGCAAAGCTATTAGTGTGCCATGATGACGACCTGATAGAACCCCTAATCCTTGGCCAAGATTGGCTATACGATTACTCAGTGGACCTAAATCTTAGACAAGGCTCCTTGCAGATTGGAATCTTAGACGAGCAACGAGTGATACCGCTTGACTTCCCTAACAACACTCCACCTGAGGTATGCAACCCTAGACCATATGAAACGCATGTGACGGAGGACCAGAAGATCTTTGGCCAGATCCCTCAACTAAGCATGCTCATTCCAAAGTCAACCCATGAGAGGTTGGCGATGGATAGTTGCCAGATAAAAGAGTGTCAACAGATTTTCCCCCGGTCTTCCAGCAGTGGCCAGGTGGGTTACATCAGTGGTCAGGTGGACTTCATCAGCAGCCACATGGGCATAACACCCTGCAGTGCCCATCCTTCCACACTTACTGCGGACTGGCCTAGATTTATGGTACAAAACGAAGCACTTCCTAATGGGCAAGTTCCACAAGTGTTGGACCTCCCTTCTTTTCCAAAGCAGAGTGTCCATCCTACCTCTCAATCTCAACCACAAAGGAGTCAACCACAATGGAGGAACCTAGACCAACGACCATATCAGATGACACAAGGAGGCAAGCAATATCAGCAGAACCGAGCAAGCAGCACAGGACAACTATGGGTGCCGAAAGGACAAAAAGCACTGATAGATTTCAACAATGTAGACAACGATAAGAAGAAGTTAAGGTAAAAGCAGGGTCAGTATTCAACATCTCCTTGACCTTCTTCTACAAGTATGAACAGTCGACAGATTTGGATCGCCAAGAAGTACCTAACCAATAGACCCACACCCACATAGATATGGGTACCCAAACAATGTATTATAGCTCAACACTCTAGCCATGTAACATATACCCCGCAGAAGTCTTTTCACCCCTCAATACCACCACATCCAATATCATCTTTTGTCCCTCAGCAGAAACATACCACCCGCTCAGAAACTCTTAGGAAATGGATACCGAAACATATATAGTTGTCTCCTCAGAACCCGTTGTCTAACATTACTCCCACCCCGACTAAACACTATCCTTGTAATAACTCATTCACAACTGAACTTTGTACAAATTCACACACTATCACTCAACATCACTTGTAATAACATCTCATCAAGCAATGTATGTACTATCTGAAGCAGGTAGGTGTCTAGAGACCTGCAATAGTGTTACAAAAATCATTCCATACACCACCTCACAACACTTGCTACACGGGTTACACACTGGTTATGGAAAGGGATTGCGGTCTCACTTTATTGGGATCATGATTAATTTCCATACTAATGTGCTAATCTTTTGTAGTAGATCTTCTCCACATTTGCATCCATCATCATGTAGACAGAAGGACCATCTGAAGCTAGCCCAGTGTACCTGTGGTCAACTTTGGTGAATTATTGGCAAAACCACATCCACGGCTCAACCACGCGAATTTCAAGGATTCCTAGGCCTATGCCGATTGATGACCCTCCCAGGGGATATACAAAAAAAAGTTCATCGTAATTCTCATTGGTTTCAAGGTTTAGCAGGACCTTTGGCAAACACCGACTTTATTTTCGATGCTATGTTGACTTTTGATAGTGTTAAGTGGGGCAAGTATCAGTTCTTCTCCAGAGAATTTGAAGCGCTCTAGAATATAGAAGACTTAAAGCATGTTTGGGTGAGAGAAAGTTTTACGGAATACTTCAGTGATCCACTACCCAAACCACATTTTTATAGATGTTACTACCTAGTGATCACTTTGACAGCCTCCAAGAACAAGGACTTACTAGGTACTTTCATTTTGCCATCTTTGGTAAATGACCCCCCTTTCAAGAAGTTCTATCTTTCAAAGGATTTGATTCGGGCTGCAATTAAGATTCATGGAACTCACACGCCGACAGAGCGAGAAAGGCTGATTCCAGAGCCGATGAAGCATGGTGATGTTATAAAATGGGAAGATATTTTGACCATCACACCTGAGCTATCTAAGCCATTACGGATATGCATGCAACATTTTGCATTCCTGGCTCAGGATCGTTTTACTATGCGTCACAAACGTATTTGGTTTGGATTGTATTTAACATGTATTGGGTCCCAAACAGTGGACCTTGCAAGCTAGATTATTGATCAGTTGTATCTAGCACAGCACAGATGGGAAAGGAAAAAAGTCATCCATGGATGTTGTGCTCTCATGCGAATTGTTTATATGTGTTTGGCATATGACTTGCCTATAGAACGTGCTATGACAAGTGAAGAGTTGAAGGCATTTAAAGGGACAGCCAAGAAAGCCAGAAAAGCTAGCAAGGGACGAGCAGGAAAGTGCATGCATGGAACTATCCCATGTTTGCAAGTCTCAGAGTCCCCTTCACCCCAGCCTTCTTCAGAACAGTCACCTACGGAACCCCCTGCACATATACAACCCATCCGCATACAACTGTCATGACCGGTTATCACAGAAGGTACAACCAGTACTCTTACCTCTCAAGCAACCACAGTTCAGGAACCTACCACTACAGCAGCAGAAATTCCCACCTCCATTGGTGCAGAAGCGTTTACTTTTCCTATACCCAATCTGGAAGCAAAACCAATGAATACCACGTTCGATTTTGAAATGCCAGATGCTTTTTCAAATGATTTTCACTTTTCAAAAGGACAATTATTCTCTCAAGAGTATGAACATCCAAGTTACCCTACCACACCCCCTGATCAACCACAAGGGCAAGTAGTCTCCAATTCTGAAGAAGAAAGGACAGAGACTGATGATGAAGACGGAGACGATGAAGCCAGCCAGGCAAGCCATGAATCTCAAGAGAATGTGCAGATTGATGAACAGGAACAACACACGGACACTCAGGGTGACACCAGTACTTATGAAGATGAGAATTTGAAGTAGCAGCCTACACATTGGCAATCAAGAAGCTATACTGCACCATGCAAGCCGTTTGGGTGTGCAAAAAACTCTCATAGGAAGAAAGCCAAGCGCTTGTAGAACAGGAACTCGCTTTAGGAGGTTTCGAAGAAGCCTACATTCAAGGTTTTAGAGAATTGGTCAAGTCAGTTGGCACTAATGAAGCATTACGATATTTGCAGAGAAAGCCATTACCATAGTTTGACCCATGCCAAATTTGCTTACTATAAAAACCGGGTCAATACATTCGTGTACCGACAGATGCTGAGTCATCACAATAGGCCAAGGAAGCCTTCCTCAGTCCTGAAGGATCTTTGGTCGAAGAAACGATCATCATCGACTCCCCACCCCACACTTCTACTGTACATACCACCACTGTTGTCGAAGTACCCACCACCCCAACCGCTCCTCTTTCACCTCCCACCCCTCCAATCTCTCTTGTACACCCTGCCTCTCCCAGAACATCCACATCCTTTGATAGTGCAATAGTAGAAGCCTTTGTTGCCTCCATTCCTCTCACACTTTCCACATCCACACAACCTCGCCTCCCTCCTAGAACTTCCACTCTTTTATCTAGTCCATTTCTCCATCCATCTATCCCTTCCTTCCCCATTCCTCCAAGACCCCTATTCCCATTTCCCCCTCCATTGACCTTCTCCCCCGTCTCACCTCCCCGACCCATTGTATTTCCTCTTTCCCCTCTCCACCAAGCAGTACAAGAAACCCCATCTGTAAATTATTCGACAACCTTTGTAAATCCTGTATTCACACCCACTCACGCACCCACTGCCACTCCACTATTCACAGTCATTGCACTCAAACACCACGTCTAGTGACATAGACATATCACCACCCACTGCACCACCACTCACCTCATCCATTTCACCACCACATTTAGGCACATCACATTTTTCCACTGTCACCACTGCATCCACTTTCCCATCCCTATTTCCCCTTCCCCTTGCATCAACACCCACACCCACAACATCTTCACTCACCCCGCCATTAATACTATCACCCACAATCGACACTGCATTTTGTCAAATGTTTGCATGTATGACACAAGTGAGAGATGAATTCGCATCTCTAGGCACCGGTTATCAGACGTTGCAGCAGACCACGAATGACTTACAATCATAGCTCAATTCTTTATCAATCAAGAATGCCTCCCTTAACACACGCTACCAAGAGCTATGCCAGGCCTACCACACACTAGAACTAGAAAGTGAACAGAAGACAAAAGAGGCCATCACTGATATTGACAAATTGCTAAGGGCTCAAACCATTCGCAATGCGACGCTCACTAGAAACATGGGACTACTCAGACGCCACCTAGCAGCAGCTAAAGAAGAGAATCAATGCTTATAGGAACATAATAGAGAAAACCTCAAAGCTGCTTTAGATCAACCGGATGAACCCTTGTGTCCCAGTCATTTCAAAGCTATCCCCTCTGAATCCATGAAGATACTATTGGAAGATCATGTCAGACTACTAGAGGATTATGACAGTATGAATGAGGAATACCAGAAGCTCAAAGAGGAACACAAAATATTACAGTTACGAGGACCTGTATAGCAAGTACCACTAGCTCCTGCGGCCACATCTCTTGAGATCATCGAGGAACTCAATGCTTTACGGGCCAAGGTATTGACTCTTCAAACACAGATCGCAGCATACAAAGCACCCCCTAGGCCAGATTTGTTGAAGAAACACTCACGAATTCGACAAACATACATGCATAAAAGAAAAAGAAAAAGAGAAGCAGAATCAAAGAAAATCAAAAGCCTTAGTGGAGGGACAAATCCACGACCGTTATGTACAGTACAGAATCTTCCAAGATCAGAGTTCGTTACACCGAATCAAACTGTACATAGAGAGAACGTGCATAGGAATAATAGAAGGGAAGTGCGAACAAGAACGTGCGTGAGAAGAGCGCACAGTATAAATAAGAGCACAAATAGAAGAAGAAAAAGAGAGAAAGAGAGACAGAGAGCTTTAGCTATGGTTAGAAGAAGACGCCAGAGATTGCGTATGTAGAAGAAGACGCCAGAGATCGCGTATGTAAAGATGAATAAAAGAAACCTGAAATGTCGGGTACTCATCTGAGAGAGATGGTAGGAAGGAACTACTCACTGTAGGAGAGTTTCTGTAGCTTGAGCAAGAAGAGGCCAAGCCTGTTTGTACACATCTTCTCTAATAGAAAACACATGTTCATGTGAAAACTCGTGTGCACTCTTCGTATGTGAAGAGACTGAAGTATTGTCATACTACGGTTAAAGATAGTTAACAGTTAAAGTTTTCACAGTAAACGTATTTTTGGTCAGTTACAGTTTCTTAGTAAACGAGTAATTTCCGATAGAAGAACAAAGTAGATCTCGCAGAGTAATGCGAAGTTTTGTATGAGAGATAGCTCATTCTGTAGCTAGACATCTCTACTTTCAGTGGATCAAAGTTTCCGGTGGAAAAGATATCTACACACAGTACAAAGCCTGATCCGAAAGAGGTTTTCTAAACTAGTGGAGTTTTCTCTTAAACTTCAGGAAGAGTTCAGCAAGTTAAGGAAGTTCATGCATCACTCCCTTACTTCATAAACATTCACTTGAAGTAATTATAATCAGAATTGAAGCAGAATGCTGAAGAGACCAACAACAAACGGTATCAAGAAGTATTCTGAAGTCATCCTCAAGAGTAAAGGTTTGTGAAAGGTAAAACCCTTAACATCATACTCACTGAAAAATTATGGCAGACCACGTTACTATTGACAAACTAGACAGAGATAATTATCCTGCATGGGTAATGCGCATGGAAGCCTTACTTATGAGTAAGGACTTAATGATGTATGTGACCAGAGAAGAAAAGAAGCCGACTTTCGAAGATGATAGTCAACCAGAAAAAGAAGAATTAGAAGCCTTGAAGCTGTGGCAGAAGAAAGATGCAACGGCAAGAGCCTACATCTATAATACTGTAACAGACCATCTACTACCGCACATTAGAGGTCTGGAGAAAGCGGAGGACATATGGAGTGCGTTGGAAGATCATTTCCAAAATACTACGAAAGCTAGGAAGGCTAGCTTATGGTCCGAATTCACAACGTTCAAAAAGAAGTCGAGTCAAAGCATTAGTGACTATGTTACTAAGATGAAGGATCTAGTAGATAGTCTTGGATCCATAAATGAAGAAGTCGAAGATCACAGATTGATAGTGCAACTGCTTACAGGGTTGAGAGGAGATGAAAGGTGGAAACCTTTCGTACTCTCAACTGAACTTTCTTTAAATCATTTTGTGCCAGATTTAAATCAGTTGATTGGTTTGATGCTCACATATGAGCAAGACCTGAAAGGAGATGGAGACAAAGGACAAGGTTCAGCAATGTACATGAAGAACAAGAAGAAAGACAAAGGTAAACCAAAAGACGAAGAAGAGTCGAGCTCTCAGGCCTATTACGCAAGAGGTAAAGGCACTGGCAGAGGAAGAGCAAGAGGTTTTGGAAGAGGAAGAAGTAGCCAGAATACCAACAAGAAGGCTTGCTGGATTTGTGGATTAAGTAGTCATCTGGCTCATGACTGTTGGCACAATCAACAAGGACCAAATCAGAATCACAACAATAATAGCAGAACTAGGAGCGGAAGATATCAAAGAGGCAGACAAGGCCAAAGAGGCAGTTATGGTAGAGGTGGAGCGAGAAGTTGGGGACAGAATCAATCCTACAACACCACCTACAACAACTACGCAAATAACACGCAGAATGAAAGTCATACATCGTTGATGATGAACTCTATCAGCACATCAGAAAATGAAGACCTAAAGGTATTTTACATTGATTCTGGATGCTCTAATCATTTGTCAGGAAATATAGAACTGATGTCAGAACTAGAAAAAGGTAGTTCTAGTCACACTGTTCAAACAGGTGACATTACGAGACATAACGTACATTCAATTGGAAAAGTGAAATGCAAGAGTGGAGCAGATTTGCTAACCAATGTTTTGTATGTTCCAACAATACCGAAAAATTTGATCAGCGTAGGACAGATAGTTGAGAAAGGTTTTCATGTCAGATTTACAAACAAAGGGGTATTTGTAGAAGATCCCGAGAACGGATATAATCAGATTGTCTCTGGAAAGAAAGAAGGAAGACTCTTTACTTTAAGAGTACAAGGAAACATTGGCCAAGGGTTGCTCACACATGGAGAGAAGGTGATTACAGAACTTGATCTATGGCATAAGAGATTAGGTCATTTCAATGAAAAAGGAATTAAAGCTATGATTTCAAATCAGTCAGTACTGGGATTACCGAACATACAGAATCAACATATGATTCATAAGTGCGAAGCATGTCAGATGGGAAAAGCCCACAGGTTACCTTTCTAGAAGAAAGGATTCAAACATGATGGAAGACTCGAGCTTATTCATACAGATGTATGGGGGCCAACGAAAGAAGGATGAATCAGCGGATCAAGGTACTATGTCTTATTCATTGATGATGCAACAAGGTGGATAACTCTTATGTTCTGAAGGAGAAATCAGAAGTGTTTGGAGCTTTCAGGCATTTTCATGCATACGCTGAAAGACTTACCGGACAAAAACTTAAAAGACTGAGGTCTGATGGAGGGGGAGAATACTTCTCCCAAGAATTCAATGACTATCTTTGGAACGCAGGTATTAAGAGAGAAATAACCTGCAGATATACACCACAACAAAATGGAGTAGCAGAAAGAAGGAACCGAGTTCTAGTTGAATTTGCACGAGCTATGCTAAACGAAAAGGATTGTTGTTGGGGGTTTTCTTGGACGTGAAGGAGTTTGAGGGTTTGTAGGAGAAAAAGAAGAAGAACAAGAGACGAAATAACTCAGACAAGCTTCTACAGAAACACCTTTGAACCTTTGAACCTTGAGTTTTTGATTACAATAGAAGGATTATACTATTTCATTCAATCCAAGTTAATACTCGGGGCGCAATTACAGTGAATGCTGAATCATAAAAGATTAATTATCTCAGAATCTCCCAGCAGCCGGCCTCTTCTGCACCAGTCCTTCACTTGCTTCCAGCTTCTCCTTGTGCACACCTTGCACTAAACCTCCACAAGCTGAGGGACTAATCTCCTTCGGGCCTGATCGCGGAGAGAGACTTCTTTGGGATTGGTCTCCTGCTTCGCACTCTCTGCACCTCCCTTAGCCTCACTTCTTGCAATCTT
Source organism: Ceratopteris richardii (assembly GCA_020310875.1). NCBI lineage: Eukaryota > Viridiplantae > Streptophyta > Polypodiopsida > Polypodiales > Pteridaceae > Ceratopteris > Ceratopteris richardii. The sequence continues at coordinate 195,426,490 of CM035412.1, forward strand.
CACCTTCTGCAGTCGACACACCCAGTGACTCTTCACTTCTCTCTTTCTCCCTCTTGCTTCCAGTGTCCAAGAATAGCCTTTTGTCTCTCTTTTGTTGAGTCCGCCGGTTCGTGCACTCTAACTGTAATACAATCTTGGTGCCCTTTCAATGTCCCAAGATTGTCTTTTGAACTGGTCCTCAACGACTCACTACTTTGTCCTGTAGTGACTTTAGAACAAGAGTGACTTTAAAATAAAATTTTGATTGGGCGGCCCTATTTCCACCTTTGCATACGCGGCCTTCCATACCTTCACCTTTCCTTTTAATTCTTTACTTTTGCACCTTAAGATTTTAAATTCATCCTTTGAACCTTAAGAGAAAAAATACTTTGCACCCTTAGTTTCAACCGGTTAGGGCTCGACAGATGCCCACCACCTAAAGATCTCTCCGTCCCGGAGAGACAACAGCAATACAAAATAGAAAAATTGCAAAGACACAGACATGAAAACAACGAAACTGAGGCAAGAAAAGAGTTAAAGGGTGTGTATATTATTTAAGTAAGAAAAAGTATAAGGCACCCTACAAGAATTATTGAGAAAGCAAAGGGAGGAGAAAATATTGACAAATCGCTAATGGAATCTAAGAGCAATTATTATGAAGGGGATGAGCAATTTATTTAGACTGCGGATGGCAAATTAAAATTATTGTGTAGGTTGATTGAGATTCTCAGCCGAGGTTGTTGGTGAAGAGGGGGGCAAAGGAGCAGAAGCGTGTTCAATCATATGCTGTAGCGAACTAAGGCATTGCCTAAAATGATCCCTTTCCCGTCGGATACGTCTGCATGCAGCATTAGTACAAAGCCCTAAGTTAGAGCGATTCTGAAGATCTTCTAAGGCTTTCAACGCAGAGTCGGCCATATCGCGATAATGATCTCTCTCTTCTTTGAGCAATCGCACCATTTCGTTGAGCGAGTGCCATTGAGAATTGGCCATTCGATTGATGTTTTCTATTGTTGTGATATACTGTTGATGAACCGAAGCGGCTGCCGATACCGAATCTAAGGAAATCTGGGAGGCCTGAGCATTGCCGAGAGCAACGACACTCGCGTCCTGTAGTAATTGCAAAAAGGAAGGGGTTGATGGGAGGTCAAAGTGTGGAGGAGGAGTGGCCGATGGATCAGGAGGGAGAGTGGAAGGAGGGATTACCGGCGGATGAGGAGGAAGGGTTGTAGTGGAAGATGGATTGGGAGGGGAAGGATTGTGGGAGGGAAGTGGTTGACTGACAGGAACATTAATGATAGGGGGTGAGGTGGAATCTGGAGGAAGTGGGGGCATACAGGTGGGGTTTTGAGGGTTGAGATGCGTTTGAATGAGTGGCTTGAAAGCTGAAGAGAGGGGAGGTCTAGGGATAAGGGGAGGGGTAGGCATGGACGGAGAAGTGGTAGAGGCTGGAGGGATAGTTGAAGAAGATTGGGGAGGGAAGGAGGGAATATGAGGTGGTGCGGATGCTGGAGGGGTAGGCATGGACGGAGGAGTGGCAGAGGCTGGAGGGATAGTTGAAGAAGATTGGGGAGGGAAGGAGGGAATATGAGGTGGTGCGGATGCTGGTGTCGATGCGGAAGCTGAGTCAATTGAGATTAGAGGGGGGGAGGGAGATTGAGCAAGGGAAGGTAGCCCAGGGTTGGTAGGGAGAAAAGCAACATTGTGGGCAGATTGTGCAGGAATTTGATAGAGCCAAGCTAAGAAGGGCGCAGAATAGATGGAAAATGCATGAGAGCCCCTAGAGATAGCCTGGCAGAGTCGACGGGAGCGCAAAGTCAAGGAACTATAAATAGGGTTGCGTAAGGGTAAGGACGGCTATGGAGAAAGCAGAAAAGTGGATCGGCAATACGAATATCTGACCAGGGGAGCGAAGATGTGGGACTACGCAGTAAAAAGAAAAAAATGAACGCATTGAGAATGGTGGTCATGCGGAGTGAAAACCTAGCATTACTTTGAAAGTGATCGGTACAAAAGGCAATGGTAGCCGAGGCTGACAATCCAGAGTATAGGAAGGGGGAAGCACTAAAATGTAAGAGGGAGGACCCAATACTGGTGGCAATGGCGGGGATGGAGAGAGTGCCTGTTCGATAATGAGGGAAAAGGCGGATAGCTTCATAAACCTGGGTAAAATTGGATGGATTATTGAAGAAAACGTTGGCCAAGCTCCACAGGCCCGCCTGCTGAAGATCTTCAATGGAAAACATTTGACGAAGGGCAATGGTGGGTAGGGATAAATGCATACGGATTTGCAGGTTTAAGTCAGGTGGAAGAAACAGGCGCATATAATCCCCGGTTGGCGAAGATGGGTGGGAGGAATGAGACACAGATGGGGAAGGAGAAGGAGGGTGAGGGATGGGAGGTGGGGAATAAAGGTCGGTGGAATCAGAGTGTATGGAATAAATAGGAATAGCAAGAAGGGCAGGAGGAGGAGCCGAGTGCGATGCATCTTGCGGGGGGTTAGCGGGAACAGAGTGTTTTGCCGAGGGAGTAGGTTGATTTGGATGGCCGGAGGGAAGCGCGGATCTGGGAGAGGATTGATTGTGATGGTTGGGAGGAAACTCGGACGGCGGAGTATGTTGATTGGAATGGTTTGTAGGCAGTGCGGGCGGCGTGGGTTCTGAATTAGCACCCGGAGCGGAGGGGTCGGCCATGATGGAAATGAGGATAAGAAGCTGAGCAGTAGAAATCCAATGTCCTGGATGGCTGGCAAGGCCCCCAATCGATTGGCTGCAAGTCTCTTCTTTTAGTGGAATTTCTGGAAGGTCTTGGAGGTGGAGGGGAGTTGTGGGGGGAGAGGTTGGAGAAAGATGATGTGATGGAAGCGGGGATTGCGGTCGGGGGTGAGGTGTCGGGGGTGTTGGATAGGGGTGGTGGGCGGGGTCGGAGAGAGGGGTGGTGGGCGGGGGACTGGGAGAGAGGGGGGGGACGCTGCGGTCGGGGGTAAGGTGTCGGGGTGTTGGATAGGGGTGGTGGGCGGGGTCGGAGAGAGGGGTGGAGGGCGGGGAATTGGAGAGAGGGGACCAGGTCGGGGGTGAGGTGGCGGGGTGTTGGATAGGGGGTAGGGAGGGTGGTGGGCGGGGTCGGAGAGAGGGGTGGTGGGCGGGGGACTTGGAGAGAGGGGGGGGCATTGCGGTCGGGGGTGAGGTGGCGGGGTGGTCGGAGAGAGGGGTGGTGGCGGGGGAATTGGAGAGAGGGGGGGGTGTGCTGCGGTCGGGGGTGAGGCGTCGAGCGGTGTTGGATAGGGGTGGTGGGCGGGGTCGGAGAGAGGGGGGGTGTGCTGCAGTCGGGGGTGAGGGGTCGGGGTGTTGGATAGGGGTGGTGGGCGGGGTCGGAGAGAGGGGTGGAGGGCGGGGGACTTGGAGAGAGGGGGACCAGGTCGGGGGTGAGGTGGCGGGGAGTTGGATAGGGGTGGTGGGCGGGGTCGGAGAGAGGGTGGTGGGCGGGGGACTCGGAGAGAGGGGGGGGCGCTGTTGGATAGGGTTGGTGGGCGGTGTTGGATAGGGGTGGTGGGCGGGGTCGGAGAGAGGGGTGGTCGGGGGGGTGTGCTGCAGTCGGGGGTGAGGGGTCGGGGTGTTGGATAGGGGTGGTGGGCGGGGTCGGAGGGAAGGGGTGGTGGGCGGGGGTCGGAGAGAGGGGTGGTGGCGGGGGAATTGGAGAGAGGGGGGGGGTGCTGCGGAGGTGGCTGATGGGGAGTATGGTGGAAGAGGGAAGGGTGGTGGGTGGTTGGGCGTTCGAGGGAGGAGAGGGTGGCGGATGAGTAGGGATGCCCGCCGGGTTGGAGGGGGGGTTGGGTGGAGGAGAGGGGTGGAGTAGGGGGTTTGTGGAGCTGCGGGGGATGGGGGGAAAGATCGTGGAAGAGGGAAGGGGGGGGGGGGGCGCTGCGGTCGGGGGTGAGGTGGCGGGGTGGTCGGAGAGAGGGGTGGTGGCGGGGGAATTGGAGAGAGGGGGGGGTGTGCTGCGGTAGGGGGTGAGGCGTCGAGCGGGGGTGGTGGATATGGGTAGGAAGGGGTGGTGGGCGGGGGTCGGAGAGAGGGGTGGTGGCGGGTGAATTGGAGAGAGGGGGGGGGGTGCTGCGGAGGTGGCTGATGGGGAGTATGGTGGAAGAGGGAAGGGTGGTGGGTGGTTGGGCGTTCGAGGGAGGAGAGGGTGGCGGATGAGTAGGGATGCCCGCCGGGTTGGAGGGGGGGTTGGGTGGAGGAGAGGGGTGGAGGAGGGGGTTTGTGGAGCTACGGGGGATGGGGGGAAAGACCGTGGAGGCTGGGGGTGCGCGAGGGAGGATTGGATGGCAAGGGGGAGGTAGTCGAGGGGGTAGGAGGGCTTGGAAAGCTTCCTGGTGAGGGGGTAGGTTTCTTCTTCCTGTTTCCACAACGGATTCCTGTACCAAGGCTGAGCCGGGGTTCACGCTCATCGATCGATCAGAGAGCACTTTCGCAGACAGCTTAACTCTTCCAGCAATGATGAGGATGCAGGATTGCAGATACGCGGGGAGCGATGATGAAGGAGAAGTCACATTATATAGCAAGGGGAAACGAAGAATGACCTCTCAGAAGTGAATGGATCAGCATAAAAGAGTTTCCAAAAGAGTGGAGAAGCAAACTTTAATTAACATCCACTTAAGAAGTGAACAAAGATAGGGGTATTATTGAAAGTAGTTTGCAGATTTAAAGGCCATCCAAAAAAAATGGCGCCCAAAAATAATTTATGTAATTAATGAAATTAAAGAACAAGGAAAAATGCGCCAAAGAAAAAATTCGTGAGCATTTTTGCTTATTAAATGTACCTGGAAACAAAATAATTGAAAAATGCAATGTTTATGTCTTTTGGTGGTACCCCTTGAGTCTGGAGATGTTTACCAAGGGTAGAGTGTCGCCATCCAGTGTTTCCAATTGCACAACACCCCACTGCAGCATCTTCGTAATGTGAAAAGGCCCTTCCCAGTGAGGGATCCATTTCCCTTTGGTTTGATTATAAATTTGTGGCCTGTGTAATAGAGCTAAATCACCTGGCTTCAAGTTGTGGTGCCATAAATTTCTGTCATGAGCCTCCTTCCTTTTTATCTGAGTCTCTATCAATTGTTTGGTCGCAAGTAGACGAATCTCCTCCACTTTATGTAGTGCTCCTAGCCTCTGAGAGATATCACAATCCTTCTTTCCCTGCATGAATGCTATCTTAGGTGATCCATGTAAAAATTCAAAGGGCTCGATAGGTAATATGCCATAGACCAATTGGAATGGGGAATATCCAGTGGCCTCTTTGTAGGCTAACCTGTATGCCCAAAGTGTACCTAGGTACGCAATGCCCCATGAAGTGGGTTGCAACATACACTCCTTTCTTAACATTGCAATTAAAACCTTATTTGTGGACTCAACCTGTCCATTTGCTCGTGGATAGTAAGCACAAGAGGTCCTATGAAGAATTCTATACCTGTTGAAGATTTCTTGCAGGACTTTATTGACAAAATGGGTACCCTGATCAGTACAAATTTCAAGTGGACAACCAAACCTGCAAATGATGTTACTATAAATGAAGTCAGCAACAGTTTGGGCAGTGCAATCGGAGGAGGCAATAGCTTCAGCCCACTTTGTCGCATAATCTGTAGCAATCAAGAGATATTTTTCTCTTTTTGGAAAAGCGGGAGGGTAGATGGGCCCTACAAAATCTAGCCCCCACTTCTCAAATGGTTGCCAGGAGGTGGAAATAACCAAGGGGTTATTTCTCTGCTTTGTTGGCTTAGGTCCACACCTTTGGCAAATGTCACATGCCTTTCCCCATTCATCTGCATCTCTAAATAGTGTAGGCCACCATAGACCCGCATCCAGTATCCTCTGACTCATAATATGTCCTGGGAGGTGCCCACCACCTGTACCTTCATGTGCAGAGTGAAGGACTTCCCTCACTTCTTCTTCTTCCAAACACTTCCTGAACCGGTCATCTTTGCCCTGTCTGTACAAGTTATCTTCGATGAAGGTATATGGTCTACTCTTGATTAGCAGGCTCTTCTTTTGTACAACACTAGCCTTTTCTGGATACAATCCTGTTTTAATGAAATTTTTAATGTCGTAATACCAACCTTGAGCTTTTACAACAAACAAATGAGCATCTGGAAAGTCATCATTGATGCCACTAGATTGATTCATCATATTTATTCTGGATAGGTGATCCGCCATAACATTGTCTTTCCCTGGTTTATGGACTACAGAAAAATCAAACTCTTGGAACAACAATAACCACCTCCATATTCTACCGGTGGCCTGGGGTTTGTTGAGTAGATATTTTAGTGGTTGGTGATCTGATATAATAATAAATTTTACCCCCAGTAAGTAATGACGGAATTTTTGGACAGCAAAGACCATTGCTAGGGCTTCCCTTTCAGTAGTACTGTAATTCCTCTCAGCCTTGGTCAAGATTCTACTTGCATATTGAATTGGCTTGTCCACTTTAAATTCTTCACTGGGTTGGGTCAAAACTGCCCCTACTGCATATGCACTGGCATCGACATGTATATGAAAGATTTTTGACCACTCAGGTGTGACCAAGATAGGAGCACACACCAACCTTGACCGCAATGTCTGATATGCCTTTTCCTCCTCTTCTTCCCATTTGAAAGGTACTTCCTTACCTGTAAGTCTTGTCAGAGGTCGAGCTATCTCTACATACATTTTTATAAACCTTCTATGATAACCGGTATGTCCCAAGAAACTCTGGATCTCCTTAGGGGATTTAGGTTTAGGCAACTTTAATATAGAAATGATTTTGTCAGGATCGGGGGCCATACCCTTAGCCGACACTACATGTCCTAAAAGGGTTCCTTCTGTCACAAGGAAATGACATTTATTTGGATTGAGCTTTAACTTAGTCTCTCTACATCTTTGGAAAATATTTTTCAGCTGCTTCAAGTGGTGGTCCAAACAATCTAGATGAGTTTCCTTGTGAGATCCTGAAAACGAAGAGAAGTCATCCATGAAGATTCTAAGTGATTCCAGCAATAGGGGGCCAAAAATGAGATTGACCGTTCTGTTAAAGGTGGCTGGAGCATTTCTGAGCCCAAATGGCATTTTTACATACACATATGTTCCCCAAGGTGTGATAAAAGCAGTCTTTTCACGATCCTCTAGATGTATTGATATTTGATTATAGCCACTGAATCCATCCATAAAACTATATAATGCATGCCCAGCCACTTCTTCAATGACCTGTTCTGCAAAAGGCATAGGGAACCCATCTGGAATGGTCACCTTGTTGAGAGCTCTAAAGTCAACACAAATTCTGATTTTATTAGTATTCTTCTTTGGTACTATAACCATAGGTGAGAGCCACTCTGAGTGTTCCACAAGAATGATGATTCCTGCATCCTCCATCTTTTGGATTTCCACATAGACGGCTTCGGCATACTTTGGATTAAGTCTATAACTCCTTCCTCTGATGGGTCTGGCTCCATCAACCAGAGGGATTCTGTGCTCTCCATAAGATGCAGGCACTCCTTCTAAGTCTTTATAATGCCAGGCAAAAACATCTGCATACTGGGTCAAGAATGATTTTACCTTTTCCAGGAGCTCTGGGTGGCTCCACAACCAAGTGGCCACCAGAACTGGTTGATTATTGTTTTGAGTGCCTAAGTGTATTTCTTGGACCGGATTTCTTGTTACCATATTATCTCCGTGTGCATCTGCTTCCTTGTCTTCTTCTACTAGCTTTTCGTGCATTGCTTCATAAGCAGGTGTATTTTGGACTTCGATGTGTTCCTCCTTGTCCTGCATCCATCCTGCAAGGATTTCTTGAATTGGGAAAGAACATTCAACCTCAAAATTTTTTACCTTGTTTTTAGCTTTAGAAACTTCGTTATCTGTGGTTGACACATCCTCCTCCAATTTGTATTTGAGGGGTATCTTCCTGCCCCTTCTGTGGTCAGTGATGGGTTCTCCCAATCCATCAACTTGGACCTTTTCCTTGTCTTCATCATAGCCTTCAGTCGTGCCAGGATTATCAAGAAAAATTCCAAAACAAGAGGAAGAGTTGCCTCCTTGGAGCCAACTTAGAATATCCTCTTCTTCCTCAAAATCTATTTGGGGTTGATCCTCTGCTTCTGTTTCCATGCAAATGCTCACTGTTTGCATCATACTAGTGTTTCCTTGATTGTCTGGGCCTTCCTCTAAATGAATTTGTGTCAGCTCCTGCCCTTTCTTTTGTACCCACATAGTGTCCTTACCCCAATCATGAATGACACTGGCATGCCTCAGCCAAGGTCTTCCAATTAAGAGAGGAAATCCTCCTTCAACCTGGGGTAATCTTAAAACCACAAAATCCAGAATGAATAGATTACCTTGTACTTCAAGTGGAACTTTTGGGATTACCCCCAAGGGCCTTACTTTGCTCTGATCTGCCAACGTAACCGTGAAATTTGCAGGTCTTGAAGGGTGGAGTCCAATCTTTTTCATGGTATGTTCAGGCATCAAGTTAATGCCAGAACCACCATCTACAATAACACCTTGAAATTCATGACCCTTGATTGATATTGTAAGCCGAGGACTTTTATAATCCGTAAGGGGTGCTTCCCCCCTAATTATCCCTTTATGTAAAATAGTAGTCTTGGCCACTAAGCTTGTAGTAGAAGCCTCATCAATTATCTGCAATAATTCTGACCTGAATTTCCCATCCATCTTTATTAATTCAAAAATACTAACCTCCTTCTTCATTGACTTGAGTAGTTTTGAAGCCTCTGACTCTTTAAGAGAGTGAGCTTCATTTGCTTTGCCAAACTCTTCTTGAGCCCTGTTGAAGGCATGCCCAATGGCATCACTGGTTCCTATGAGATATTCCTTTTGGTTTGTGTCTGCACTTGTGGTGCCTTTGTCCTCAAATGCAACTTTGTCTTTGTTCAATTCCTTAATTATCGATTCTTGATTTTCTATCACTTTTGCCGTTCCCCTGCTTCTTGTCTGTACTGCAAAAGATTCGATTTCTTCTAACTGTACCACTCTGGTAGATGGTGAGGGTTCATCGACCTGAGGTAATTTTTCCTCCTTGTATACAGAGATCAATTGGAGATGGGGTCCGGAAGTAGAAGCTTGATTCTTAGGACATCCGTTTGTATAATGGTCCCTGGCTTCTGGACAGTTCCTGCAAGGAGGAGCATTTTCTGGGAGAGTGCACCTAGATTGGTAGTGTCCGCATTCTCCACATCTGAAGCAAATAATTGGCCTTCTAGGCCCATTTGCAAAGTTAGTTCTCGGTCTAGGATTATAGTTAATACCTTGGTTTGCTGCTGCTGCCATTACATTTGCTGGTGGCAAAAGTCCTCCTTGTGTCCAGTATGTCGTTGTCGGCATTCCCCTTACTTGGCATTCATGGGCCTCATGCCCAATCTTCCTGCATAATTGACAAGTCACATTTAGCAGAGGACATTCACTTACTATGTGCCCTTGCTTGCTGCACATGGAGCACCAGAGTCCGTTCTTAATGCCGCTTCCTTTGAGTTCTTGCAACTCCTGTCTCAGCTGAGCTAGTTCTTCTGCTTGGGCTTCCTCTTCCTTTTGGAGCTTGGGGGCTTCAATATCTTTTCTCAGCTGAGTAGGGCTTATTCCTTTTCAAGCCCTCCAGTTCCCTTCTTAACTGGATCACTGGGTCCTCCAGTTCTGTACCATATGATGGTTGGGAAGAAGTTGCACCATACTGGTGCCTTATCTGTTCCAAGCGTGTGGCCGTATTGATGAACTCCTCAACAGAGGCAGTAGGTAGCACTAACTCTTTGATTTTGCATTGGGTGACCACAGGTAGAGGTTTGGCTAACCACTTCTTGACAAAGAAGTCGTGTGGTGGATCCGGTAGTTTAGCCATTAGTGCTTTGGCCCTGGTCACGAACTCTAGGAACTTTTCTCCTGGACCCAATTTCAAGTTTTCCAACTCTTCTATAATGATCTCAGCCGTGTTGCCATGCTGAAACTGATTTTTGAAAGCCTCTTTCATCAAATCCCAAGAGGTAAAGTGATTTTCAGCAAACTGGCTAAACCACTTGTCTGCCAGACCTTCCAATGTGGCAGGGAAGAGTATCAAGAAAGCATCTTCCCTACCCATTAGACCTCTAGTCTTGCATAATGCAAGAAATCTTCGAATGTGCTCATCTGGGTCCTCATGGGCTAAACCTCTGAAGGAGGGAAATTTTATGTTTAATCTGGAGAGTAAGGTTTCTAGATCTACCTGTCCTGCCATGCTTCCTACAGATGAATTTGATGAAATTGGACTCGATGATCCTCTGACCGTCTTTCTTCTCGTCTGCTTGCACTTGACCCTCAATGTTTGTGACCGGGTCGCGGTCATGAGCTGTTCATAGTCCACTTAAAATGAGACACTTGATAAAAGTATGTACCTGAAATATTGCTCTCCAATGGCAGTATATAGTCTCCTATGCTCAAATCTCCTTGGAAGTCCCACCGGGCGTGCCAAATTTGTTGGGGGTTTTCTTGGACGTGAAGGAGTTTGAGGGTTTGTAGGAGAAAAAGAAGAAGAACAAGAGACGAAATAACTCAGACAAGCTTCTACAGAAACACCTTTGAACCTTTGAACCTTGAGTTTTTGATTACAATAGAAGGATTGTACTATTTCATTCAATCCAAGTTAATACTCGGGGCGCAATTACAGTGAATGCTCAATCATAAAAGATTAATTATCTCAGAATCTCCCAGCAGCCGGCCTCTTCTGCACCAGTCCTTCACTTGCTTCCAGCTTCTCCTTGTGCACACCTTGCACTAAACCTCCACAAGCTGAGGGACTAATCTCCTTCGGGCCTGATCGTGGAGAGAGACTTCTTTGGGATTGGTCTCCTGCTTCGCACTCTCTGCACCTCCCTTAGCCTCACTTCTTGAAATCTTCACCTTCTGCAGTCGACACACCCAGTGACTCTTCACTTCTCTCTTTCTCCCTCTTGCTTCCAGTGTCCAAGAATAGCCTTTTGTCTCTCTTTTGTTGAGTTTGCCGGTTCGCGCACTCTAACTGTAATACAATCTTGGTGCCCTTTCAATGTCCCAAGATTGTCTTTTGAACTGGTCCTCAACGACTCACTACTTTGTCCTGTAGTGACTTTAGAACAAGAGTGACTTTAAAATAAAATTTTGATTCGGCGGCCCTATTTCCACCTTTGCGTACGCGGCCTTCCATACCTTCACCTTTCCTTTTAATTCTTTACTTTTGCACCTTAAGATTTTAAATTCATCCTTTGAACCTTAAGAGAAAAAATACTTTGCACCCTTAGTTTCAACCGGTTAGGGCTCGACAATTGTCCAAATTATCTTTGGGCTAAAGCTGTAAACACAGCTACATACTTGGTAAACAGATTACCATGTACAGCATTAGAAGGAATGACCCCTTATGAAGCTTGGTGGGGAAAGAAGCCAACACTTGATCATTGCAAAGTGTTTGGATCAGTAGTGTATGCTTATGTACCATCACAACTGAGACATAAGCTTGAACCGAAAGCAAAGAAATATGTGTTTGTCAGATACGATGAAAAACAGATGGGTTATAGGTTATGGAGTCCTCTAACGAAACAGTTTATTGTTTCTAGAGATGTTACTTTTGATGAACAGAAAAGCTGGTATGCAAATCAAAGTCATACGACTGAAGAAATTGAGGAAGAGGTAAGAAGGAAAGAGAAAGGAAAATCAATTGTGCAGGTGAACAGAGATGAAGATCATATGCAGGCAAGTACATCCAGGATCGGATCAGGTATGAGAAATGAAGATGAAGAAGTGTATTCAGACACTTATGAAGAACCAAGAAGGTCAAGCAGGACTAGAAGAAAACCAGAAAGGTATTCATATGATACCTTTCTGGTTAAAGATGATGAAGAACCACAGAGCTATGATGAAGCTAAAGGCAAGAAGCAATGGGAAGAAGCAATGAAAGAAGAAATCAGTGCACTAGAGGAGAACAAGACATGGGAACTTGTTCTGAAACCAAATGGTAAGAAAGTAATTGGAAATAAATGGGTTTTCAAAGTAAAGAAATTTGCAGATAGAAGGATAGCCAGACACAAAGCAAGGCTGGTGATCAAAGGCTATGCCCAGAAGCATGGCATAGATTATGATGAGACGTTTAGTCCAGTGGCAAGAATGTCAACCATAAGGACAGTAATTGTTGTAGCTGCATCGAAAGGATGGAAGCTAAGTCAGCTAGATATAAAGAACGCATTTTTGAATGGATACATTTCTGATGAAGTCTACATGGAACAACCTGAAGGGTTCGAAAGTTTCAGATACCCAAACTTTGTCTGCAGATTAAGAAAAGCACTTTATGGACTGAAGCAAGCTCCAAGAGCTTGGAATTACAGACTTGTGAAATATCTGAATGAACTTGGATATCAAAGTTCGAAGGCCGACGCAAGTCTACTCATAAAGAGAACAGAAGAAGGTATGATCTACATTTGTATTTATGTAGACGACTTAAGAATCACAGGAACCTCAGATGAAGGGATTACAGAAGTAAAGAAACTACTCGAAAGAGAGTTCAAGATCAGTGACCTAGGAAAATTATCATATTTCTTAGGAATGGAAATCACATACACAGATCATGGTGTATATGTTTCACAAGAAAGGTATCTCCTAAACTTACTGAAGAAGTTTAATATGGAGAATTGCAGAGAAGCTTCAACACCGCTTGAAGTAAATCATAAACTCAGCAGATATAGTGGTGCAGAGTTTAAAGATATGAAGAGATATCAGTCATTAGTAGGGAGTTTAATTTATGCTATGCTAACGAGACCAGATCTTAGTTATGTAGTAGGAGTTCTCTCACAATTCATGCATTGTCCGACAGATCAACATTGGTTGCAGGACAAAGAGTTCTTAGATACATCAAAAGAACTATAAAAGAAGGATTATATTATCCTTTTACGTCAGATATAAAGTTGAAAGCATACAGTGACTCAGACTGGGCTGGAAGTCAAGATGATAGAAGATCAACGCACGGGTATATGATATACCTAGGAGATAAGCTGGTAAGCTGGTGTTCAAAGAAGCAACACACAGTAGCATTATCGTCAACAGAAGCCGAATACAAAGGACTGGTAGAAGCAGCTAAAGAAATAATATGGATGCAGACCTTGTTCAAAAGCATGGGTATTGATCAAGGTATACCTATCATACATGGAGATAACATGAGCTCGTTGTATCTTGTAGCAAACCCAGTATTTCATGCAAGAACAAAGCACATTGAGATTCAGTATCATTTCCTGAGGGAAAAGATATTGGAGAAAGAGATAGAAATAATATACACTCCCACAAAAGATCAGATTGCAGATATTATGACAAAGAGCTTGGATGGAACGAAGACAAACAGATTCAAAGAAATGGCAGGTATAAAAGAAAGAAAGATATATGAAAGACCGGAAGATGTCAAATTAGTGATTGAGGGGGAGTTGTTGAAGAAACACTCACGAATTTGACAAACAGACATGCATAAAAGAAAAAGAAAAAGAGAAGCAGAATCAAAGAAAATCAAAAGCCTTAGTGGAGGGACAAATCCACGACCGTTATGTACAGTACAGAATCTTCCAAGATCAGAGTTCGTTACACCGAATCAAACTGTACATAGAGAGAACGTGCATAGGAATAATAGAAGGGAAGTGCGAACAAGAACGTGCGTGAGAAGAGCGCGCAGTATAAATAAGAGCACACATAGAAGAAGAAAAAGAGAGAAAGAGAGACAGAGAGCTTTAGCTATGGTTAGAAGAAGACGCCAGAGATTGCGTATGTAGAAGAAGACGCCAGAGATCGCGTATGTAAAGATGAATAACAGAAACCTGAAATGTCGGGTATTCATCTGAGAGAGATGGTAGGAAGGAACTACTCACTATAGGAGAGTTTCTGTAGCTTGAGCAAGAAGAGGCCAAGCCTGTTTGTACACATCTTCTCTAATAGAAAACACATGTTCATGTGGAAACTCGTGTGCACTGTTCGTATGTGAAGAGATTGAAGTATTGTCATACTACGGTTAAAGATAGTTAACAGTTAAAGTTTTCACAATAAATGTATTTTTGGTCAGTTACAGTTTCTCAGTAAACGAGTAATTTCCGGTAGAAGAACGAAGTAGATCTCGCAGAGTAATGCGAAGTTTTGTATGACAGATAGTTCATTCTGTAGCTAGACATCTCTACTTTCAGTGGATCAAAGTTTTCGGTGGAAAAGATATCTACACACAGTACAAAGCCTGACCGGAAAGAGTTTTTCTGAACTAGTGGAGTTTTCTCTTAAACTTCAGGAAGAGTTCAGTAAGTTAAGGAAGCTCATGCATCACTCCCTCACTTCATAAACATTCACTTGAAGTAATTATAATCAGAATTGAAGTTCATTCCGATACAATTCCGGTACGATTACGGTGTCAGTCCAGTGATAGTCTGCTGAAGTTTGGGTGAGATTTTCCTGTAAATCTAGAGTGCAATCTTATACGTTGAGCATTAGAAACTTTGCTAAGCTATTGGTTGATTACAGAGGTGTTCTAAATCACACTAGCTTAGTTCTTCTTGGGCGTGGCAAATTTCGCAGGCTTAATAAGGTTCAGCCTTCGTCACGTCGACAAGAAGTGGTATCGGCAGAGCCGAGTAAAACCACATCAGTGGTATCAGAGCGAAAGAAGGATACCACACATCCGCAACAAGATTCCCCACCAAAACTACCAGCGGATGAAGAAATAGTAACTATCCCAGTGGAGGACACTTTTGAAGAAGCTTACAAACCCCAACCCATCCCAGGTGGATGTGTCACAGCCGAGGGCCAGACCACATTTGAACTCCCTACCCCCGTGTGGATGAAGACTGTAGAAGAGCTTGGAAAGACCCACTCTGCAAGGGTGGAAGCACAGTTGCATGCCATGGCTATGATAGAAGAACGAATTTTACAATCCCCTTATTTCGCTCACTTGGCCCCTCACAGGTATATTTCTGGGCATGAGCTATAATATAAGCCATATTTTATGTTAATGGCAGAATACCAATTGGCCATCAAAAAAGAAACAGGCAAGAAACCCTCACATGCAACTCAGTTTGAACTTGATGACTTGCCACCAGACGCGCAGAGCGGAGAAATATTTCAACCAACTTGGCGCCCGAACTTATTACAGGAATATCCAGAAATGATGAGCACATGGGCCAAAGCACCACTCCATTTAAAGTATAACCCATGTTGGGGACCGGTCCCAAGACATCGCACCTGGAAGGCCTTTGCAATCAAAGTACAGAACAACAAGCAGTGCCAGGACTAGCTCAACTATGCGTATTTCACACCACCCCGCGGACCACCCACGGTAGGCTATATGATGGCAATGATTTGCCATTGGCTCCCTTGGTTATGACGAATGGCTGATGTAGAAGTGCATATGACTGTCAAAATATTTGACATGATGCACATAGTATTCAAAGTCTTTCGTCGCATCAAGGCACCATATGTGAACACCTCGGGATTTGAGCATGGCAATCAAGATTTATCTTATGATATGAGTACGACACCATCACCCTGGGTGTGTTATGCTTGGCACCGTCGCATCAAATATCTACCGGCATGCTACAAAATGACCTTTGAAGAAATGTTTACTACCGGTTTTTGGGAATATCATTAAGAGGTGTTCATCGGCAGGCCTACCCATCTACTCCAACTATTTGCCTGTGAACAACTGGTATACTCCATGCACTACAGACTCCCACCACCAGAGGAACCTCAACCCATCGATTGGGAAAAACTCAAAGTAGATCTTGCAAGAGGTATCCACATTTCAGAGCACACCCTTGCTCATGACCTACTACAGAATTATATCCGACAGACCCCACAACAAGGTTCTATCGAGGATGACAGAAGCGAGAGGGAGGGCATGTTGACAATAGCCAGAGGCAGAGATGATGCGGAAGTATGTGAAGATAGAGCACAATGATGTAGTGGGGAGCCAGCGGATCATTTTTTCAAAGAAATATGTTTTAAAATACTTTTCAAACTCTCAACAGTGATTTTAATCACTTTTCTACCATATGTAACATAGAAAAACCCCTTTTGCAATTAGTAGCTCCATTTTGTGCAAATCGAGGAGTGCTCGAGCTTGAGGAGCTTAGGTAGAATGAGCCTACCAATTTTGGCTATTTTTGGACCTCGTTTACCCCTTTAAATAGCACCTAGAACCTATTTTTTAACTATGCCAGACACTAGATGTGAAACCGGTCAAAACTATTCTAGAATCTATAAAAAGACCTAGAGAGATCATTTTTTGAGGTTAGCGTGTATGAATAGAGAGAGCTTTGAGCTATTTTGAGCTTGTAATTGAGATCTTGAGTAATAGAATTTATTTTCCTACCCTCCATTGTATCTTGCTTGTCTCTTACATGTGTGTGTGTATGCGTGTGTGCATCTCTATGCTTCTCACCTTCACTCTCACTACATCTCACATTCACGATCTTCATATCACTCCTATCTCTTCCACGGATTGACATTAAGGAGGTGGAGCTTCTTAACGTGGTACTTACCATTGTGCTAGAGCAACAGTCATCATGTTTGGTTGCTTTTGAATCTATATAAATACTTTTGCAGACAACAAATAGGTTCGGGGAATGGGGGTTATCGGAAGAACTCCAATGCGTTTCTATTCCCTAATAGAATACAATCCTATCAATAGTATGGTATAATCCAACAAAAGAATAGAACACAGACTCAAGAGTAACACACAGTAATGGCATCAAACGAGTTTTTGTATTATGATTGCAGACAATATAATGTTTTGTATACAATGTTCATATATCTCTCTCATTCACTCTTTGAAATCACTCTGTATCTTCTCTCTGATCTCTCTTCTTTATAGGATCCCAATAGTCATATGAAGGGTGCATTCCCCGATACATGGCTGTCAGTTGAATTCACTGGAAGTTTAATCGAATTATAAATTACAACAATTAAGGAATTTACAAAATACACGCACTAGTGGCGGCCTAACACTAGCATGTAGGATGGAATCAAGGCTGCCCATCGACAACAACAATAGCAACAAATGACAGGCAACGATACGAAAGGGCAACCTCAGCAAATAGCCTACACATAGCCAAGGACCCAATGGGTAGCAACAACAACAACAAAGATAACAACAACAACAACAATAGAGGAATGGTGAAGGTCAAGGGAAGAATGTATTACACAATCCATCAACACAACAATCCCCAATAGGTCATCAACCTTTTAACCCTCCTCAAAACTTGTAGCAAGATCAAGATTCTCAGCCTTCGACGTCATGAAAAACTAAAACCGATCAGTTCTTGCAGCCTAGGCCTTCCTCTTCCATTTTTTTCCCTATTTTTAGCAAGAAAAATCGTGATCCCTAGAGGAATCAAATAGGACACATTAGCTGGAAGGGCCAATTGTTTGGTTGAAGAAGTCGAATCATTGAAGAATAAGATTAACACTCTCAAAATACATATAGAGGAAATTACTTAGGATCATCAAGAAGTGCATGAGCAATTGGCGGCAGTCAAAGGAGGTCTTCAATCTGTTCATGCAGATAGGGATGAATTGTAGAATCAAAAGCTACTACAGTACTAACAGAACACAATTTTACAAACGATCAGATTGTTTCTCTATCTGAAAGTCTACAAGTTTCCATGGCAAAGGTGGATGGGATTAAAGAATTAGAATTCCAGTTATAAGAGGCTCATCAAGCAAATACAGATCATCTTCAAATGTTAGCTGATAAAGAAATAGAAATTCCTTCATTGTTATATAATAAAGAGGTATTGGAAAAATAGGTGATTGCTACAGAAGTCAGATTAACTCATTAGAGTGTAGAATTTCAATGAGTTAAATTACGTAATGAAGAAGAACACGTAACTATGTAAGATTTCTTAGAAAAGCTAAAAGTTGATTTTTTGGAAGCTAAAGTTGCCCAACTTCATGAGAATCCGGATGAAGATGTATATCGAGAAATTATTGATTCCGGAGTTTTTGGTCTTCGAGAAGTTTTTGATGAGTTTGTTTCTGACTTAGGTAGAATAAATAACCATTCCTCTGATACGGATGAATCTTAGTGTTTTTTATGATGACAATCTAAGGCAAGAGGTGACCTTCAATCAAGAATGGATTCATGATTAGTTGGAAAAATAAACATTTCCCAAAGCTCGCTGACACCTAGAATATGTGGTGGAAGAATTGTTGCCTCACTAATCCAATCCAATGAAGCTTTTCATGATG
Source organism: Ceratopteris richardii (assembly GCA_020310875.1). Classification (NCBI taxonomy): domain Eukaryota; kingdom Viridiplantae; phylum Streptophyta; class Polypodiopsida; order Polypodiales; family Pteridaceae; genus Ceratopteris; species Ceratopteris richardii. The sequence continues at coordinate 195,444,714 of CM035412.1, forward strand.
AAAGTCCCACTCACACATCTTAAGAATTGTTTTCTCTCCAAAAAAGATGCTAGAGTTAACAAATTGAACAACTTGATAAAAGCATCATGTGGGTTCACCTCTTGAACACTCACTGAATAGAAGATGAGTTTATCTTTGACCAAGATGATCCCAACTTAGGAATTCACCTTGTGTCTGAGTATCACGTCTATTGGTTCCTCATCGCAAAATAAAAATGCTATACTAGAGAACAACATTTAGAACCTCAAGACCACAATCAAAGAGATTCTAGTTTGGATCCCCATGTTGGAAGAGCAAGAAAATGTGTGTGAAATTAGTACCACCACTAATGAATTAAATGAAGAAGGAGAAGATCTTTTCTAGAGGATTTAACATTTGCATAGGATATAATATGTAGGGGATCCTTTCCCACACAAGACATGGAAGCTCCTTAGGAAGATATAGCAACACCAATCTGGCACCTTAGGAACTCACCATAATCAAAGTAAGCATTGGATAATTTAATCATCAGTGGAAAATACTAGGAACAAAGCGAGTTTGTATTTTGAATGGATCATATCCTTCACTATTCCAATTAACAATGTTGATCAAGCCCGAAGCACTAGGAAATGACAAAAAATCGATGAAAATGTAACCTCCTCACAAGAAGAAAACTATAAGAGGAAATAAAAGCTAGTAATTCATCAATTTCGCATCAAAGATATGGAGGCAAACAAATGCAAAGCAGAGACTATCAACCCTAACCACTGAGTGCATTCAATTAACATGGAGACCAAAGATGAAGCCTACTATAGAATGAGGGAGTTACTTTCTTTCCAAAAATCACTTAAAACCTAAAAAGATCAGACATCATGCATAAGGACACCACAAAAAACAAACTAAAGTTTGGTGACCAAGGGAGAAACATAAAAGCTTTTCCTTAGAAGCCCCTTGATACATCATTAAGGACATGCTCTCATTGCACCATTAGTCAAGATGCACCTCAAGTATGCAGGTCTAGGGCCAAATTACACTAGGCATAGGTCACTAATCATTTTAGACCCATGCATGCATACACAGACCTCAAGAAAGGGGGAAAACCAAAGAAAAAAAAGAGTATAAGCTATGTACATATGTATAATATGAATTTTATATATATTAAGACTTTGCATAAGCTTTATTTGTGCTTGTTGTCTTGTTTTTCTTGTTCAAAATATTTTGCTTTTACGCATTGATGTTCATGCACTGAGTATTGATCAAACATATGGAGGACACAAATCATATCACACCCCACCTCCTTGATGAGAATTAAAATTTTTGTGATGGCTGATCACCACATCAATTTGGATTTAATGCACAGTAATGCACCCAAACACTTACTTTTTCTTTTACTCTAAACCACACCATTGTAGCTCTCATGATCTTTCAAAAGAATATGGAATCTAGCAGAATTGGTGTTTTGAGCATGCATGACCTAGACAAAAAACTAAATGAAAGTAATTGAAGATAAAGAGCTATAGAAAAGAAAAGAAGAGGCATATTACATGCCAAAATTATTTAAAATAATCATCATATTTTTTTAATTAACCTCCATACATTAGACCTTAATTTTTATGTATGTATTAAACTTTGTAATTCTTGAGAGCACAAGAAGAATATCAAATGTATATATGTAGCTTCTTGTAGTATAAATAGCTCAATAAGATAGTTACAATAGCCCTATAAAGTGATTAGGGCTACTTGTAACTAAGCTATCCATTTTGATATGAACAAGGTTGCCCATTTTTGTATAGATCTCAATGGGAGCTCAGTTTTATAGACCTTTTTACATTGTAAGAAGTGAACTCTTGAGAAAATCTTGTACTTCATTTTATCCTTTTTTCTTTCTCTTAAGAGGTGGATATGGTGAGAAAAGATTGTCCCAAGGGGGTTCACAAGTCTCAAGGTTTCTTCCCTTGTATTCTAAGCTCCATGCTAGAATCCAAGGCTCAATTTTCTCCTTTTTCCTTGCTCTCATTAGGTGACTATGGTGAGAAAAGAGCATCCATAGGGGATTCGCAAGTTTGAAGGTGTCTTTCCCTTGCATTCTAGGCTCAAAAATGAGGTAAGGTATTTCAAGATAGATTTCCAAAGCCCATCTTCTCTATACACTTGATTTTTTGCAAGACTCAATAGTATGGCATGTAGAATTTTTGTTCTCTAGTTTTGATATATGAAAAGGGGGTACCTCTTATGCATTTGAAGATATTGCAACTAGAAATTCTATTGTGTGCTAATTGAAAAATTCACTCTCCTTCTCTTCCATTTCTTTCCATATGTTCTTCTTGGTTTCCCCCCAACTAGGTAGATGCTTGGTTGATAATTTAATGATTGTTCGCAGTCCACTTGATGTTGGTAGGTGTCTCTTTGGAGTTTTATAAGTCTATGGGGAACACCTTTGGCATTGTTATTGGAGATCTAAGACTTACTCAATGCTAGAAGAGCCTTTTGGGTGTTCATAGAAGGTTTAAAAGAGGTTGAAGTGTGTAAACTTCAAGGATTTGGCAAAAGATCTTTCTTAAAGGATTTAAAATCATCAAATATGCAATTTATGCTAATCCCAAGCTTATACAAGCTTCAAAATGTGGAAAAGGAGATTTGGAGTGCGTGCAAAAGCTTATTTAATGCTTCCCAAGCTAATTATTCAAGTTTTCATAGTGCCATTTTGGTGATAGCTCTGGAAATTGAGCTCATTCGCATGAAATTAGAGTTTGAATGAGTGGAAGTAGAGAGAGGAGAGAGAAAAAACTTTTTAGGCTTATTGATCTCTATAAGATCATCCTTTTCACTTGAAAATTGAAATATGGAGTCTTTGATTGAAGAACTACCATGTTTCACATCATTTGGTTGTGTGTATGTAGAGATATGAGTGTTCAAAGTTCTTAAAATATTATTTTTTTGAATAATCATAGGAATTTGTTAAAATATTTTGCATATCCTTGCTTTAAACACCCCAAAACCTGGGAAAGAGCAATCGAACACAAAAAAAAGTTTGAAAAAAAAGCATAAAAGTGAGAGAAATCATCTTCATGTTGTGTGAGATAGCATTGAGCGGGATCCATCATAATTTCCCATAGAAATCATGATTTTCAAGAAGTAGTGCAATTTCTCGAGGACATCGGGGCATTTTGTCAGTTACATGGCCATCAACCATCATGATCGTGACTAGGCATCATGAGGTCTCAAGGCCATCTAAAATTGTTTTTTGAGGAACTTGTTTAGGGACATCGCCATTGTCATTGAGAAATAGTGATTTCTCACACAATATAGAGAATCTTCATCACTTTTGAGACATCTTGATTTTTGGCAGCCATCCTCATTTGTCCACAGATGCAATCCTCTAGAGTCGTTGGGAGGGCTTTCATACATTGTGATTACCCTCAGCCATTGCAATTTCTTTGAGATATCTCAATTTCCTAGGGATATATCATGAGTTAGGAAATCTTTGTTTTTGAGATTTTTAAAATTTGAAATTTGTGCTCATTTCTAATCCTTGTCCCTTATTCTATAAGGTTGTATCCTTAAATTGTGTGTGTATTGCTTGGAAACACAAAAACTCAAAAATTAGAGTTTTTGGAGGAGGCATTGGACTACATCACACCTCTCAAGGACTTCGAGTCATAAATAAACCATATAAATACTCTTATTTGGTCAATTTGAAGCTAAGTGATAGAACATCACTTTGACATGTAAATCACTAAAAATGCAAAAAAACACACTAAAAATGCTCAAATTTTGATAAGTGAGGAAAAATATGTCTAAACAAAACAAAAATTGATGTATGCACTTAAGATATAGTCATACACTAGAGAAAACAATTAAATTTCAAGTTTTCTCTTTTTGAAAGAGAGTGTGACTCAATCAGCTTCTAAGACAATCACTTTTAATGAGTCTAATGAGTTAGATAGTGACTTGGAAGCCATGGCTTGCTCTAGTGACATGCAAGAACAACCTATGAACAAAGAATTCATGTCTAAGATTGAGAGTGAGTATCATATTACTCTTGAACTTGTGTGCACCAATGCTCATGGAGAAGTTGTATATCTACATGGACTAAATCATAATGTGATTTGATTGCAATCTTCCAATGTATCTACTCCAAGGAAGAAGTCAATTGTAGAGTTCATAGAATATCATTATCTAGATAAAAAAGCCACCATGTATGTGGTGTGTGATAATCTCGATCTCACTAGTGATATGGAAGAACTAGAGAGTAAGAATTAGGTTGATGGACAGTAGTTAATTACAACTTGTGCAAAATCCATCTTGAATAGGATACTCTATGTGGATCATGTTCCTATTGATTCCAAGTGTGTATCATTGGAAGAGACCTAACACTTCAGACCTATGGATCTTGAAATGATTTTGGACCAAGCTCTATGATCTTTCAAGAGATGAGGATCTTGAGAATGAGCTTTCAATTAACTACACAGAAAGGAAATAGAAAGAATATTGGAAAGTGACTCTGAAGGAGAGATCAAAGCATACATGCCTATAAAAACATGTCTTTTCTACAAAGAAGTAGGAGAAAAATACTCAAGAAAGAGAAAAAGTTAGTGGAGAATTGCAAGAGAAACAAAACTAGATAGAGAGAAATCACAAACTCCTATTTATGCCAAGTATTGCAAATGAAATAGCTTTAGGAGGACAATAATTCTTAGTTTAGCTCTCCAATGGGGCAGAGACCCCCTAATCCTCAAGACATGCAATAAAATGCCTTCTCATTTCCACTCAAAAAATCACAAGTAGCGAAGTGCATGAAAAATCACTATGATGGCACTATAGATCTATATGATCCTTGGCACAATTTAGAAAGTTATCCAAGCAAAGAAACTCAATGCTTTTTTCATCCAATATGAATCCTTCCAACTGAAATTGGTAGGAATTGCATGGATTTTGTTCCAACCACTCGATAGATAGATATTTAGAGATATTCATCTTCTAGATTACTTTATTAGTGACTTTTTGAAGAAAGGAGTTAGACACGAGATCTCTTCTTTAATCGATAGCTTCAAGCAACAAAGATACAACATTATATGAATATTTTCTTGTGGATTAAAGTAGTATGAAGATAAATGTCCAATCAAAGAGCTTCCTTCCCAAGAAAAAAGGATTTCCCTCTTCTTGGATGGTTTTCTCAACATTGAACCACATGCATTTGTCTATGTAAAGCACTTGCAAGCTTTGGATGCATGTTTGAAAGATGCATAGATTTGGAAGACAATCTAGCAAAAGATCTAAGATTTCCTCAAGTACAAAGAAATGATACTTCTTCTAGTAGTGGTTTGCATCTACCATTTGTTGATGGTATTTCCAAAATGGTAGCTAAGAAATTGGGTACTCAAAATCATTTGGCAATCAAGCTTAGCAAAGTGCACCTCAGTGCATGCAACCACTCAAAAGATGTTACGAGTGTGGAGAAGACCATCTGAGCACAATTGTACTTTTGGGAGATGTCATGAGGAAGGAGATAAGGAAGAGAGCTCACACACACACTCTCACAATCAAAGAGAAGAACACACACAGATTGAGGCAAGGAAGCATGATCTTCTTCTTCTATTGCATAAAAGGAATGTACAAGAATTACCTAAAAAACAAGAATACAACAAGTGCAACATATAAAGATCAATACATAAGGAAAAATCTAATGTCTGTGAATGTGTGAGCTGGCAAGAAACAAATGTGCCATCACTCTTGGTAGATAAATCTAGTACAACTCAATAAACTATCCTTGACATATACCGATGTGACCACTATACATGTCAGAGAAATCAAAAACTGATATGTGTCATCCTGGATCATCACATGTTGAGTTTGATATCTTAATACTCCCCCTCAAGCTCAACGTCATATCCTCTAATCCAAGCATCTTCCGGAACTTCTTCAACTTCTCTTCTCCAAGTGCTTTAGTGAAAATATCAGCAACCTGCTCATCTGTTCTCACATAAACAAGATCAATATCACCTGCTAATACCTTCTCTCTAATGAAGTGATAATGTACCTCGATATGCTTTGTTCTAGCATGAAAAATAGGGTTCTGTGCTAATTTTATACTGCTAAGATTATCACAATAAATGGTGATAGGCTTTTGCACTTCCACACCTAAATCTACAAGTAGCATCTCTAGCCATGATGCCTCACATGCTGCCATTATAGCACCTCTATACTAAGCATCTATACTCGACAAAGCAACGGTGGGTTGCTCCTTGCTGCTCCATGTAATAGCTGCACTCCAGTGAGAATAGAAAACAACTAATAGATCTTCTATCTGGAATGCTACCAACCCAATCTCCATCGGTGTATCCATGAACCTGCAAATCTACAACAACTTCATAAAACAATGCATACTCCAAAGTAGCACTCACATAATGTAGAGTGCACCTTAAAGCATCCAAATGTGGCTTCCTGGGAACCTACATAAATTGACTTTCAAGTCCAACATTGTAGCTAAGATCATGCCGCGTAATTGTGAGATATATCAAGCTTCCCACAATTTTCCTGTACATAGTAGCATTTTCCAATGCTTCACCTGATGTAGTATCTAACTTCAAATTATGATCTAATGGCATAGAAATTGGCTTGCAACCAGCCATACCATACTTTTGCACCATATTCAAGGAATATTGCCTTTGATCTTTCATGTCAAATTCCTGCATAGGAAGTTGCTTTACCTCTTTAATGTTTTTTTCATTATCAACACCTAAAATGAAGTCATCAACATAAATATCCACAATTGTTATGCCATCATCACCCTTCCTTGCATACAATGAATGATCTACATCACACATAGAAAAATCCAATGGTAGTTAAGTAATCAACAATCCTTGCATGACATGCGCGAGGAGCTTACTTCAACCCATACAAAGCCTTTTGCAACCTGTAAACATATTTTGGATGCTTTGAATCTTCATATCCTGGTGGTTGATCCATGTATACTTCTTCTTGTAAATCACCATGTAGAAAGGCATTTTTCACATCCATCTAATGCAAAGTCCATCCTTTTGCTATAGCTAATGCAACAAGTGTTCTGACAGTAGACATTTTAGTTATAGGGCTGAATGATTCCTCATGATCAATGCCATATGTTTGTGCATATCCTTTTGCTACCAATCATGCTTTATATTTGCTTATGTTACCATCAGCATTGTGCTTTACCTTGTAAACCCACTTGGAGCCTATGGGTTTCATTCCTTCTGACAATGGAATTAGCTTCCATGTATTATTTCCATAAAGTGTCTCCTCATCGATATCTTTTTCCCAATCTACATTTCCAATTGCATCTTCAAAACAAGAAGGTTCAACAACTTGTATTACCTTGGTCATGTAGGCACAATGACAAGCCATATAACTATCTTACATCAATCGTTGCACTGAATTCCGCATCCTCCTAGATCTTCTTGGTCCTGGGTCACTTTTCCTTATATCATCTGCTTGTGCCTTTATTACTCTTGGAGTCAAAGGGCAATCCAAGTTCCTCATCAAGACTCTTTTCTGAACCGCTTGAATCTCCAGCAACGTCTTCAAAACCTGCACATGTTTTACTACCAAAAAAAGCTTTTCCTAACCTTTCTTGGATGTATTTGATGAATTTGCTGGACTGAAATTTCCATGCAATCTTCCACTCCATGGATTTGAGTTGGAACTATTGATCGGTGATTCATTTGGTCCACTCAGAAATTGAGATTCTGCACTTGGTTTTTCAACGTTTTCTTTGTTATTTGATTCAAGATTAAGTCCATCTTTGGCATCCGCATAGAAGCTTGACATTTCATCAAATACAACATCTGTGCTCACCTTCACTTGTCGTGTGAGTGGGTTATAAGATTTATATCCCTTCTGCTCAAGGGAGTATCCAATGAAGACTCATTTTTCTACTTTTAGATCAAGCTTCGTCCTCAACTTATTTGGAACATGTACATATGCAATACGGCCAAAATCTTTTATATGTGATAAGTTTGGCTTTTCACCTATGAACTTCTCTTCAAGTGTAACTTGATGTGCAATAGCAGTTGGAGTTTTGTTCATGATGTATATAGCCGCATGCACAGCTTCTGCCCAATAACAATGAGGCATATTCTTTTCAGCCATCAAGACTCTTGCTATTTTTGCAATATGTCTATTTTTGCATTGAGCGACCCCTTTCTGTTGTGGTGTATACCTGCATGAAAATTGATGCTGAATTCCATGATTTTTTAGAAAATTGTTGAACTCATTTGACATGTATTCACCTCCTCCATAAGATCTTAGTGTCGGAATATACTTCCTTGTCTGCTTTTCCACCATAGCTTTAAAATTTTGGAAGTGAGTGAACACATCACTCTTCTCTTTCATGAAATATATGCACACTTTTTGTGTACGGTCATCAATGAAAGTAACATAAAACTTGCAACCACCCATGGATGTGGTTTTTGTAGGACCCCAAACATCTATATGTACTATTTCTAGCACATTCTTAGTAACATGCTTGTCATGCGGAAATGATGATCTTGACTATTTACCAAATTGACATGTTGCACATACCTTTTGCATCTCTACAACCTTGAAATCTGATAGTCCATGGACAATTTCCTTTGACTGCATCAATTTCAGCCTCTACAAGTTTGCATGTCCAATTTGGTTGTGCCAAATCTCTATATGAGCAATAACTCATGTACCTTTTGCAAACATGGATGCATTCATTCCTTCCAACTTTGTTTCCTTTGGCAATCAATCGTCCACCCTGTTTGTACTTTTCTACATATACCCATCAACATTGAACCTAACTTGTAATCCTTGGTCAACCATTTGTCCAATAAAAACTAGATTCTTTGTTATATTTGGAACATGTAACACATCAGCAAGATGTTTTACCTTTCCATCCTCCATACATAGTGCTATGTTTCCTGTATGCTCGATAGGGTGTGATGTGTCATCACCTCTTTCAACATATCTAGGAACTGGCAATTTCTACGAACTACTAAACCATTTTTCATGACTGGCCATGTGATTTGAAGCACCTGAATCAAATACCAGACATTATCATTCGATTTTGAAACACTAGCAGACATCGTATTCATCAAGTGATGTTGAACCATGAACAGCTTCTCAGAATCATCTGCACTTGTGGATGCATAGTTGTTTTGCTGCCTTCTGTTATTTTGATTCTTCAATCTGTAATCACGTTCAAAGTGTCCAGGTTTACCTTAATTCTAGTATCCTTTATTTTCCTTACCCAAATCATTTCTTTGGAAATTTTTGCGACCTCTTTGGCTCCCCCTGCCTCGAAACTCTCCTCTTCCTCCTGCATGATTATGTTGTTGACCTTGGTCTTGGTTATTGTCTCCTCTTCCACTTCCGAAGCCTCTGCCTCTACCTCTTTCTCTACCAAAGTAGAATACCTGCTTAGAACTGGGTTTTCCTTGGGAGTTTGGATCCTCACCAAGATTCTTTTCTTCAATAATCAGCATAGATACTAGATCGGCAAAATTCAAAATATTTTCCTTGGTTTGTATAAAAGTTTTGAACTTCTTATATGCAGCTCCTAAACCATGGAGGCATACTTCCACCTTATCATCATCATCTACATTCACACCAATAGATGCAAGTGACTCACATGTTCTTTTGATTTTCAAGGTGTAGTCACTTACCGACATGCTCTTTTTCTCCAATGTATGCAACTCGTTCTTGAGTTGCAATTTATGTGCCTTTGTATTGGTCTGTGAACAAATTGTTCCAAGCCTCTTTCGGAGTCTTGGCATCCTGTATGTACCCAATCATGCTATCATGTATGCTAGCAGATAGCCAATACATTACCTTTCATGCTCCTTGATTCCATTCTTCATATGCTCTTAACTAGTCTGCAGTCTGATTCCTCTCTGGTAATTGCAGAGTGTTTTCATTCTCTTATTCGATGTACTTCCAATATCCTTTTCCCATCAAGAAATTCATCATCCTGAATCTCCAAGCATGGAAGTTGTTCTTTTCCAACTTATCGCTCATAAGCTGACTCATTCCATCTACGTTTGCCATTCTTGTAGCAATTCACAACATTGCAAAACACTATAAGCAGCACTTCTGCTTGAACACTATTGCACTACGAAGTAACAATTTGATCACAAGAAAACACAGTTTTCGTGTACCAATAGTACACAGAATCCCTTGAAATTTTGGAACTGGAATATATGAGTGTTGGCAAACACGATGCAAGTTATAGTTTTGCAAGTTGCCTGGTTTTTTTGTGGGCCCCACTTTGCAAGCTTGAAACGGAGGTCTAGATGGCTCTAAAACTTTGATCTGACAAAAACGAGTGGCCCTAATGGGAGAACTTACAAAAATATTTTAAAGTCTTGTACCTTCATGCCAATTTTCATAGCAATCTGAGGTCGTTTGTGAATCGCGCTTTCTCCATGCCTTCTGGCATACTCTTAACTGTCGGCCTTCTCCATGAGCTCTCTACAGCCACAGTGGCTCTAATACCATGTCTCAACGAAGAAGATAAGGAAAATATCTTACACACACTCTCACAATCAAAGAGAAGCAGAAAAACAGATTGAGGCAAGGAAGAATGATCTTTTTCTTCGTCTTCTTCTATTACATAAAAGGAATGTACAAGAATGACCTAAAAAACAAGAATACAACAAGTGCAATATATAAAGGTCAATACATAAGGAAAAATCTAATGTCTACGAATGAGTGAGCTGGCAAGAAAAAAATGTGCCATCATTCTTGGTAGATAAATCTAGTACAGCTCAATGAAGTATCCCTGACATATATCGACGTGACCACTATACATGTCAGAGAAATGAAAAACTGATACGTGTCATCTTGGATCGTCACATGTTGAGCTTGATATCTCAACATGAGAGCCCAACCACCACTTGTGCATAGAGTAGAGCCAAAATATTGTCAATATTTTCAAAATCACACAAATCATTCCATGAATAAATTTCATTACAATCAACAATTTGTGAGACAACCTCCTACATATCAACCAATGTTGTATCCTTATGTGACTCATGAACCACTCACAAATTACAATTCTTTGAAACACTATCAAGACCTCTGCCACCAACCGATCAACTAGATCATAACCCACCATAGCCTATCCTAGGATAATAACTCCCTCCACCACAAAATGGTGTTCCTATGAAATATACCAATCCCAAAGACAGTAGAAGAAGAGCCATAGTGCCTATATTTTATGACCACCCCTATAAGTGCAAGAACATGAATAAAAAGATATTTGAGGAGAGAAATATTATTAAGAAGAAAATGACTATTATTCCTCCTATTGTGGTAGTACTTTGACCAGGGTCCTTATTGAAATCAAGGATAGGAGCAAAACTATTTTAATGTGTGGTGCATTGGAATTAGAGCTTCTATGAGGCACAATAGACGACCACCTATAGGAGGGCCTTGTTGAATTGTTATAGGGACCAGTTCATTTGTGATTGTCCTCGTCCTTTGAATAATCACCCTATTATGCAAATTAAGTGTGGATTTGTCTAGACTATGGAAAAGAGCATCTCTTGAGGGATTTCCCTAAGAATCCTAACAAAGGGAATATCAATCATATAAACATCATAGAGATAGTGGGATCGGCCTATGCAAGCTACAATAAATTAGTTCTAGTGCATGGAATGATTAGAACCAAATGGAGCATAGTGAATTCCATTAGCCTAGGAAAAGTAATTCAATTTAATTTATTTAAGATTTCACGACATTCAAGAAATTAAGAGTTTGGAAAAATAGATATTGAAGTGTCCAGCCCATTAGAAAAAAATGAAGAAGAATTGAATCCAAGAATTGTAGACAATACAACAACAACAGTGAGATCCTAGGTAAAAAGAAAGCACATGCATGAAAGGCAAGAGAAGAGAAGTGAAACATTACGACAACATACACATAGAGATGACTCTCTTGTTCCTCCCAACCATATGCCTCTATATAGCTCTCTCCAAGGAACTACCGACTATAGCAGGTGGATACTAACCATCCAAGTGTCCTCCGTGTAACTACATGTGTGCAAATTGTCCTAGTTAACTCTAGTCAACTCAAGTGGAGTTCTAGAAGGCTCCAAAGCTCTTTGCCCTTAACTCAAGTGGATCTTTCTAGAAGTCTCTAGAGCTCTTTGCCCTCAACTCAAATGGATGCTTCTAGAAGGCTCTAGATCTCTTTGAGAAAAACACTCTCCCACGTCTCTCATAGAACTTGAACCCAGGTCCTCTTCCTTCTCATCCATATGACTTAACCACTAGGAAAAGCACCTTTGCTTGTCCAGAGACCATAAGCACCTTCGCTTAAGCGTACTCTCGAGACTTCTACCCAACATTTGAGTGAACAAACGATTTATGGTCTTAGATTTGTCTCAACCTATTGAACCCTCATGTCATAAACTTACTTTATAACATTATTCTCCCCTTGGAAAGCATTTTCTTCCTAAAAAAATAGAGCTATACAAATGCTCTAAGCATCCCCCAAGCTTCATGTACAAATTGTACATGATCATCTTTGTGTGTTGTTTCCCTGTATCCTTCCTCTTAAGGAATCTCATAAAAGATCATCTTAAAGGTTGGAAACCGTCTATGTGGTTCCTAGTATCTCCCATGTATACATAATTTCCAAAATATCACTCCCATAACATATAAGATCATCAAAATTACCTAATTTCATATGATATATCCTCTATGGAGTAATAATATGAGTAACAAATGTAAGGTGCCAAGATTATAGGCTTGACCATACCAAAATGGAGATAATAAACCATAGAATCCTCTGAAATGTAGAAGAAAGTCCCATAAAAAGTGACTCCAAACCCATCTAGACTTAAGATGATAGACTTAACCTCATTGCACTCTAGGTCTTCCTAAGCTGGAGTGTAGTCACAATTGTTAGTTTTTACCTAAACCATCCTTGTGATCTATGCAAATTCATCATTATAGCTCTCATAAAAGAAATCCTTGAAAATAAAAATAAATCTCTACATTCCACTAACCAAGAAGTCTTTGGTTTATCATCCATTGCCTTTGGATTAAGCTCTCTCGGAAGAGCATCTATTGGAAGTAATGCGAACTCTATCATTTTCTCTTCCCTCTAGTTTTCCATATGAATGCAAAAAGCATTCCTTTGGAGATTTAGATAATCCTAAGTACCCATTCTCCTAATTGATGTTCAATCATCATCCTCATGATGAAGCACCAATATTTTGGTAAGCCAATGGTTAGATCTATCCCTATCTCCTAGAAACTCTAAAGAGAAGATTCATTGCTCTATTCTCGGCCTCACTAATATCAGTAACTAGATCATCTCATCTATTCAAGGAACCTCACTAAAAATAAGCATAACTAGTTCTCTCAAGAGTCTCCATGTGGGACTTAATCTTACCACCATGATTAATTGATGTCCCTATTGCCTTTTATAGAAGAGTGTCACTCCTATCTAGACAATCTAAAGGTGAGAAAGTGAAACTCTCTCTCTCTCTCTCTAACTTCATCTAAGGAAAAGAGCTCTAGCAGTGGAATCTATTCCACTTTCCCTTTCCCTTTAAAAGAGATTTTCTTGAATCCAAATGCTCTACTGATCCAAAATTGAGAACATGAACATAAGTTCTAAATGTTTTTCCTTCTAAATAGCAGATAACCAAAATCCAATGTGAAGGAAAATTATAGATTAAATGAATCCCTTTTAACATACAAACTAAGGGATTTTTTCTAAACACCTCTTCTCTCTAAAGGAAAAGATACTCTATTCTTCTTCTATGAAGAAATCATGATTTACTTTCATTTTCTCTTTCAAAAAATAGGAGCTAAAGTGAGATAAGTTAGATCTCTCCTCAATCTATAAGCTGAATTCCTTTGTGAGCTAAATCCAAGGGCTACCCACTATAGCAGGTGGATATTAACCATCCAAGTGTCGGCCATCTAACTACATGTGTGCTCCTAGAAGGCTCTAGAGCTATCTGGGCAAAACAAAATCCCAATTCTATCATAGGAATTGAACTCAAGACCTCTTCCTTCTCACCCATATGACTTAACCACTAGTCCAAGCACCTTTGCTTGTCTAGAGAGCATAAGCACCTTTGCTTAACTCTATTCTCAAGACTTCTTACCAACACTTGAATAAACAAACAATGTCCAATCTCATATCCATTTGAACCTATAGGACCCTCATTTTATAAACTTACTTTATAATAAGAAGCTTAAAAATAATTGTTTATTTAAAGAACAACTTGCAACAAGAAATGGAGAAAAATCAATTACTAAATGAATATTTGCATAACCATGTGCAATCATTGATGCAAGTGAGTTTAGTTTGGGAAAAACCCAAGAGGAATGAAGCAAGGAACTAGGAAATATCTATCCTAGCAGATCCTATGCATGAATGCCTACAAATGATTTTTAAATCTTATCAGGCTAGATTGGACACATCACCTAGCTTAGAGCACCATGATAAGTGCTATCCTAGATGAGACCTAGAACATGAAAGGTTAGCATTGTGCATGAAGATGGTAGATGTTTCTCAAGCTATGCTACAATTTATTCCCATAATGTACCAAGTACCAAGCTTGAGAACATCAATTCAATGCCACATAAGGATCCACCTCTCGTTGAGAGTGGATCTTTAAAAGAGACTCCTCATGACCCTAGAGTGCCAAGAACTGAGGTAGAGCTAGAATGACCATACCAAACATGGATGAATCTTGGCCTCAAGAACTCTAAGAAAGAGTTCATGAAACTCAATGGAAGAAAGAGCAACATAGCAGCCCACCTATTCCTGAATTAGTTGTGGGAGAAAGTAAGCAAAGTCCTCCTAGTACATCTTGTTATGGTGATGCTCAAAACCTTAGTGTTCATGGGGTGGATACAATGAGTCTTCACACTCTTCCTAACTAGTTGGGGGAGTATGAAGCCAAATCAGAATAGAAAAGCACACCAATAGTGAGAAGAAGACACATCAGAGAAAATGAGCTAAAGCCATTAATAGTAGAGGAACTTAGAAAGATAAAACATCAATGTACACTCACTTTAGATGAATTATTGAAAGTAAAGCCACATCTTTGGGATAATCTAGCCCAATGAATGAAGCCACAAGAAGATGTGAATATAGAAACAACCTCCACTCAAGCTAGCTTGTGTAACACGAAACCCATTTGATAAGATTGTAGATTACAATGAAGGGGATGATGAAAACACCTGTTTTCCTATTCTCTACAATGATTACACAACAAAAGCAATATAAGAGTGAAGAGTAGGAGTTTCCATTTCCATTAAAGAGCTTTGGGAGAAATGGGTCACCCTACCCTCTAGCCTAGAGGAATGAGCATACAACTAGTAGATGCTCATGTATAGTGTCCTCTTAGACTATTGGAAGGGATAATACTCTCAACTTGTGTACTAAAAGTTGAGCATACACTAGCTATCCATCAATTTAGAAAGGTTGGGAGATCTTAGGAAGACCTTTCATGCACCAACTCAAACTTTTCCAAGATTGGGGATCTAAATCCCTATACTTGCAACAATTGGGTGTGACCACCAAGAAATATAAAAGACTTTTCTTTTAGGGATATTACTCCATTGCAATGTAATGCCTTCAAGCACAATGAAGAGGTAGCCTCTGTACATAATGTGCATTCTAAGGATTACTCTTGTGTTGACACTCAAGGTCAAGCATGAGGTATAGGAACACATCAAAGAAGTGGACACATAAGAAGAAGGAGCAAGTAGGGAACTCCAAGAAGTACATGACAAATTTTCAGAAGGAATCCCTATAAAAATAGTGATTTTCATCACTAAAAACCATTGTAAATATCATTTCTCCTTTTTCCAACTCCATTTTGTTCAAGTCTAGGAGTCCTTCAGCTTGAGGAGTATTAGAAGTATCATCCTACCAATTTTCATAATTTTTGGACTTCATTTGAGCCCTCAAATAAGCCCTAGAACCTAATTTTTATCTAGGTCGGAAACTATGTTTGGACAAGGCCAAAACTACTCAACAAACTATAAAAAGAGCTAGAGAGCTCATTTTTTAGGTTAGCTTGTTAGAGAGGTAGTTTGTTGTAGATTTGAGCTTTTGTAAGAAAACTCTTGTGCAATCGAAGCTTTCCATTGTTCCTCTCTTTGGTCTTACCGTGTGTGTGTGTATGTGTGTGCATGCTTGTGCTTTCACTCACCCACTTGTGCCTTCACTCGCTCGTGCTCTTCATACCATTCCTCACGTCTCCATGGATTGACAAGTAAAGGAGGTGGTTCTTATGTTTGAGCTACACCGAATTTTGGCACTGTTGCCGGGGAGAGAGATTCGAGGACGAACGTTGTGATGATAGGATCGTAGATTTACGACGTTGGAAAGTAAAAAATACTTATTTTATGTGATTTTTTTATTTTTCTTCTTCTACTTCATCATCATCACCATCTCCATCTTCTTCCATCTTCATCTTCTTTGAAATTTTTTGTTTTTCACTCGATTTTCCACCTTTTCACATCATTTCTCATTCGTGGGTGTGCAAGAAGGAGAGAGGGAGAGGCAAAGTGCTTGTGTGTGTAAGTTTCTGTGATTTTCATGAACTTAAGCTCGACACGCACGCCTTGGTGCTGAAATTTGAAGTTCTCGCCAAAAATCTCAAAAAATCGCGATCCTGTGATGAAAATTGCGATTCTGTGAAAAATTCAATTTTTTGAAAATTGTGATTTTCTATTTCCCGCTTAAAAACTTTCTAAAAAGAACACGATTCTGAGGTCATTCTCAAAATCGCGATTCTCTGGTTATGCTCAAAATCGAGATTCTCTAAGTTTTTGAAAAACACAATTCTCTAGTCATCCTCAGAAGTGTGATTTTTTGGTGATTTTCAAAAACACAATTTTTAGCCAAAATCGTGATTCTTAGGTCAAAAACACGATTCTGAGCAAAAACATGATTTTCAATCAAAATTGAGATTTTCATGTAACACGATTTTGACAAAACATAATTTTCAGTCAAAATCGTGATTTTTTGGTTATTCTCAAAATCATGATTTTCAAGCCAAAAACACGATTTTGACAAAACACGATTTTTAGTTAAAATCACGAATTTTTTATCATTCTCAAAATCGCAATTTTCACAAAAACACGATTTTCTGTCAGAATCGCGTTTTTCATGATTCTCACTCAAAATCACGTTTTTCACGATTGTCATTCAAAATTACATTTTTCACGATTGTCATTCAAAATTGCATTTTTCATGATTGTCATTCAAAATTACGATTTTCACGATTCTCACTTAAAATCACGTATTTTTTTTTGGGATTGTTCAAGATCGCGATTTTGAGTCAAAATCATAGTTTTCAAGGTTGTTCAAGATCGCGATCCTCACTCGAAATCGTGATTTGCAAGCTATCTCAGGATCCATATTTTCAATCAAAATCGTGATTTTCTCATAACTTCTTGTTTTCCTGTTTTGATCCCCAAGAGCTTGATTTGACACAACTTTTTCATCAAAATTTTGTTTTTTGAGTTATATAGATCGGTGGAAAGCTCGTTTCGAATCCCACACGGCCTCAAATATTTTTTCTAAGAGTAATGCATTGAACTTGACCCTCAGGTGGGACTACGAAACCAAGGGGACTCCAAAGGATTTTGAGCAATACAAAAGGGGAATGGGACTAGAAGACAAAGCTTATGAACCTGAGATCTGGTAGACACCTAAGCAAGGATAGACAAAGCAGTACATCTTATGAAGCTAGTGTCAACCATACAGCTAAGTCTTGGGCACAACAACTAAGTGTTTATCCTTACGTACTAAGTTCAGATACAAGTGATTTAGAAATGTCTTTTAGCATGGGGAGACCTATAGGTAACTCAGGCACTACCTATTTACAAACACCAGAAGGTCCCTATAAGACACAATTGGAGTATAGCAGAACCAACAGATTAGGTGCACACATCTATGAGGATGGCCTGAGATGATCAGTGGTCCAACTCAAAAATCCAGATCAACCCTTTCGACTTGAACACCCAGTGGTCATGTTCCAAGAGGGTTCATGCATTGATAAGGAAGGAACCATGTATGTGGTCACCAACTTACCAGATAGGATAGATGAGTTTGGCAACATCATTCCAGAGAATGAGATAGGAGACTTAGAGCAAGGAGATGTAGGACGAGAACCCAAGACTCCTAGAGGTAATTCAGTTTTGACCAGAGTGATCACCCTGGATTGGATCCCTCAAGACAACAAAAGCATAGAACTATTCTTGAATAGAGAAATAGAGGAAGCCTTTTGGAGATTCAAGCCAGATCAACCTAACCCAGTAATCACCATCTATGAATTCAAAGACCCTTAGAAACTAGGCAAGGTTGTTTATCTAGATAACTCATCTGAGAAAATATTCTTGGTAACAGAGCATGATAGGCATGCCTACACTTGGCAAGGCCAATTGATCTTTCCTCCACAAAGATTTAGTGTTTCCCATGGACTCCAAGGAGCAGGATCATCCCAGGCTCATGCAACCCAATGAGAACGAACCAGAGAGAGACCTGAAGTAAGCTTTGCAAACACAATGGGTAGAGACTGATCAGGGTTTTTTTATTTTTTCGGAGTCGAAGAAGATGATGCGGTGGTGAAGAAGGAGTATAGGGGAGGTGAAAAACACTAAAAACTAATTAAAAACAACAACAAAAACTGAAATTTTTACCTTCCAACGCGACTTCTTGCTATACTCTTACCATCACACATTCGTCCTAGACTTGGTCCCTGGCAACGGCACCAAATTTGGTGTTGCTCTAGCACAATGGTAAGTACCATGTTAAGAAGCTCCACCTCCTTAATGTCAATCCACGGAAGAGATAGGAGTGATATGAAGATCGTGAATGTGAGATGTAGTGAGAGTGAAGGTGATAAGCATAGAGATACGCACACGCATACAGACACACATGTAAGAGACAAGTAAGATACAATGGAGGGTAGGAAAATAGACTCTATTACTCAAGATCTCAATTACAAGCTCAAAATAGCTCAAATCTCTCTTTACTCATACAAGCTAACCTCAACAATGAGCTCTCTAGCTCTTTTTATAGATTCTAGACTAGTTATGACCGGTTTCATATCTAGTGACCGGCATAGTTAAAAAATAGTTTCTAGGTGCTATTTGAAGGGGTAAACGAGGTCCAAAAATAGCCAAAATTGGTAGGCTCATTCTACCTAAGCTCCTCAAGCTCGAGCACTCCTCGACTTGCACAAAATGGAGCTACTAATTGCAAAAAGGGGTTTTCTATGTTACATATGGTAGAAAAGTGATGAAAATCACAGTTGAGAGTTTGAAAACTATTTTAAAACATATTTCTTTGAAAAAATGATCCGCCTGGCTCCCCACTACGTCATTGTGCTCTGTCTTCACATACTTCCACGTCGCCTGTGCCTCTGGCTATTGCCAACAACGATGTACATAGTCCTCTGATTGTCTATATAAGACCCATTCTCAAATTTAACTAGTGAATGACCTAGGCCATAGGGATGCTCTGAGTTCCTCAATTATACTAGTGATCTTCTCAAACCATCCTCATAGATGGGAGCACCTAATCAATTCATCGAGATGTATTCCAACTGTGTCTTGTAGGGTCCCCCTAGCACCTTTAGGTAGGTTTCCCTATTGTTATGAGTCGATCTCGCAATGCTATAGGAACTATGTGACCCACTCATTGTTTGAACATCAAGCTTACACTATGCTTGAGGTGGATTTGATCTACATCAAAGGCTATCACGTCAAAAGAATATCCGTTGGAGAGTTCTTTTTAATATGCTCATTTATTGTATTTTTTTGAGAGATTTTTTATGGTTCATTTACCGTTGTAAAATCCTTGAGCTTTACACATGTAAAGGTAGAAAGATAGAGCCAAAATCCCACGAATTTGTGGTGGTTGAAGTTGCATTCAATCAAGTAATCAATCACCTAAAAGTAGATCAAACTAGATCTTCACTTTTCCTAGATTGTAGGAAAGTGAGTTGATTCCCTCCAACAACCATTCCCACCTTCATTTGAATTCAAATTCAACTTGTAAAAGTTGTGGAACACTCCTAGAGTCTATATAAAGACTTTAAATCACTTGTACATTACATGAAAGCAATATACATACACTTCTGACCATCATTGTTTTGCTCCTTCGATTCTCTGCATCATCTTCTTCGCCAACAGTAATCTTGCAGAGGTTGCTGCTCTCTCTCCAGAGCTTCAAATTGAGTGCAAGATGACTCATTGGAAAGGTATAGGTGTCTAGTTTATGGCTATAAATTTTCAAAGCATTTGGTTCAGTAGATTGAGAGAAATCTGAGTTTTTCCATCTTGGGTTCAATTTCTATGTATTCCTGAAAAATAGGAAGTACCACCGGTGAATATCGCATTCATTCCTATAGCATATTTTGCTTATTCCTTATAATTTTGTGCATTCCATACACTCAGCTCTATGTGTATCACTCCCATAAAAGGATTTTTCCTAATTATAATCACGTTGTTCGCTATGGGCATTTGAAGTTCATTGTCTCTTGCACTTATATCATGCCTATAAGGTCTATTTGAGTCTCCATAAGCTCAAGGGCTGGTCTTGTGCCGGTTGGCTTGACCAAACTTTGTCGCTTTGAAACACACTTTTTTACCTTCTACAAGCTTCTCCAAGTTCTTTCAGTGGTATCAGAGCTAGATCAAGATGGGTGACGGCTTTCCCTCAATGATCGAGAAGCTTGATCGACACAACTACGCGGCTTGGCAAATCAGAATGGAGGCCTATTTGCAAGGTAGAAATCTTTATGGAATTGTAGCAGGTGATGAAGCTATGCCTATTCCAAGATCCAAAGGAGGACCTACACGAGAGGAGACAGATAAGCTCACACTTTGGTGCGCAAGGGATGCTCAAGCAAGGTCATACATACTAAATTCTATCTCTGAATTTCTATTACCACATATTAGAGGATGCAAGACATCTCAAGAGACTTGGGATGCCCTTGAGACTTTCTTTTCTATTAGTACCAAAGCCAGAAAGAATCATCTTTGGAACGAGTTCAACCAAATGAAGAAGACACCTAAACAAACCATCATAGAGTTTGTTACCAAGGTCAAGGAGGTTGCAGATCAGTTAGCATCCATTGGAGAGCTAATTGAAGAAGAGGTCAGCATGAGGCAAATTCTCAACGGCATTCAAAGTGATAAGCAATGGCAATCCTTCACGACGGCTTATGATCTCATCATGGATGTGCAAACTCCAGACTTCAACATCTTTCTTGGACAACTCTTCAATCAATAAGCCAACAATAGCATAAAGGAAGGTAACTCCTATCATGGTAATTCAACTAGTGCTCTATATGCAGATAAGAAGGATAAGAAGCAAAAAGGCAAGAAGAAGGAAGAAGATGAAGAAGAGACTTCTCAAGCCAACTTTGCAAGCAAGAGCAAGTGGAAAGGGAAGAAGAAAGGACCAAAGCAAGACAAAGCCAAAGGTCAGAATGTTCAACCTTGTGCCATATGCGATAAGACCAACCACACCACTCAGATTTGCTGGTTCAATGGGAAGACCCAGAAAGGAAGTGGAAGAGGTGGATATGGCAGCAATAGAGGTAGAGGTGGACACAACTTCAACAATAACAATAGAAGCTATAATAGAAGAGACTACAACAATTATTCAGAAGATCAACCACATGAAGACTCATTGCTTCTTATGAATCTAAGCCACAAAGAAGGTAAAGAAGATGATCATTTGTTCTACATAGATTCAGGATGTTCGAATCATGTTGCAGGCAACATTGCTCTTCTATCTAACTTGGAAAGTCCAAAGCATAGACATGAAGTGCAAACAGGGGATGACACAAAGCACAATGTGCAGAAGATTGGTAATGTCAAAGCTTCCAATGGCAGGACAAACATTCTGAGTAAGGTTCTCTATAGTACCCACTATCACTAAAAACCTAATAAGTGTAGGCCAAATAGTTGAAAAAGTCTGGCAAGTTATGCTCACCCAACATGGAGCTTTTGTGGAAGATCCATGTCAAGGCTTCAAAAGATAGCCCGAGGTGAGAAGCATGGTAGGCTCTTTACTTTTGAAGTAGGAGAAACCAGGAACATAGCTCTATTCAACTTTGGGTCTCAAACCCTAAGTGAGCTTGAAGTGTGGCATAAGAGACTTGCTCATGTGAATGAAAGAACCTTGAAGGATATATGTAGGGATCAAAGTGTTCTAGGACTGCTGAACATATCAAAGAAACACATGATCAACAGGTGTGATGCATGTCAGATTGGGAAGGCACAAAGACAACCATTCAACCACAAAGGCTACATCCACAACAACTTATTGGACTTAGTACATACAGATGTATGGGGACCAAGTCAAGAACCTTCATTGGCAGGATCAAGGTATTATGTCTCATTTATTGACAACCATAGTAGATGGACTGTTCTATACTTTATCAAAAGTAAGAATGAAGTGTTTGATTGCTTCAAGAAGTATCTTGCACATGTGGAGAATCATACAAGTAGATCACTAAAGAAGCTCAGATCTGATGGAGGGGGAGAATACTTCTCCAAAGAGTTTGATGAGTTCTTGCAGGACAAAGGTATCAAAAGGGAAGTGACCACTAGGTACTCTCCTCAACTAAATGGAATTGCAGAGAGGAGAAACAATACATTGGTTGGATCATCCCGAACAGTGCTTGAAGAGAAGAAGTTGCCACATTATCTATGGGCAGAAGCTATTTCAACTGTTGTGTACCTTGTCAATCAACTACCATCCAAATCACTTCAAGGTATGACTCCTTATGAAGCATGGCATGGAAGAAAACCTAGTCTTGGACATTACAAGGTTTTTGGTTGTTTAGCTTATGTTCATGTACCATCACAAATAAGAGGTAAGCTAGATGAAAGGGCAACAAAGGTAGTGTTTATTGGATATGATTCAACTCAGATGGTTACAGGTTCTTCAATCCTTCAACCAATCAATTCACTACAAGTAGAGATGTTGTGTTTGAAGAACACAGGTCTTGGTATGATGAAGACAAACAAAAGGTAACACTACCATATGATCTTGATTCTGACTCTCATCAATTAGGAAGCAAGCATGATACACAGGTCCAGGATCCAAGAAGTGATACAGACGATGACCAAGATGAAAGAGAAAGGGATTACAAGCTATGGAAGTCAAGAGGCAAAGCTAAGATGCAAGTGGTTGGAGAATGCTCCAAACAAGCACCTAGAAGATCAGCAAGAGAGAAGAAACAACCAGAAAGGTATGGATATGATTCCACATTTGTTACGAAGCATTCAATATACTTGGCAAAAGACTCTATTTCAGAGGAACCCTCAACCTATGAAGAGGCAAAGGGAAACCCTAATTGGGAAAAGGCCATGAAAGAAGAGATAGATGCATTGAAGGAAATGGACACTTGGGATTTGGTTCCAATGTCACCGAATCAAAAGGTAATTGGTTGGAGATGGGTATATAAAGTTAAAAGAAATTCAGATGGATCAATTTGTAGGTACAAGGCAAGATTAGTTGCCAAAGGATGCTCACAAACTCATGGTATAGACTATGAGGAAACATTCTCACCGGTTGCAAAGATGACTACAATCAGGACATTGATAAGTGTAGCTGCTGCAAGGAATTGGAGACTCCTCCAACTTGATGTGAAAAATGCATTCTTAAATGATTGGATAAGTGAAGAGGTATACATGTCACAACCACCAGGTTTTGAAAACCCTAATCATCCATCTTATGTTTGCAAACTTAAGAAAGCATTGTATGGATTGAAACAAGCTCCTAGAGCTTGGAATTACAGGTTGGTTACATATCTTCAAGATCAAGGGTTCAAAGCTAGCAGCTCAGATCCTTCTCTATTCATCAAAAGGGATCACAATGAGGTTATCTATCTATGTGTATATGTAGATGATATTATTGTGACAGGTGATGATCTAAATGGCATTCAAAGGATCAAGAGACACATGCAAGAGGAGTTCAAAATCAGTGACCTAGGTGAGCTCACATATTTCCTAGGTATGCAGGTGATTTATACAGATGAAGGAATGTATTTGACTCAGAGAAGATACATTCAGGATCTTCTTCTCAAGTTCAAAATGGAGAACACTAAACCTACAGGTACACCTTTGGAGATGAATCATAAACTTAGTGTTTATGAAGGTGAGAAAATTGAAGACATTAAAGAGTATCAAAGTTTGGTAGGTAGCTTGATATATGCTACTCATACAAGGGCAGACATCTCATATAGTGTGGGAGTGCTTAGTCAGTTCATGCACTCACCAAGAAGACCACACATGGATGCAGCTAAGAGAGTACTTAAGTATCTCAAAGGTACAATCAACGAAGGTATATTCTATCCTTACTCTTCAGATTTGGATATCAAAATCTACTCAGATGCAGATTGGGCAGGAGCTAAGGATGATAGAAAAAGTACATCTGGTTACTTAGCATTTGCAGGTTTGAAGCTAGTGTCATGGAGTTCCAAGAAGCAACCAACAGTTGCTTTATCTTCAACTGAAGCAAAGTACAGAGGCTTGACCATAGCAACTCAAGAAGCAATATGGTTAAAAGCATTGTATACAGATTTGGGACTTGTGAGTTCCAAACCTCACATATTTGGAGATAATGTAAGTTCCATGCATCTAGCAACAAATCCTATTTTTCATGCGAGAACCAAGCACATAGAAGTCCATTACCACTTCATCAGGGAGAAGCTCATGGCAAAGGAGATTGACATTTCTTTTGTTCCTATTGAAAAGCAAGTAGTAGATATGATGACGAAGGTGACGATTACTTATGTTATCAACTTGATCTTGGTTCATCATATTTGAGTCCTTTTGCCTTTACGTGTTGTCATAATTACAATTGTTTATAGTCTTGCACTTGATCCCCTTAATATGTCTTGAACTTGAGGATTCTTAGCATAGCCCTAAGCTCTATTACAAGCACTAAGCGTTTTAGGATAAGCTATAATTGAGAAGGGGGGTTTGTAATTCTCCAACCTCAAGTTACGTTTGTCACTCGGGGTTGCCCAAGAAGATCTCCCAAGTTTTTGCTAATCTTCTTTGATCCCTCATGAGAGGCTCAAACACTTGCACTCTAGCATTGTAGCTCAAGTAATTCACCAAAAGGCCTTTAGAAGTAGACCAAAAGTAAGCGCAAAATAAAAACCCTAATTCTTTTCATGTAGGAATAGATACATCCTATAGCAATAGTTCAGTGTGTGTGACAAACGGGATCTATCGTGATAGGGCAGCCTATCATAGGAGTCTTCTCTTGCGATAGATGGTTAGTCTATCACGATAGATGGGGCCTATCATGAGGGCGGTCTATCGCAACAGACTAGGGGGTTTGTCATGATAGACTAGTCTGTCATGATAGATGGTGCTAGTCGCAATAGAAAAGGTGCCTATCCTCAATTTGGTCTATCACAAGGTTGGTCTATCATGAAGATGATCGCTATCATGTCTTTAGTCTATCATGATAGACGGATGTCTATCCCAATGGAGTGGCCTTGTCATGATACATAGATCAGGTCTGTAAGGATTAGCCTCTCATGCCAAATGGGCTAACCTATCGCAATGGACTGGTTTTTTGCATGTTTCTTGAGTGTTCTTGTAGGTACGAGCATCTGAGCAGCTGCATCAACTCCAACAAGTACAGAAAATGTCTGCACAAGTTTCGAGGCCTTGAGCTCTGTCCATCGCGACAAACAAAAAATTGGTTTTTTGGTAAAACTGAGTGCACAAGAATAGATTAGAGACCTTCCACATCACAAATCCATGAAAATTTCAAAAAAAATTGCATTTTCTTTGTCCACCGCGATTGACACCATCAATTGCAATTGACACTGTCCATCGCGATGGACAGCCTGTCCATCGCGGCAAATAGATTGTGACGGACACCCTGATCCATCGTGGTCAACACCAATATCCCAATTGACACTCCATTTCAATGAGAATTCTATCCATTGCGATGCACATGCCCATGATTGAAAGATATTCATGCAAAACTCTGAATTTTTTTTTCCATCACAATTGACATGTCCATCATGATTGACACCATCAATCGTGATTGTATCCATCATGGTTGAGAGGTTATTTTGGCCAATTTTTTAGGGTTTTTTAATTTTCAAATTTTGGCCAATTTTGATCGTAAATTTCAAGTAATTGGAACATTGTGAGCCCCAAGAAAGTATTTAAAGAAGTCATGTTTGCCTATTTTCCTGTTTTAACCCCTTAAACCCTGAAAAGTAATAACTTTCTTATTTGAAATCCATTTTTTGTGATCTTGAGTGGATACGGTATTAGATATGGTATTTTGAAGTTGACCTTCCACAGAGGCGAGGAAACTAAAGGATCTCTAGGGTATTCTTTCATAAAGACAAGTGAAAATTTGGCCTTGGAATTACATGAATAAAAATAGTCTGTTAATTTAATTGAATTTAACTCTTGAGTTAATGAATTTAACTCTTGAGTTAACTTTGGGACTCTTTATAGGATCATTGCGAGCATAGAAGGGCATCTAGAGCAAGAGCATGTTGCAAGCTTGAGAACGAGTTTCTTGAGCACTCAAGGTGATCCAAGGGATATGTGACTTGAGGTTGGAGCATTTTCAACCCCTCAGTCAATTCCTAGCTTAGGCATGAGACAAGTACAAGAACCCTAATTATTCAAGTGCAAGCATAAATAATGTAGTTTTGTGACAAACTCTAAAGTGAAAGGACATAAATGGAGTGATCAAACTTCAAGTACGTTAAAAATCAAGTATTCCTCATGACAAAAACTATTGGACAAGAAGTGACAACCTAAGTAAAATAAAAAGAACAAGGGACTAATACTGAAGGACTTTGCAATGAGGTTGTACTTGAGAAAATCCAAGGCTTATGAACCTTAGATCAGGAGGACACTTAGGTTGTGATAGACAAATCATCAGATCTTTTGAGGCTCGTGTCAATCATACAGCTAGGTCTTGGGGCCAGAAATTGAGTGATTACCCATACATCCTAAGTTCAAAAATGAGTGACTCTAAGATGTCGTATAGCATGGAGATTCCAGTAGGTAGCTTAGGAGTGATTTACCTAAAAAAACCAGAAGGACCTTACAAGACTCAACTGGAATATATCAAGACGAACCGATTAGGTGCTCGCATCTATGAGGACGGTATGAGAAGATTCGTTGTCCAAATTAAAAACCCATATCAACCTATTGGACTAGAACACCCAATAGTCAAATTTGATGATGGATCTTACATTGATAAAGAAGAAATTATGTATGTAGTCACCAACCATCCATATAGGATATATGAATTTGGCAATGTAATCCCACAGACTGAAATAGGTGACATAGAGCAAGGGAATTTAGGAAAAGAGCCAAGAATCCCTAGAGGTAAGTCGGTCTTAATTAGGATACTCACACATGAATGGATTCCCCAAGATAACAAAGGTGTAGAGTTGTTTTGGAATAGAGAGAGTGATAAAGCCTTTTACAGGTTTAAGACTAATCAACCTAGCAAAGTAGGAAGCATAGTACGATATATGAATTCAAAGATCCTAACACCCCAAAAAAAGTGGTCTGTTTAGACAACACATTGGAGAGAGTGTTCATGGTAATGGAACTTGGTAGGCATGCCGACACTTGGAAGGGTGAATTTGCTCTTCCCCAACCAAGATCCAATGTCTCTTATGGTCACCAAGGAGCTGGAACATCCCAAGCTCATGGAACTCAAAGGGATAGGAGTAGAGATAGACCTGAGATAAGCTTTGCTAACCTAGTGGGAAGAGAAAGAACATGAACAAACATGGATAGAATGGAAAATGAGAGGCATAGGGACCCAAGGAATCAAAGAAATGTAGATGAATTCCCTCTAACAAGGCCTAGAGAACACACTAGGATTTTGAGGCCTACACAACTCGTTAAGTCCATGAAGAACTACTTTGACGGTATAGGAGACCCATATGATCATGTGGCATAATTTAGGCAAGTCTTGAGAGCTGAACATGTTGATGACTTGTTCACACAATACAACACTTTTGGCCTAACCCTCAACAACACTGCCTTGACTTGGTTTCAACCACTACATCATAGGCAATTCAGAAACATAGACCGATTGTTAGAAGCCTTCATCACATAATTTTCTAAGAGTGGCATAAGGCACAATACTTCATCACTGATCCAAAGCTTTAAACAAAATCTTCAAGAGATAGTGAGACTCGCACGAAGAAGATTTAGGCAATACTTGGAGTGATGCCCGATTCCAGAGCTACCCATGCCAGCCAAACAAGTGGCATTGTTCCTAGATGGATTATTGAGTGTTAAATTGAGATCCTACGTGTATTTAAAGGAACTTAGAACCATAGAGCAATGTGTATGCATGTGCATAGATATTGAAGACAACCTAGGTGAGGAACTAGAGCTCTCTAATAATTACAAAGATTCAGATAGTTCCACTAGCCTCATATCAAAACTCCATACTTCTATTGATGAATTGGTAGAAAAAGTAGCTCAAAAGTTAGGAGTCTCTAGCAAGCAGACACCTAGATTTGCCCCAATGAGATGATGTTATACCTGTGGAGGATACCACATGGCTAATGTGTGCCCAATCATGGCTCAACCCCAAGTGAACCCTAATAGCCAACACTGCACCATAGAAAGGAGGTATACTAACCACAGTGCATAGGATTGCCCACATAATAAGCAAGCAATTAGGAAAAACTATCCATAGCCATATCCACAATAAGGGAGATACTAGAACCAATACCCACCATAGCAGTATGGTAGGCCCCAACAACCCTATTAGCCACCCTATCAATCTCAACAAAGGCCTCAACCAGTGTTAGTACAACAGGCTACACCTCCAGCCAACATGATCCCACTGAAATATGCAGCCATAAATGAAAATTTGAATAGAAGCTTAGTGCCATTGATCTTAGAAAGTGAACGAAATAATCACAGTTTTGACTCGGCTCAAATGGATAGTCCACCGGCCTACTATATGAAGCCACCTAAACACAATGAGAAATACCCTTACAAAAATCCAAGCGAACTTAGTTGGGATCCAGAATACACTAATGTCATGTATGCAAATCCTAACTCTAGACCCCAACCTAGGCAGATTAGAAGCCTAGTACCTAGGGGAGCATGCAACAAATGTCAAGGAGATCACTTCATTCGTGATCGCACTATACCTGCACCTATGCAACCCCAATCAGTGACAATTCAAGGTTTTTGTTAAGATTGAGGGAAAGATCACCTCTTACAAGACTGACCTGAGAACCCAAACAATGCACCGAAGATCACTCCCATTAACATTATTGGGCTAGTAGTAGATTTGAATGGAAGTGTGACTTCCACTGCTCAAGTGCAAGTAGTCACAAGAGCTTAGGCATTATAGCAGGGTCGAGGCTTAGGAAACGAAAAGAGTTCAGAGGTTAGTGAGACTGAGAGTCTAACTAAGAAAAAGACAAGAGCCTGGAAAGATAGCCATGAGAGAATGAAGAGACAATGGTCTAAGAAAATGAACAAACTTGAGGAAAGCTTAAGAGAAACAAAAGCAAAGATAATTGAAATCGCATCTCAAATGCACTCTCACACATCACCACCACCACCACCATTCCCATCACCTTCTAATCCACCTCATGTAACCCCACCACCACTTAGAGTAGGATCAACATTAGCAGATCCCACTCTCGAGGTCTTAGACATGATGCTGAAAGCATATCAAGCCAAAATCCAAGAAGGGCCAAATGTCATAGAACATGAAAAGTGTTACTCTAGAGCTGATCGAGAGATTGAATGAGTCAAGCTTTGTGATAAGATGGTAGAATTGGCTCAAACCATGTTTGAAGCCAATCACCTCTTCAATTACTCTAGTTCAACTAAGACTCAATTGCATTTTGATGGACTATTAGAAAGATTGGAGAGGTGAATTGCAAAATCTAGAAAGGAAGCCACCTCCCAAGGTAAGGACAAGGCAAGTGAAAGAATCACCATTCCTCCCAAGGAAGCTTATGTGCCTAAGTCCACTGAATCAGGCACCTTTTCATTTATGAATCAGTATTCCCAAGAATTTCTAAGAGAGATTAAAGAAGAGAAATGGGCAAAAGAAAGTGAAAATCCTCCTTCCATTGAACTTGTGGATGACCTACATGATCAATTCCCACAAGATATTCCTTCTATTTATGGAGAACAAGAGGATGCTCAGTCTAGTGAATGGTTAGACTTCGAGTCTAAATCCATACAAGAATTGCCTCATTTCACAGGTCCATGGGAAGCAAAGTCTACCTATATGAGAGCACCCATTGTCATGGTAAGAAATGAAGACTCAGTCATACCTAGGAATACAGAAGTAGTGAAGAACACTAAAGTGTAGTGCAATCTCATTTTAGAAGAGCTACTCAAGGTTAAGCCAGAATTATGTAAACATGTGGTCAATCAAGTGCAAGAAGTAGGTAAATCTTATTCCCAAGTAGGGTCACATAAAACAGTACCATAAATACTCTTGGATACAATAGGAGACATGAGTGAAGGAGAAGAAGGAAACACCTATCTCCCCATCACTCATAAAGGTTACATAACCAAGGCTATTTTGGACTCACGTGCAGGAGTTGCAATTGCTACCACTTCCCTATGGAAGTGTTGGGGCAAACCAACACTCAAGCCAATAAGAATGAAATTACAAAGGGCCGATGGTCACATAGAAAGACCCTTAGGACTACTTGAAGGTATAACGCTCACTACATGTGTTGTAGAGTTTGAGCATACTTTTGCCATATGTGATTTTAGCAAAAACCATGCCTATGAGGTGATTTTGGGAAGACCACTCATGAGACAATTGCAAGTAGTCCAAGATTGGGGAACCAATTCCTTGTATCTACAACATTTAGGAGTTACAACCAAAGTCAAGCTCAAGGACTAATCTCATAGAGATGTGCCCCCAATATAGTGGAATCCCATCCATAGAGCCACATATGATACGGAGTGAGTGCATTCCATAGGATCGGGATCCTCATGGATGCATGAAGACACTCACTTATGGATGTGCAAAGTTGCATAGAAGAAGAGAAAAGAGAAAATGCTAGAGAGGTGGGTGCAAAAGAAGCTCAAAGATCAATTTGAGACCCAGCCTATGCACCTGTAGTATTCCCTAATGAAGAGTTTGAACCTCATGGTTGGGCAAAAATCATGGCTACCATGGATGTAGCCATCAATGAAGAACAATGGACACCACATTGTGATGAAGATGGCTATGACATTTGAGTCTTCACTATAGAACCAATCATGTGTGATTTAGTTATAGAAGAGTGTGAGCCTAGTATGGATGACCTTGATGAATCAAGTGACTCAGTTTTAGAATCAATTATTATGGATCCCTTTTGTGCATCAAAAGAGGAATTCCTGTACATAGTAGAAGCTCACCCTCAAGGACGAGAAGATCTTACGAATGATGTGAGATTAACCACACAAGTAACCACCAAGAGTGAAGGCAAGAAAAGAAAGAAGAGAGATCTTTCACCAGAAGAGGAAGAATCTTTATTTGAGGTCCCTAAAAACTTTAAGAAGTATGACGTGGAATATCGAAAAGTCATGATCAGAATGCCTAAATGAGAAGCACTCACAGGAGAGGCCTATGATCAAGGAAGAGATAGATTGATTGTTAGAAGCTAGATTTATCTATGAAATTGAGAACATTGAATGGGTATCCCTCATTGTAGTGGTGCCCAAAAAGAACGAAAAGTTACATGTATGCATTAACTTGAAGAAGGTTAATATAGCCACTATTAGAGATAGTTATCTGCTTCCTATCACTTAGCATCTATTGGAAAGAGTGGTAGGCAAGGAAGTATACAACTTCCTTGATGGATTTTCTCACTACAATAAAGTGGCCATTGCCCCAAAAGATCAACATAAGATGGCTTTTTCCATAGAGTGGGGCATATTTTCTTTTTGAATAATGCCATATGGCCTCACGAATGTGCCAGCTACCTTCCAAAGTTTGATATGTCATGTATTTAAAGATTTCTTGCATAAAAACTTGGAAGTCTATGTTGATATTCTATGTTCTCATTCCAACATCAAACAAACACATATACCTAAACTACGATAAATCTTTGACAAATGTAGAGAATATCAAGTCTGCATGAACCTAGAAAAGTGTGCTGTTATGGTCAGGCAAGGCAAGATTCTAGGACATAGAGTGTCAAAGGATGGAATATCCATAGACGAGGAGAAACTTAAAGCAATTGCAGAGCTACCTAGGCTAGAGAATGTCAAGGAAGTGCAAGCTTTCATGGGGCATTACAAATATTATCGACATTTCATTCATATGTATGCAATCATCGCAAAGTCTCTATATGCTCTTTCGACTAACTTTGAGTGGATAGAAGAACACAAAAACTCCTTCAATGAGATTAAACAATGATTATGTTTAGAACCAATCTTGACTACACCAGATTGGAACAAGACATTCCATGTTCATGTGGATGCATCCAATTACGCTATTGGGTGTGGACTGACACAACCTACTGGTGAAGGTAATATGGATCTTCCAATTGCTTACGCGAGTAGTAGACAATTGAATGTGGCTAAATGAAATTATACCACTATCAAAAGAGAGGGATTAGGCATGGTGTATGTGGTTAAAAAGTTTAGACATTATTTTCTTGCAAATAAGTTTAAATTTTTCATAGACCATCAACCACTATTATATCTAGTGAACAAACCTTGCAATAGTAGCCAATTAGTAAGATGGCTCCTCTTTCTAATGGAATATGACTTTGAAGTTGTTGTTAGGAAAGGTAGGACTCACCTTAAGGTGGATCACCTTTCTAGACTAAGTTCAGGATAGTCCCCTCAAGGAGTGTCAAATGACCTTCCTGATGCCTACTTGTTCAATCTAGAGGTAGTGCCTGACTGGGCCAAAACTATAATGCCTATTCTCACCTTTGGTTCAAAGCATCCAGTACTGAAAGCCAAAGATAAAGAAGTGGTGAGGTCCTAGAAATATCACATAATGGCCGAAAACATGTATAAGCACACCGATCAAGGCATACTCACTTCATGTGTAGACAAAGATGAGCATGCAAAGTTGTTGCAAATAGCACATGTAGGTGCAGTGCAACAACATCACTCCAAACATCGAACCCTTCAAACTCTGCAAAGATTAGGTTTATATTGGCCAACCATGGAAGCAGATGTCCATAGGTTATGCAAGGAATGCCAAATATGTGCTATAAGACCACTAGTGGAACATGCTACTCTATATCGAGTGTCTTTAGTGCCACATTGGAGCAAACCTTTGGTAGACTTCTTGAGGACAAAAACATTCCCTCAAGAGATGACATTGGCCAAACGAAAGAGAGTAGAACAGGAAGCAGTAGATCATTCACTCATTGGAGATAATTTGTACAAGCACGAAAGAGACGAATACCTAAGACTGTGTGTCCATGAGAGTGAATATCTTAAGATCTTAGAAATTTCTCACCAAGGTGTGGCAGGAGGACACTTTGGACCAGATAGGTTGATCAAAGCTATACTATTTGCGGGTCTTTGGTGGCCAACACTTCACATGGATGCACATACCTATGTGAAGAGGTGTGATATTTGTCAGCGAACTCAATACCCTATATGTAAAGATGAGATGCCACTGAAACCTATGATGGGTGGACGTGCATTCTCGAAGTGGGCAATAGACCTTGTAGGTCCTATTAATCCCCTAGCCAAGAGTTCACATATTGAATATATTATTGTCGCCATAGACTATCTAACCAAATGGGTAGAAGTAAAGGCCACAATGAAGAACCATGCTCAAATGTCAGCTAACTTCTTATTTGAGAACGTATTCACCAGATATGGGTTACTAGTTGAGTTAGTAAGTGATAGAGGCATGCATTTCTTGAACAAAGTCATTGAAAACCTTCTCCACAAATTCTTGGTGGTACATAAGAAATCTACTCCCTATCATTCACAAGCTAACAGACAAGCCAAAGCACAAATAAGATTCTATGTAATGTGTTGACAAAATTGGTGAATAATAAATGCTCTGACTGGGACAAATAGCTACATCATGTTGTTTGGGCATATTCAATGCCACACCCTTTCAGATGATATTTGGACCCTTTTAGATGCCACACCCTTTCAAACGAAATACTCAATGCCACACTCTTTCATATGATATTTGGATAGAATGGAATACTATCACTAGACTTTGTAATCCCCATGTTAAGAGTAGGACAAGAGCATCAATGGAACGGCCATGAGTTCTCGTCTAGAATCTTTGATCTAGAATGCTTAGGTGAAATAATATTGAGAGTTGCAATAGGAATTTATGTAACTAAAAAAGGCAAAGGGCATACTTCAATGCCCATGTGAAAGATAAGGGCTTGAAAGTGGGAGACTTAGTCTTGGTATACACATTGAACCAACATGCACAGAAGTTGGACAAGAGAGGCTATGGACCTATGATCATCAATAGGATCTCAGTGGAGCACTTCAATTAGCTACTCTAGAAAGCGATGTCCTACCTAGTTACATCAGTGGATGCAGAGTCAAATTATATCAAGAACCCTTCATAGAGAAAATGCTAAACAGACTCAATACTACAAAGAAACATAAGGAAGAGGAGAAACGAGTTCGAGAACAAGCACAATCAAAAGCCTTAGAACGCAAACAATGAATGAAATTAAGGAGATAGGCTAGAGATGAGCCTATGTCGGAAACTCATGATGTTCCAAGGTACCACATGGCCATGTATAAAGCCTCGCATGTAATTTCCCCTCGAATCATTGATCGATGCCCTTTTGTGACCCTGGAGGTAGGACAAGAAATAGTGCAAGGACGCTAAGAGCCTTGATTGACTCAAGTGCAACCACTAGTGCAGTTAGGCTTTCTTACTGTCAATAATTGTAATTAAGTGTCAATCCTATAGAAGCATATCTCATAGGATTGGGAGGTGTGGAAACCCCTTGCATGGGCGAGGTGGAGCTTCCCATCTACCTTCAAGATGTTCTTATGACAGTGAAGGTGCTAGTGTGTCAAGATGAGGATCTCACTAAACCTCTTGTCTTGGGTCAAGACTGGATCTATAATCATGCAGTCAACCTAAACATAAGAAGTGGACTTCTTCAAGTGTGGGTGGATCAAAACAACATCACAATTGAGATAGAAAATCATACACTCAAGGGACTAGGAAAGACACCAAGTCTTGGTCCTTCCAGGAGTACACATGAAGATAAGGATGATGTTCTTGTCCAAAACTTTGTGATGCAGAAGGATGATGTTCTCAACACAGAAGTTAGGGATTTGATGGAACTCCCTTATTTTCCAAAAGTGACCGAGACAAAGTGAACCCAGGAGTACAAGAAGCAGAGGAAACAGATGGCTCATAGTCAAAGGAGAGCACAAAGCCAGATGACTCAGATTGTGAAGCAGATTTGGATATGAAAGGGTGAACAACCCTCTGCTCGAGAGATAGTACCCCAACAATGCACCAAACCAACTACTCAAGCAAGGACTACAAAGAAAGAGTATTCAAGAGAACTCCCAAAACAAACCATTTCCATTTAGATCCCAAAGCGGTGAATGAAGGCTGACCCCAATGCATGATAAATCTGGGTGCCCAAGACCTGCTTATGCACTCAAGTAGCTTCACATAAGCTCACAAGCTTGAATAGCCACTCACAATCACTCACATCATACACTTTATGGAAAACATTTGCAATCAAA
This sequence comes from Ceratopteris richardii, assembly GCA_020310875.1. Lineage (NCBI taxonomy): Eukaryota > Viridiplantae > Streptophyta > Polypodiopsida > Polypodiales > Pteridaceae > Ceratopteris > Ceratopteris richardii. The sequence continues at coordinate 195,480,416 of CM035412.1, forward strand.
ACCTCCACAGCTGAAATCACACCTAGGACTATTTGGAAATGGGTACCCAAAAAGTTCCAAATCCAAGAAGACATATTTTAGAAACATGTAAAGGTAATCACGGTCGAAAGATACAATCTCACAAAGAAAATTTGGGGACTTAAACCCTGTAATAAACCAACTAACCCAACCATGTAAAATATTGTGCACACGAGTAGATGCATTTGAGTACAATGCACATCCAAAGTATGCATATAGGAACATTATTGACTTCCTAACTTTCACTCACACACATGCAATACACCAATTTGACTAACCTCTAACCTCAACAAACAACATGTTGGTATTGTAGAGGGAACATGGTATTATCATGTTTCCTACACAATGCTAGTATGATTTTCTTTTTCCAGCAAATAAGAAATCATTAGACACTCTCATGGCTAAAGTGTTGGAGGAGATGGTGGATAGTCTTTAGAGATGAAGTGGTGCAACAACAACCTACTTCACACTAGCCAAGAACAAGTGGTGGAGAATAGTGGGCTTCTTTCTCTTCCTAATGATCATAAAAATCACCTATGTGCTTTAGAACATGATCCACTAATCAATGAATCAAAACAGATGAGTAGGAAACTGATCCAAGATCATAAACTTGCTATTTGAGTCTACATACATGTTCAGTATAGTGAACAGTGTGCTCAACCTGCTAACAATTAGCAAAATTCGTTTTGGTGGTATCTAATTAACTTAGATAGCTACCAATCATAAGTGATTTCAATAAAAAAGCTGAACTACACATTGAGTATGATGTTTAGCAAATCATAGGACTTGCTCGACATTTTTGGGATGCATCAGTCAACAGACCAGAGAGTAATGAAGTGAATATATCTCACAATTCAGAGAAGCAACAACTACAAAACGTTTGTAGCTATAAACTAGATAGTATGCTGAATATATGATGCTTCAAAACACATCAAATGATCAACCATGCACTCAAAACAAGCTCTGAGAAGATCACCATTCTGAATTAGTCATAGCAGAGAAGTGAACAAGATATATAATCAAAATGTATGTACTAGATCACATAGAAATACAATGTCATTGGCAATAATCTATTGCACAATGTGAGGGTAGTGATTGAGCTATGGAGTGAGCTCTTGAATCACATACGCCCTCTCTATTGCTCTCCACAATCGGGGCATACCACGTGTGTGTGTTGATCTACTTTTATAGTTGAGTTTCGAGCCAAGCTTTGAATTCAAATTTCAAATGCTTACCTAAAAGTGATTCCTAAAATATAGGATATGTTCTCTCATCAATCATGTACCAAACAACTAGAGAGATGATGCTTCCTAACTCCATGTGGAAGTAAGGCACTTTTACAAAGGTAAAAAGTAATTGCTTTCATTAGGGATTGATCATATATGACTATAGGAGATATATGCTAGTTATCCAAGTATGTGGGCTTGGATTCTTTTACACCAACTGCTCCCCCTCAAGCCTAACATGCTTGGTATTCATTCCTTCTTGATCTCCTAAAAACCAATCATCAATTTGAACCTGTTCATCTTAGTTCCATCTAGAGACTTTGTGAGTATATCATCACATTGCAAATGAGTTGATACATAGGGCCATTGAATGTCCTTTCTAAGAAATTTTTCCGTTACATAATGATAGTGCACTTCAATTTGCTTAGTCCTTGCATGATATATAGGATTAGTAGCCAAATGAAGTGAACTAGTGTTGTCTCCAAAAATCATTGGAGTGTAAGAGTGTAATCCCAAATTTGTGTAGAGTTGCTCGAGCCACATAGCCTCTTGTGTTGCATTTGCTAAGCATGTATATTATGCCTCTGTAGATGACAATGCCACAGTTGGTTGCTTCTTTGATGACCATGATATTAGCTTTGAACTTGCAGAGGACAAGTAACCTGAGGTGCTCCTCCTATCATCCTTGGAGCTAGCCCAATCTGCATCAGAATACATCTTTATGACCAAATCAAAAGTGAATGGGTAAAACAACCCTTCATTTACAATATCCTTTAGATACTTTAGGATCCTCTTGGTAGCTTCCATGTGAGGCTTTCTTGGTGCATGCATAAATTGGCTTAATGTACTTACTCCATAAGCAATGTCCACTCTTGTTAGGGTTGCACAATTGATACTTCCAACAAGTTTTTGGTAACCTATAAATATCCTCAAGACGTTCTCCCTCATGAGAACTAAGCTTATGATTGAGTTCCATGGGTGTACCTACAATTTTGGTGTTCTCCATCTTGAATTTTATCAACATATCATAAACATACTTCCGCTGAGTAATATACACACCAGAATCTGTATACACAAGTTCTAGGCCAAGAAAGTATGTTAACAAACCAAGATCACTGATTTTAAATTCTTCCATCATTTGAGCTTTAAGCTGCTTGATGCCATTATCATCATCCCCTATAATGATAATGTCATCCACATAGACACATAAGTAAATAAGTTCTGAGTTGTTCTTCCTTATGAAAAAAGAAGAATTTGCTTTGCTAGCAACAAATCCTTGATCCTGCAAATAAGTAATAAGTCTATGGTTCCAAGATCTAGGAGCTTGCTTTAGGCCATAGAGTGCCTTCCTTAGCTTGCATACATAACCTTGTTTGTCTTTATCTTCATACATTGGTGGTTGAGCCTTGTATGTTGGAGCAAACCAATCACAAATTGGTGATTATACAGATCTTGGAGAATGCTTATGGTCAGAATGAAGCAAAGGAAGACATTTGCAAAATGAAGAAGAATTCAGGATGTTGTCTTGTACACATATGTACATATAAGTGAAGAATCTTGTAAGCTACCATAGTTAAATCCTTAGGATGATAAGGAATAGAGTCATAGACGCGAGATGAGTCCAAAGTCGTGTATATATAAGATAATTATGACAAGAAATGTATGAGAGAAAGTAATAGAGTCATTTTGTAGATGACAATTTTGAGGAAGATGTGTAGAGAGTTTTTTCCCAGAAAATAGCGACGGGCTTTTCTCTGAGTGCTCTCTGTCTGATCATGTGGATCAGAAATCCTTTTGTACACATCTAATTGAGAAGCTAATGAAGCTATGTCTAGAGTTTCAGAATCTAATTCCTCTCCTACTGTGAGAATGATCATTAGGAACATTCATATGTAGAATGTGAGAACTGAAGCCTGAAAGTAGCGCACTTTTCCGTCTCAGTATTTTGATCAGATCTGAGTGTATACTGTAAAGTTTTTGATGAGTGAGCACTTAAAATTTAAGTTAGAAGATAAGGAAGCTATGGCTAAAAGCATTTAGCAAAACGGGTTCCAGATTGGGAGAAATCAAGTTAAGAAGTTGGCTATGTCGAAGGCGCAACTTCTGAGAGTCATTTTCTGACATGTATTTGATCTTAATGATCAAATTAAACTTTTGGTGATTAGTTTTGAGAACTAATGGCTAGTATGATTGCGCAAAGGTATTGCTAATACTTGTGCATCATTTATTTGAAGAAATTTGAAGATTTGTGCAGGTAAAGAAGTTGATATCTGAAGCAGACTTTCTGAAGTTGACACTTCTTCACTCAGAGAAGTGTTGCTTGAAGTTTTGGTAAAAAAGGAACATTGTTGTGTAAAGTTTGGTTTATAGCTGACATAGAAGTGTTCTTAAGTCAGTGTAGATCAAACCTTTGGAGATTAAAAGGTCTCCAACAGTGGTATCAGAGCTAAAGGTGAAGTACAAGAGAAGAAAAGATAATCGAAGTTCCGACTGGTGCAGATATTGAAGATCTTCCAAATCAAAGGAGGATAAAGACAAATTATTGAAGATAACTTGCAGAAGTTCATAGTACAAGTTCGAAAGAATCAAGAAGGACAAAGAATATATCAAAGGTACACTTTCTCTTCATAAACCATAGTAATTGCAGATACAGAAAGTCAAGGATGGGAGAAAGCTTGCAAATTGATAAGCTAGATAGGGAGAACTATCCAGCATGGTCCATGAGGATGGAAGCACACCTCATGAGCAAAGACCTTATAGCATTTATTACAGGAGATGAAGAAAAACCAGAGTTTGCAGATCCAAGTATTCCTACTAGGGAAGAACTTGCAATGTTGAAGACTTGGATGAGAAAGGATGCTCAAGCAAGGAGTATCATCTACATGGCTGTAAATGATTATCTTCTACCTCACATCAGAGGTTTGGAAAGTGCTACAGATGTTTGGAATGCCTTGGAAGAGCATTTCCAAAATACTACTAAGTCAAGGAAGTCCTCACTATGGGCTGAGTTCACAACCTTCAAGAAGAAGAGCTCACAATCAATTTCAGATTATGTGGCAAGGATGAAAGATATTGCAGATAGCTTGGGAGCAGTGGATGAAGACATTGAAGAGGAAAAGTTGGTAAGACAAATACTTACAGGTCTAAGAGGTGATGAGAAGTGGAAGCCTTTTATATTGTCCATAGAATTGTCACTTGATCACTTTACTCCTGATCTTAATCAATTGCTAGGACACATGCTAACCTTTGAGCAGGATCTTAAAGGAGACAATGATAGAAGTACAAGTCAAGCTATGTACTCCAAAGACAAGAGAAAGAATGGCAAGGGAAAGCAATCAAATGATGATGAAGGGAATTCAAATCAAGCTAACTTCACAAAAGGGAAAACAAATTTCAGAGGTAAAGGAAGAGGAGGTAAGAACAAAGATAATGCTAAAGCTTGTTGGATTTGTGGCAGAACAAATCATTTGGCAAATGATTGTTGGTATAACAATCAAAATGGTGGAAGCAATAATCAGAATTATAGTCAAAGAGGTAGAGGAGGCAGAAACCAAAGAGGCAACTTCAGAGGAAGAGGAGGTAGGACATCATATGGTAGAGGAGGTGGAAGAAACTTCCAATCTCAGTCCTACAACAATAATTATTATAATTATGCATCAGATCAGAAGGATGACATGACTCTTATCTTGAATGCAACTCATGAATCAATGGGAGAAGATCAAAGAGTGTTTTATATTGACTCAGGGTGCAGCAACCATCTGAGTGGGAATCTATCTTTGATGACTGATATGGAAGCAAGGGTGAATGGACATACAGTTCAGACAGGTGATAATACCAAACATAAAGTGGAGAGCATTGGATCAGTGAAAAGAGTGGAAGTACACTTCTGAGCAAGGTACTTTATGTTCCTACTATTCCTAAAAATTTGATAAGTGTAGGGCAAATTGTGGAGAAAGGATATGAGGTAAGATTCACAAATGATGGTGTTTATGTACAAGATCCAAATCAGGGATATAGAACCATAATTGCAGGTAAAAAGGAAGGAAGATTGTTCACTCTCAAAGTCCAAGGTAATGTGGGACATGCATTGTTTACCTATGGAGGTCAGAAGGTGTCTGAATTAGACCTATGGCATAAGAGGCTAGGTCATTTCAATGAGAGAGCTATAAAGGAGATGTCAAAGAATCAGGTGGTGCTTGGATTGCCAAACATTGAAGGGCAACATATGGTGTACAAGTGTGAAGCTTGTCAATTAGGTAAAGCACATAAAGGTTCTTATAACAAATTAGGGTACAAGTATACAAATATGCTTGAATTGGTTCATACAGATGTATGGGGACCCTCAAGGGACTATAGCATAAATGGATCCAGATATTATGTGTTGTTTGTTGATGATGCAACTAGGTGGATTACTTTGTATGTAATCAAGGACAAATCAGAAGTCTTCAAGACATTCAAACACTTTCATGCTTATGCAGAAAGGATCACAGGGCAAAAGCTCAAGAGGTTAAGGTCAGATGGAGGGGGAGAGTATTTCTCTAAAGAGTTGATGATTATTTGTGGAATGCAGGTATCAAAAGAGAAGTAACTTGCAGGTACTCCCCTCAACAGAATGGAGTAGCAGAAAGGAGGAATAGAACTCTTGTAGAGTTTGCAAGAGCTATGATGAAGGAAAAGAATTGTCCAAATTACTTATGGGCAGAAGCCATTAACACTGCAACATATCTTGTGAATAGGTTGCCTTGCAAAGCTTTGGATGGAGGAACCCCTTATGAAGCATGGTGGGGTAAGAAGCCTAGTCTTGATCATTGTAAAGTATTTGGATGTATTGCATATGCTTATGTTCCTTCACAATTAAGACATAAGCTAGAACCAAAAGCAGAGAAGTATGTGTTTATTGGATATGATGATAGACAGATGGGTTACAGATTGTGGAGTCCATCCACAAAGCAATTTCTTGTTACTAAAGATGTGACATTTGATGAGCAAAACATGTGGTATACAGGATCACCAAATGAGTATACAGGTGTTGAAGAAATTCAAAGGAAAGGAAAGGCAAAGGTAAAAGTGTGTGAAGAAATTGTTGATGAAGTTGACTCTAGATGTAGAGTGCAGGATCATGTAGAAGAAGGGCCAAGATTTGATCCAGAATCAAATGAGGCTGAAACTTCAAGAAGTGCAGAAATCAGAAGATCTACAAGGGAAAGGAAAGAACCTATAAGGTATAGTTATGATACATCTTTCCTAACAACAAAAGATTATGCCTACATTGTGAAAACAGAAGAAGATCCAACTACTTATGAAGAAGCCAAAGGTAAACAGAATTGGGAAAAGGCAATGCAAGAAGAGTATGATGCTCTACTTGAAAATGAAACTTGGGAATTAGTACCAAGACCAAAGAATCAGAAGGTCATTGGATGCAAGTGGGTATATAAAACAAAGAGGTTTGCAGATGGTAAGGTGTCTAGATATAAGGCTAGACTTGTGGTCAAAGGTTATGCTCAAACTTATGGGGTAGATTATGATGAAACCTTTAGTCCTGTTGCTAAGATGTCTACAATTAGAACATTGATTGCTATTGCTGCTTGCAAGGGATGGAAATTATCACAATTGGATGTGAAAAATGCATTTCTAAATGGTTACATTGCAGATGAAGTATATATGGAGCAACCAGAAGGCTTCATGGAATCAATTGGATCAGATTATGTGTGTAAGCTCAAGAGAGCTTTATATGGGTTGAAGCAAGCCCCAAGAGCTTGGAATTACAGATTGGTCAAGTTCTTGAATGAATGTGGATTTCAAGCATCAAAGGCAGATAGTAGCTTGCTAGTGAAGGCAAGTGAAAATGGATACATTTACATGTGCATTTATGTTCATGATATTATTGTTACAGGAACAGATGCTCAAGGAATCAATGAACTCAAAAGACAAATAGAGAAGGAGTTTAAGATAAGTGACTTGGGAAACTTATCTTATTTTCTAGGAATGCAGATTGTGTATACTCAACATGGAGTATATGTTTCACAAGAGAGATACTTGAAGAATCTTCTAGTCAAGTTTAACATGGAAGATTGCAGGACCTCAACCACACCATTGGAGGTAAATCATAAATTAAGCAGGTATGGAGGTGAAGAGTTCAATGACATGAAGAAATATCAGAGTTTGGTAGGTAGTTTGATTTATGCTACCTTGACAAGGCCAGATCTATCATATGCAGTAGGTGTGTTGTCACAATTTATGCATTGTCCAAAGAAGACTCATTGGATTGCAGCCCAAAGGGTACTCAGATATATCAAAGGAACCCTAAGTGAAGGTTTGTACTATGGTTTCACTTCTGACACAAGAATCAAAGTGTTTAGTGATGCAGATTGGGCAGGTGACTCAGATGATAGAAGGTCTACTCATGGATATCTATGTTATGTTGGAGATAAGCTAGTATCTTGGTGTTCAAAGAAGCAACATACAGTTGCTTTATCATCCACAGAAGCTGAGTATAAGGGAATGGTAGAAGCTGCAAAAGAAGTCATATGGTTGAAGACATTGATGAAAAGTTTTGAGATTGATCATAATATTCCAATAATTTTTGGAGACAATATGAGTTCTTTGTATTTGGCAGCTAACCCTGTTTTTCATGCCAGGACTAAGCATATAGAGATTCAGTATCATTTCTTGAGAGAAAAGGTACTTGATAAAGAGATTGAAGTGATGTACACTCCAACAAAAGAACAAGTGGCAGATATGATGACAAAGAGCTTGGATGGACCTAAGCTACAGAGATTCAAGGAGATGGCAGGAGTGAAGAAGAATGGAATAATCACAATTAGTGATTGAGGGGGAGCTGTTGGAGCAAACCAATCACAAATTGGTGATTATACAGATCTTGGAGAATGCTTATGGTCAGAATGAAGCAAAGGAAGACATTTGCAAAATGAAGAAGAATTCAGGATGTTGTCTTGTACACATATGTACATATAAGTGAAGAATCTTGTAAGCTACCATAGTTAAATCCTTAGGATGATAAGGAATAGAGTCATAGACGCGAGATGAGTCCAAAGTCGTGTATATATAAGATAATTATGACAAGAAATGTATGAGAGAAAGTAATAGAGTCATTTTGTAGATGACAATTTTGAGGAAGATGTGTAGAGAGTTTTTTCCCAGAAAATAGCGACGGGCTTTTCTCTGAGTGCTCTCTGTCTGATCATGTGGATCAGAAATCCTTTTGTACACATCTAATTGAGAAGCTAATGAAGCTATGTCTAGAGTTTCAGAATCTAATTCCTCTCCTACTGTGAGAATGATCATTAGGAACATTCATATGTAGAATGTGAGAACTGAAGCCTGAAAGTAGCGCACTTTTCCGTCTCAGTATTTTGATCAGATCTGAGTGTATACTGTAAAGTTTTTGATGAGTGAGCACTTAAAATTTAAGTTAGAAGATAAGGAAGCTATGGCTAAAAGCATTTAGCAAAACGGGTTCCAGATTGGGAGAAATCAAGTTAAGAAGTTGGCTATGTCGAAGGCGCAACTTCTGAGAGTCATTTTCTGACATGTATTTGATCTTAATGATCAAATTAAACTTTTGGTGATTAGTTTTGAGAACTAATGGCTAGTATGATTGCGCAAAGGTATTGCTAATACTTGTGCATCATTTATTTGAAGAAATTTGAAGATTTGTGCAGGTAAAGAAGTTGATATCTGAAGCAGACTTTCTGAAGTTGACACTTCTTCACTCAGAGAAGTGTTGCTTGAAGTTTTGGTAAAAAAGGAACATTGTTGTGTAAAGTTTGGTTTATAGCTGACATAGAAGTGTTCTTAAGTCAGTGTAGATCAAACCTTTGGAGATTAAAAGGTCTCCAACATTGTACACTTCCTCTGATATCCATCCATTTAAAAATGCATTCTTAACATCTAAGTGATATAGGTTCCAATTCTTAGAAGTAGCAATACTTACCAAAACTCTAAGTGTTGGCATCTTAGTCATAGGTGAAAAAGTTTCTTCATAGTCCACTCCATGGGTTTGAGCAAACCCCTTTGCTACTAGCTTGTGTTGTACCTATTTGTAGAACCATCTAAGTTCTTCTTGATTTTATATATCCACCTAGATCCTATTACCTTCATACTTGGCTTCTTGGGAACCAAATCCCAAGTATTGTTTTCTTGAAGTGCTTCAGCTTCATCTGGCATGGATTCTCTCCATTCCTTCTTCTCTTTTGCTTCTTCAAATGAAGAAGGTACTTTTGCCATAGAGTCTTTAGTGATGTACACAAAATGGTTGGTGACTAGTGATGTGTCATAGCCATACCTTATTGGTTTTTTACTCTCCCTTTGAGATCTTCTGAGTGCTTGGTTGGAGGACTCTGGAATGTCTTAGAATTGCTTGAAATTGATCTTGCATTTTGAATTCCAAGCCTTGAATCAATCTGCTCTTCATCCTCTGAATTGACATCTTCTAGTACTTATTGGTCTTCTTGAGTGAGAGTTGGAAAATCACTTGAAGATACAGTTTTCAGCTTTTGGATCAAGCTTCCCTCTAATCTGTGAGGGTATATGTGCATAAACAATGCACCCAAAGATTTTACAATGGTCCAATGAGGGTTTCCTGCCATTCCATGCTTCATATGTTGTCATTCCATCCAAGGATTTGGATGGGAGCCTGTTAACCAAGTATGTGTCTATGGAAACAACCTCTACCCGTAGGTAATTGAGTAGTTTCTTCTCATTCAACATTGACCTTGCAGCTTCCACTATCAATCTGTTCCTCCTCTCTACCACTCCATTTAGTTTAGGAGTATATCATGTGAAAAATACTCACCGCCTCCATCAAATTTGATCTTCTTCGAGCTTCTACCTATCTGGTTCTCAATGAATGCCAAATACTTTTTGAAACATGTAAATACTTCATCCTTATGCTTCATGAAGTAAAGGATTGTCCATCTAGTGTAATCATCTAGAAATGAAACATAGTACCTTGAACTTGAATTGATGGTTCTCTGCTAGGACCCCACACATCAGTGTGCACAAGCTCCACGTAGTCTTCATACATGTACCCTTTTCTGTTGAATGGTTGCCTTTGACCTTTGCCAAATTGGCATGCTCCACATTTTTATATCATGTGTTGCTTGGACACATTTGGAATGCCAAGCACACTTTGATCCTGGCGTAATTGTTTTAGTGTTCTTTCTCCTATATGACCTAGCCTTTTTTGCCATATCTCTAGTTCAAATAGGGTTTGATCTTTTTAATTGAAGAGTGCAATGCTTCTAGTGTCTTCAATCTCAAATGTAAAGAGTCTACCAGATTTCTCACCTTTTGCAATCCTTTTGAAGCCTTGTTGAGGATCTTCCACATAAGCTCCATGCTTTGTGAATCTGACCTGTAACCCTTTCTCAACAACTTGTCCAGCACTGATTGGGTATTTAGTTATGGTTGGCACATATAAAACCTTACTTACGAGGTTCGTGTTACCATCAGCCTTGAAATTTCCAATTTTCTTAACATAGTGTCTAGTACATCACCTGTCTGCACTTCATGCTTCCCTTTAGGTTCTTCAAGATCACATAACAATGCTACATTTCCAGACACATGATTGGAGCAACTAGAATCAATATAGAAATTTTTTTATCATCTTTACCTTGCTTGGATGTCATGTTCATGATCAATAATGAATCCTCTTGGTCTTCTATGTAGTTTTTATAGTCTCTTCTTCCTTTGAAACCTCCTTGATAAATGTTGTTGTTGTAGCCTTGATTGTAGTTGTAATGATAATTACTCCCACCATTGTTGAACCTACCTCTAGATTGTCCATAGCTCCCTCTATGGAAGCCTCTTCCCCTTTGATTCCTTGTGTTCTTGAAGCATTCTTCTGTGGTGTGTTTGGTTAGGACACAAATGTTTCAAGGTGGAGTGTTGTAGGATCTGCCCCTTCCTTGCTTTCCTCATATGCCCCTTCCTCTAGTACCTCTTCCTCTACATGTGAAGTTCACTTGAGAGGTGCTAGCCTCTTCTTCATTCCTTTTGCTCTTACCTTTATCCTTGCTTTTATTTCTATCTGTATAAAGGGCAAAAGATTGGTAACGTCTAGAGTTGTCACCATTCTTGTTGAGCTTTGTCTCATGGGTGAAGAGTTGCCCCATCAAGGTGTTGAGGTTAGGTATCTGCATGTCCATAAAAAGGTCCATTGCTATGGTGAAGGACTCCCACTTATCATAATCTTTGATGTCATTTATGGTCTACCTTACTATATTTTCTTCTTCTATCTCCTCTCCAATACTTGCAAGCTGGAAACCCACATCCTTCATCTTGGTCACATAATTAGCTACACTTTGTTTTGGTTGCCTTTTTTGAGTTATAAACTCCATCCATAGCTGGTTCTTCCTAGCTCTTGTATTTGATGAGAAACATGAGGAGAGTACTTCCCAAGTCTCTTGCGAGGTCTTGTAATTCCTAATGTCAAGCAATAAGAAACCAGATTTTGAGTTAAGTAGATAAGACCTGGCAAGAGCATCCTTTGCACACCATGTGGTCAGCCTTTCTTGTTCTTCCCTTGTGGGTTGATATTTGCTCCTTAATGTTGGCATCTCTTCATCTCCTGAGATGTATCCATTTAGACTTCTTCCTTGGAGGTAGGATTGCATCATTAGTGACCATGCTAGGTAGTTTCTTCTATCCAATTTCTCAACGAATGATGGAAATCCATCTCCCATCTTGCTTGTTGTTACTCTGATTCCATTCTTGGAGGAGATAGTGGATAGTCCTCAGAGATGAAGTGGTGCAACAACAACCTGCTTCACACCAACCAAGAACAAGTGGTGGAGAGTGTAGTGAGCTTTGTTCTCTTCCTAATGATCACAAATAATCAGCTATGTGCTTTGGAACATGATCCACTAATCAATGGATCAAAATAGATGAGTAGGAAATCAATCCAAGATCATAGACTTGCTATTTTAGTCTCCACACATGTTCAGTATAGTGAACAATGCTCTCAACCTTCTAGCAATTAGCAAAATTTCTTTTGGTGGTATCTATTTAACTTAGAAATCTACCAATAATGATTGATTTCAATAAAAAAATGAACTACACATTGACTATGATGTTTAGCAAATCATAGGACTTGCCCAACATTTTTGGGATGCATCAGTCAACAGACCAGAGAGTAATGAAGTGAATATATATGAGGATTCACAGAAGCAATAACCATGAAACTTTGTAGCTATAAACTAGATAGTATGCTGAATCTATGGTGCTTTCAAACTTATCAAATGATCAACCATGAATTGAGAACAAGCTTTGAGAAGATCACTATTCTGAAGTAGTCATAGCAGAGAAGTGAACTAGATATATAATGAAAATTTATGTACTAGATCACATAGAAATACAATATCATTGACAATAATCTATTGCAGAATGTGAGGGTAGTGATTTAACTATGGAGTGAGCTCTCAAATCACATATGGACCCTCTCTATTTCTCTCCACAATCAGGGCATACCATGCATGTCTTTTGATCTACTTTTATAGTTGAGTCTGGAGCCAAGCTTTGAATTCAAATTTCAAATCCTTACCTCAAAGTCCGTCCTAAACTATAGCATATGTTGTCTCATCAATCATTTACCAAATAACTCGAGATTTGATGCTTCCTAAATCTACGTGGAAGTAAGGCACTTTTACAAAGGTAAAAAGTAATTGTTTTTACAAGGGATTGATCATATATGACTATCTGAGATATATGCTAGTTATCCAAGTATGTGGGCTTGGATTTTCTTGCACCAACAGCTCCCCCTCAAGTGTAACATCCTTGGTCTTCATTCCTTCTTGATCTCCTGTCAACCAATCATCAATTTCAACCAATCATCAATTTCAACCAATCATCAATTTCAACCTCTTCATCTTAGTTCCATCTAGAGACTTTGTGAGTATATCTACACATTGCAAATGAGTTGATACATAGGAAAATTGAATGTCCTTGCTAAGCAATTTCTCCCTTACATAATGATTGTGCACTTCAATGTGCTTAGTCCTTGCATGGTATACACGATTAGTAGCCAAATGAAGTGAACTAGTGTTGTCTCCAAAAATCATTGGATTGTAAGAGTGTAATCCCAAATCTGTGAAGAGTTGCTCGAGCCACATAGCCTCTTGTGTTGCATTTGGTAAGCCCTCTATATTCTACCTATGTAGATGAAAATGCCATAGTTGGTTGCATCTTTGATGACCATGATATTAGCTTTGAACCTACAAAGGACAAGTAACATGAGGTGCTCCTCCTATCATCCTTGGAGCCATCCCAATTTGCATCAAAATACATCTTTAAGTCTAAATCAAAAGTGAATGGGTAAAAAAGCCCTTCATTTATAGTATCCTTTAGATACTTTAGGATCCTCTTGGCAGCTTCCATGTGAGGCTTTCTTGGTGCATGCATAAATTTTCTTAATGTACTTACTCCATAAGCAATGTCCTCTCTTGTTAGGGCTGCATAGTTGAGACTCCCAACAAATTTTTGGTAACTTGTAATATGCTCAAGAAGAACTAAGCTTATGATTGAGTTACATGGGTGTACCTGCAATTTTTGTGTCTCCATCTTGAATTTTATCAACATATCATGAACATACTTCCTTTGAGTAATATACACACCAGACTTTGTATACACAAATTCTAGGCCAAGAAAGTATGTTAACAAACCAAGATCACTGATTTTTAAATTCTTCCATCATTTGAGCTTTAGCTTGCTTGATGCCATTAGCATCATTCCCTGTAATGATAATCTCATCCACATAGACACATAAGTAGATAAGTTCTGAGTTGGTCTTCTTTATGAATAAAGAAGAATCTGCTTTGCTAGCAACAAATCCTTGATCCTGCAAATAAGTAACAAGTTTATGGTTCCAAGCTCTAGGAGCTTGATTTAGGCCATAGAGTGCCTTCCTTAGCTTGCATACATAACCTCATTTGTCTTTATCTTATTACCTTGGTGGTGGGGCCTTGTACACTTCCTCTAATATCCATCCATTTAAGAATGCATTCTTAACATCTAACTGATTTCCAATTCTTAGAAGCAATAATACTTACCAAAACTCTAATTCTTGGCATCTTAGCCACAGGTGAAAAAGTTTCTTCATAGTCCACTCCATGGGTTTGAGCAAACCCCTTTGCTACTAGCCTTGTGTTGTACCTGTTTATAGAGCCATCTGGGTTCTTCTTGATTTTATATATCCATATGGATCCTATTACTTTCATACTTGGCTTGTTTGGGTGGTGGTGCTAATAGAGATTGGCGACTCGACTCTCCACGCATTGGGTGAGGTCTTTTTGCGATCATTTTTTGCTCTTTCAGATACGATCTACCCATTTTCCCACCCTCTCGCTCATTTTGTTCTACCCCATTTTCCCTCCCTCCCACCCTTGCCCTTGGATTTGTGGATGTTCATCATAGTCTATCACCATCATTTGTAGCAATTCTGATGCATCTCACATGTTGAAGTGTTTATAAACACTCTTGAGCATTGAGCATTCATCCTTGCAGCATCTTTCAAGGAGTTCTTGACACATGTCATGTTGGTGAAGTGTTTAGAAACACTTTTATGAATTGTTTCATATACCTTGAATGATTGTCAATCAGGTGCGATATCTCTTGTCTGCTTGGTTTTGAGAGTTTCCCATTATTTGGGGATGTGACAGAATTTGTGCACAATAGTAAGGTGTCTATGATTGTCTAGGTACTATGTCTTCAAATACTATCATGAGCTCATACGATTCTAAGCACACCACATTCATCCAACCACTAGCACTTTCATCTATGCACTATTGATTTCCAACACACCAGGTGTAGCCATATGTCAAAGGATAGAGTCATTCAAGTCCCTTACTAACCAAGACATGAATTGAAAAACAAGATAACTTCCAAGTCATTCTTAACCTGCTAGACAAACTCAGAGCACAAAAAGGGATCACTTCAAGTCATTGCATCAATTTGAGGAGTTTTTAACAGAGGATAATGGAGATGGAAAGTTACGATCATGCAACATAGACTAAAAGGGCTGATGGAAAGAACACATGCAAGTTGAAGGAGAGAATGGACACAAGCTGCCTGTTGGTGAAGTACCTACCAGAACAAAGGCATGATCACTTTTCTGAGTGAAAAGTGAGGGAAGACAGAGAGAGAGAGAGAGACAGAGAGAGAGAGAGAGATCAACTCACTCTCTCTCTATACCCAACCTGTTGTGCCATCCTTGAGAGTACAGAGGGAAAGAGAGATCACGAAAGACGGAATTAAAACCTCTGTATTCTACTACTGTGCCTTAAAACGCACACCTCCAACTCCAGTTTCCTATCTCTTTCACTTACCAAAGATAGCAAAAAGAAAGAATTGTGGCTCATGTTGTCATCTTAAGACCATGTTGAGGGCACAAAATTCCTCCAGAGAGAGACATCTCAGATAGAGAGTGTAGGAAATAGAGAGAGGAAAAATTCACAACTGCCTTAGTGCTCTGGCTCTAATTTTTTCTGCACAAAATCTCGTTCCTCTGTTTCTTTCCAATAAGATAGATTCAAAGAGTGCAGGTGAATATAGAGGCCACAAGGTGGAGTTGGAGTCCTAGCAAATAATAGGCAGCCAGTGTTCATGCAACTATCTGCATCAATCTCTCTTCAAAAGCAAAAGAGAGAGAGAGAGATTGCTAGAATAGAGCAACCATGATTCTGAAAGTTCCATATGCATCTCGTTGGAAATTGAATAAGAATGTCAATCATCTTGGATTTGGCCTCTCATAGTGAGCATGAGACTTCAACAACGAGAGAGAGAAATGCTGACAACTTTGTGTCCAAGTCCACATATCCTTTTGATTGTATTCTAACATCATTAGTGATGTCACTCCACACCCTATCTTAAGCATAAACGTGAGGAAGCTGTTGATTCACAATTGACTTCAAATTTTTCTTTATTTTTTGATCTACAACCACTCAATTACTCTGCAGTGTTATGACTTGGCATCATTGATGATGTCAAAACCTGCTTAGTTATTTAGTTTAAACATATGATACTTCGCAGAAAAAAAACACTCAGATCATCAATAAATGACAGATATTTCTCTCTCTCACACACATAGTGAAAAAAGAAAGAATTGTGCCTCATGATGTCATCTTAAGACCATGTTGAGGGCACAAAATTCCTCCAGAGAGAGACATCTCAGATAGAGAGTGTAGGAAATAGAGAGAGGAAAAATTCACAACTTCCTTAGTGCTCTGGCTCTAATTTTTTCTGCACAAAATCTCGTTCCTCTGTTTCTTTCCAATAAGATAGATTCAAAGAGTGCAGGTGAATATAGAGGCCACAAGGTGGAGTTGGAGTCCTAGCAAATAATAGGCAGCCAGTGTTCATGCAACTATCTACATCAATCTCTCTTCAAAAGCAAAAGAGAGAGAGAGAGAGATTGCTAGAATAGAGCAACCATGATTCTAAAAATTCCATATGCATCTCGTTGGAAATTGAATAAGAATGTCAATCATCTTGGATTTGGCCTCTCATAGTGAGCATGAGACTTCAACAACGAGAGAGAGAAATGCTGACAACTTTGTGTCCAAGTCCACATATCCTTTTGATTGTATTCTAACATCATCAGTGATGTCAGTCCACACCCTATCTTAAGCATAAACGTGAGGAAGCTGTTGATTCACAATTGACTTCAAATTTTTCTTTATTTTTTGATCTACAACCACTCAATTACTCTGCAGTGTTATGACTTGGCATCATTGATGATGTCAAAACCTGCTTACTTATTTAGTTTAAACATATGATACTTCGTAGAAAAAAAACACTCAGATCATCAATAAATGACAGATATTTCTCTCTCTCACACACATAGTGCAGCTTATACGAGTTTTCAAAGAGGTCACATAGCTTATTTCTCAGCATATATTCAACTATTTTGTGACTTCATTAACCCATCATTTGGCACACTTTGGCACCAAGTGCCCTACTTTTGTAACTCAAGAATAAAAAAAGATCTTAGTGTGTGTGTGTGTGCACTTGTGGGTTGGAGGCTAATCTAAGCCCACCCACGAGATTTCTCAAGTCCCAAGCCTATTCTCAGGATAGCTTGGTGTGCAACAGGCTACTCTAAGCCCTCTCTCTATGTGGACTCATCTCATCTTTGGTGCCAAGTGTAGGGCTATTCTAAGCCCCGCCTCTCCAAGGTGTATATCTCATCATCAAGTGTAGCGCTATTCTAAGCCCCCTCTCCAAGATGTCTATCTTGTTCGCAAGTATAGGGCTACTCTAAGCTCCCCCCACCCAAACTTAATTTTTGTGCCAAATTTTTTACTTCATCTTTGCAAGCATGGCACCTTATTTTCAATGGCGACAATGTCAACAAATTCAAGCACAACATCATCGAGTCAATGATATTTACCCTCATTCATGCCAATCTTCATGCCAATCTTCATGCCGATCTTCATGCTGAAAGATGAGCGACTCAATGGCACAAACTAGAATCTCTAGAAGGACACCATTAGGGCTTACCTTTATACAAACATCTAATACAAAGTAGTTGAAGGGACTGAGCAAGAGCCCGACAAAGAAAGTGATATAGGAGTCTAGAATGTATGGAATGTCAAAGATAAGCGAGCCTTAGGCCAATCACTCCTAGCTTGCAATGAGTCAACCAAAGGCCATATAACCACCTGTAAAGCTTCCTTTGAGTCTTGGAAGATCCTCCAAGACTTGTATGAAGACAAAACTGCCTCCAAGATTTATACCCTAGAGGTGGGGCTTCATAACCTATCCATTAGGCCCCAGGATCCTATTTCCAAAGTTATTGCCACATTTGAGGACTATCAATGTAAACTAGAATTATGTGGCCGCCAAGTCCCTAGTGAAGATATGGTTATCCGCCTTCTCGATAAGCTCCCTAGATCCTATGAGACATTTGGAACCACCCTTTATAATCATTGCCAAGTATTAACTTGGGAAGAAGTTGGATGAATTTTGCTCCTCCATGACTCTTTGGCATCCTCAAAAGAGACCATCATGAAGGCTAAGGGACCCTTCCACAAGGGAAAACATGCTAGTCATAACACTAGCTCCACACCCAAACAAGGTTCCAATACTCCATCAAAGAAGTTTAGTTGTAATTATTGTGGCAAAACGGGGCACCTGAAGAAATTTTTCTACAAAAAGAAGCATAGCTCAAAGCTGTCTAGCTCTAAGAACCCGTCAAAACCCTCTTAGTAGAGGTCTCACTATTCCAATGAAGACTTGTTTATTTTGATAGAAGCCAATGCCCTAGTGACTTTGATTTCGTCTCAAGAGTGGATCTTTGACAGTGGAGCCACCTCTCACATGTGCAAAGATTGGGATTCCTTTAAAGAGATTGAGGACCATACTAGCAGTGTACCTAGGCAACAACCAGAGTCTATCCATTGAAGGGAAAGGAAAATTACAAATCACCAATGATCAAGGGGAATGCAAATCATTATCCAATGTATTATTTGTCTCTAGCTTGTGGATGAATTTACTATTAGTTAAGGCCATCATCACCATGATAAACAAGTGATATTTGATAACACTTCTGTAAAGGTGATTGACTCTAAATCCAAAGACATCATCGCACAAGGCATAGAAGATAAAGGGCTATACAAACTCTCTTGATTTCTATCTAAGGGGTCTCTTTCCAGCCTTTGGCATCAAAGGTATGGGGACACCTCATGTCACTCTAGCACAATGGCAAGTACCAATGTGAGGAGATTCACCTCATAAATGTCAATCCGTGGAGACGTGAGGACCGGTATGAAGACCATGAGCAAGTGAAGTGCCCAAGTGCGTGAGTGAAAGCACACAAGCATGCACACACATACACACACACGAGCACAAGGTAAGAGCAAAGAGTGGAACAATGGAAGATCTTCGATTACCAAAAGAACTCTCTTACAAAGCTGAAATCTACAACAAGCTAACCCCCAAAAATGAGATCTCCAGCCCTTTTTATAGTTTTTGAGTGGTTTTGGCCCTGTCTAGACCTAGTGTCCGGCCTAGTTTAAAATTAGGTTCTAGGGCTTATTTGGGGGCTCAAACGGAATCTAAAAATTATGAAAATTGGTAGTATGATACATCTAATACTCCTCAAGCTCAAGGACTCCTTGGCTTGAACAAAATGGAGTTGTAAAAGTAGAAAATGGTATTTACAATGATTTTTAGTGATAAAGATCACTATTTTTATAGGGATTTCTTCTGAAAATTTGACATGTGATTCTTGGAGCTCCCTACTTGCTCCTTCTTCTTGTGTGTCCACTTCCTTGATGCGCTTCCATGCTTTGTCCTTGACCTTGAGCTTCAACACTCCCCCCCCTCTAGAGTCTGTCGTCCCTGACAGACCCTTGTTGTAGTGGTTGTTCCGTGTAGTGCTTGGAGAGATAGTGTCCATCATGTATCCACAAGAGCGGTCTATCTTCCAATTGTAGCTTGGGCAGATATCTGGTTCCTCATTTTGTCACTTCTACCTTTGTATGTACGTCTTCCTTGTATTCCCGCTTGATGGTGTCGTTGTGAGCTTTAAGAAATTGTGAGCTACTTGAAAGAGGTTGTCAATGTTGGGTATGAGCAACTCACGTGGTGGATTGCTTCCTTGCTCTTGTTGTTGTCCCCTTGATGTCCTCTGGTTCTTCCAAAGATGGCTTTCCTCGTTTTCATGTCAATTACTTGTAACCCATAATGGATGATGGGTCAGCGCATTAGTGCATGGGTTGGACAAGATATGTGCCTTGTGCATGGCCTTGTAATATAGCCCTATGCATGCATACTTGGGAAATGCATTGGAAAAGTTATGGTGCAAGAAGTTGGGTCTTCAGCTAGGTACTCAAGGGTATGCCGACGAAGAGGTTTCCTAATCGACCATGGTTATATTGTTGTTGAAGCATACAATTCTTACCATGAAGTTCCGTCGATCGTCACTCTTCATGTTGTATGCCCGTAGTGATGATTGACCATTGGCTTGTCTCTCGTGTTGATGGATGTCTGTGTTGATGGTTCTCATCAGAGATTGTTCAAGCGTGCACTCCTGTCCTGTCACTCTCTTTGTTTCTTTTTCTTTTCTTGACCTTTTTTTTTTGTGGAATAAGACAAGAAGAAAGGTGTTAGCATCAATCAAATATTTTACATATGTCAGATGTGTATCATGTGCCTGGAATTCTCAATTGTGTCTATGCACGGCCGTGTAAGGAGGCCCTGTATTAACGCATACTTTGGAAATGCATGACCTGAATGGTGCAAAAGACAGGGTTATGCCAAAGGCACATGGTTGTTGCTGGTCAAGGCATTTGATGTTACTTGTAGAATTGATGCAATCTTTGTTTGGAGGTGTCGATTGAATCTTGCAATGATGTAATCCTCCTTATGGGGATCCATTTGAGAATGGGATGTGGTCCTGTGGAGATCACTTCTGGCCCTTTCATCTTTGGATGGTTGCTAAAATTTGATATCCATCGTGGTCGGCTCCTTGGGGTTGTGGAAGCTGCTAGTACTTTTGGCTTCCAAACCCATATCCTTTGTGATTGTCTTTTTATTATCGGCCAGGAGATGAATTCATCTTCTTTTGGTCTCTGCCCGTGGTTTCGACTCTTGCTTCTCCATGGTGTTTTTGCTGAGATTTTCCTCGTGAGGGAGATCAGATGGTTTTGTGCATGTAAGAGTGCCTTGGGTACCCACATTTGTAATCGCTCTTGTTGAGCTGCAACTAATTTCTTTGGCACCCAAATTTGTATGTTAGTATGGTTGGCCTTCATCGATTGCTTTGGTACCCAAATTTGTCGAAGACCATGGGATTGAGCTGGTCCTCGGTTCTTGTTGCTTCTTGTAGCATGGTTGGCTTGCCTCACTGGGAAGGGTTGTGGCAAAGCTGGTGCTTGTTCTCCTTTTTGTACCCAAATCTGCTTCATGCCCTGAGCTTCTTTCTTCTTGAATTTTGTCTGTCTACTTGATATAGCAGATGTTTTTTTTGCCTGCCTCTTTGATCGAGTTACACTTGCATAGTATGTGAAGAAGAAGAGAGGTTTGTTGGCCTTTGAGCTTGTGCTTCCATGATTGAGTCCTTTTGATTCGTAGGGTTTTTGACACACACAACATTTTCTTTATGAAGATTAGTTTCGGAAGAACTAAGAGAATGTGTGACCTTTGGATTTGTGAGCATGCAATTTTCTAATTCTCATGTAATACCGTAAGGTCCTCATCTTCACACACGAGCATTTTGACTCTCATTGGAACATCTTGAAGATAGATGGGAAGTTCCACCTCGCCCAAACATGGGGTTTCCACACCTCCCAATCCTATGAGATAGGCCTCTATGGGCTTGATGTTCAATTGCAGGTCCTGGCAGTATGAAAGTCTAACTGCACTAGTTGCTGCACCTGAGTCAATCAATGCTCTCACAGTCCTTGCATTCTTCCCTTGTCCTACTGCTATGGTCACAAAAGGATGTCGATCAATTATTTGAGAAGCAATTGCACTTGATGTTTGACACATGGCCATGTGGTATCTTGGGGCCTCTCGATCGAATTCTAGGCCTAGGCGTCTTAACTTATTTCTCCTAATGCGTTCTCTAGCCTCTGCCTGTGCTTCTTCTCGAACCCTTAACTCTTCTTCTTTTCGCTTCTTAGCAGTGTTGAGTCTCAATAGCATATCCTCTGTAAGAGGTTCTTGATATAGCTTGACTCGACAACCACTGATATAGTTGGGTAAGATGTCACCTTCTAGTGTGGCCAATTGAACTGCACCGCTAGTGGAAATTCTATTAATGATCATGGGTCCATATCCTCTTTTTTCCAATTTACGGGCATGTTGCTTTAATGTATAAACCAACACTAGGTCTCCCTCTTTCAAGCCTTTATCTTTGATGTGTGCATCGAAGTATGCCTTTTGCCTTTTCTTTGCAGCATAGATGTCTGCAGCCGCTCGTAGCCTTATCTCACCTAAGCATTCTAGATCAAAGATCCTAGAGGATAACTCATGTCCATTCCACTCATGCTCTTGTGCTACTTTTAAAGTTGGGATTAGGAAGTCCAATGGTAGCACAGCATTCTGTCCGAAGACCATCTGAAAGGGGGTGGCATTGAGTACCGTTTTATAGGCAACTCGGTAAGCCCAAACAACATTATGAAGCTGTTTATCCCAATCAGAGCGCTTATTATTTACTACTTTTGTCAGTACATTACATAGGATCTTATTTGTGCTCTCGGCTTGTCCATTAGCTTGTGGATGATAGGGGGCAGATTTCTTATGTATCACCAAGAATTCTTGGAGAAGATTTTTGATTACTTCATTCAAGAAGTGTGTGCCTCTATCACTTACTAACTCTATTGGTAGTCCATATCGAGTGAACACATTCTCGAATAAGAACTTTGCCATTGTGTGAGCATCATTCTTCGTTGTGGCTCTGACTTCCACCCACTTTGTAAGGTAGTCCCTTGCTACAATAATGTATTCTGCATGGGAGTTTCTAGTTGGGGGGTTAATAAGACCTACAAAGTCTATGCCCCACTTTGAGAATGCACATCCTCCCATCATTGGCCTCAAAGGCATCTCATCTTTTCTAATTGGGTACTGGGCACGTTGGCATGTGTCACATTTCTTCACATAGGTATGTGCATCCATATGAAGAGTGGGCCACCAAAGTCCGGAGAATAAAATATTCTTACTTACTCAGTCAGGGCCAAAATGTCCACCTGCAACACTACTATGGGCAGTTTCTAAGACTTTCAAATAATCTGATTCGTGAACGCACAGTCTTAAGTATCCATCCTTGCCTTTGTGGTATAGGTTATCTCCTATTAAGGTATAGTCTAGAGCCTCTTGTTCCATGCTTCGTTTTCTTGCTAGACTTGCCTCGCTGGGTAGTGTGCCTAATCTCATAAATTCTACCAAGGGAGCACTCCAATCTGGAATTAATGATACATGATAAAGAGTCGCATGCTCCACAGGGGGTTTCTTTTGGCACACTAGGCAATTCTTGATCCACTCATGAATTTCTTTGTCCATACTAGGCCAATACACTCCTAAACGTTTAAGATTCTGCAGTGTTCGTTGTTTAGAATAGTGATTCCCTAGAAATCCTTCATGGGCTTGTTGCAACCAACTGCTATGTTCATCGTCCTCGACACAACAAGCCAGAACACCTTCTGTGTCTTGTTTATACATGCTTCCTGCCAATATTTGATATTTTTGTGATTTTATAATTTCATCTTTGTTTGATTTCACATTCTTATTTGCAGGTCCAAAGGTTAGGACTGGTACCAACTTATTTGCCCATTTAGGACCAACCTCTAGATTGAACAAATAAGCGTCGGGCAATTCATCGGACACTCCTTGCGGTGACTCACCTGAAGTGATGCAAGATAGGTGATCCGCCCTAAGGTGGGTTCTACCTTTCCTAACAACCACTTCGAAGTCATATTCCATTAGTAAGAGGAACCATCTTACTAAGCATCCCGTGTTGCAAGGTTTATTGACCAAGTATAATAAAGCTTGATGATCAGTGAAAAATTTGAACTTGTTGGCCAACAGATAGTGTCTAAACTTCTTTACGGAATATACCATGCCTAAGCCTTCTCTTTCGGTTGTGGTGTAGTTTCGTTTAGCAGCGTTCAATTGCCTACTAGCATATGCTATAGGCAAATCTAGGTTGCCTTCACTAGTGGGTTGTGACAACACACATCCTATTGCATAATTGGATGCATCCACGTGTACATGGAATGGCTTCATCCAATCAGGAGTGGTCAGTATTGGCGCTGTGCACAAGCGTTTCTTCAGCTCATTGAAGGACTTTTTGCAGTCATCGTTCCACTCAAAATTTGTCAACAAGGCATAAAGAGGTTTAGCTATGATTGCATACATGTGAATGAACCTGCGGTAATATCCACAATGGCCCATGAAGGCTTGTACCTCTTTAACATTCCTTGGCCGCGACAACTCCGCTATGGCTTTTACCTTGTCCTCATCTGTCGATATTCCATTCTTAGAAACAATATGACCTAAGATTTTACCTTGACGTACCATGAACACACACTTTTCTGGGTTCAGACTATTGCTCTAGCACAATGGTGAGAACCACGTTAAGAAGCTCCACCTCCTTAATGTCAATCTGTGGAAGAGATAGGAGTGATATGAAGATCGTGAGTGTGAGATGAAGTGAGAGTGAAGGTGAGAAGCATAGAGATGCACACACACATACACACACACTACGAAGAGACAAGCAAGACACAATGGAAGGTGAGAAATTAACTCTATTGCTCAAGATCTCAATTACAAGCTCAAAGTAGCTCTAAGCTCACACTAACCAACAAGCTCACCTCAAAAATGAGCTCTCTAGCTCTTTTTATGGATTCTAAACTAGTTTTGACCGGTTTCACATCTAGTGACCGGCATAGTTAAAAAATAGGTCCTATGCGCTATTTGAGAGGGTAAACGGTGTCTAAAAATAACCAAAATTGGTAAGCTCATTCTACCTAAGCTCGTCAAGCTCGAGGACTCCTCGGCTTGCACAAAATGGAGCTATGAATTACAAAAAAGGGTTTTTTCTATGTTACATATGTTACAATAGTGATGAAAATCACTGTTGGAGGTTTTGAAGAATATTTATAAAACATAAATCTTTGAAAAATTGATTCGACTGACTCCCTGCTCTGTCTTTACATGCTTCCGCGTCTTTTGTGTCTCTAGCTGCTGCCAACACCCCCCTCCCTCTCGCTTCGGTCGTCCTCGACAGAACCTTGTTGTGCGATCTGTCGGATGTAGTTCTGTAGGAGGTCTTGAGCGAGGGTGTGCTATGATATTCAAATACCTCGGGCCAGATCTGCCTCGTGTTTAGGGAGGCATTCTCGATGGTCAGTGAATTTAGCTTTGACTGTAAATCATTGGTTGTCCTCTACAGCTGCTGATAATTATTTCCCAGAGATGTGAACTCATCTCTTACTTGAGTCATGCACGTGAACCTCTGTCGGAATGTAGTATCTATAGTGGGTGATAATATTAACGATGTGCTAAGCGAAGATGTAGTAGGTGTAGATGCAAAGGGAATGGGGAATGGGGGTGGGAATGTGGATGTTGTGGTGATTGTGGAAAATTGTGGTGTGCTTAAATATTGTGGTGCCACAAATGAAGTGAGTGGAGGTGCAGTGGGTGGTGATATATCCATATCGCTGGATGTGGTGTCGAGTGCAGTGACTGTGAATAGTGGTGTGATCGTGGGTAAGTGTGTGGGTGTAAATACAGGATTTACAAAGGTTGAAGAGTAATTTACAGGGGGGTTGTCTTGGACGGCTTGGTGGAAAGGGGAAAGAGGAGTTATGGTGGGTCGGGGAGGTGAGACTGGGGAGAAGGTTAATGGAGATGGGAATGGGAAAAGGGGTCTTGGAGGTGTGGGGAAGGTCGGAAAGGATGGGGGGAAAATTGGATTGATAAAAAGGTAGGTGTGCTAGGGGGTGGACTAGGTTGAGTGGGTGCGGGAATTGTGGGCTGAATGGGAGTAAGGACGACTTCTGCTACTCCGCCGGAGATGGATGATGTTGTTCTGGGAGAAGGAGGGTGTACGGGGGAGATTGGATGGATGGGAGGTGATGGAGGAGCGGTTGGGGTGGTCGGTACTTCGACAACTGTGGTGGTATGTACAGCAGTAGTACGGGGTGGGGAGTCGATGAGAATGGTGTCTTCTGCCAATGAGCCTTCAGGGACAAGACGTGCTTCCCTGGCCTGTTCTAAAGATTGTCCGTCGGTGGGTACCCAAATATATTCACCCGGTTTGGTTAGTAGACGGATTCTTCGAGGATCATACTGCGGTAGCGGTTTCCTCTGCAAATATCGTAAGGCTTTTGTGGATCCCACTGATTTGACAAGTTCTTGGAAGCCTCTGATGTATACTTCTTTGAATCCACCTCAGACAAGTTCCTGTTCTATAAGTGCCTGACTCTCTTCCTCAGTCAATTTCTTGCGTGCCCAAACTTTTTCCATAGTTCGCTACAATTTTTTGATGGCTAGCGTATAAGCTGCTGCTTCGAATGTTTCGTCTTCGTGTGTGCTCGTGTCACCTTGGGTGTCGGTGTGCGGTCCTTGTTCATCTGTCTTTCCATGCTCTTGGGATTCGTGAGTGCCCTGGTTGGCTTCATCATCGCCTTCATCTTCGTCGGTTTCCGTTCTTTCTTCCTCGGAACTAGACACTATTTGTCCTTGTGGTTGGTCTCGGGGCGTGGTCGGTGCAACAGCGTAACGACTGCAAATGCTCATGAATGAATGACTCTCCTCCCAACCTTATGCCTGTATATATAGCTGCTTGAACTAATGAGGACCACAAATGTAACTAGAGTCCACAAGTGCATGTGCAATCTCCTCCACTCCTTTCATATCCACCACTAGAGTCTATTAGTGGCTGGAGTGATCTCGACCACTACTTTAGTACCTTCCACTAGAGTCCACTAGTGGTTGTTGTACTCACCTCTTGAGTTAAGTCCACTGGACTCAAGTTAACTCACGTTAACTTGAGTTAGAAGGCTCTAGAGCTCTTTGGGCAAAACTCTCTTCCCATGCTCCCCATGGGAGTTGAACCCAAGACCTCTTCCTTCACAACCATGAGACTTAACCACTAGGCTAAGTAGATTACTTGAATATGAGAGCACATGACTTATGCTTGAGTCTACTCTTGAGATCTTTGGTCCTACAGACGAGTGACCAAACGGTATCCGATTTCAGATCTGTCTGAAGCCATCGGATCCCTAGATCATAGACTTACTTTATTACATTCTTCCCCCCTTGGGAAAGATTTTCGTCCTCGAAAATAAAGCTATATATATAACTGTAGGCAACCCCCGAGCCTCATGTTCTAAAACTTGAAGAACATGCATTCATTCAATT
This sequence comes from Ceratopteris richardii, assembly GCA_020310875.1. Lineage (NCBI taxonomy): Eukaryota > Viridiplantae > Streptophyta > Polypodiopsida > Polypodiales > Pteridaceae > Ceratopteris > Ceratopteris richardii. The sequence goes on from CM035412.1 coordinate 195,507,544, forward strand.
AGGTTATTTACTTAGAAACTTGAAAATAAAAAACCTTCTTTAGTTGGGACCAACTTAAAACTTGAAAGCTGGAAAACGTCGTTGGATTGTGGAAACTTTTTCCCATGTTGAATTTTCTTCAGTTCCATCCTTCCATTTTACTAAGGACTCTTCATACAAGTGGCTTCTTGTACATTTATCTCGGGTGCAAAGTATCCTTTCAGGTTCATGAGGAACTGTTTCATTTAAGGGAATAGGAAGTATAACCTGTTGTCCAACTAGATTATCTGAATCTATTAGACTCTTCCTAAGCCGACTAACATGGAACACTGGATGAATCCAACTATCGTCTGGAAGTTGTAGTTCATAAGCCCACAAACCAACTTTCTTGGTGATTGGAAAAGGACCGCAATATCTAGGCGACAACTTGGCGCATTGACCAGTCTTGAACTTTTCCGATCTTTCAGGGATACGAAGATAAACTTGATCGCCAACCTGAAAAGTAACATTTCTTCGCTTCGGATCGGCATAAGCCTTTGCACGATCTTGAGCTTTCTTTAGGTTTTCTTTAGCTAACTTGAGCTTAAAGTTCATGTCTTGAAGGAACTCTTTAGCTGTTTGAACTCGTTCATTTTGTAGTCCTACTGCATAAGGAGACCTAGGCTGGAAACCATACATCAACATGAATGGACTAAATTCAGTTGATGAATTCTTGGCACTGTTATAGGCAAACTCTGCTAATGGAAGATAATCTTCCCAGTCAGTCTGTTTGGAAGTAACATAAGCTCTGAGTATGTCTTCCAAAATCTGATTGACTTTCTCTGTCTGTCCATCCGTCTGGGGATGTTCAGCTGTACTTAAACTTAGTTTAGTTTCAAGTCTACTAAAGATTGCTCGCCAAAAATGACTTGTAAATCGAGCATCTCTATCAGAAACTATGTCTACTGGAAGACCATAGAGTCTATAAAGTTGATTTACAAATATTTTTGCAAGTTCTGGAGTCTTATAAGTAGTCTTGACTGGTATAAACTGAGCAAGTTTAGTCAATCGATCAACTACAACCCAGACTGAATCAAAGCCCTTCTGAGTGCGGGGTAATCCAGAAATGAAATCCATGGAAATGCTTTCCCACTTTCCTTTGGGAATTTCCAAAGGATGTAGCAATCCTCCAACTTTAAGTCGTTCAAACTTATTTACTTGACATTTATGGCACTTAGACACATAGTTTTGCACATCACGATGCAAACTAGGCCAATAAAAATGTCTTTTCACTAACTCATAGGTTCGGTTAATACCAGGATGTCCTGCACTTGGAGCATCATGGCATTCGAAAAGTACTTGATTTCGTATGTCCAAGGTACTTGGAACACAAACCTTACCTTTATAAAGCAAATATTCATCTTGGAGAGAATAGTGTTTAAACTTTCTTTCAGAAGTACTTGCTTCATTTTGTTTATCTTGTTCAGCTGCTTTCCATGCTTGACTGAAGCTTGGATCCTCTTTGCAGCTTCCTTTCAAAGTTGAAATAAATTCACTTTGAATTTGTACAAAACTTAGATTGTTCAGCATAGGCATCCGACTTAAGGCGTCTGCCACTGCGTTGAACTTTCCTTTTCTATACCTGAGTTCATAATCGAACTCTTGCAACTGCTCGGCCCACCTCGCTTTTCTACCTCTTAGATCAGGTTGGTTTGCAAACCACTTTATGCTCTCTTGATCAAAAACTATGGTCAACTTTGATCCATATAGATAATGGCGCCATTTCTTTAGAGCATTTATAATAGCGAACATCTCTCGCTCATAGGTAGAGTAGTTTTGCTGAGCAGGACTTAGCTTTCTACTCTCGAAAGCTATTGGTCGACCATCTTGGCTTAGTACTGCTCCTACTGCAGATGAACTTGCATCTGTCTCTAATTGGAAAGGCTTGTTCGGATCTATGATCTGTAGAACCGGGGCCGATGCTAAAGCAAGTTTAAGTTCTTGAAAACTCTTTGCTTGCTCTTCTTTCCAATTTAACTTTTGATGCTTCCCTTTGAGTTGATCCGTCAAAGGTACTGCAATCTTGGCATATCTAGCCACAAACTTCCGATAATATCCTGCCAATCCGAGAAAACTTTGTAGTTCTCGAACCGTCTTGGGCTCAGGCCATTCAAGAATCGCTTGGACCTTTTCCGGGTCAACTTTGATTCCTTCTGCGGAAATAATATGACCTAAATACTTTACTTCTAGGGTAAAGAATTCACATTTTGACTCTTTACCGTAAAGTTTATTATCGCGAAGAAGTTGAAAAACTTTTTTCAAGTGCTCTAAGTGATTTTCATGATCTTTACTGTAGATCAGAATATCATCGAGAAAATCTACAACAAATTTTCCCAAATACGGCTTAAGCACTTGATTCATCAAAGTCATAAATGTTGCGGGTGCGTTTGTCAACCCGAACGGCATCACTAAAAACTCGTAGTGACCAAACTTTGTTCGAAAGGCTGTTTTAGGAATATCATCATCTTTGATCCTGATCTGATGATAACCTTGGCGTAAATCAATCTTAGAAAAGACTGTAGCCCCCTTTAAACTATCGAAAAGATCTTCGACTAGTGGCATGGGATACTTGTTCTTTATCGTAAGATTGTTTAACGCCCTATAATCTACGCACAGCCTCATAGTTCCATCTTTCTTTTTCACTAGAAGGATGGGTGCTGCCCATGGAGACTGGCTTGGGCGGATAAATCCTTTATCCAAATGCTCTGATACCAATGCAACAGCGTAACGATTGCAAATGCTCATGAATGAATGACTCTCCTCCCAACCTTATGCCTGTATATATAGCTGCTTGAACTAATGAGGACCACAAATGTAACTAGAGTCCACAAGTGCATGTGCAATCTCCTCCACTCCTTTCATATCCACCACTAGAGTCTATTAGTGGCTGGAGTGATCTCGACCACTACTTTAGTACCTTCCACTAGAGTCCACTAGTGGTTGTTGTACTCACCTCTTGAGTTAAGTCCACTGGACTCAAGTTAACTCACGTTAACTTGAGTTAGAAGGCTCTAGAGCTCTTTGGGCAAAACTCTCTTCCCATGCTCCCCATGGGAGTTGAACCCAAGACCTCTTCCTTCACAACCATGAGACTTAACCACTAGGCTAAGTAGATTACTTGAATATGAGAGCACATGACTTATGCTTGAGTCTACTCTTGAGATCTTTGGTCCTACAGACGAGTGACCAAACGGTATCCGATTTCAGATCTGTCTGAAGCCATCGGATCCCTAGATCATAGACTTACTTTATTACAGTCGGGTATTTTGGCCTTTCATATTCCTGAGAAAAGATCTGACCTTCTGAAAACTGAAACTTATTCGAGAAGGCATCCTGCATTTCAAAATCAAAGGTTGTATCCAGTGGCTCTGCTTCCATGTTTGGTATCGGAAAAGAGAAAGCTTCCGCACCAATAGTGGTGGGAGCTTCTGCTGTAGTGGTGGTAGGTCCTCGGGCTGTGGCTGCTTGAGGAGCAACTGTGCTGGTGGTGGTCTCCGTTATAATCGGTCTTGATAACCTTATGCGAATAGGTTGTACAGATGGAGTGGCTTTTGTCGGAGACTGCTCTGGAGATGGTTGTGGTGAGGGTGATTCTGGCACCTGAAGGTAGGGGATAGTTCCTCTCATTCGCTTTCCTGCTCGTCCTTTGCTAGGCTTTCTAGCTTTCTTTGTTGTTCCCTTGAAGGCATTCAGCTCCTCACTTGTCAATGCACATTCGATCGGCAAGTTGTATGCTAAGCACATATATATAATTCTAGTCAACGCGTAGCATCCATTGATGACCTTCTTTCTGTCCCATCTATGTTGGGCTAAGTAGAGCTGATCAATGATCCAGCTTGCGAGATCAACTGTCTGGGGTCCAGTACATGCTAAATACAAACCAAACCATATGCGCTTGTGAGGCATTGTGAATCTGTCCTGAGCTGGAAATGCAAAATGCTGCATACATATCCGTAGTGGTTTTGAAAGCTCAGGTGTGATCGCCGAAATCTCTTCCCACTTAGTAATGTCTCCACGTTTCATTGGCTCTGGAACCAGCCATTCTCGTTCCGTTGGAGTGTGGGTTCCATGAATCTTGATGGCAGCTTGAATCAAAGCTTTAGAAAGATAAAACCGCTTATATGGCAGATCATTCACTAAGGATGGCAAAATAAAAGTGCCGGGCAGATCCTTGTTCTCTGAAGCTATCAAAGTGGTGATTAAGTAATAGCATCTGTAGAAGTCGGGTTTAGGCAAAGGGTCGCTGAAATACTCTGTAAACCGTGCTCTTTCCCAAACGTGTGTTAGATCTTCCGTGTTCTGTAATCCTTCGAATTCTCATGAGAAAAACTAACATTTGCCCCAGGTACGGTCATCAAAAGTCAAATTAGCCTCAAATATATTGCATCTGCCAATGGTCCTACTAGCCCTTGAAACCAGTGAGAATTACGATGAATCTTCTCAGTATACCCTCTAGGAGGATCGTCAATAGGCATGGGTCCTGGAAATCCTTGGAATTCTGGGAGCTGAGCCATAGGATGGGGCTCTACTAGTAGTTCACCAATATTAGCCCTGGGTACACTGGGTCCAGCTTCCGATGGCCCTTCTGCCTGCATGATGTATGATGTAGGTGCATAGAAGATCTGCTACATAAGATTAACACATTAGTATGGAAATTAATCATGATCCCATGAAAGTGAGACCCTAATCCCTTTCCATAGCCGATGTGTAACCCGTGTAGCCAAGTGTTGTGATGTGATTGATGCAATGCTTCTTGCAGAACTAGTGCAAGTCTCTAGACACCTATATGTTTTCAGATATTGCATGCAATGCTTTGATGAGATGTTATTACAGGTGATGTTGGGTTATAGTGTGTGGATTTATACAAGGTTCAGTCATGAATGAGTTATTACAAGGTTGTAGATTAATCGGGGTGGGAGTTATGTTAGATAAGGAAGTCGTAGAAGGCGTCTGGATACGTTTCGGTACCCACTTCCTAAGAGTTCGTGTGCGAGTGATAGGCTTCTGTTGAAGGACAAAAGATGAGATCGGATTTGGTGGGGTTGAAGGGTGAAGAAATTTCTGAGGGTTATATATTACATGGCTTGAGGGTTGAGCTATAATACACTGTTTGGGTACCCAAATCTGCGTGGGTGTGGGTCGGTTTGTAAGGTACTTCTTGGCGATCCAAATTTTTCGAATGTTTGTATTTGTAGAAGAATGTTAAGAAGACTTTGGATACTGTCTCTGCTTCTACTGAAACTTCTTCTTGTCATTGTCTGCAATGTTGAAACTTGTCGGTGTTTTCTGTCCTTTTGGCACCCATATCTGTCTCGTGCCGCTTGCTTTGTGATACTGATACTGCTGCTTTCTTTGTGTCGTCTGATATTGTCGTCGGCCTGGGTTCCTTTGTCGTGGTTGACTCCTTTGTGGTTGAGGTTGAGAGGTCGGATGGACGCTCTGCTTTGGAAAAGAAGGGAGGTCCAACACTTGCAAAACCTGCCCATTAGGAAGTGCTCTGTTTTGTACTTTTAATCTAGGCCAGTCCACAGTAAGTGTGGAAGGATGGGCACCGCAGGGTGGTTTGCCCATGTGGACGTTGATGAAGTCCACCTGACCTGCAATCGTCCCCATTTGTCCGCTGATTGTGCCCATTTGACCGCTGATGGTGTCCATTTGACCAAGCGGTTGGGTAATTGCCCCTTCTAATTTACAGGAAGCCCAAGGGAAAATCTCTTGACGTCCTTCTGATTGACGATTGTCCATAGCCAAGCCCGCGTGGATTGGTGTAGACGTAACGTGACTGATCTGACCAAAGATCTTTCGGTCTTCCGTCGCATGTTGTTCATGGGGTCTAGGGTCGCGTACTTCAGGCGAACAGCCGTTAGGGAAGTCAAGCGGTATCACTCGCTTCTGATCTAAGGTTCCAATCTGCAAGGAGCCTTGTCTTAGATTTAGGTCCACTGGGTGATCGTATAGCCAATCTTGGCCAAGGATTAGGGGTTCTATCAGGTCATCATCATGGCACACTAGTAGCTTTACTGTCAAGGTCACTTTGTTTATGAGGATAGGAAGGTCCACCTCACCCATGCAAGGGGTTTCCATGCCTCCTAGCCCTATGAGGTATGCCTCGATTGGCCGCATTTCTATTCCTGAGTCCTTATAGTGGGACCATCTAATCGCACTAGTCGCAGCACCTGAGTCAATTAAAGCCCTGAGCTCTTGGCAAGGATTGCCGTGCTCCAGCCTAACTGTAATGAATGGTCTCTTGTCCACTATGCTAGGATGAGTGGTTGACTTTGCTTGACACATGGCCATGGGATATCTGGGTGATGTTTCCAGATGGTTATAATGTTCTCTCCCTAGTCCTTGTCTTCTTAGCTTCATGCGCTTAATGCGTTCTATAGCTTCTGCCTGAGCTTCAGCTCGTATTCTATTTTCTTCCTCCTTACGCTTCTTTGCCAACGTGAGTCATCTAAGCATATCCTCAGTAAGAGGTTCCTGGTATAACCTGACTCTACAGCCACTGATGTAATTAGGCATTATGTCTCCTTCTAAGGTGGCTAATTGTACTGCTCCACTTGTTGAGAGTCTGTTAATGATCATAGGTCCATAACCTCGCTTTTCTAACTTCCGTGCGTGTTGTTTCAGCGTATATACTAGAACTAAATCTCCTTCTTTCAAGCCTTTATCTTTCACATGTGCGTCAAAATATGCTTTCTGTCGCTTCTTTGCTGCGTATATTCCTGCTGCTGCTTTCAGCCTGGTTTCTCCTAATCGTTCAAAGTCCATTATTCTTGCTAATAATTCATGGCCGGTCCACTGATGTTCTTGTGCAACCTTAAAGGTCGATATCAAGAAGTCCAAAGGAAGCACAGCATTCTGACCAAAAACCATCTGAAAGGGAGTTGCATTGAGTACGGTCTTGTAGGCCACTCGATATGCCCAAACAGCGTGGTATAACTGTTTGTCCCAATCTAAACGTTTGTTGTTCACGAGTTTTGTCAGTACATTACATAGGATCTTGTTAGTGCTTTCAGCCTGACCATTGGCCTGAGGATGATATGGTGCGGATTTCTTGTGATTCACCATAAAATCCTGTAACAAATATTCAATGACTTGGTTTAGAAAGTGAGTTCCTCGATCGCTCACTAACTCTATAGGCAATCCATATCTTGTAAAGACATTTTCAAATAAGAATTTTGCAGTCGTGTGTGCATCATTCTTTTTTGTGGCTTTTGCCTCTACCCATTTGGTAAGATAATCCGTCGCAACAATAATGTATTCAGCATGTGTACCTTTTGCAGGGGGGTTAATGGGTCCTACAAAGTCTATACCCCACTTAGAAAATGCACGTCCGCCCATCATGGGTTTCAATGGCATTTCATCTGTACGAGTAGGAAACTGAGTTCTTTAGCACACATCACATCTCTTTACATAGATATGAGCATCCATGTGAAGAGTAGGCCACCATAATCCTGCAAAGAGGATGGCTTTGATTATCCTATCCGGTCCAAAATGACCTCCTGCAACACCTTGGTGTGCAGTCTCTAGTATGCTCAGATATTCGCTCTCATGAACACATTGTCTTAGGTATCCATCTCGTCCTCGTTTGTATAGGTTATCGCCAATAAGTGAATAGTCTTGAGCTTCCTGCTCAAGACTTCGTTGTCGTGCTAAGGTCATTCCTTGAGGGAATGTTTTCGTCCTCAAGTACGTCACTAGAGGTTCACTCCAGTCTGGCGTGAGAGACACGTGATATAATGTAGCATGTTCTACTGGTTGTCTTTCACAACAAACAGGGCATTCTTTACACAATTTGTAGACATCTGCTTCCATCGTAGGCCAATATACTCCTAGTCTATGCAGAGTCTGCAATGTACGATGTTTCGAATGATGTTGCATCAATGCACCTACATGTGCTAATTGCAACCAATTCGTATGTTCTGATTCATCTACATAACAAGCAAGAATCTTTTGATTATCCTGTTTATATATGCTTCCTGCTATGATTTGATATCTTTGAGATTTTGTAATCTCTCCTTCCTTGATCCTTATCCTAGGATTCTTGGGTCCATACGTGAGAATCGGGACTATTGACTTAGCCCATTCTGGTGCTATCTCAAGGTTAAACAAGTATGCATCGGGTAATTCATCCACTATTCCTTGAGGAGCTTCTCCTATGGTTAATCTTGAAAGGTGGTCAACTCTAAGATGTGTCTTTCCTTTCCTGACTACCACTTCAAAATCGTACTCCATGAGTAATAGAAACCAACATATTAATCGTCCTCTGTTACATGGCTTGTTGACTAAGTACAATAGGGCTTGATGATCTGTAAAGAACTTGAACTTGTTTGCCAACAAATAATGTCTGAATTTCTTTACTGCGTAGATCATCCCTAATCCTTCTCGTTCCGTAGTGGTGTAATTTCTTTCTGCTACGTTCAACTGTCTGCTCGCGTAAGCTATGGGGAGGTCTATATTTCCTTCACTCGTGGGTTGTGCTAACATACATCCTATGGCATAATTGGATGCATCCACATGTACATGGAATGGCTTACTCCAATCCGGGGTTGTCAATATAGGTGCTGAGCACAACGTCGTTTGAGTTCATTGAATGATTTCTCACACTCGTCTGTCGATTCAAAATTGGTCAAAAGAGATTACAAAGGCTTAGCTATGATTGCATACATGTGTATGAATCATCTGTAATAACCACAATGGCCCATAAATGCCTGTACCTCTTTCACGTTAGTTGGTCTAGGTAGATCTGCAATCACCTTCACTTTCTCTTCATCTGTCGAAATTCCATTTTTTGACACAATGTGTCCTAGAATTTTGTCTTGTCTGACCATGAAAACGCACTTTTCTGGGTTCAAACAAACCAGATATTCTCGACATTTGTCAAACACTTTTCTTAACTCTGGGATATGTGTTTGTCTCTCATTTGAATGTGCACATAAGTCATCGACATAAACTTCCAAATTCTTACGTAAGAATTCCTTAAAAACATGACACATGAGTCACTGGAAAGTAGCGGGTGCATTTGTTAAGCCAAAAGGCATCACACGAAATGCAAAAATGCCCCATTCAGTGGCAAAAGCCGTCTTGTGTTGATCATCTGGAGCAATGGCTACTTGATTATAGCCTGAGAACCCATCAAGGAAGCTGTAAAATTCCTTGCCCACGACTCTTTCCAATAAATGTTCCGTGATAGGAAGAGGATAACTGTCTCTAATTGTGGCGGCATTAACTTTTTTAAGGTCAATACGCACACGCAATTTTCCATTCTTCTTGGGCACAACCACAATGGGGGATACCCATTCGGTATGCTCAATTTCGTAAATGAATCTTGCTTCTATCAAACGATCTATTTCTTCTTTAATCTTCGCAGCGTAATTATCATTGTACATGTATGGTTTTTGTTTTGTCGGTTTTGCATCTGGAGTCATAGGGATTCTATGAGAACATATATCCGGGTCTACTCCTTTCAAATCTTTGTAACTCCACGCAAAAACATCTCTATATTCGCGCAATGCAAGTCGTCTATCTCTTGAATAGGAGGATGAGTTCCTTGTTCTTTTCTCCATTTCTCTTCTTGGGTTTCTCTCAAAAATTCGTGTGAGTACCTATGTATGGAAGATAGGTTGTCTTGACTTTCTGTGTTGGGTACTTGAGACAGGGATGGTGCATTCCTTTCCTGTGTCTCTGCAGCAATAGGGTTCCTATGCTGATCCTTTTTCTCTTTGCTATCTATCAAGTATTCTAGCCTCTCCATTAATCCTTGAAAGTGTAATTCTGGTTTTGCCATGTTATTCCAATTTAGATATCTAGAGGCTTCAAACATAGCTTGCGCTAGCTCTACCATCTTCATGCAAAGTTTAGTCCTCTCAATTTCTAGATCAGCTCGTGGGTAGTTCTTACTCATTTCAGCTACTTGAGGTCCTTCTTTTAATCTTGTTTGATATGCACGAAACATCATGTCTAGGTTTTCTGGTATGGGTTCCGCTAAAATTGATCCTGATTTTTGAGCTGGGCTCTCTTGATTCAATTCTTGCGAAGTTTATTCTATGATTTTGGCTCTAGATTCCTTGAGACTTCCTTCCAATTTTGTTATCCTTTTACTCCATTTTCTCTTAATTCTTTCTCTAGAGTCTTTCCAAGATTTTGTCTTTTTACTGCTAGATTCTCCACCTTCACTAGTTCTAGCTATTTTCTCTTGATTAAACTATTGGTTCTGTAAGAGCGCCTGGGCTCTTGTTATAGCTTGGATAGGCATGTATGTTGGGTTGGATCCATCTGCATTATTTACAATACCTATCACGATGATCAGTGTCACATTTGAAGTATTAGAAGGATTCTTAGGACAATCTTTTATGATGTGCTCTTTACCACAATCGGCACAAAAGCCTTGTATGTTATAGTAATGTGACTGTCTTGCTATCGGAGGATGTGGACAATCCTTTATGAAATGATCTCCTTGGCACCTAAAGCATGGTCCTCTAGGGCCTTGTGGTCTTTGTTGTCTTAATTGGGGTCGCGGATTCGGGTTTGTGTACATCACATTAGCATAGTCGGGCTCCCAACTAGGTTCCACTGGTGGACTATCATATTGATATGTCTCTACGTGTTCTGGTGACTCTGTGTAATACGCGGGTGGACTATCTACATGAGTAGAGTCAAAACTGTTAGAGTTCGGATCACTCTCTGTGATCAAAGGTGAAGAAGGCACTAAGGCCCTACTTAGGTTCTCTTCTGCAGCAGCATATTTAACTGAGATGACATTCGCTGGTGGGGGTGGCTACTGAGCTAAAACAGGTTGAGGTCTTTGTTGAGCCTCATATGGGTAGTTTTGAGGAGGCCTATAGTAATAAGTGTTGGTGCATACCAATCACCAATTGAAGGCTTGGAAGATCAAATGATGAAGGAAGAATCAATTTCTAAAGTGTGGAAGAAGATTACATTCAGAGGACAAGAGAAGTGTACACATATGTACATTAGCATAGTCATAGATGACTTAGATCATTTTGTTCAGTAAGAATTATGTACAAATTATCTATAAATACCTTGAGAAAAGTCGGGGCATAAAATGAGAGCTTATGTGACATTAGTTAGAAGTCAAGAATGAGGGAGATAGAAGTCATAAGATAGAGGAAAGTGAATTTGAGTTAGCTCTCATCACTCAGTTGTATTTTCTCTGAGTAAATGAAAAATTTTGCGCCCGATGTTTCTGCGTGTTCTCCTTCTACAGTAGATCAATTGTGGAATGCTTTTGTACAAGTCTAAGTTGAGAGTTGCTTGACCTCTGTGCAAAGTTTTAGCTTCCAATTGTAATCAGGCTGAGTGAATTAAGTGTAGGAACATTCATATGTGAAGTGTGCTCACAGGTTCCTAAAACAGGCGCAGATTTCGAAGTCAATGTTTTGGTCATTTCTCCTAGCACAGTTTAAAGTTTTGCATGAGTGAGGGCTTAATCTTTAAGTTGGAAGATAAGCTACTTATGTCTAGAAGCATTTTGTAAAACGGGTTCTATTCAAGGAGAACCAAGTCTTAAAAGTTATAGGTGTAGAGTCGACTGTTTTGGATAACAGTTTCTGACATAGGTAACTTGTGAAATCAATTTCTCAAGTTATACTTAATCTTTTGGAGTAATTCAACTTGGAATAGTTGCGCAGTCTCTAGGAGATGATTCGTACAAAGTTTCATCAAAAACTTTACAGATTTGATAGGTCAATGTGAATGAACAATGCAGCAGACTTTTCTGTGTATCATCTTCTTCACAGATTTGTTAATTTCTGATAAGTTAACAATTGATCCTCTAAATTAGTGAAGTGTTTGACTTACTCTTGGTATAGAGGTGCTCTAATCACAAGAGTAAGTTGTTCTTTTGGAGATTAATATTCTCCATCAGTGGTATCAGAGCAGGAGACATCAATTTCAAGAAAAGGAGGATCCCGACTGCTGCAGATTCAAGAGACTCAACACTTGAAGGATTAAGAAGTGAAAGTTTGGAGTCAAAGCTCGAGGAGAAGACTATTTGACATCAAGAAAGGCAAAAGGAGTTCAACTCGAAGTAAAGGTACATACATTGTTTGTAAAGCTTGAAGATTTCAATACACAGGTGGATACAAGATGGGAGAAAGCTTGCAAATTGATAAGCTAGATAGGGAGAACTATCCAGCATGGTCCATGAGGATGGAAGCACACCTCATGAGCAAAGATCTTATATCATTTATTACAGGAGATGAAGAAAAACCAGAATTTGCAGATCCAAGTATTCCTACTAGGGAAGAACTTGCAATGTTGAAGACTTGGATGAGAAAGGATGCTCAAGCAAGGAGTATCATCTACATGGCTGTAAATGATTACCTTCTACCTCACATCAGAGGTTTAGAAAGTGCTACAGATGTTTGGAATGCCTTGGAAGAGCATTTCCAAAATACAACTAAGTCAAGGAAGTCCTCACTATGGGCTGAGTTCACAACTTTCAAGAAGAAGAGCTCACAATCAATTTCAGATTATGTGGCAAGAATGAAAGATATTGCAGATAGCTTGGGAGCAGTGGATGAAGATATTGAAGAAGAAAAGTTGGTAAGACAAATACTTACAGGTCTAAGAGGTGATGAGAAGTGGAAGCCTTTTATCTTGTCCATAGAGTTGTCACTTGATCACTTTACTCCTGACCTTAATCAACTGCTAGGACACATGCTAACCTTTGAGCAGGATCTTAAAGGAGACAATGATAGAAGTACAAGTCAAGCTATGTACTCCAAAGACAAGAAAAAGAATGGCAAGGGAAAGCAATCAAATGATGATGAAGGGAATTCAAATCAAGCCAACTTCACAAAAGGGAAGACAAATTTCAGAGGTAAAGGTAGAGGAGGTAAGAACAAAGATAATGCTAAAGCTTGTTGGATTTGTGGCAGAACAAATCATTTGGCAAATGATTGTTGGTATAACAATCAAAGTGGAGGATACAACAATCAGAATTATAGTCAAAGAGGTAGAGGAGGCAGAAACCAAAGAGGCAATTTCAGAGGAAGAGGTGGTAGGACATCATATGGTAGAGGAGGTGGAAGAAATTTCCAATCTCAGTCCTACAACAATAATTATTACAATTATGCATCAGATCAGAAGGATGACATGACTCTTATCCTGAATGCAACTCATGAATCAATGGGAGAAGATCAAAGAGTGTTTTATATTGACTCAGGGTGCAGCAACCATCTGAGTGGGAATCTATCTTTGATGACTGATATGGAAGCAAGGGTGAATGGACATACAGTTCAAACAGGTGACAATACCAAACATAAAGTGGAGAGCATTGGATCAGTGAAGACAAAGAGTGGAAGTACACTTCTGAGCAAGGTACTTTATGTCCCTACTATTCCTAAAAATTTGATAAGTGTAGGGCAAATTGTGGAGAAAGGATATGAGGTAAGATTCACAAATGATGGTGTTTATGTACAAGATCCAAATCAGGGATATAGAAACATAATTGCAGGTAAAAAGGAAGGAAGATTGTTCACTCTCAAAGTCCAAGGTAATGTGGGACATGCATTGTTTACCTATGGAGGTCAAAAGGTGTCTGAATTAGACCTATGGCATAAGAGGCTAGGTCATTTCAATGAGAGAGCTATAAAGGAGATGTCAAAGAATCAGGTGGTGCTTGGATTGCCAAACATTGAAGGGCAACATATGGTGTACAAGTGTGAAGCTTGTCAATTAGGTAAAGCACATAAGAGTTCTTATAACAAAACAGGATACAAGTATTCAAATATGCTTGAATTGGTTCATACAGATGTGTGGGGTCCCTCAAGGGACTATAGCATAAATGGATCCAGATATTATGTGTTGTTTGTTGATGATGCAACCAGGTGGATTACTTTGTATGTAATCAAGGATAAATCAGAAGTCTTCAAGACATTCAAACATTTCCATGCTTATGCAGAAAGGATCATAGGACAAAAGCTAAAGAGGTTAAGATCAGATGGAGGGGGAGAGTATTTCTCAAAAGAGTTTGATGATTATTTGTGGAATGCAGGTATCAAAAGAGAAGTGACTTGCAGGTATTCCCCTCAACAGAATGGAGTAGCAGAAAGGAGGAATAGGACTCTTGTAGAGTTTGCAAGAGCCATGATGAAGGAAAAGAATTGTCCAAATTACTTATGGGCAGAGGCCATTAACACTGCAACATACCTTGTGAATAGGTTGCCTTGCAAAGCTTTGGATGGAGGAACCCCTTATGAAGCATGGTGGGGTAAGAAGCCTAGTCTTGATCATTGTAAAGTATTTGGATGTATTGCATATGCTTATGTTCCTTCACAATTAAGACATAAGCTAGAACCAAAAGCAGAGAAGTATGTGTTTATTGGATATGATGATAGACAAATGGGTTACAGGTTGTGGAGTCCATCCACAAAGCAATTTCTTGTTACTAAAGATGTAACATTTGATGAGCAAAACATGTGGTACACAGAATCACCAAATGAGTATGCAGGTGTTGAAGAAATACAAAGGAAAGGAAAGGCAAAGGTAAAAGTATGTGAAGAAATTGTTGATGAAGTTGACTCTAGATGTAGAGTGCAGGATCATGTAGAAGAAGGGCCAAGATTTGATCCAGAATCAAATGAGGCTGAAACTTCAAGAAGTGCAGAAATCAGGAGATCTACAAGAGAAAGGAAAGAGCCTATAAGGTATAGCTATGATACATCTTTCCTAACAACAAGAGATTATGCTTACATCGTGAAAACAGAAGAAGATCCAATTACTTATGAAGAAGCCAAAGGTAAACAGAATTGGGAGAAGGCAATGCAAGAAGAGTATGATGCTCTACTTGAAAATGAAACTTGGGAATTAGTACCAAGACCAAAGAATCAGAAAGTCATTGGATGCAAGTGGGTATATAAAACAAAGAGGTTTGCAGATGGTAAGGTGTCTAGATATAAGGCTAGACTTGTGGTCAAAGGTTATGCCCAAACTTATGGGGTAGACTATGATGAAACCTTTAGTCCTGTTGCTAAGATGTCTACAATTAGGACATTGATTGCTATTGCTACTTGCAAGGGATGGAAATTATCACAATTGGATGTGAAAAATGCTTTTCTAAATGGTTATATTGCAGATGAAGTATATATGGAGCAACCAGAAGGCTTTATGGAATCAATTGGATCAGATTATGTGTGTAAGCTCAAGAGAGCTTTATATGGGTTGAAGCAAGCCCCAAGAGCTTGGAATTACAGATTGGTCAAGTTCTTGAATGAATGTGGTTTTCAAGCATCAAAGGCAGATAGTAGCTTGCTAGTGAAGGCAAGTGAAAATGGATATATTTACATGTGCATTTATGTTGATGATATTATTGTTACAGGAACAGATGCTCAAGGAATCAATGAACTCAAGAAGCAAATAGAGAAGGAGTTTAAGATAAGTGACTTGGGAAACTTATCTTATTTTCTAGGAATGCAGATTGTGTATACTCAACATGGAGTATATGTTTCACAAGAGAGATACTTGAAGAATCTTCTAGTCAAGTTTAACATGGAAGATTGCAGGACCTCAACTACACCATTGGAGGTAAATCATAAATTAAGCAGATATGGAGGTGAAGAGTTCAATGACATGAAGAAATATCAGAGTTTGGTAGGTAGTCTAATCTATGCTACCTTAACAAGACCAGATCTATCATATGCAGTAGGTGTGTTGTCACAATTCATGCATTGTCCAAAGAAGACTCATTGGATTGCAGCCCAAAGGGTACTCAGATATATCAAGGGAACCCTAAGTGAAGGTTTGTATTATGGTTTCACTTCTGACACAAGAATCAAAGTGTTTAGTGATGCAGATTGGGCAGGTGACTCAGATGATAGAAGGTCTACTCATGGATATCTATGTTATATTGGAGATAAGTTAGTGTCTTGGTGTTCAAAGAAGCAACACACAGTTGCTTTATCATCCACAGAAGCTGAGTATAAGGGAATGGTAGAAGCTGCAAAAGAAGTGATATGGTTGAAGACCTTGATGAAAAGTTTTGAGTTTGATCATAGTACTCCAATAATTTTTGGAGACAATATGAGTTCTTTGTATTTGGCAGCTAACCCTGTTTTTCATGCCAGGACTAAGCATATAGAGATTCAGTATCATTTCTTGAGGGAAAAGGTACTTGATAAAGAGATTGAAGTGATGTACACTCCAACAAAAGAACAAGTGGCAGATATGATGACAAAGAGTTTGGATGGACCTAAGTTACAAAGGTTCAAAGACATGGCAAGTATCAAGAAGACAGAGAAGACCTCAATTGATGATTGAGGGGGAGCTGTTGGTGCATACCAATCACCAATTGAAGGCTTGGAAGATCAAATGATGAAGGAAGAATCAATTTCTAAAGTGTGGAAGAAGATTACATTCAGAGGACAAGAGAAGTGTACACATATGTACATTAGCATAGTCATAGATGACTTAGATCATTTTGTTCAGTAAGAATTATGTACAAATTATCTATAAATACCTTGAGAAAAGTCGGGGCATAAAATGAGAGCTTATGTGACATTAGTTAGAAGTCAAGAATGAGGGAGATAGAAGTCATAAGATAGAGGAAAGTGAATTTGAGTTAGCTCTCATCACTCAGTTGTATTTTCTCTGAGTAAATGAAAAATTTTGCGCCCGATGTTTCTGCGTGTTCTCCTTCTATAGTAGATCAATTGTGGAATGCTTTTGTACAAGTCTAAGTTGAGAGTTGCTTGACCTCTGTGCAAAGTTTTAGCTTCCAATTGTAATCAGGCTGAGTGAATTAAGTGTAGGAACATTCATATGTGAAGTGTGCTCACAGGTTCCTAAAACAGGCGCAG
Organism: Ceratopteris richardii; assembly: GCA_020310875.1. NCBI lineage: Eukaryota > Viridiplantae > Streptophyta > Polypodiopsida > Polypodiales > Pteridaceae > Ceratopteris > Ceratopteris richardii. Next base: position 195,524,385 of record CM035412.1, read on the forward strand.
ATTTCGAAGTCAATGTTTTGGTCATTTCTCCTAGCACAGTTTAAAGTTTTGCATGAGTGAGGGCTTAATCTTTAAGTTGGAAGATAAGCTACTTATGTCTAGAAGCATTTTGTAAAACGGGTTCTATTCAAGGAGAACCAAGTCTTAAAAGTTATAGGTGTAGAGTCGACTGTTTTGGATAACAGTTTCTGACATAGGTAACTTGTGAAATCAATTTCTCAAGTTATACTTAATCTTTTGGAGTAATTCAACTTGGAATAGTTGCGCAGTCTCTAGGAGATGATTCGTACAAAGTTTCATCAAAAACTTTACAGATTTGATAGGTCAATGTGAATGAACAATGCAGCAGACTTTTCTGTGTATCATCTTCTTCACAGATTTGTTAATTTCTGATAAGTTAACAATTGATCCTCTAAATTAGTGAAGTGTTTGACTTACTCTTGGTATAGAGGTGCTCTAATCACAAGAGTAAGTTGTTCTTTTGGAGATTAATATTCTCCATCAATAAGGCTGAGCATTGTATTGGCCTTGATACCTACGTGGCTGTGGGTATGCTTGCAGGTAGTTCTATCTTACTGCTTGTTTGTTGTATGGGCAGTCTTGAGCCGTATGATTCGTGTATCTTCTCTCGATCATACAGTATTGGCCACTAGGGTTGGCTTGAGTTTGTGTCGCATTGGGACACACATTTGCCAAATGATTTCCACCAGAGGTGTAACAATGTACATTAGTTGTTAACTTGGGCATCTGTTTACTAGAGACTCCTAGTTTCTGGGCCACTTTTTCTGCTAGGTCCTCTATTGAGTTAGACAATTTTGTTGATGCTAGAGATGAACAATCTGAATCTTTATAGACCTTTGAGAGTTCCAACTCGTCTCCTAAGTTGTCCTCAATGTCTATGCAAATTCTTACACACTGCTCTAGCATTCTGGGTTCCTTCAAGTACACATAGGAGCGTAGTTTAGAGCTCAACAAGCCGTCTAGAAACAATGACACTTGTTTGGCTTGTGAGGGTAGCTCTTGCATATGGCATCTTTCCACATATTGTCTAAACCTACGTCCTGCAAGTCTAACTGTTTCCTGAGGGGTCTGTTTGAAGCTGTGAATCAATGATGACGTGTCATGTCTGATTCCACTTTTAGAGAATTCACTGATGAATGACTCTAAAAAGTGATGAATATCTCTAAATTGCCTTTGTTGCAATGGTTGGAACCAAGTTAAAGCGGTATTCTTTAACGTCAGTCCAAAAGCATTATATTGCATGAACATGTCTTTGACGTGCTCTGCTCTGAGCACCTGCTTAAATTCTGCAACATGGTCGTAGGGATCTCCTGTCCCATCAAAATATTTTTTCATGGACTTTACTAACTGAGTGGGTCTTAGTATTCTTGCATGTTCACGTGGTCTAGGTAGAGGAAAATCATCTCTACCACCTAGCATTCTTTGTCTTTCCACTCTGTCCGTGTCTATGGTGGTTCTATCCCTCCCTATGGGATGATTGAAACTTACTTCAGGTCTATCTTTGTTTTTCTCTCTTTGATTACCATGGCTGAGGATGTTCCTGCCCCTTGTTGGCTCGCGTTTACGTTTGCCCGTGATGGAGGGAATACCATCTCGCCTCTCCATGTGTATGTGTTTCTAGCGTGGTCTGGCACCACAAATACTCTTTCTGAAGTCTCATTCAGGTATACAACCTTTCGAGGTGTATCTGGGTCTTTAAATTTGTAGATTATGATGGAGCCTACCTCACTAGGTTGTTCCGTTTTGTATCTCCAAAATGCTTCGTCAGTTTCTTTATTTACAAACAACTCTATGCTTCTGTTATCCTGAGGGATCAAATTTGGAACTAGTACTCGTGTCAGTACGGATTTCCCTCTAGGTGTCCTAGGTTCTTCTAATGGTTCTTTTCCTTGGGATTTAGCTTCCATCTCTAATTGAATTACGCCAAACTCATTCGTATTGTTTGGCTGCGTACTTAAGATGTACATCGTTCCTTCCTTGTCTATGTATGCATCTCTTTCGAATTTCACCACTGGACGTTCCAATCCAATGGGTTGATCAGGATTGTACATTTGCACCACTTGTCTTCGCAAACCATCCTCATAAATGCGAGCACCTAAGCGGTTGGTTCGGAGAAATTCCAACTGAGTTCTATAGGGTCCTTCAGGTCTTTCTAAATATGCTACGTTTGACCCTCCTTCTGGTCTTTCTGTGCTAAATGCCATTTCTGATTCACTCGTATCTGAGGTCTCATAAGGATAACTATTGTTCAGTTGTTGAGCCCACGATCGAGCAGTAGTGCCTACACTTGCTTCTGATGATCTAAGGCTTCGTCGGTCAGACTTACCTATATGTTTTCCCGATCTAAGGTTCATGAATTTACTTCCTTGCACACTCAATACACGCTCAGATCGTCAATGGTTCTTTGTTCTTTTAATTGCTTGGTTCTTTTTAAAGTCTTTTAAGTTCTTGTCCAATTGTATGCGTCAGGAATCGACTTTCCGTGGAACTTTTGAGTTCTCGTTCCGTCAGACTTAAGTTCTTTCCCTTAGGATTTTCGTATCACCCACCTTTATCTTTAGTCTTAGACTTGATAAATTTAAGTCTCTTATACTTGATGTGTTACTATCGTCATTAATCCACAAAGCGACCTTTTAGCCTAAGCTAAGAATTGACTGAGGGGGTTGAGTAATCTTCCAACCTCGAGTCAGCTTTGTTGGTTGCTCTGATGCCCAACGAGCCGTGCTTCCCAAGCTTTATGCCCTTCACTGCCTTGCCTTGAATGCCCTTGATTGCCTTTGCTAGACCTGCCAAAATTCACTATTAGACCAATATCACAATGGATGATCAAGCACTTGGATATAAACACTTTTAAAGTCCCTTGTCCTTTGCCCAATTTTTTTTCTTAATGCCCCTTGGCTTTCTAGTCCCAAACTAGGTCAACCTCAAATTATCCTCTCTAAAAATCAGCATATCCTTTATAAAAAAAAATAGTTGAGGTCACGTAGTACTCGTCAAGAGCTTTCTAACGAGCTATAAAGCTCAAAAAACGGACTTCGGATGAAAAAGATATGACCGTTCAGGCCCTGGGGAGTGAAAACTCACAAACAAGTTTTTCTTCAAATATGAGCTAAGCGGTCTCCTATGAGTGCAATGATCCAAAAATTTTCAAACAATAGCCCCAAAATTGGTCAAAAAATCAAACCCTAAAATTTGTGTTTGGGTGAGCAATCGCGATGGTCTGAGATGATCGTGATGGTCTGGAACCGTCGCGATGGCGTGTGCGCGAACCGTCGCGATGGTCTGAAGTGCACGGTCGCGATGGTCTAAATGTGAGCAATTGCGATGGTCGGCGTGAGGCGTCGCGATGGTCCAATTGAGTGAACAATCACGATGGCGTAAGTCAACGGTCAACGTGAACGGTCGCGATGGTCTGAAGTGAACCGTCACGATGGTCACAGATGCGATGGCATGAGCCAATCGCGATGGTCCAAAGTTTGAGTCATCGCGATGGTGTAAGGGTCTCGTCGCGATGGCGTGGCTAGTGAGCAATCGTGATGGTCTAACTTGCCACGTGGTAGCATCGGCGCGATGGCATGAGCCAATCACGATGGTGTGGGGTTGACAGGATCGTCGCGATGGTCAAGGACCGTCACGATGGTTCAAGTGAACCGTCGCGATGGCGTGAGACCGTCGCGATGGTCCGGCCGAGCTGTCGCGATGGCGTGAGCCAATCGCGATGGTGTGACACAATCGCGATGGTCTGAGCCAATCGTGATGGTCCACCAAAATGCAAATTTCCAAGATGCGTTTGTGGATTCCTATGTGTGCAAGTGTGCTCTACACGCTGGTGTGGTCGCCTACCTCAAATTCCGAACTTTGCAGACCATCGCGATGGTCTGACACAGTCGGCAATTTCTGACAGAGAGTACATTTCTTACCTTTCTGCAGCTTTCCTGATGCTCTAGAGCTCTGTACCTGCAAGAAAACTCAAAAGCACACAAGTACACACAAGCGCAAAAGCTCTCTCTCTCTCGCACATGCACAAATGAGGGGAAATGAGGAGAATGGGTGGATATGGTGATTTTTCTGATTGGAGTTGGAGATGATGATGCGGTGATGAAGATGGAGTGTGGGGGAGGTGAAAAACACAAAAAACTAACTAAAAACAACAACAAAAACTAAAATTTTTACCTTCCAACGCCACTTCTTGCTATACTCTTACCATCCACATTCGTCCTAGACTCGATCCCCGGCAAGGGCGCCAAATTTGGTGTTGCTCTAGCACAATGGTGAGAACCACGTTAAGAAGCTCCACCTCCTTAATGTCAATCCGTGGAAGAGATAGGAGTGATATGAAGATCATGAGTGTGAGATGAAGTGAGAGTGAAGGTGAGAAGCATAGAGATGCACACACACATACACACACACTACGGAGATACAAGCAAGACACAATGGAAGGTGAGAAATTAACTCTATTGCTCAAGATCTCAATTACAAGCTCAAAGTAGCTCTAAGCTCACACTAACCAACAAGCTCACCTCAAAAATGAGCTCTCTAGCTCTTTTTATAGATTCTAGACTAGTTTTGACCGATTTCACATCTAGTGACCGGCAAGTTAAAAAATAGGTCCTATGCGCTATTTGAGAGGGTAAACGGTGTCTAAAAATAACCAAAATTGGTACGCTCATTCTACCTAAGCTCCTCAAGCTCGAGGACTCCTCGGCTTCCACAAAATGGAGCTATGAATTACAAAAAGGGTTTTTTCTATGTTACATATGTTACAATAGTGATGAAAATCACTGTTGGAGGTTTTGAAGAATATTTATAAAACATAAATCTTTGAAAAATTGATTCGACTGACTCCCTACTCTGTCTTTACATGCTTCCACGTCTTCTGTGCCTCTGGCTGCTGCCAACACAGACACACTCGATATTCTCTACACTTGTTGAAGATCTGTCTGAGCTCAGGGATGTGGTATCTTCGCTCTTGGGGATGAGCACATAAATCGTCCACATATACTTCTAAGCTCTTTCGCAAGAACTCTTTGAAGACATGACACATGAGTCTTTGGAATGTTGCAGGTGCATTGGTGAGCCCAAATGGCATCACACGAAATGTAAAGATCCCCCACTCTGTGGCAAAAGCTGTTTTGTGTTGACCTTCTGGGGCAATGGCTACTTGATTGTAACCTGAAAATCCATCAAGGAAGCTATAAACTTCCTTGCCTGCAACACGCTCTAATAAATGTTTAGTGATTGGAAGCGGATAACTATCTCTTATCGTGGTGGCATTAACTTTTTTAAGGTTAACACACACACACACGTAACTTTCCATTCTTCTTGGGCACCACTACAATGGGGGACACCCACTCAGTATGCTCAATCTCATAGATGAATCCAGCTTCAATCAATCTATCAATTTCTTCTTTTATTTTGGCTGCATAAGTGTCATTATATGTGTAGGGCTTATGTTTGGTGGGCTTGGCATCTGCTATCATGGGGATCGTATGAGAGCAAATTTTTGGATCTACTCCCTTCAAGTCTCTATAGTGCCATGCAAACACGTCCCTGTATTCCCTTAACAAGGCTACCAACTCTACTTCCTCTTCTTTACTTAGGTCATCTCCTATTTATGTACATCTCTCTTCATTCTCTTCGATGGTGACTATGATTTTTTTGGTCTTTTCTTTGTTATCATATGCTTCTCCTATTGTGGCCTCTCTCTTAGGCATTCGTACCAGAATTTTTTGGTCCTCAACTTCGTATTTTTTGAATTTTTCTGGTACTTCAAACAATAGTTCCTCCTCGTCCTGTTTCACTACTTTTCTTTTCTTTTCCTTTTTACTACCTTCACTCCCAACCTTTGAATTTACCATTTTGATGCTTGTGAGAGGTTCTTCTTTTTGTGTAAATACTCCTATGTCTCTAGATAGTGCTCCTCTGAAATAAAGCAACTATCCATCACAATGGACTCTAGATCATCATCAATCTCTTCTTCTATTATGAAGTCACTAGAGTCACATTCTTCTAGCAAGGGCTGACACATGAACACTGAGATATCATAACCCTCTTCATCACAATGAGGTGTCCACGGTTCTTCATTGATAGCAATGTCCATGGTGGCCAAGATTTCTGCCCAACCATGAGGCTCAAATTCCTCATCCGAAAAGATCATCGGTGTATAGGTTGGGTCTCTAACTGGTCTATCTCCTGGGGAAGTTCCTTTTTCTCTTGCCTTTAAACGTTTTTCCTCTTCCTTTGCGACCTTGCACATCCACAAATGAGTATCTTCATGCATCCAAGATATATCAGATGAACTTTTAGAATGCACAGAGATTGAATCTTCTTGCTCCTTGTGGATAGAATTCCACTGTAGGGGTGGTACATCTCTGAAGGAGTAATCCTTCAAATTGACCTTTGTTGTGACCCCTAAGTGCTGCAAGTACAAGGAGTTGGTTCCCCAATCCTGTACTATTTGTAGTTGTCGCAGGAAGGGTCTTCCAAGGATCATCTCGTAGACATTATTTTTCTCAAAGTTACATATAGCAAACGTGTGTTCAAACTCTACACCACAAGTGGTTAGATTTATCCCTTCGAGAAATCCTAGAGGTCTTTCAAAGTGACCGTTGGCCATTTGAAGCATCATCCTAGTTGGTCTTAATGTGGGCTTGCCCCATCGCTTCCACAAGGAGGTGGTTGCAATAGCAGCACCAGCACCTGAATCTATGATTGCTTTGGTTGTGTAACCTTCATAGGTGATTGGAAGATAAGTATTACTTTCTTCACCTTCGCTCATGTCTCCTATTTTATCGAGAGGTATCTTTGGAACTTCTTGTTTAGAGCCTTCATTTGGCATATGGGAATCAAGTTCGGGAACCTGATCCTTCATGTGATTCCATAGCTCAGGTTTTACTTTGAGCAGCTCTTCTATGGTGAGATGACACTGAACCTTAGTGTTCTTTATGACATCAGTGTTTCTTGGAACCACTGATTCTTCATTCCTGATCAATATTGTGGGAGTTCTGATCTGGAGAGATTCAGATTCCCATGGGCCTATGAACTGTGGCAACTCTTGTAAAGAATTGGATTCAAATCCTGAACTCTTTTCCTCTTGTTGCTCTACTTGGTCTCCATAAATAGATGGAATGTCTTGTGGAAATTGCTCATGAAGGTCATCAATCTCAAGAATAGGAGGGGAACCATTCTTCTCCTGGGCCCATTTCTCTTCTTGTATTTCCCATACGAAATTTTGAGAGTGTTGTGGAATTGAAAGAGGTTCTCCATCATCTATGGAGTCAGGAACATAAAATTTCTTTGGTGATGAGCTTTCTCTTTCAATAGTTAGTTGAGCCTATGGAGGTAAAGAAACTTGCGGTTTATTTACCAACTGCTCTAATCTTTCTAGTAAGCCCTGGAAGTGCAAACCTGGTGTAACAGTTTTTGTCTGATTGAACGATTGGTTGGCCTCGAACATAGCTTGAGCTAGTTCCACCATTTTAATGCACATTTTTGCCCGTTCAATCTCTAAATCTGCTCTAGGGTAGCTCTTGTCTAGGTTTGCAGGTGTTGGCCCTTCTTGAAGTCGAGCCTTGTATGCCTTGAACATCATGTCCAAGTCTTCTGGGGTTGGATCTGCAAGAACAGACCCCGGTTGTGGTGGTCCATTTACCGTGGTTGGTGGGTGGGGATGAGGTGGTGTGGATGGAGTTTTGACCTGCGAGGGGTTTTGAGAGGCAATATCTTCTATTTTTGTTTTTACATCTTTCAGGCTTTCTTCTAGTTCGGATAACTTTTTGGTCCACTTACGATTGGCCTTTTCTCTAGTATCCTTCCATGTTCTTGTTCTTCTCTTACTAGGCTCTCCTGATTCACTTGGCTTTGATTGCTCAGCTAGTTTAGCTTTTTATAAGGCTTGTGCCCTGGTAATTGCATGTATAGGAGCCACATTATCACTACTAGAACTTGAATCCCCTACTAGACCTACTACATTAACGGGTGTAATGTTTGGTGCCCCAGAGGGACGTCCAGGACAATCTTTCAGGAGCTGTTCTTTGCCACACTCGAGACAAACTACTTGTATTGTGATGTTCTGCCCTTGTGTCGGAGCTGGTGGGTGGGGTGGTTGTTATCCTGGTATAGGTTGAGGTTGGCCATATCCTCCATGTTCACACAGTCTAGATGCTCCTCGTGATCCTGGACATGGGTTATACCTAGGAACTTCTCTGCCTTGTTCTATCGGAGGGTACTCATATGGTCTACAGTGGGGTGGTACAAATGGTCGTGGATGTCTATTCATTGGATAGTTTTCAGTGTTGTAGTTGATGTACTTCTGTTCACTATAAGGGTACATGTTAGGCGCTTGAGTTGGTTGTCTATCGTAAGGGTAAGGTTGTGATAACCCTAATGCTTCTCTGGAGCAGACATGAGATGGATGATCCCCACCGCAAAGTGTGCAACTTCCTAACATTGGCACTCTCAAGGAGGAGTTCTGGTAGTTCCTTTGTCCTTGTACCCCTAATTTCTTGGCCAGTAACTCTACCACTTCCTCCACATAACTCGAGCTAGAAGTTTCATGGATCCGTGTATCCTCTGATTTGATAGGATCTTGTGTGGTTTTGAGATCCTCAGCTAAGTTGTCTTCCAAATCTATGCACTCCTGAAGACACTCACTTAAGGTTTGCAGTAATTTTATGTATACCAAGATTCTCAATGTTCCATTGGTCAGACCTTCTAAAAATAATGATATCATTTTTTGTTGAGAAGGTCTCTCTGTCATGGGGCATCGGGATACATATTGATTAAATCTTCGTGCTGCATTTTTTACTGTCTCGTTAGGAGCTTGTTTGAAACTATGTAGTAAGGATGACGAATTGTGCTTGATCCCTCGCTTAGTGAATTCCCAAATAAGTTCTTGGAAGAATTGTTCAATATGTTCAAAGCAGCTTGGATCCAAGGATTGAAACCAGGTCAAGGCTATTCCTGTGAGGGTTAGCCCAAAGGATTCATATTGCATGAAAAAGTCATTTACTTGCTCCGCTCGCAACATCTGCTTGAATTCTACAATGTGTTCATAGGGCTCTCCTGTGCCATCGTAACGATTTCACATACATTTGGCCAGTTGGATTGGTCTCAGTATTTTGTCGGGCTCTGGGGTTTGACTTATGATGGGACAAGCAGATTTTACTAGGTGTATTCCAGCTCCTACATCTTGGGGTGGTTCTCCCCCAAATGTGGTTCTATTCAGATTTCCCATTCCCTGGCTAGTGTGGTTATGGGGTTTAATTCCTAGCATGGTGAATTGCTCATGTGGTCCATTGGGTATACTACCTTGGCTCGTTTGTCCTAACATCACATTTTCTGTTCTTTGCTGGGTCTCAAATGGGTTTTGTGAGGTAGTTGCCTGATCTCGAGCTAACTCTCCTCTTTCATTAATCTGATCAAGGGTTTTCGTTTACTACATATATCTGGCCCATCTTGTCCCTATAAACTCCACTTTCATACTTACTTTTCTTTAACTTCTCATTTGCCTTCTGCACTTGACCGGTCTCTACTTGCAATCGAGCTATGATCTTAGACTTTTCCTCCACAGTAACTTTCAGAGTATTATTTTTTGTCAAAGTATTATTTAACTCTTCAACTAGCTATTCATTCACAGGACTATCACGACCTCTGTTCTCAGCTCTTACTGCTTCTATCTCTGTTTGCAACTGAGTGATCTGATCCGTCATCTGCTCCTTTTCTACAACCCAGTTATCTTTTCCCAATATCAGAGCATTATAATTTTTCTGGAAATCTTCCAGTTTCACCGAACTCCAAGCTAACCCTCGAGCCAAATCACCAAGTAGTTCTGGTCGAATAGTCTCTTTACTATACATCCATGGATATATCACATCTGTGGATCTGAGTGGAGGTAACTTCACTCTACCCTCAAAAGTTTTCCATTTATTGACTAGGCCACATTCCTAAAATGTATGTAACACGGGTATTCTACGGGAAGTCTCACCCGAACGCCCACCTTGATCCTATTGTTGCTTCTGGGAATGCTCTTCTTCACCTCCTTTTGTGCTGCCTCTTCCTCGTTTTGCGCTGCCTCTTCCTTATCTTCCCTAGCCTTCCTCTCTGCTTCTTCCTTGGCCTTCCTCTCTACTTCTTCCCTGGCCTTCCTCTCGGCTTCTTCCTGGGCCTTCCTCTCTTCCACCTGGTGCCTTCTAGATTCCTCCTCTTCATCAAGCTTAGTATCAATTTGATCTTGAGAAATGTTACCTCCCGACCTCCGCTCTGCCGCTCTTTTCTTCAGAAGTTGTAAAAACACTTTACTCGAGCATACTATGTATTCTCGAGGTAAATACATTGGGGTGAAAAAGAGTAATGAGAAGATCACTACCACTTTGGAGTCCAACACTACGTTAAGTGCTCGTCTGGTCCGTCGGATTAGTCTCCAGACTTCTTTCTTTAATTTTTAGAAAATGATTTCTGCCCAGTTTACTTGGGTCTTCGCCACTTCCTTCACCAGCGCAAAGAGCTGCTAGGATACTCCATAGTGTTTCACCTGCAAGTTAATCACTATGTTCATTAGTAACATTCCCCACTTTAGTGGGTTGTCATCTGGCAGCTGCGTAGAGCGGTATTCACCCGAGCAGGGTTTTTCGAGCAATGCACAGATTTTTGCAGCATCCACAACCTCTGTGTTTGTCGTGATAACCTCCTTGGCCACATGGAATCGTTCCGCGATCAAGTCCACTGTTAAATGTACTTCCTCTTGTCCTATTTGAATACTAATATCTTGAATATTAATGTTGTTTCCCTTTGTCTGTCAGACGATCTCCATCGCTATCTCTGTTGCTTGAGGATGAGGCTTAATGTTTCGCCAATCTATCATGGCACACTATAGGAGTCCTCTACATTCAAACCACTCGTTCTACTCATGTGAGATCTTCTCTAGGATGTACAGAAGGTGGCAGTCGGAGAAGGACACTGCCATCTTTCGATACCCTGCCTGCTTCGTTGCTCTAGCGCACGACACTCTTGCTTGAAGTATGCACTATGCTTGTTGTATTCGCTCTGCTTGCAAATTTGTCAAATAAGCCGGATTCGGCAGAGTTCGCAACCTTTTATGCCCAGCCTTCTTGTGTAACAAATTGCAAGTCTACGTCATGATAGGTGATCAAGGGATCATAATTCTTGAATCTGCACTGATTATTGGCTCTCAAAATAAGAAATGCATCTTGATTTGAAACACCGTCGCCGCCACCCTTATAATTGTTGTACGTGTGCATGCAAAATAGTTACTACGCATCTTGCATGCAAAATAGTTACTGTGCATCCTGCATGAGATCCCGATCTCGCAAAATTTATGTATTTATTTATTTTTTTTTATCGTGAGCATTGATAGGGCCGGAGCTTAGACCCATTGATGACCGCCGATAGAACTTCTCCTGTGAGTGTAGCAAGCTGGAATGTACCTGGTCCGCACATTTCATGAATCCGAAATGGACCACTCCACCATAATTTCAACTTGCCCATCTTTCATTTCATTTTCAAATGAAAATACAGAACTAAATCTCCGAGGTGAAAAATCTGAGTCTGCAAATTTCGGTCATGCCAATGCTTCTGCCATTGTTGTACTTCCTGAAGCAAGAGAAGACTTTGATAGCGAACTTCATCCAACTGGCACAGCTGATCCATGTGATACGCAAAAGATTCGTCCGAAATTAAACACGTCTGTACTGCAATCTGAAAACTTGGGACCGCAAGTTCAAAAGGAAGAATATCCTCTTGCCCGTATAACAACTTAAAGGGTGTGATTCCCACCGAAGCTTTGTAAGAGGTGCGATATGCCCAAAGCACCATGGTAAGAATAATCTCCCATTGACCAATATTATCCAGAAGCATTTTTTGGAGCATCTATAATCGCACCTTGTTGGTACTTTCGGCTAAACCATTAGCTCAAAGGTAATATGGGGAACCAAACCGATGTTTAATATGAGATTCTGTTGTAAGCTCCAAAATCAATTGATTCAAAAAATGCGTGCCTCGGTCCGAAACTAATTCCAACGGAAGACCATTGTTGGCAGCAGTCAAGGAGAGAACCATCCATTCAGAACAACTGCGGGTGCCACATCCGGACGTACCAGGATCAGTGAATTGGGATGCATTATTAACAGATCTAGCACGGGGGCTCAGATTAGAAGAACATCACCTCGCCTCCGACGTTGTCCAATATTACGTTCAACGAGCATCGAGACAAGGGTCTGTCAGGGGCGACAGATGCGAGAGTGGGGGGGGTGTTGGCAGCAGTCAGGGAACCGAAGGAGCCACAAGACAAAGAGGGTCGGAACGAAGAGATAGCACAAGCAGACACAGTAGCCAAAGAAGATCTGGCAAGTAGGCCATCTAAATTTTTCAGGCATCAAGGAGTGGAGCACACAAGAAGAAAGAGCAAGTAGGGAGCTCAAAGATGTGTACGACAAACCAACAGAGAAAATCCCTACACAAATAGTGATTTTAATCACTAAAAACCATTGTGAATACCATTTTGTATTTTTGTAGCTCCATTTTGTGCAAGCCAAGGAGTCTTTGAGCTTGAGGAGCCTTAGAAGTGCCTAGATATCAATTTTCGTATTTTTTAGACTCCGTTTAAGCCCTCAAATTGGCCTTGGAACCTAATTTTTAACTAGGCCGGACACTAGGTCTGGACAGGGCCAAAACCTAGTCAAAAACTATAAATAGAGCTAGAGAGCTCATTTTTGAGGTTAGCTTGTAATTGAAATGAACTTGTAAGAGCTTTTTGAAAGGAATCCAAGAACTCCATTGCTTCTCACTCTTTGTCTTGCCGTGTGTGTGCGCGTGTGTGTGTATGTGTGTGCATGTTTGTGTGCTTCTCACTCACGCACTTGTGCCTCCACTTGCTCGAGGTCTTCATACCATCCTCACGTCTTCCCGGATTGACATTAAAGGAGGTGCTACTCATCACTGAGCTACACCAAATTTTGGCGCCGTTGCCGGGGATCGAGCTTTGAGGACGAGCGTGTGATGGTAAGACGTAGAGTTGAAGCGTTGGAGTTATAGGTATTTTCTTCACTTTTATCTATTTTCTTTTGTTTCCTTCATCACCATCATCATCATCACCATCTCCCACCTCCATCTCCATCACCGCAAAAATTTCAGTTTTTTGACTATATTTCCTTTCTCCTTCCATTCCCCTCATTCCACTTGTGAGAGAGAGCGAGAGAGCAATATTGTGTGTGCTGTTTTTGCATGTTTCTTGAGCTGTCTTGCAGGTACATGCTGCATCATCTTCTCCAGCACTTCGCGCAGGTACGGAAATCGTGGTAACTGTCTCTGTGTCGCCGGTCTCTGTCAATGGCGACCGACAGAAAAAATGCTCCATTTGCCAAACAAAGTACAAAACCATGATCTACAGACCTAGAGCTTCCCAAAACTGTGTTTAGATTTTTGAAATTCATCAGATTTCTATCAATCGCGATCGCTCTGTCAATCGCGATCGACAAACCACGACGGACAGACCTGTCAATCGCGATCGACCAGTCAATCGCGACTGACAGCCCACGACGGCTCTGTCAATCACGACCGACAGAGTCAACGACCGATTGACCACGACTGAAGGATCATACACGTGACACGTGTCAATCGCGATCGAGCCATCAATCGCGATCGACCCATCAATCGCGACTGACAGCCCACGACGGCTCTGTCAATCGTGACCGACATAGTCAACGATTGTTTGACCACGACGGACAGACCCTCGCCACCGACCTGTCAATCGCGATCGACCAATCAATCGCGACTGACAGAGTCAACGACCCTTTGACCACGACTGATTGACTTTTCGAGCCACGTGTCAATCGCGATTGACCCATCAATCGCGACTGACAGCCACGACGGACCTGTCAATCGCGATCGACACATCAATCGCGACTGACAGCCACGACGGACCTGTCAATCGCGATCGACACATCAATCGCGACTGACCTGTCAATCGCGACTGACAGAACTTGCGAACGCGATAGAAGGGCAAATTTGGCCAATTTTTAAGGGCAAAAAAATAGTGGTCTAATTTTTTGGGGAACTTTTAAGGGTTTAGCATTACATTGTGAGGCCGCAACCCAAGTAATTCAAGAATTCCTGTCTGCCTGAGTAAATTGTTTTGAACCCTGTTTTAGCACCTAAACCCTGATCGGACATAACTTTCTCATACGAAATCCGTTTGCTGTGATTCTTGTTTTGTTGGAAAGCTCGTGGGGAGTACAACCAAAACTTCCACTGGTTATGTGAAAATTAATATCAAGATAATTAGACAGGGTATTTTGAAGTTGACCATCCCCCGGGGTAGGAAAGTTGAAGGGTCCTTGGGATTGTTTTCCATAAAGGCAAAGGGGATTTGGCCTGTGAATTACATGCATGAAAGTGACCTGTCTGTCATTTGAATTTAAGTCTTGAGCTAATTTTGGGACTTTTACAGGTCCATTGAGAGCAATTGAGAGCATACAAAGCAAGGATTTCTTTGCAAGCTTGAGACTCGGGTTCTTGAGCATCATAAAGCAAGGGATCAACAAGAAAGGTCGGAATATTCTCAACTCCCTTTGTCAATTCCTAGCTTAGGCTAAGAACGACTAGTGATAGGAGTAGGCCAGGACGGCGATAGGCATCAATCAAGTTGAAGACTACCTATGCACTCAAGTTCAAGATTAAACATAATCTCTTCGTGATGCGATAACCTTAAAGGAAAGAATCTAACGAGGAACGATCAACGTACAGTGCAGAAATACACTCAAGTATACCTGACGACGTGATATCAGACAAGATTATAAACGAGGTAATCCACCAAAAAAAGAATCAAGTAACTGATACAAAAGGACTCTGCAACGAGGTTGTACTTGGGCAAATTTGGGTTATTCAATCAGGCTTATGAACCTTAGATCAGGGCGACATCTAGGGAGAGATAGACAAAGTCTTAGGTCTTCAGAGGCTAGTGTCAATCATACTGCGAGGTCTTGGGCCCAGCAGTTGAGCCATCATTCGTATTACCCTAGCTCTGAGACTAGTGAATCAGAGATGTCTCAAGGTATGGAGAGACCTACAGGAAGTTCAGGAGTGCCATACTTGCACAGGGTAGAAGGCCCTTACAAAACGCAGTTGGAATACCTTAGGACCAACGGATTGGGTGCTAGCATCTATGAGGACGGCCTAGGAAGATCTGTGGTACAGATTAAGAATCCTGATCAATCCATTGGATTAAAGCGCCCAGCTGTCAAGTTCGAAAACGGAGCATACTTAGACAAGGAAGGGACAATATATGTAGTCACCAGTCATCCAGATAGGATGGATGAATTTGGGAATGAGATCCCAGGAACGGACTTAGGTGACCTAGAGCAGGGAAGCATGGGTGAAGAACCAAGGACCCCCCGAGGCAAATCTGTTCTCACTAGGATTATCACACCAGAGTGGATTCCTCAAGATAATAAGAGCATAGATCTGCTTCTGAACCGAGGAACTGACGAAGCCTTTTGGAGGTATAAATCAGATCGACCAATTGATATAGGAACAATCATGATCTATGAGTTTAAGGATCCTGATAACCCAGGCAGAGTGACCTACTTAGATCACGCTTCAGAGAGGATCTTTGTGGTGATAGAAAATGATAGGCATGCTTACACTTGGAAAGGTGAAATTATTTTCCCCCAACCAAGATCAAATGTGTCCTATGGTCACCCTGGAGCGGGAACATCCCAAGCTCATGGAACTCAAAGAGACAGAAGTAGAGATAGGCCAGAAGTAAGCTTTGCCAACACAGGGGGCAGAGAAAGAACGAGGACAGAAACAAACAGAGTCGAACCTGAGGTACTTAGAGCTCCCAAGAATCAAAGAAATGCAGATGAGTTCCCTCTACCACGACCTAGAGAGCACACAAAGACTCTGAGACTGACTCAGTTAGTCAAGTCCATGAAAAATTACTTCGATGGCACAGGAGACCCATACGATCATGTGGCAGAGTTTAGGCAAGTCTTGAGAGTAGAACAAGTGGAGGACCTATTCACACAATATAATGCCTTTGGTCTAACCCTTAGGAACACAGCCCTCACGTGGTTCCAACCATTGAATGAGAGACAGTTCAGGAGCATAGACCAACTCCTAGAGGCTTTCATTATTGAATTCTCTAAGAGTGGCATAAGACATAATACCTCCTCATTGATTCACAGCTTTAAGCAAACCCCTCAAGAAACCGTGAGACTTGCAGGAAGAAGATTTAGGCAATACTTGGAGAGATGCCCTGTCCCTGAGCTACCCACACCAGCTAAGCAAGTGGCTCTATTCTTGGACGGACTGCTAAGTACCAAATTAAGATCATATGTGTACTTGAAGGACCCTAGGACCATAGAAGAGTGTGTACGCATGTGTATTGACATTGAGGATAACCTAGGGGAGGAGTTAGAGCTTTCCAAGATATACAAAGATTCAGATAGTGCCTCTAGCCTCTGTTCCACGCAATCCACATCAATTGAGGAACTTGTAGAGAAGGTAGCTCAAAAACTAGGTGTCTCTAGCAAACAAATTCCGAGATTTGCCCCAGTTAAGCGGTGCTACACTTGTGGAGGCGACCATATGGCGAATGTCTGTCCCATTATGGCTCAACCCCAAGTTAATCCTAGTAGCCAATACTGCACCATAGAACGAAGGTACACCAATCACACCGCGCAAGATTGTCCCTACAATAAGCAAACCGTGAGACAGACGTACCCACAACCATACCCTCAACAAGGAAGATACCAGAACCAGTACCCACCTCAGCAGTATGTGAGACCTCAACAAACCTACCAACCCTACCAAAACCAACTGAGACCCTAGCCAGTGCTAGCACAGCAACCACCTGCTCCTACTAATGTGATCCCAGTAAAATATGCAGCTCCAAAAGAGAACCTGAATAGAGCTATAGTCCCTGTAACACCATTGCTTTTTGAAAGTGACCCGAGTGACCATAGCTTTGATTCTACACATGTTGATAGCCCCCAGGCCTACTACATGCAGTCTCCTGAACATGGTGAGTCTTACTATAGTGAAGAGCCAAATGAACCTAGTTGGGAGTCAGATTACACAAACGTCATTTATGCAAACCCCAACCCTAGGCCTCAACCTAGGCAAGTAAGACCCCCATTCCCTAAAGGACCATGCTATAGATGTCAGGGAGATCACCTCATTCGTGATTGCCCCATGCCTGCACCTACCCAAACCCAATCAGTGACGATCCAGGGCTATTGCCAGGAGTGTGGAAAGGAGCATCTCTTACAAGATTGCCCAAAGAATCCCAGCAATATGCCAAAAATAACTCCCATTAATGTTATTGGGTTAGTTGTAGACTCCACAGGGAGTGTGATGTCCACTACACCAGTGCAAGTGATCACTAGAGCTCAAGCATTGCAGCAAAACCAAGGGGTAGACCAGGAAAAGAGCCCAGATGTTAGTGAAACAGAGAGCATGACAAAGAAGAGGACTAGAGCTTGGAGAGATAGCCGTGAAAGAATGAAAAGGCAATCGGCAAAAAAGATGAGTGAACTCGAGGAAAGCCTTAGAGAAACAAAGGCCAGGATAACTGAACTCACATCTCAAACTCCCTCTCACACTACCCCACCTCCACCATTCCCAACTCCATCTGACCCTCCACCTTCCAACCCGCCTCAACTAATTCCACCACCCCCTAGAGTAGGATCAGTCCTAGCAGATCCCACTCCCGAAGACCTTAATATGATGCTTAAAGCATATCAGGCGAGAATCCAAGAAGGGCCAAACGTAACTGATCATGAAAAGTGTTACCCTAGAGCAGAACTAGAGCTTGAACGAACCAAAATTTGTGCTAAGATGGTGGAGTTGGCTCAGACCATGTTTGAAGCCAGTCGCCTATTTAACATCTCTAGTTCAGCGAAGACACAGTTACAGTTTGATGGACTGTTAGAAAGAATAGAGAAGCTGATTGCACAATCAGAAAAGGAACCCGCCTCTCAACACAAGGACAAGGCAAGTGAAAGAGTAAGCATTCCTGCTCAGGAAGCGTATGTGCCTGAAGCCTATGTGCCTGAAGCCTATGTGCCTAACTCTACGGAGCCAGACACATCATTTTCTATGAATCGGTTCACACCAGAATTCCTACGCGAGATTCAAGAAGACAAATGGGCTAAAGAAAGTGAAGTCCCTCCTCCCATTGAACTTGTGGATGATGCACATGACCAATTCCCACAAGACATCCCATCCATTGATGAGGAGCAGGAGAGCACCCACTCTCAGGAAAGACTAGACTTTGAGTCTAATTCTTTACAAGAATTACCCCACTTCACAGGCCCATGGGAAGCTAAGTCTACTTGTATGAGAGCACCCACGGTCATGGTACGGAATGAGGACTCACTCATACCCAGGAACACAGAGGTAGTGAAAAACAAAGTACAAGGCAACCTCACCTTAGAAGAGCTACTCAAAGTAAGGCCAGAGCTATGGAAACATGTAGCCAAACAAGTACCAGAGATATCAAAACCTCGTTCCCAGGTAGGATCACATAGGACAATGCCAGAGATACCCTTGGATAAGATAGGAGATATGTGTGAAGGTGAAGAAGGGAACACCTATCTTCCCATTACCTACCAGGAGTACACCACCAAGGCAATTTTGGACTCGGGTGCAGGAGTTGCAATTGCCACCACTTCCCTATGGAAGCGTTGGGGCAAGCCAGCACTCAGGCCAACGAGAATGAAATTGCAGATGGCCGATGGTCATATTGAGAGACCCTTAGGATTGCTAGAAGGAATAACTCTCACCACCTGTGGTGTTGAGTTTGAGCATACATTTGCTATATGTGACTTCAGCAAAAATCATGCCTATGAGATGATCTTGGGAAGACCCTTTATGCGACAGTTGCAAGTGGTACAGGACTGGGGAACCAACTCCTTGTACCTACAACACTTAGGTGTTACGACCAAAGTGAATCTCAAAGATTACTCTCATAGAGATGTCCCTCCCATCCAATGGAATCCCATCCATAGAGCCAAAGATGATAGAGAATCGGTGCATTCCATAGGGTCAGGATCCTCATGGATGCATGAAGACACCCACTTATGGATGTGCAAAGTAGCAGTAGAAGAAGAGAAGAGAGAAAAAGCCAGAGAGGTAGGTGCAAAAGAAACACATAGATCAATTCAAGACCCAGCCTATGCACCTGTAGTCTTTCCGGACGAAGAATTTGAACCCCACGGCTGGGCAGAAATCCTAGCAACAATGGATGTAGCCATCAATGAAGAACAATGGACACCTCACTGTGATGAGGATGGCTATGGCATTTCAGTTTTCTCCATAGAGCCAATCATGGGAGAGGCAGTGTTAGAAGAATGCGAACCTAGCCCTGATGCATTTGAGGATGCGAGTGACTCCGATCTAGAGTCAATCATTATGGACCCACCTTTTGCATCAGATGCAGAATACTTCTATGAAGTAGAATTTCAACCCTAGAGGCACGGAGAGCTTACAAAAGACGTAAGGCTAGCCACACATGCAACTCCTAAGGAAGAAGGAAAGAAAAGGAAGAAGAAAGAAGTCACACAAGAAGAGGAGGAATCTTTGTTTGAGGTCCTAGAAAATTTTAAGAAGTATGAGATAGATGACAGGAGAGTCATGATCAAAATGTCTAAACGAGAGGCACAATCAGGAGAGGCCTATGATAACAAAGAAACCACAAAGAAAATTGTGGTAGCCATGGAAGAGGGAGAAGAGAGATGCACTTACATAGGACATGACCTGACGGAAGAAGAAGAGCAAGAATTGATAGCCTTGCTAAGAGAATACAGAGACGTGCTCGCTTGGAGTTACAAGGACTTGAAAGGTGTGGACCCTGACATATGCTCACACACCATCCCCATGACCTCAGATGCCAAACCCTCTAAGCAAAAGCCATATACATACAATGATAATTACGCTGCCAAGATCAAAGAGGAGATAGATAGACTGGTTGAAGCTGGATTTATCTATGAAACTGAGCACACTGAATGGGTATCCCCCATTGTTGTGGTGCCCAAAAAGAATGGTAAATTACGTGTATGCATTAACTTGAAGAAGGTTAATGCAGCCACAATTCGAGATAACTATCCGCTTCCTATCACAGAGCATCTCTTAGAAAGAGTAGCAGGCAAGGAAGTGTACAGCTTCCTCGATGGATTTTTGGGCTACAATCAAGTAGCCATAGCTCTAGAAGATCAGCATAAGACAGCTTTTGCCACAGAGTGGGGTAGATTTGCCTTTCGTGTAATGCCATTTGGGCTTACCAATGCACCAGCTACCTTCCAAAGGCTGATGTGCCATGTATTTAAGGAGTTCCTGAGGAAGAATTTAGAAGTCTATGTTGATGATCTTTGTGCTCATTCCAACATTAGACAAACCCATATTCCTGAACTCAGACAAATCTTTGACAAATGTAGAGAATATCAAGTCTGCCTGAACCCAGAAAAGTGTGTTTTTATGGTCAGGCAAGGCAAGATTCTAGGACACATAGTGTCAAAGAATGGCATATCCACTGATGAAGAGAAAGTGAGAGCCATAGCAGAGCTACCTAGGCCAAGGAATGTCAAGGAAGTACAAGCTTTCATGGGACATAGTGGTTACTACCGCCGGTTCATTCACATGTATGCTGTCATTGCAAAGCCCATGTACGGACTTCTGACTAACTTTGAGTGGACTGAGGAATGTGAGAATTCCTTCCAGGAGCTTAAACGAAGATTATGTTCAGCACCAATCTTGACCACACCAGATTGGAACAAGCCATTCCATGTTCACGTGGATGCATCCAATTATGCTATTGGATGTGTACTCGCACAACCTACGGGTGAAGGTAATATCGATCTTCCAATTGCCTATGCTAGTAGACAATTGAATGCAGCTGAACGAAATTATACCACTACTGAGAGAGAAGGCTTAGGCATGGTATATGCAGTTAAGAAATTTAGACACTATTTGCTTGCAAACAAGTTTAAATTTTTTACTGACCACCAAGCATTGTTATATCTCGTGAACAAGCCATGCAATACAGGAAGATTAGTAAGATGGTTTCTCTTACTAATGGAATATGATTTCGAGGTTGTGGTGAGAAAAGGGAGGACTCATTTGAGAGCAGATCATCTCTCTAGGCTCACATCTGGAGAAGCCCTACAAGGAGTGTCAGATGACCTTCCTGATGCTTACTTGTTTAACTTGGAAGTGGTACCGCAGTGGGCTAAGCCATTAGTGCCAGTATTGACATACGGACCTAACCACCCAGTAATAAACACACATGATAGAGAGGTAGTAAAAGCCCAAAAGTATCACATCATGGCAGGTAGTATGTACAAACACAGGATCTTGGCTTGTTGTGTAGAAGAGGACGAGTACACTAAATGGTTGCATTTAGCACATGTAGGTGCATTAGAGCAACAATACTCAAAGCAACGAACCTTACAGACACTAAGGAGACTCGGAGTGCATTGGCCAACTATGGAAGCTGACGTCCAAAAGTTGTGCAAGGAATGCCCAATCTGCTGCACTAAACCACCTGTGGAACATGCCACTCTTTATCAAGTGTCCATAGTGCCGGATTGAAGTGAACCACTAGTATCCTTTTTGAGGACGAAAACATTCCCTCCAGACATGACTCTGGCTAAGAAAAGGAGTTTAGAACAAGAAGCCCAGGATTACTCACTCATTGGTGATAATCTATACAAACGTGGTAAAGACGGTTACCTGAGACTATGTGTCCATGAGAGTGAATATCTCAAGATCTTGGACACTGCTCACCAAGGTGTAGCAAGAGGACACTTTGGACCAGATCGGGTGATCAAGGCAATACTATTTGCGGGCTTCTGGTGGCCGACCCTTCACATGGATGCACATGCTTATGTGAAACGGTGTGATGTGTGTCAAAGAACTCAGTATCCTATACGCAAAGATGAGATGCCATTGAAACCTATGATGGATGGACGTGCATTCTCTAAGTGGGGAATAGACTTCGTAGGTCCTATTAATCCCCCAGCTAAGGGTTCCCATGCAGAATATATGATTGTTGTGACAGACTATCTAACAAAGTGGGTAGAGGTAAAAGCCACAACGAAGAACGATGCTCAAACAACAGCTAAGTTTTTATTTGAGAATGTGTTCACTAGATACGGGCTACCTATAGAGCTAGTTAGTGATAGAGGCACTCACTTCTTGAATGAAGTTATTGAAAATCTGCTCCAAGAATTCTTGGTAGTGCATAAGAAGTCTGCCCCCTATCACCCTCAAGCAAATGGCCAGGCTGAGAGCACCAACAAGATCTTATGCAATGTACTGACGAAATTAGTGAACAATAAACGCTCTGATTGGGATAAACAGCTACACCATGTTGTTTGGGCATACCGAGTCGCCTACAAAACGGTACTCCAAGCCACCCCCTTTCACATGGTGTTTGGCCAAAACGCAGTGCTACCGTTGGACTTCCTAATACCTACACTAAAAGTAGCACAAGAACACGAATGGACGGGTCATGAACTATCCTCTAGACTTTTTGACCTTGAACGATTAGGAGAAACAAGACTGAGGGCAGCTGCAGGGATATATGCAGCTAAGAAACGACAGAAGGCATATTTTGACGCCCATGTTAAGGATAAAGGTTTGAAGGCTGGCGACCTAGTACTAGTATACATGTTGAAACAACATGCGAGGAAACTAGAGAAGAGAGGCTACGGACCCATGATCATTAATAGAATCTCAACAAGTGGAGCAGTACAACTAGCCACATTAGAAGGTGACGTTCTCCCGAGCTACATAAGCGGATGCAGGGTCAAGTTATATCAGGAACCTCTCACAGAGGAAATGCTAAGCCGACTCAATACTGCTAAGAAACGCAAAGAAGAAGAAAAGCAAATTTGAGAAGAGGCCCAAGCAGAAGCTTTAGAACGCATCCGGAGAATGAAATTAAGAAGAAGAGGTAGAGAGCAACCTAGGCCAGATGCCGACGCAGACCAAGGATATCACATGGCTATGTGTGAAGTTTCACGTATCAGCTCTCATAGGATAATTGATCGACGTCCTTTTATAACCTTAGATATAGGACAAGGAAAAAGCGCAAGGACTGTAAGAGCCTTGATTGACTCAGGTGCAGCCACTAGTGTTGTTCAATTGTCTTACTGTCAAGAGTTGAAATTAACTGTCAATCCTATAGAAGCATATCTCATAGGATTGGGAGGTGTGGAAACCCCTTGCCTGGGCGAGGTGGATCTTCCCATCTCCATTCAAGACGAAGTGATGACAGTCAAAGTACTAGTGTGTCAAGATGAGGACCTCACTGAGCCTCTTGTCTTGGGTCAGGATTGGATCTATGATCATGCAGTCAACCTCAACCTAAGAAGTGGACTTCTTCAGGTATGGGTAGACCATAGCCGAATTACAGTTGAATTGGAAAAGGAGGCACTCAAGGAACTAGGTAAAGCACAAACTCCTGGTCCTTCCAGGGGCGCACCTGAAGTTGACAATGCTATTTTTGTCCAACACTGTATGATGCAGAAAGAGGCTTGTCTCAACAACGGAGCCAGGGAGAGGATGGAACTCCCTTCTTTTCCAAAGACCAGAAGGTTGCAACAACCAACGACAGATCAAATACACAAGAAGCAGAACACTACCGATACTGGATGCCAAAAAAAGGAGCAGAGCAGATTGTTTCATCCATGGAAACAAGTATGGAGGCGAAAAGGCGAATTCCCTGTTCAGACCAGGCCAACCCCACTCCCAAAACCTCTTATTAGTAATCAACAACACGACACTAATAAGAAGTCCTTCATTAATTCTTCTGCAAAAGTGAAGTCTATTTGGGTACCCAAGAAGTCAATGAAGGCCAGCCCACAATCACGAAAAATCTGGGTGCCTAAGGCTTGCTTGCAGGCTCAAATAGCTACACCACGGCCGCAACCGGTACAACATGTTTCACTCACTCGAACGTCTGAGGCTCAGTCTTACACCTCACGCACGGACACATATTCTTCCATGAGCACTAGTAGAATCATTGGTAAATGGGTCCCTAAAAAGCCTCATCTTCAAGCAGATACCCCTATCAAACTCTTCAGAGTCTCCACAAAATCAAGATCAAAGCCCATCCACTGCCTTTGGCAACCTAAAACTTGTAATAAACCCCCGGACCCCAGTTGTAAATCCATGCCCACCTACTAACTACGTCACTCTCACACTAGATCATTCCACTTAGTTCTTAGGTCCAACCAATTCCTAACTACACACACAAGCACCGAGCACTTATTAACCTACTAATCTCTCCCGGACCTCATGATAATGTTGTAATGAGGACAAAAACGGTTCTAACTTGTCCTTTACAATGTTAACACATGTTTCTATATTCTCGACAGAACCAACTAGCAAGCAATAACGATGGCAGAAGCTGGAGGCACCAGTTCCTAGGCAGGGTCCAGCGCACAGATTGTGGACATTGAAACTATTCTTCTGGAACCGCCACTCACCGAAAGGCCTCAAGAACTTCAAGCGGTGCATGTCCTTCCTATCCAGGACCCTCCTCAGGGGCACACTTCTCAAGTGGGGAAACATGCTCATTGGTTCAGTGATGTAGCAGGGCCATTGGGTGACGGCACCTACTTCTGGGAAGCAGAAATTGAATTTAATGGCAAATGGGGACGCTACCACTTTTTCGCTCGGGAATTCGAGAACTATCAGAATGCAGAGGTAATGCGATCAGTTTGGACCAAGGCAGGCCTAGATAGATATTTCAGAGCACACTTGCCTAAACCTGATTTTCTACGCTGCTCCTATTTCATAAGTACCATAACTCCTAGCAGGGTCAAGGGAGGCGATAGTACTTTTGTACTACCATCATTGTTGCCAGGACACGAACTCAAGAGATTCAAACTAACCCTCAACCTGGTACGGGAGGCATTGAACATGCAAGGTATGCACATTCCCACCGAGAAAGAAACAATGGTTCCGGGTAGGATGAAGCATAAGGATCTCAATAAATTGAAGGACATGGTGGCAATGACGCCTACCATTGCTCTCCACTTACGAACTGTTATGCAACGTTTTGCTTTTCCCGCACAAGAACGATTCACTATGCCCCCTAAGAAAATATGGTTGAGCTTATACTTGGCAGAAACAGAGAACCTCACCCTCAACATACCGCACTGGGTCATCGATCAGATACACCTAGCCCATCAGTGATGGAATAAGAAGCAGAAAAATGTACTTCATGGCTGTTGTGCCCTAACAAGAATAATTTACAGGTGCCTAGCATATGACGTGCCCATTCAAAGAGCACTAGTGTGGTCCAGGGCCCAAGAATTCCAAAGGCGACTATCAACAGTGGGTCCTCCATCGAAGAAGATGAGAGGGGGCCTCCAATTACCATGTGCTCAACCAAGGGGAGCCACTACCACACCTGAGGTGACTCCTCCGCAAACTAGGCGTGTTCGGCCATTCACCATTCGTCTTCCCAGACCAAGTACAGAAGGACCCAACTTGGTGTTTCCCCCCATTCCATCAGACTTGGAATTTCCACAGGGATTTACTATCAATGACCTCACGGATGAAGAAGTTGCCAGACTGATCTACGAATCTAATCTTGAAACAGAAGCAGACCAGACCCAGGAACCACACCCCACCACAACAACACCAGCCCCGACACAACCAGTCGTCGTAGAAGTCGAAGGAGATGAACAAGAGGCAGGAGGAGAAGAAGAAGAAGCCGACGAAGAACAATATCAAGAATATGATGAACTCTCGTAGCTAGCAAGTGCCCCAGCATATTCGGCACAAATAAAAAGATTGTACCAAACCATGAAGCGAGTTCAGGAACAACACAAAATGTCACTTGAATCAGGCAAGGTGCTCATGAGCCAACTATTGGCTGAGGAAGGTGTGGACGATATGTTTATCGAATCCATGAACCTACACGCAGAGGCAGTTGGCTTGGATGAGGCCATACATGAGGCCATGACATACATTAATCGATTTGAGAAACGTGTGCCTGCCCGCTGTCGAGATGAAATCCCGCAGGGAGTGTGCACTGAGTTTTTTTCAAAAGTTCATTGTTTTTGAGTTTTTGTGTGATGTTTTGATCTAAAGAGGGTACATTTCATGCATGATTTTACTGATTTGATTGCCTGTGTGATAAGAAACCATGTTAGAGATGTGCATTAGAATCGTGCATGTAAATAACTGACGTTAGACCCATGAAAACTTTAGGTTTGACCCTTGAAACTGACTGGAAACACGAGTTTACCCCATGAAAACTGGACTTGAACCCTTGGAAACTGTCGAGGGAGAGACAAGTAAAAAGAAGAAAAGAAGAAAACAACGAAAGAAACAGCTTCACTAAAAAGCAAGATTTGAAGATACATCTTTGCAGGAAGCCCCGCAGGGGCGCACACACCAAGGAAAAGCACGCAGCTAAAAGGAGGAATCAGGGCCAACAAGTATCACATATGTGGGTGCTTCAACCTCTTGAGTTACAGAGGATTCAGATCAAGGCTTACGAGCTACATCCGCATATGTGCACTAAGGGCGTGCGTGGCAAACCGAATCAATCGGCTTGGAGTAATGCAACCAGGTCCAATGTGTGCAACCAGGACAAATCAGAGCGCCTCTAAAACGTAATGCAAGGTCAAGAATCAGGCAACACTGACCACTGGATGCGTGCGGACAACAAACTGATGACGAGAAGCAAAGCCTGTCAAGGGACGACAGAGACGAAGAGGGGGAGAGTGTTGCAGAGCTAAAGAGCGCACAAAGCAGAGAAAAAGACGGGCCCCAAAATTTTTCCGATTTGGACATCATATTTTTGTATCATAATTATTCTTGTAATATATTTTCCGTTGTAAAGGCACTAGAGGAGTCCTCTAGATGCATCCCCACAGAAGATTAGGAGCTTACCCATGTAAAATAGTAGGAAATTAGTCTTTTAGTGAATAAAGTGCCGGTCTCTTGTGTGAAAGGACCATTTTTAGGGCACTAGTATATAAGTCAAATGTGACTCTTTGTAAAGAACTTTTTGCCATTGTGAGAATAGAGAGCACAGAAATTCGAATTTGTGTCTTCCTCCCTCCGTATCTTCTTCCTCGCGAGCTTGTATGCATGTGTATTGCTTGGAAAGAGTGTTTGTGAGTGTTGTCTATCCATGAAAGTGTTTCTTCGCTGTAGGAAAGGTGTGTGCGAAGTGTAGGAAGTGCTGAAGTGTAAGAAAGTATTCCCACGACTCAGTATTTCGCCCATAACTTGAAGTAGGAGCGTCAGAATTGAGTGAAACCACTGCCATTGGATGCGTCTTCTCGAGAGCTTCGAAATGCATATGCTATTCGCTATATTTGAAGTTTGGAGCTGGGAGAAAAGTCCAAAATACTGACGGCTGCTGCACCAAGTATCGTTTCGCCTTGACCAACAGTTGGAGCTTGTTTGGATAAGTCTTTGCCTCATTTACATTCTTTGAGTAGTTCATTTGCATTGATCATTACATGATTGCATGTCCTCATACACTCGGCTAGGTTTGTATACTCTTTGGATTGATATTTAAAAGCGTGTATCCCCACTATATGCACTTGTGAGGGGATTGAGGTATAGTCTCTTTCTCCGCAAGTCCCTAAGTTGATACTTAGGACAACACACTTTTTGGCGCCGTTGCCGGGGAGTGACGAATCAAACCGAGGCATTCGTGTGATGGTAAGTAGCTTTTTGCATTGAAGTAAGTGGAGGAGTGGAAACCTTCTCTTCTTTGGTAAGTCATTTTCAGCCGCACTTGCTACTTCTCATTCTTGGAGTGTGTGTAGTGAGTTGTTAGTTTAGGGAAGTGAGTAGAAGGAGTAGAGTAGGAGTGATTAGAGAGTGGACCAAGTCATTAGAGTAGATTTTAGTTTTGTTCAGAAAAGTTTCCTTTTTGTAAGCTAGAAAACTCCAAGTATAAAAGCCAAAAAAAGTCATTTGAAAAATCACTTGTGTGAACAAGTATCGTGGGAGCAACTGTCGAGTATCGCGTGAGCTGTGGCAGAGATCGTGGGCGAGGAAACAAGCAATTTGGGAGTGCACAGAGCAAGGGAATTTGACAAAGAGACTCTAGGTGCTACCAAGGTGAGCTAACCCACCATTTTAATCAAAATTTCTCAAGCAAATCAAATTAGGAAAGAAAAACGATCTGCGCTGAGTATCGTCTGAGAGCTACAGGGGGTAGAAGAGTGTTTTGCTTGATACAGTGAAGGAGGATAAGAGAGAGGAGCTAGGTGATCAAGGGGGCAAAATCAAACTTCAAAAACAATTGTTAAAATTTGTCTAAGGGTCAAGTATCGTTTTACTCCCGCGGTCGAGTATCGCGATACTTATCAAGTATCGTTTTGCTCCTGTGGTTGAGTATCGCGATATTTCCCATCGATCGTGTATCGTTTCATACCGATCGCGATATTTGGTCAGAGATCGTTTCTCCAGCGATCGTTGATCGTGTATCGTGGATTGAGTATCGTTTCGTGCCGATCGCGATACTTGAGAAGTGTCGTTTGGTCAAGATCGCGATACCTGACAGGTATCGTGTATCGTTGGATCAGCGATCGTTTGCGAGGGATCAAGTATCGTTGGGCTGAAGTATCGTGTATCGCCTGCCAGAGATCGCGATACTTGCTGACGATCGTATATCGTTTGTCCTGAAGTATCGTTTGGGCCAAATATCGTGTATCGTCTGATCTTCAGAGATCGTGATATTTGCCAGATATCGAGTATCGTCGATCGTCTCAGATTTAGAGATCGTGTATCGTGGGATTCCAAGTATCGTCGATCGTTTTCAGCCAAGTATCGTTTGGCCCAGAGATCGTCTAGAGCAAAGATCGCGATACTTCCCACATATCGGGTATCGTCTAGTCCAAGTATCGTCTCCCATCGAGTATCGTGTATCGTCAGTGACTGAAATATCGTGTATCGTTTACCTCTAGGTATCGGTATCGTTTCACTCAGCGATCGGTATCGTTTCGTAGGTGTCACGATATTTGTCAAGTATCGGTATCGTCTAACCGGTATCGCGATACTTGTCTGAGATCGTGTATCGTCTGAACATACATCAGGTATCGTCTATTCTGGAGATCGTGTATCGTGAGTTTAGGAGACAAGTATCGTGTTCAGACAAAATTCTTTGTTACTCAATTCTTTCCAACCCAAGTCTTCTAGACATTTTTGACCTATTGTGAAGAGTGCTTAAAACCAAAGGGTATCAAAGTCTAATCAGAGCTCTTAAGTGGATGAACCTAAGATCCGGAAGAACCCTAGGAAGCCGAAGAAGTGTAATTTCTTCTGTAGGGAGCGTAGCCGAGCCAAGTAGCCGTTCACACTATTCTGAGACCTCCAGTGAGTCAGAAGGAGAAATTCCCATGGCTTCAGAGGAGATGCAAAACACTGTACCCATGATTGGCATGATGTCAATCATTGAGGGAGAATACAGAACCTCCTTGGAGTATGTGAACACCAACCACAACGAGATCCCTATCTATTTGGATGGCTTAAACAGATTTGTGGCCAGGTTACAGAAAGCATCAGAAGCCTACATAGTACCTAGACCAGCAGTCAAGTACGTAGGAGGACTGTACATGGACAAACAAGATATTCAATATGCGGTCACAGAACACCCGGAAAACATTAACGAGCATGGTGAAGAAAATAATGCTTCAAGCTTAAATGGCGGTGGAAACGAAGAGCAAGTAACTACTCCTAGAGGGAGATCTACGATCACAAAAATTTGGAGAGGAGACCTGATTCCCCAGGATGACACTCTAATAGATGTGTATTTGATCAATGGGATGGAGCATCTGCTTAGGGCCCATTCCTCTATATGGGAAGCTGCTCCTAATCCAGTTACCATCTATGAGTTACGGGATCCTGAGTTCCCCACCATCATCACATATTTGGATAAAAATCAGAGAAAATATTGGCCATTAACAGAATTCGAGAGAGCTGAGTTGAAATATCAGAATATCCCAGTGTTCCCCCCTAGGGACCAAGCCACCACTTCAAGAAATCCACTTGGAACATCGCAGAATGATTCATATCAACAGTCGGGACAAACACAACAAACACAACAAACCCAGGTCCCAGTCAGACCACATGTGCAATTTGCAATGCCTGCCATTAATCCTAACTACCGGCCACAACCAACCAGTGACCCAAGACATGGAGTTCATGCTCCAGTCAGACCACAAGTAGTGAGAGGACCAGGCATACCAATAGGAAGACCAATCTTCCCAGTGATGCCTAGGCAACCTGAAGCAGGAAGACGACTAAGGCCGATCCAAGTTGCCAAGTGCATGAGAAATCATTTTGATGGCTCTAGTGAACCTTACAACCACATAGCAGAGTTTAAACAAGTAGTTAGAGCCGAGCAGGTAGATGACTTTCTGATTCAGTATGAGTCTTTTGGCCTTACCTTGTCAGACACAGCTTTGGCCTGGTTTCAGCCATTGGACCCGAATACCTTTCAGAACATGGAGCAGGTATATCAAGAAATGATTGAAGAATTTACCAAATCAGGAATTAAAAATAATTCTTCATCATTAATCCACAGCTTCAAACAAGTCCCTACCGAGTCAGTGAGATTGGCAGCAAGGAGATTCAAGCAGTATGTGGATAGATGCCCAGTGGAAGAGAGACCGACGCAGAATAAAATGGTATCATTATTCTTGGAAGGATTGCTGAACGGAACTTTGAGGTCATTAGTGTATGTAAAGAGAGTTCAAACTTTGCAAGAGTGTATGAAGGAATGTATAGACCTAGAAGACAACCTTGCAGAAGACTTGAAAATACCTCAAGGTAGTTTGAAAAGCGAAGAGTCAGCCAGTAGCACATCAAACCCTAAAAACAATGTGGAGGAAATAGCAGGTTTAGTAGCAAAAAAACTGAACGTTCAAGGACAGAGGAATTATCCCACTAATCCCACAAGGATGCCTATGCTTAGAAGATGTATGCAGTGCGGAGGAGATCATCCTTCTCATTTGTGTACTAGGGGAGTAGTCCCACCACCTGCCTATGCTCCTCATAGACCCTCTGTCCCCGGACCGCTACAATACTGCAGTATAGAGCAGAGATATACAAACCATAGCACCGAGAACTGCCCTTACAATAGGCAAACCAGACCCACCCAGCCTTATGTGAGACCATATGGAAATCGCCAAAGAGATCAAGGAGGTGAAGTTTTTAGATATCCCTCATATCAGCCACAGGCACCCATACCACGACCATACGCATATCAGGGATTTACGCAACCACAGCCTATACTAGGACAACAACCGCCCCACCCTCAGAACGTTGTCCCAGTTAAGATAGCACAACCAGAGGAAAACCTAGAAAGGGCTATAGTGCCAGCCACACCTTTGACTAGTAGTGAACCATATGACTCATTTTATGACCCTAGTCAAGGAGCATACCCTAGTTATGAAAGCTCAATAATGGAATATGGACAACTGCATGAACCATATGCTTATGGCATGGAGACACCAGAGAGTTCATATAATTATGAGCAGGACTATGTGTCCTTAATGTACACAGCTCCTAGAGCAACCATGCCACCTCGACCAATGAATAGACAGCCTGTACCCAGAGGACCATGCTACAGATGTGGAGGTGACCACTATATTAGAGAATGTACATTACCAAACCCACCACCACCACAACGAATTTGGGAAGGCTACTGCAGCGATTGTGGTAAGGAACATCTTTTCAGAGATTGTCCTAAGAATCCCAACAAAGTCACATCTAACGTGCAGATTAATGTGATAGAGGTGATTGAATCATCAGGGAGCGACAAAGAGTACACAGTACCTTTAAAGGCCATAACAAGAGCCAAGGCTAGAGAGAACCCTGATAAAACAGACGAGAGTAATCAAAGCGACAAAGAGGGGAATATACCCATCCCTCACAGAGTAGAAGACTCCGAAGAACCAGAGAAAAGTATCGCCAGTAAAAGATCCCAGAGATGGAAGAACCGGAGAGATAGAATAAAAGAAAAAAGTTATTACAAAGGAAAGAAAATGAAAAGAGTAAACAGAAACCAACGAAGGAACCGCAAGTGGAAGAAGAAAATAGAAATGAGAGGAAAAGGGAGGAGGTAGGATGAGTATTAGCAGACCCAATGCCTGAAGAATTAGCCATGTGGATTCAGGCATACAAGGCGAGAATAAAAGCAGGACCTACCATAGAGCAACATGATAGAGAATATCCGAGGGGCGACTTAGAGAAAGAAAGGTTAGAAATATGCAAGAAGTTGATAGAAGTTGCACAACAGACCTTAGAAAAACCTGCATCGCCTTTACCAAATACCCGAATTCCTGAAGAAAAATTCCAAGAGTGCCTAAACACTCAGGAAAAGCCTGAAGTACATAGACCACAAAATGAAGAACATGGTGTTGAGAGAAGGGAAGGATCCATAGTCCCTGAAGTAGAAGGAGACTGGACTAAGGATCTATGGGCACGGGTTCAAGAGGACAAGTGGAAAAAGGTAGAAGGAATGGAACCGCCCTTTGAAGAATTAGAAGCAGAAAATGAAATAGAGGGGTCAATACCTGAACTAAATTCAGAAGAAATTTTTCCGATGGATGCAAGTGACAAGGAAGATGTAAAGGAACTACCCAACTACACAGGGGAGTACGAGCACAACTCAGAGTTGTATCGCATTCCATCAATCAGGAGACGGGAAATGAACCCATCAGTTCAAACATCTGAGATCATACAACGTCTTAGAGAGGTGAAAATCCCATGTACCCTAACATTCGAGGAACTGTTAAAGGTAAAACCACACTTAAAAGAGAAGTTGATCAATCAATGGGAAGTCGAGGAAAAGAAAGAGGTAGCTGACGAAGTGAAAACAGTAAGAATTCCAGTGGATAAGGTAGGAGACTTTAGTGAAGGAGATGAAGGAAATACATGCCTTCCAATCACCTATAGAGGTTACACGACCAAAGCCATTCTAGATTCAGGAGCTGGCATTGGCATTGCTACCAAAGAAATTTGGGAAAAATGGGGACAACCAGCATTAAGACCAACACGCATGAAAATACAAATGGCAGATGGACATACGGAAAGACCCTTAGGATTGTTGGAACGAGTAGTCTTCACTACGTGCGGAGTGGAATTTGAACACACTTTAGCAATTTGTCACTTCGAAAGGCCAAGCAATTATGAAATGATCTTGGGAAGGCCTTTCATGAGACAGCTAAAGGTCGTACAAGATTGGGGAAAAGATGCAGTGTACCTACAACACGCAGGAACCACCACTAGGATAAACCTACATACATACACGTATCAGGATGTGCCACCTCTACAATGGAATCAAATCCATAAAGAGGAAGATGATCAATCTGTTCATAGTGCAGGTTCTAGTGATCAATCCTGGATGAACGAGGACACTCATCTATGGATATGTCAAGCTGCAAAGAAGGAAGAGGAGAGAAGAAAAGGATGGCAGCAGAAACAAGGGATAATGAGATCTGTACAAGATCCAGCCTATATGCCACAAGTATTTCCGGATGAAGAATTCGAACCTCACGGTTGGATGGAAATCTTAGCTACCCTCGATGTCTGTGTAAACGAAGAAGTAGTAACCATGAACGAATGTATTGATGAGGAGGGTTATGATGTTAGTCTGTATATGGTAGTCCTTCAGGAGGCAGAAGAAGGAGAAGTAATCGAGAAAGACTGGAAGGAGGACTACGAGAGCATCGAAATGGAACCTGAACCCATGGATCTAGGGATTAGTACCACCAACATAGATATCACTGACAATGAAAAACATAAGGAACTCACACAAAAAGAGGAATTAGAAGTTGAAAGGGAATTAGAAGATGAAGAAAACAAACCCCAAGACCTATTTGAGGTACCAGCTCATTTTAAAAAATACGAAGTGGAAGAGAGGAAAATTGCTATTCAAATGCCTAAAAGAGAAGCACAACCTGGAATAGCATATGATAATAAGGAGCAAACCAAAAAAATAGTTGTGACTATGGAAGGAGGAGAAGAACGATGTACCTTCATAGGACAGGATGTCTCATTAGAAGAAGAACAAGAGTTAATTCGACTCATAAGAGAATACCGGGATGTCTTTGCTTGGACTTATAAGGACTTAAAGGGAGTAGATCCATCTATATGTGCGCATAGAATCCCCATGACATCCGAAGCCAAACCTTCAAAACAGAGACCATATACTTATAATGATGTGTATTCAGCTAAGATAAAAGAGGAAATAGATAAGTTATTAGATGCTGGATTCATCTACGAAATTGAGCACACGGAATGGGTGTCACCCTTGGTGGTTGTACCAAAGAAAAATGGGAAGTTAAGAGTGTGCATCAATTTGAAGAAAGTGAACGCCACAACCATAAGGGATAGCTATGCCTTACCAATCATTGATCATCTCTTGGAAAGGGTAGCAGGGAAGGAAGTTTATAGTTTTCTGGATGGCTTTTCAGGGTATAATCAGGTAGCCATTGCTCCGGAGGACCAACATAAGACTGCGTTTGCAACTGAATGGGGAGTATACGCCTTTAGAGTCATGCCTTTTGGTTTAACGAATGCCCCAGCTACTTTCCAAAGATTGATGTGTCATGTGTTCAAGGAATTTCTGAGAAAAAGCATGGAGGTATACGTGGACGATCTTTGTACATATTCGGCTATACGATCAGAGCACATCCCTGAACTAGAAAAGATTTTTGCTAAATGTCGACAATATCGAGTATGCCTCAATCCTAAAAAATGTGTCTTCATGGTGCGACAAGGGAAAATCTTAGGGCATATTGTCTCTAAGAATGGAATTTCAACGGATGAAGACAAAATTAAAGTTATTTTGGATTTACCAAGACCTAAAACTGTTAAAGAAGTTCAAGCATTTATGGGACATTGTGGTTACTATCAAAGATTCATACATATGTACGCCATAATTGCTAGACCTCTTTATGCATTATTGAGTCTATTTAATTGGACCAAAGAATGTGAAAAAGCTTTTAATGAGTTAAAGGATCGATTGAGTTCAGCACCCATCCTTCGAGTCCCCAACTGGAATAAACCGTTTCACATCCATGTTGATGCTTCCAAGTTTGCTATTGGTTGCATCTTAGCTCAACCAGCTGACACAGGAAAATTAGACCACCTGATAGCCTATGCCAGTAGATAGTTAAATCAAGCAGAACGCAATTATACTACTACGGAGAGAGAAGGCCTAGGGATGGTATACGCAGTCAAGAAATTCAGACATTACTTACTGGCAAACAAATTCAAATTCTTCATTGATCATCAAGCCCTATTGTACCTAGTCAACAAGCCTTGTAATACAGGACGACTAGTACGATGGTTTTTATTGCTAATGGAATTTGATTTTGAGGTAATAGTCAAGAAAGGAAACACCCACATAAGAGCAGACCACTTATCTCGTATGACCCATGGAGAACCACCCATAGGAGTACCCGATGACCTACCAGATACCTATCTTTTTAACCTGGAAGTATGTCCTCAGTGGGCAGAAAAATTGATCCCGATACTTACACATGGACCTAAAGATGGGATCACGCCGAACCAAGCGCAAGATCTCTGGCGGACTAAAAACCTTCACATCATTGCGGGAAGTTTGTACTACCAGGATTCAAGCGGATTGCTGATGAGATGTGTAGAAGAAGAGGAACAAGAAATGTGGCTTCAGAAAGCACACATAAATCAATGGAACACTCATTTGAATGCAAATGGAACGTGGCAAACACTCAAGAGATTTGGCATATATTGGCCAACCATGCAAAGAGACGCACATAACTATGTGGCAACCTGTCAAACCTGTCAAGAACAAATCCCAGACGAGAACTCTACATTATGCTATTCTACAATAGCACCAAGATGGAGCATGTCTCTAGTAAAGTTCTTGAAAACTCAAGAATACCCTGACGGAGCTACTTTAGCAAGGAAGCGTGCTCTCGAAGAACAGAGTAAAGATTATGCCATCATAGGAAAACAACTCTTTAAAAGTGGGAAAGATAACCAATTAAGAATGTGCATTCATGAAAATGAATATCTCTCTGTCTTAGAGATGGCCCATACAGGAGCTGCAGGAGGACACTTTTCTGCAGACAAAACAGCAAAAATGATCCTCTTTGCTGGAATGTGGTGGCCAACTCTACATCAAGACGCCATAACATATGTGCAACGGTGTGATACTTGTCAACGAACGAAATATCCTATTAGAAGAGATGAGATGCCACTTAGACCCATGATGAGTGCTAGAGCTTTCACAAAGTGGGGAATAGACTTCATAGGACCTATTAGCCCACCAGCAAAAGGTTCACATGCCGAATACATAATTGTAGCCACAGATTACCTGACCAAATGGGTTGAAGCAAAAGCAACAAAGAAAAATGACGCAAGAACTACAGCCAAGTTTCTCTTTGAGAACGTCTTCACTAGATTTGGACTACCGATAGAGATTGTGAGTGATAGAGGTACGCACTTTGTTAATGAAGTGATAGAAGCCTTATTGAATGAATTCTTAGTAATTCATAAGAAATCTGCTCCTTATCACCCACAAGCAAATGGACAAGCAGAAAGTTCAAATAAAATCTTGTGTACTGTTCTCACCAAAATCGTTAACAACGGTAGATCAGATTGGGATAAGCAGTTACACCATGCTTTATGGGCATTCCGAGTAGCCTATAAAACTGCAATAGGCACTACTCCTTTTAACTTAGTATATGGACAAAACGCTATTCTGCCAATTGATTTCTTGATTCCCACTCTTAGAGTTGCAACTACTTATGAGTGGACCGGACATGAATTATCAGCACAATTGGACCAAATAGAAAAGCTTCATGAAACTAGGTTACAAGCAGTAGCGGGTATTTATGCTGCTAAAAGACGACAAAAAGCCTATTTTGATGCGCATATCAAGGACAAACAATTGAAGGAAGGAGATTTAGTTTTGGTATACACTTTGAAACAACATGCTAAGAAATTGCAAAAGAGAGGATATGGCCCATTAATCATTAATCGTATATCTACAGGTGGGGCCATCAGCTTAGCAACTCTAGATGGAGATGTGTTACCAAACTACATCAGCGGGTGTAGAGTAAAGAAATACCTAGAACCATTAACTGACGAAATTATGTCACGATTACTCAAAGGTAAAAATAGACGCATAGAAGAGGAGAGAATACGGGAAGAGGCGAGACAAGAAGCATTGGAAAGGATAAAGAAACGAAAAGAGTGGATGAGAGAGCGAGATGAAAGATATTGTCAAGGAGAAGAACTCATCCCGATGGCTAATTTTAGAGCCACTCAAAATCTGGGATCGCAAAGAACACAACCCTACCTAAATTTGGGAGCCGGAAAAACGGAGTATCACTTGGTAAATGCGCTTATTGATACAGGTGCCGCTGTAAGTTGCATTAAGTTTTCTTTGACCCAAAAACTCAAAGAGACAATCCGCCCATCAATGGCTCAATTGATAGGAATAGGAGGAACCATTACTCAGTGCATAGGAGAGATCACTTTGCCGTTGCATCTTGGTAACAATACTATGGAACAAAAACTGTTAGTGTGTCATGACCAAGATCTACTTGAAGAGGTTGTGTTAGGTCAAGATTGGATTTACGAATACGAGGTGACCATTCAATTGGCATTAGGATATATCTCAGCCAGAATAGGACATCGTGAGGTATTTAGTCTGTTAGATGAACGACCAATCAAATACTTGAATATAGAGCCAAAAATCCAACCAAATGACCAGAGTCATGAGTACATACCCAATAGCACTATAGAAGTTCCTTCCTCTAGTATTTCTCGTGAGAATACTGTAAATTCTGTGTGCTTTCCATCTTCGAGTATAGAGAGTCTCAAGAGTGCATATGAACCTGAAACCAAGCCTAGTGACGCACAATGCACAAGAGAGAATACTCCTTTGCAAGAATTGAAGTCTACACCTATGAAAGTATACCCTATTCCACATTCTTCACTAGCTTGGATAAGGAAGGATCAAAAGAAGGCATATTTTCAACAACAGAAAAGTCTTCGACATCAGCGTGTCAAATCGAATAAGAAGACAAAGAATTTTGAGCACCACGGTCAACCTCGACTCACTAGCAGATGGATCCCAAAGAAACTGATAACTGCACAACCGGATCGAACACAAATATGGATCCCAAAGTCATGTACTTCAAGGACGACCAACCAAAACAATGAGCATCCTCAGAAGGGCAATCACCATCAACATGGTCAACAGGCACACCAGCCAAGAAAGAAGACCTATTGGAAAAAGAAGGAGTCTGCAGCTGCAACACAAGGAAGACCGAAATTCCAAAAGCAGATAGAGCAAACGCACTATAAGGGAAGAATCACATTTATCAAGAAGGTTCCGAAGGAAATACATCCCCACCAAATGAAGCAGAATTGGGTGCCGAAGGATCCCGCAACTTGTATGCATAGAGCTACAAAATCCAATTGCACACATGAGGAGTTATCAGGACCCAAAGTATGCATGATAGGGCCACATTACAAGGCCAAACATTCGGCACAACGTCCTTCTACTTCCGGATAGTCACGCACATTTTCCCTTTGGAAATAGGAGAGCACTTGTACATACATTAAGGAAATTACTCCAGAAATAATAACCGCTTCGGCTATGAACTAACCTTTTTGTTTTCCTTTTTCAGATGAAAATATAAAAATGCGTAACATTGAGAAAATTCCAGGTATTACCTTTCTCACACCCACGGGAAAGGGACGACACCATTCACTCGGAGCAATGTCAAGCTTAAGACAAATAAAGGAACATTTCTGATAATATATGGCCACTAATTCACACTCTATATTGAGTGCAGATGTCATCAACAAATTCTGAAGCCACTCAAGAGGAAGAAGTCCAACTTTTTCCATTAGAGTCGATCACAAGAGTAAGAGGCCATTGGTTCCGGGATGACCAACCAGTGTCAGAACTTCTCTTCATGGCAACAATAAAGATTATGGACAGGGATCACTGTTTCCCTATCATGTCTCAGGATTTCAAAACGATAGTACAAGGATTACCACATATTGAAGATGTATGGACCCAGGCAGGACTAGAGGCATTTCTCAAATTGCCTATTTATGTACCAGACTTTCAGCGGTGCACTCAAGTAATGAATACTATGCAACCTGCTGCAACAAAGATATCGATTCCAGAAGCACAGGTATTGGATAAAGTAGGTACATGGAAGACGATTCAATTCACACATGAATTGATCAATAAAGCTTTTGGATGGAGTCAGGAGGGCATTACTAACATTAAGGATGAATGCCACGACCCAAAGAAAAGATCATTCCTAGAGATCAACAGAATAGACATCAAAGATGCAATCAGATTGGTGCATCAACACTTCTGTTTCCCCAGTATGCACAGATACACAGCTCCACAAAAGATCGTAGTACAACTGTTATCCCATGCCATGAGACAGATAGGCAACAAAGTGAATCTAACAGGTTATGTACAAGAAAGATTATTTGAAGCCCAGAAGAAATGGGGCCAGAAGAAGTTCCTGAATGGCAGTTCCGCT
Organism: Ceratopteris richardii; assembly: GCA_020310875.1. Lineage (NCBI taxonomy): Eukaryota > Viridiplantae > Streptophyta > Polypodiopsida > Polypodiales > Pteridaceae > Ceratopteris > Ceratopteris richardii. Next base: position 195,563,981 of record CM035412.1, read on the forward strand.
TTAACATTGCTAATATATGAAGCTTTAGATATGAAGAACTGCTTAAGGGAGATGCCAACCTCAGAAGGGCTGGCTAAATACGTGAAATCCGCCACAGTTCCCAAAAAGAAGAAAATTGCTACAGGTATTGAAGAGGCAGGGACCAGTTCTCAACCAAAAATGAGAGGTACAAAGCGTCTACGGGAGGAGGAAGCTCAGGCTACACCCCAATCCAAACGCACACATGTGTTACCCACAATCCCCGTAGTACAAATGCCAATTACAAAAAGAGATTTATCTGCTGCCCTTGAAGAAACACATCAATATATGCAAGGACAAGTGAATCTCAACGTCCAAGGTCATCATTATAGACAGGCCAGTCAAGCAGCACCAAAGCATCAAGAGAAGACCCTAAAAACACCGGGAAGATACAAAGAATTGGGCATCGATGATTCTAGTACAAATACGGAATCCAGTCCGGAGAAAGATACTCTAGATACTGATATCAGGACAGAAACTTATGAAGGAGAAGGATCAGAAATGAATCAAGTGGAAGTGACACCAGACAACCACGAAGAAAAGATACAGAAGGTAAATGATGCTAACGAACCTAAACACGTCATTCAATTAAATGACACTACAAAGCTCAGCGTCAAGGAAGATACAAACAGGGCTACATATGCAAAACCACCTATTAAAGAGGAAGAGCAAACTCCAGTGAGTAAGAAAGCAGAGGAGTCACAAGACCAAGAACAATTTGTGATAGAAGTGCCAGATGACACACCGCAAGGAAACAAGGGAGACATGGAGGCTGAGCCAAGGATTCAACTTCAGATTAGGCAGCCCCATGACACTACATTGCATATCTCACAGGGAAAAGATGTCACAACAGGCGCAGAACCGAGCATACCAAAAACATGGCTAAATGTGGATGTTGCTCAATTGAAGCCTGTAGTCAAACAGATGATTCAGACAGCCATGGAAACACAACAGCAAATGATGGACATAGATGCGGACTACGAGAAGGCCATGAGAGAACGAAGTCAGTTCCAAATAATGAGTCAACAACTATCATCACAGATAATTCAGGTACAAAAGGAAATAGTAATAAAAGACACGGAGATGATGGAGGCCAAAACAAAATATGAATCATTAATCACTCAGCATCATCAACTACAAACACAGCTCGCGACATTACAGAAATTACACGATGCAAGCGAAGCTGACAAAGAAAGAATGAGAACTAGAAGTAGTTTGCTCGAGACACAACTCAAGTTATACATGGAAGAAAATGACACATTACGAGGCAGGAATAAAGAGTTAATGAAGTCATTATTGTATGATCAACCAATCGAGCAACAGGAATCCTCAGAAATCAAAGAAAAAGAATTGAGGGATCAGATCGCACATTATGAAGATTTGCTAAAGCAAGAACGAGCCCTGACAGAAGAATGGAAAAGCAAATACACAAATGAAACCAACGAACTAAAAAGTCAATTACAAAAGGTAAATGCCAAACTGGTACAGAGTTACAGCGAAAACATGGATAATGTCGCTGAAGTAGGAAATGAATTGCTAGCGGCTAAAGAAGCACTCAGGGCAGCCATGCAAGAAGTCAAAGAGAAAGATAAGTGCATAGCACAATTGAAGACGCAAATAAAAGAAAAAGCACCGATCGGGACACCAGTAGTGCCGACTAAGGAAAATCCTACTGACGAGGTGGAGGTAAGCCCTCTATCTCACCCGATCTATCATCCTCCAATACATGAGCAGGTGGCTGACATACATGACGAACATCCAATGCCATACACTGCAGAAATAAGTCAGAAGGAACGGGCACTAGTGGTGTCCCGATTGACGGAAAATTTTGAAAATGAAGTCATCAAAGTCATGAAAGAAGCAAAGATCAAAGGAAAAGACTTAGAGACACTTATAAAGCCTTTCAATATTCCATACGGATTACTGAAAGAGAAAACACGTCAATACATGAAGAAGATCACAAAAACGAGCCCTGATAAGCAGCTCAACTTCGAGAATGACACATTCAAGTTTACTCAAGCAGAATTTGAAGCCGCACAGCCAGTTTGGAGAAGAAAATTTTTGGAGAAACATCCGACATTAAGGATACACTGGCAAGCCGCTCCATATTTCCTGCAGGTAAACCCTGCATTTTGTCCTGTACCTCGTAGACGAGAAGCTAGAGCATTTTTGGACATGCAAAGGAATGGTACAATAAATAATCAGTGGCTGAATTATCCGCTACTTCCGAGCCCGCCACATAATTACTTGCCAACGGAAGATTATATGGTAAAAACAATAGAATTTTGGCTGCAAAACTATGCGACAGTACCAGATTTAGCTATCAAAATGACAAATAAAATACTTAGTATGCTACTCACTGTACTGAAATTTTCAAACATGCGGCATACACCTTTTTGAATTTTATTGGAATTAATCAGGGCACAGATATACTTATTTTTGATCTATCAGTGATGCCAAGCAGACCAACTATAATGGCTTATTATTCCAGGCTTATGTTCTTGCCAAGACCATATATGCAGACATTCGAAGAAGCGTTTTTTACAGGATTTTTTGAGATTGATTCTGAGATATTTTTGAAGATGTCATCTAATCTCAATGCTAGATTAGTAGCATATGAATTAAGCTTCTTCGCAGATCACAGACAGCCACCACATGATGGCGTGAAAGCAAAACAATGGAAACAACTGATGATATGTGAAGCTAATCTGCTGAATGATAAAGAGCAAACAGTGTATCGAACATATGCCCGTCGCTTATCAAAGCCTGTCGGGGACGACAGAGTCCAGGAGGGGGGCAGTGTCGAGGGAGAGACAAGTAAAAAGAAGAAAAGAAGAAAACAACGAAAGAAACAGCTTCACTAAAAAGCAAGATTTGAAGATACATCTCTGCAAGAAGCCCCGCAGGGGCGCACACACCAAGGAAAAGCACGCAGCTAAAAGGAGGAATCAGGGCCAACAAGTATCACATATGTGGGTGCTTCAACCTCTTGAGTTACAGAGGATTCAGATCAAGGCTTACGAGCTACATCCGCATATGTGCACTAAGGGCGTGCGTGGCAAACCGAATCAATCGGCTTGGAGTAATGCAACCAGGTCCAATGTGTGCAACCAGGACAAATCAGAGCGCCTCTAAAACGTAATGCAAGATCAAGAATCAGGCAACACTGACCACTGGATGCGTGCGGACAACAAACTGATGACGAGAAGCAAAGCCTGTCAAGGGACGACAGAGACGAAGAGGGGGAGAGTGTTGCAGAGCTAAAGAGCGCACAAAGCAGAGAAAAAGACGGGCCCCAAAATTTTTCCGATTTGGACATCATATTTTTGTATCATAATTATTCTTGTAATATATTTTCCGTTGTAAAGTCACTAGAGGAGTCCTCTAGATGCATCCCCACAGAAGATTAGGAGCTTACCCATGTAAAATAGTAGGAAATTAGTCTTTTAGTGAATAAAGTGCCGGTCTCTTGTGTGAAAGGACCATTTTTAGGGCACTAGTATATAAGTCAAATGTGACTCTTTGTAAAGAACTTTTTGCCATTGTGAGAATAGAGAGCACAGAAATTCGAATTTGTGTCTTCCTCCCTCCGTATCTTCTTCCTCGCGAGCTTGTATGCATGTGTATTGCTTGGAAAGAGTGTTTGTGAGTGTTGTCTATCCATGAAAGTGTTTCTTCGCTGTAGGAAAGGTGTGTGCGAAGTGTAGGAAGTGCTGAAGTGTAGGAAAGTATTCCCGTGACTCAGTATTTCGCCCATAACTTGAAGTAGGAGCATCAGAATTGAGTGAAACCACTGCCATTGGATGCGTCTTCTCGAGAGCTTCGAAACGCATATGCTATTCGCTATATTTGGAGTTCGGAGCTGGGAGAAAAGTCCAAAATACTGACGGCTGCTGCACCAAGTATCGTTTCGCCTTGACCAACAGTTGGAGCTTGTTTGGATAAGTCTTTGCCTCATTTACATTCTTTGAGTAGTTCCTTTGCATTGATCATTACATGATTGCATGTCCTCATACACTCGGCTAGGTTTGTATACTCTTTGGATTGATATTTAAAAGCGTGTATCCCCACTATATGCACTTGTGAATGGATTGAGGTATAGTGTCTTTCTCCGCAAGTCCCTAAGTTGATACTTAGGTCAACAGAAACCCTTGGAGTTTAGGCCAAATTTGTAAATAAACCCATGAATTGGCGAGTTTGAGATAATTGTGATCAAAACCCTAATTTCCCCGACGAAAATCCGTAGCTTAGACCCTTGAAGTCGGTGTTTATCCTCGCCCAAACCCTTAGATTGATTAACCCTGTATATAGTGTGAAACCAAAACATTAATTTAGGAAAAATAAAAAGGACAAAATCAAAAATAGAATCAAGAGATGGGATTTTCCAAGAATAGTAAGTGAACATGCACGGTCATCTGAAATTGGAAAGTTGGTTAAGGAGGTTGGAAGTTTCTAGAGGAAAGCCCAAGGGTGGGGAGGCCTATAAATAGGTGCCTAAACTCATTTGTTCCTCCCCGTGGTCTTTCTTGTGGAACTTTCCTACAGGTATGCTCCTTGACCTTACTTCTTCATTCATGTTTTACTTCCTTTTTCATACTTCCATAATGCCCGAGAGGGAGGTGGTCTTTCGGATAGTTGTGTATGAGTTTTGTGAGAATGCATCCCCTCTATTAGTTGCTCGATCTTAGTTGTAAAACTTTTCAATGCATTAGAAGTTCTTTCATGTTGTGGAGAGATGGTGTTGTCGGTGGAGACTCCAGCCGTCGGTGGTTGTTGTGCTATAGACTCTAGAGCCGTTTCACAGAAGACTTGGCAGAGATGCGGCTGTACTATGTAGGCGCACACTGCATAAGAGAGAGAGAGTCGTAGAGACATTTGGAGGCGGCGCTGATCTATTGACATGGCATGTGTGTACGATAGAGATGTCGACGGCGGAGGCAAGAATTCACGAGGAGAGAGATTGTGACTCTGCGCATCTGAAGAGAGACGGAGGACAGGGAGTCGACGCAGGAGAATTCGGCTGCGTGAAATTAGAGAGAGAGGATTGATTCACAGCGCAGATATTCGTGGTGCAGAGAGAGAAATTGCAAGCCTCTTGTGCCATCGACGCTTAGAGAGACACTTGCACGCTGTGGGTTGTCACTCTAGATACCGGGGAGAGAGATGACTTCTGTTCGCTTGGGCACCAAACATAGAAGAGAGATTAGAGAGAATCTCGGCTAACACGCAGATAGTGGAGAGCTCTGACGGCACCGCATCGCTGAACATACAGAGAGGCAGCTACAGTCGTGGAAGACAAGAGACATAGAGAGATTCGACTTGTTGGCCGCTACGTAAATTGCGAGGAGAGAGCCTCCAGAGTTTGACGCAGTGTGGGGGAAATATCCATAGATGAGAGAGAAGAGAGACAGAAGAGATAGGCGTTACACAGAAGATTTCGGAGATGTTGACGACTGAATGAGGCGCTGATGAGAGAGAGAGAGAGAGAGAGAGCTCGTGCTGAAATCCAGGGGGATTCATGGCTCATGGCTGTGCAAAGTTAGAGTCGGCAATGGGCATGGATGCAGAGGTTGCCCTGCTACAGGTCAAGGGCACATCACATGCCTGGATGACCATAAGAGAACCCAGAGAGTACTAAAATCACGTGAAGAGATAGGTAATAGCGTTCGGCCACAGCGCTGATGTCGTGGAGGAGAGAGAGAATGGTTGAGAGGTTGAGTGTGCGCAGAAAATTCAAAGAGAGAGACGATGACTACGTGTCCAGAGAGAACGGTCGCTGTTCACGAGTTGCTGCTATCGTGGCGGTGAGGGAGAAAATCACACACAGAGAAGCCGGGGCAGAGAGAGAAGTGATTGTGCTCATGTAGAGAAAATCGTGAGAGAGAGAGATATGGAGGGATTTGGCGGCGGCAGATGACGGATAGAAAGTTTATTTGTTTTGGGTTTTACTTTTTGTTACTCAGAGGAAACAACATATGGGTTCTTCCCATGCGCAAGTGATGAGACTTGATCGATATATACAAATAATCAATTGACGCTGCGGTAAAAGGTTTAATAAATGGCATAAATGCTGGCCGCGTTAATCATAGTAAATTGTGATAACGATAAGCAACATTGTTCAATGTTATGGTACGAAATATTGAGAGAATGCACTAATATGAAAGATTCAAGTATCAATACAAAGCAGTGATTAATACAAAGCAGTGATTAATATGAATGACTGGTTATCATCACTTACAAATCAATTCCTCATTATAATGAAACCCAAAAAGATTGAAACGTTCTACTATTTCATTATTATAAACACACATTATAAAAGATTTGAATTTTTGAGACCGAAAACTTACTTGAAAAGAAGGAAATTCGAAACGTCCATTACGTGAAGAGAATGATACATCAATGAATTACGTTGATTTTTTTTCAAGCGTTGAAATTGATAGTTAACTTGAAGTACCACTTTATTAGAGAAGTTAAAATGCACGAAGCAATATTTTTAATATGGTTTTCAAATGATATTAATGTATAATTAGCCCCCCGTGGTCTTTCTTGTGAAACTTTCCTACAGGTTACTGCGTGATCAGAGATTATTGTGAATTTTGAAGTAAAGAGCTACAAAGTGAGGACTTGAAGAAAAGCTTGGATCGAAGAAAAGTGAAGAAAAGATTAAATCGCAAAGACCAGAAGAAAAAGATAGAGGGTGACTTCCTGCACTGTAGCGGGAGGCCTACATCATATTCAGCCGATCCGCACTGTAGCGGCAGCATTTATTTGTACTTACCTGTTCCGCGGTGTAGCGGATTTTTGTATCGCGGACCCGCACTGTAGCGGGCATCACTGTATCATTCAGATTTAATTGTATCATCGAGTTTGTATACACACCGACCCAGTGATTTCGAGAATCAGTGCTGTATCTGATTTGTCTCTTTCCCGACGCCTACGGTCGTGTACGCACGCACGTCTCGACACTTCCGAGGGGTAAGGGTCCCACCCGTACGAGGATCGCGCACGCTCCAGAGAGCACAGGCGAGGCGCCCAGCGCGCAGACGCCGCTCGCAGGACAGCGGGAACGGCGCACCAGAGCGGGGCCTGATCCAACCCCGGGCGCCGGCTTCCTGCCACGACCTCCTTCTTCCCGACACCTGAACCCGACGTGAAGCGAGGTGGTTGCCCGGTGATCCTCATCGCGTCACCTAATCCTTGAGGAAAGAGACAAGAACCTCGGCATCGGACAGAGATTTTAGGTACTAGCATTTCAAGTTATTTGAATTTTGCATTGCTTCACATACACTACTGAAACAGAAAGATTGTGTTGCTGCTTGAGTTTGAGCATCCACGCTTTGCATTAGTTTAGTCTATACGTGTGAGCACTTTTTTTTTTCTTCTTAAGACTAGGGATTTACTGATTTCATAGCTTAGACAGAACATTAGAAAACTTATCACAAAAAGGGGGAAAATACATTGAAATCTTGGGAATCGAAGAGAGGACAGTTTGACTAGACTTTGGCCTAGGCAAATCAGAGAGCTTAGACTGACCTTTACCTCCTGGCTCGTGACTCATCAAGCCTCTTCTCTGATCTCTACTCTGAGCTTAGAGAGATACTTGAACCACTTACACTGGACCTTGTGCTACATTCTAGGACAGAGCAGAGAAGAGAGATGGAGGATATATTCAAGGAAATGGTAATAGAGAAACAAGGGGCCCGCGTAGTCCAAGCGGTATTGAGAGAAAAAGGAAAGTTTACAGGCTTGAACGTAACCGAGTACCTAGATGTTTTGGAGGAACAGGCACGGATTTATGGTCTACCCGAAGATGTATTTACACATTACTTCACACGGGTAGTATCAGGATCCATTTTAGCCCCTATTACAACACATATAGCAAAGCCTTGGACCGAATTCAGAAAAGAATTGCATAAGCTGTTTTATTTAGAAGACTTTTCCCAACACAGTAGAGAAGGGTTCTTGCGGTGGATAAGCTCTCCGAAGCCCACTACATCCCTCACTCAACTTTTGAATGAGTTCTTGAGAAGATATGAACAACTTCCACAGGCCGATTTAGATGCTTTGAAACCTGATCTAGTTATATCTTTCCTTAGGATTTTAAGTCTTGAAGACAGGACTGAGGTCGAAAGGAGGATTGAAGAGCCTGGGAAGAGATTTGGATTGACTGAAGATTGGGGTGTAGTGAGGAGAGAGGTAGAAGCAGTTGCCCAAATGAGGCAACGCCAGGCGGTGTTATACAATAGACCTGCAGTGGTAACACCACAACCGCCTAGGGAAGCTCCACTTCCGGTGATCCCGAACGTGCCTGCAGCATCGGCTTTTGCTAATGTTGCGTCCACTTCGCGATCGCCAATAGAGCTACAGGTTGAGATTCTCAGTCGACAGATAGAGAATCTTATTACGATGCAAGCGTCTATGTCAAAAGAAATGGCGAGTATTCACAATAAAGTTAATTCTATGGGATATCAGGACCCCACTCCTCCTCAGGCGAGTACAAGTTATGCAGATACATTACAGAGAGGCACTATGCCCATTCCAAATATGCAAGGCTATGTGATGCCACAGCCTGCACCTCTAGTGCAGCCTGTTGCCCAACAGATACCTACACCACCAATGCAAACCACATTTCAAAGAAACACTGGACCTTTTGAGAGACGAGCGACTGGTGGGTTTGGAGGGGCTAAGAGATGCGTATGGTGTGATGCGCAAGAGCATTTTTCATATGCTTGTGAAGAGCTTAAGCTAGCAAAAGAGCATCAACTGGTGATAGATATCGATAAGAAGTTATGTGACTTCAGGACCCGCCTTCCTCTACCTGTGAATTGGGGAAAGGGGGGAATGAAGAAGTTTTATGAAGATTTATCTGGCAATAATGCAAGTACATCAGCTACACGATTAGAACCTGTTGAGGAGGAAGATGAAAAAGTGCCTAGACCTCGACCCCAAAGAAATTATTCCATAGAGGCTTTAGTGAGGGCTAGGGATGCCATTATTCAGAAGACTGCCTGGAAGTCTCCTGTTGATGAATCCTCGGTCTATTCGCACATAGCAAATGTAGAAGAAAAGAGGAAGAGAGATGAGAGTCAGGAAGAGACTGAGCCAGAAAGAAGAGTGACCAGAAAGCAAAGCCAAGAGGCCGAAGAAAAGGCTAAAGAGCCAGAAAGGAAAGTACAATTCAAAGAGCCTGTTGTTTCAAAGGAAGAGGCAAAGAAGAAAGAGATAAGAGAGGGAAAGAGGCCGGCTGGGCCAACTAAGATTCAAGAACTGACTAAAGAGAAAGAGAAAGAACCTGAACCTGTTCAAAAGAAAGATGAAATTCAAGAAAGTATTCAAGAGGCTGAAAAAGAAAAGAAGAAGAAAAAGAAGAGAACTCCAAAGGCTGTATTAATTTTTGAGTTGGAAAGGAAAAATGATGCAAGAGAGATTTTAAATGACATTTTACTGAAGAGCCAAGTGACCATGTCCTTGGAGCAGGTCTTCTCCATAGCGAAGCCTGAGTTCAAGGACAGTTTTATAAAGCTGGTTAAGAGAAAGAGGTTTCCACTACCTGAAGATGTAGAGATGGAAGAAGCAACTGAAGATATTCAAGTGATAAATGAAGCAGTTACATTGAGTGATACATATGATGATGATGATGATGAGGTTGTAAGGTGTCATAAAAATTCTCTAGGTCCTATTATACATGATGATGAAATGAGGAAGACAGAAAGTGAGTTTAGCAGGACCTTTTGGGCGAGAGGAACTCCAGAGATGAAGATAAAGTTAGGGAGCAACGAGGAGTCATGTTTTGCTCTGGCCTTGATTGACTCAGGGTCAGAGATAAACGTGATTTCTAAGAAGCTCTATGATAAGTTTAGGTGGCCGATTGACAAAGATCATGGATGGAGGATGAGGACAGCAGATAATGGTTCAGGAGCACTGTTTGGGGCATGCGCCTTTGTGCCTGTGACCATAGGAGGGATTTTTGAAGAATTTCACTTCTTTGTCCAGGACCATTGTTCATATGAGGCTATCCTTGGGCAGCCCTTTATAGCTGAGGTAAGAATGGAGTCTAAGGCCATGGATGATGGATCTGCCTATGCACGAATCCGTTCTAGATCTGGCCTTCATTCTCTGCAAGTGATGATTGTGTGTCCAAATCACTCCAGGAATAGAAAGAATATAAGAAAGAAACCTATTAATTCACATGACCATGATGAGTGTATGCCTGTTGGAGAGTATGGAGCTTCTGCTGATCAAAATTTCTGTTAGGATCCACTGTTGAGCGAGACAACAGTGGGAGTTGGTTTGATGTCTCGCATGACTCTGTACAAAGATTTGAAAGTTTTTCTATTTATTCATCTGCATTCAAGTTGCTATGCTTACAGAAAGAAAATGTTTCAAATAAATTCAGAAAAGTTCATGAGAGACACTATAAGCATTTAGGAATGATGTTATCTGATGAGAAGATTGAAGATGTGATCCAGTTGGAGAGAAGTTCGACTACTCTGGAAGAGCTTGAGAAGGCATTTGAAAGAAATGAGAAATCAGAAATGATTATGCTCAGTTCTATCAAAGAGTATGAGATGGTTGAGGAGTTTATGAGAGAGCATGAAGTAAGTGTAAATACAAAGTATAAGACTGTGGATAAGAAAGTGAAGCCTATAGCTCAGCCATTGCCAGAAGATAGTCATGAAAAGTATCTACGAGTGTCAGATGACCCTATGTTGAGACGAAGAGAGCTCATAGGGCATCATTTTACTGATGAGACTATTAAAGAGATCAAGTTTGGAGAGAAATTGTTTCTGAGAGAAGAAGAGAAAAAGAAATTTATTGAAGTTATTAAGAAACATGAAAAAGCATTTTCACTTTTTCCACATGAGATAGGTTGCGCGGACCCGAAACAAGTACCTCCCATGATTATCTTTACAGTGCCACATATACCATGGAATATTCGGCCTATACCAGTCCCAAAGGCTCACTTACCTGAGCTGATGAGATTACTAAAGGAAAAGATTTCCATGCGGATATTGGAACCCTCCTCGGCTCCATATTCGAATAGGTGGTTTACTGTGCCTAAGAAAAATGGGAAGCTTCGTTTCATTCAGGATCTGCAACCTGTGAATAAAGTCACAATTAGAAATGTAGGGACAGGACCCATAGTGGATGAGTTTGCTGAGGCGTTTGCTGGGCATTCTATCTACTCTATGGGTGATCTGTATTCAGGTTATGACCAGTTTCAGTTGGCTATGGAGAGTAGAGACATTACGACCATGAGGACTCCACTGGGCCTTGTACGCATGTGTACTTTGCCGCAGGGAGCGACGAATTCTGTGGCTCACATGATGAATGCCATGAATCTGGTTTTACGAGACTTTATACCATCTGTGACTATGCCATTCATTGATGATGTTCCGATAAACGGATGTGAGGAAAGAGTGAAAGATGTGAGTTTAGATGTTTCAGGATGTAGAGAGTTTGTGAGAGATCATATTGCTGATTGTGAGAAGATCTTTGAGAGATTTGAAGATGTGGGGCTAACACTTTCTTTAGAGAAATCGGTTTTTGGCGTTGATGAGGTCCTCATTGTAGGACATCTGTGTGGACATTATGGCCGCAAGCCGTACCCGCAGAAAGTTGAGGCCATTAGCAGGATCTCTGAGGTTTGTCGTAATGTCAGTGAGGTGAGAAGGTTTCTAGGAGCCTGTGTATTCTATGTGATATGGATTCCTCACTTTGCTCACGTTGCGAACCCCTTATATGATCTCCTGAGAAAGAGAAAGAAGTTTGTATGGACAGAGAAACAGTCGAGAGCTATGCGTAAACTAAAGCAGCTGCTAATTGAAGCTCCAATTCTGAAGGGTGTTGACTATTCAAGTCAGAGACCTATCATTTTGACCGTTGATACCAGTCCTATTGGCATAGGCTGGGTCATAGGTCAAGATGATGATGAAGGGCAGAGATATGCAGTGCGCTTTGGTGCTAAGATCCTACATGATACCCAAAGAAAATATCCACAAATTAAGAGAGAGTTATGGGGATTAGTGACTGCTTTAAAGAGCGATAAAGAGTATTTTATTGGGGCGAATGTGATAGTTGAGACCGATTGTCTTCCACTGATTGGCATGATTGCAAATTGTTCATCTCCGGATATTGCTATGCTTAGATGGATCTCTTATATAAAGTTTATAAATCCTGCATTGGTACACATAGCTGGGAAGTCGAATACAGTGGCTGATATGCTTTCAAGGGCAAAATTCGATGATGAGTCTGATGATGATGATGAGGTAGAAAAGGATATACATATGATAAGATACGATCCATTGGTATATGCATATGAGCAGTTCCGAGAGAATGAGTATGATGGTGAGTGGAGAGATATAGGGAGATATCTGAGTACTCTGAAACCTTCCCCAGGCTGGTCCACAAATAAGTATAGATCCATCAGGAAAAAGTCTTACAACTTTTTCTTGAAGGACGGGCTTATTTGGCGACACGCTAAAGGCAAGGTGAAGAGTCCACAGAGAGTACTAAATTCGAGGAGTCTTCAGAGAAAAGTTATGAGAGAGATGAATGAGACCTTATGGGCAGGTCACAAAGGATTTTATGCTACATATGAGAAGATTAGGGAAGCTTACTGGTGGCCAGGAATTTATGTGAGTGTAAGAGGTTTTGTAGACACTTGTGCTACATGCCAAGTGCATACATCAGTTAGGCACAGAGACCCGTTACATCCGACTTACCCTCCTTGTATCCATTACAAGTGGGTGGTCGACCTTGTAACCATGCCCAAAGGGATAGATAAAATGAGATACATTGTACTTGCCAGAGAGGACTTGACCAACCATGTGGAAGGTCGAGCTCTTCATACAAAGACTACTTATAATGTATGCAAATTCCTTTTAGAAGAAGTGATCTCGAGATTTGGATACCTTGAGAAAGTGGTTGCGGACAGGGGAGAGTTAGATGCGAGAGAGGCAAAAGAGTTCTTTGACCGTCATGGAATTCGATTATCTCTCACCACTGCCTATAACCCAGAGGCAAATGGAAAGATCGAGAGAGGTCACCCTTCCATCGTGAAGGCGATCTCTAAGGCTTGCAGCGATGACATCAAGCAGTGACCTAGGTTTCTTCCATTCGCGCTATGGGCTGATAGGATGACTTACACTCGGTCCACAGGATTCATGCCTGCTGAATTGATGTATTGTCAGAAGCCAGTCTTCCCCATCCAGACTCAGATAGTGACATGGTTGACGCTCCCATGGAATGATGGTATGATGAGAGAAGAGTTATTATCATTGAGAATAAAGCAGTTAGAACAAGGAAATGAGAAATTGAAAGAAGCAGTCCAAAAGTTAAAGGAGTCAAGACTAAAGAACAAGATTTATTTTGACAAAACCCATCGACTCAGACCACGTAGGATTGAGGTAGATGATTGGGTGTTGGTGTACGACAGTACATTCGATACTCAATACGATGCTAGGAAGAAATTGACCAAACGATGGTTTGGGCCGTATGTGGTTACGTCTGTGTTTGAAAATGGTACGTATGCACTTCGTGAGTTAGACACTACTCCTTTGAGATCTTTGATTGCAGGAAAGAGGATAAAATTATTCAAGAAAAGAAATGAAGCGGATTATGAGATTGAGCAAGAACTTTTGGAGGGAACTGATGACACTGAGGCTGATGCTGATAAAGAATGATAGACCATAAAGATAAAGAAAAGCTGGATCAAAATGAAGAAAAATGACCAGGTGAAACGTTTCTGATTTGAGATGTGTTTTCTTTCTGATAGAGCATACGCATTGCATTGATGTTTGTGATAAAGATATGTATGAGTTTATGAAAATCATGTAGAATGAAGATAACAAAGATCTATTATGGGTTTGCATGAAGCATGAGCGGCTAGAAATTATATGAATAGGATCAGTTACTGGACTAGAGACTTTTGGGAGTGAAAGCTTGGGAATGTGATGGCATGCTTAGACCGAGTGCATGTATATACTGATTGATTTGAACACTTAGTGAGTGGGAAACTTTGGATCTTACTATTTGTTTCTTATGAGATCTTACCTCCATATGGATCATGATTTATAAAGAAATATTCATACTCATGCCAGCTTATATGTGTGTGTATGTTGTTGGTGCGCTACGATGGGCTAGTAGGCGGGTGGAACCACCTTGGTCGGGTGATCAAGGCCACGAGCCGTAGCTAGTTTCATCGTAGGCCTGACCTATCTGTTGTCATGCGCCTGTATGGGTCGGTAGGCGGGTGGAGTCACTCTATCCGGGTGGTCAGAGCCATGACCTGACGTCGATTTCATGCAGGGCTGATGTTGTGTATGTCGTGCGCTATGTCGGGTCGACAGACAGGTGGGGTAAACTTGGCCGGGTGGACAAGTCCATGAGTCGCACCCGATTTCGACATAGGCCGATTTGTGAAAAATAAAAGATAAAAAGAAATGCTGAGCTGAGATGAAGAGGAAAAGAAAAAGAAAAAGAAAAATGAAAAAGAAAAAGAAAAAGAAAGAAAGATCTAATGGAGAGCCGATGAAGTATGACATAAATAGTAGGAATCGAGGTATATTCTACAAACTCAGTTAGTAGAAACATATGTATATGCTAGTACTTAGAATGAGCAGTTGGATCTGAACCAGTTGAACGAACAAAAGATCTAGAAAGCCGACGATTTATTCATGTGATTACTTGTTAGATTGCAGACGCAAAAACATAGTATGATGTTTGTGAATCTTGAATCTACCTAATTTTCTAAACTTCATACTAATCTTTATAAAAATTGCATGACTACATGAGATTATGATTTGAGTTTTGAAAAGAAAAAGATAAAAAGTGTAAAGAGATTTTAAAAGAACCCTGATTCTCTTCTGTTGGATCTTGCAGGTTGGCCCATCGGGACGATGTGAAGGTTTAGCGGAGGTGAATGTCAGGATGAAATCCCGCAGGGAGTGTGCACTGAGTTTTTTTCAAAAGTTCATTGTTTATTGAGTTTTTGTGTGATGTTTTGATCTAAAGAGGGTACATTTCATGCATGATTTTACTGATTTGATTGCATGTGTGATAAGAAACCATGTTAGAGATGTGCATTAGAATCGTGCGTGTAAATAACTGACGTTAGACCCATGAAAACTTTAGGTTTGACCCTTGAAACTGACTGGAAACACGAGTTTACCCCATGAAAACTGGACTTGAACCCTTGGAAACCCTTGGAGTTTAGGCCAAATTTGTAAATAAACCCATGAATTGGCGAGTCTGAGATAATTGTGATCAAAACCCTAATTTCCCCGACGAAAATTTGTAGCTTAGACCCTTGAAATCGGTGTTTATCCTCGCCCAAACCCTTAGATTGATTAACCCTGTATATAGTGTGAAACCAAAACATTAATTTAGGAAAAATAAAAAGGACAAAATTAAAAATAGAATCAAGAGATGGGATTTTCCAAGAATAGTAAGTGAACATGCACGGTCATCTGAAATTGGAAAGTTGGTTAAAGAGGTTGGAAGTTTCTAGAGGAAAGCCCAAGGGTGGGGAGGCCTATAAATAGGTGCCTAAACTCATTTGTTCCTCCCCGTGGTCTTTCTTGTGGAACTTTCCTACAGGTATGCTCCTTGACCTTACTTCTTCATTCATGTTTTACTTCCTTTTTCATACTTCCATAAAGCCCGAGAGGGAGGTGGTCTTTCGGATAGTTGTCTATGAGTTTTGTGAGAATGCATCCCCTCTATTAGTTGCTCGATCTTAGTTGTAAAACTTTTCAATGCATTAGAAGTTCTTTCATGTTGTGGAGAGATGGTATTGTCGGTGGAGACTCCAGCCGTCGGTGGTTGTTGTGCTATAGACTCTAGAGCCGTTTCACAGAAGACTTGGCAGAGATGCGGCTGTACTATGTAGGCGCACACTGCATAAGAGAGAGAGAGTCGTAGAGACATTTGGAGGCGGCGCTGATCTATTGACATGGCATGTGTGTACGATAGAGATGTCGACGGCGGAGGCAAGAATTCAAGAGGAGAGAGATTGTGACTCTGCGCATCTGAAGAGAGACGGAGGACAGGGAGTCGACGCAGGAGAATTCGGCTGCGTGAAATTAGAGAGAGAGGATTGATTCGCAGCGTAGATATTCGTGGTGCAGAGAGAGAAATTGCAAGCCTCTTGTGCCATCGACGCTTAGAGAGACACTTGCACGCTGTGGGTTGTCACTCTAGATATCGGGGAGAGAGATGACTTCTGTTCGCTTGGGCACCAAACATAGAAGAGAGATTAGAGAGAATCTCGGCTAACACGCAGATAGTGGAGAGCTCTGACGGCACCGCATCGCTAAACATACAGAGAGGCAGCTACAGTCGTGGAAGACAAGAGACATAGAGAGATTCGACTTGTTGGCCGCTACGTAAATTGCGAGGAGAGAGCCTCCAGAGTTTGACGTAGTGTGGGGGAAATATCCATAGATGAGAGAGAAGAGAGACATAAGAGATAGGCGTTACGCAGAAGATTTCGGAGATGTTGACGACAGAATGAGGCGCTGATGAGAGAGAGAGAGAGAGAGAGCTCGTGCTGAAATCCAGGGGGAGTCATGGTTCATGGCTGCGCAAAGTCAGAGTCGGCAATGGGCATGGATGCAGAGGTTGCCCTGCTAGAGGTCAAGGGCACATCACATGCCTGGATGACCATAGGAGAACCCAGAGAGTACTAAAATCACGTGAAGAGATAGGTAATAGCGTTCGGCCACAGCACTGATGTCGTGGAGGAGAGAGAGAATGGTTGAGAGGCTGAGTGTGCGCAGAAAATTCAAAGAGAGAGACGATGACTACGTGTCCAGAGAGAACGGTCGCTGTTCACGAGTTGCTGCTATCGTGGCGGTGAGGGACAAAATCACACACAGAGACGCCGGGGCAGAGAGAGAAGTGATTGTGCTCATGTAGAGAAAATCGTGAGAGAGAGATATATGGAGGGATTTGGCGGCGGCAGATGACGGATAGAAAGTTTATTTTTTTTGGGTTTTACTTTCTGTTACTCAGAGGAAACAAAATATAGGTTCTTCCCATGCGCAAGTGATGAGACTTGATCGATATATACAAATAATCAATTGACGCTACGGTAAAAGGTTTAATAAATGGCATAAGTGCTGGCCGCGTTAATCATAGTAAATTGTGATAACGATAAGCAACGCTGTTCAATGTTATGGTACGAAATATTGAGAGAATGCACTAATATGAAAGATTCAAGTATCAATACAAAGCAGTGATTAATACAAAGCAGTGATTAATATGAATGACTGGTTATCATCACTTACAAATCAATTCCTCATTATAATGAAACCCAAAAAGATTGAAACGTTCTACTATTTCATTATTACAAACACACATTATAAAAGATTTGAATTTTTTATACCGAAAACTTTACTTGAAAAGAAGGAAATTCGAAACGTCCATTACGTGAAGAGAATGATACATCAATGAATTACGTTGATTCTTTTTCAAGCGTTGAAATTGATAGTTAACTTGAAGTACCACTTTATTAGAGAAGTTAAAATGCACGAAGCGATATTTTTAATATGGTTTTCAAATGATATTAATGTATAATTAGCTCCCCTGTGTTCTTTCTTGTGAAACTTTCCTACAGGTTACTGCGTGATCAGAGATTATTGTGAATTTTGAAGTAAAGAGCTACAAAGTGAGGACTTGAAGAAAAGCTTGGATCGAAGAAAAGTGAAAAAAAGATTAAATCGCAAAGACCAGAAGAAAAAGATAGAGGGTGACTTCCTGCACTGTAGCGGGAGGCCTACATCATATCCAGCCGATCCGCACTGTAGCGGCGGCATTTATTTGTACATACCTGTTCCGCCGTGTAGCGGATTTTTGTATCGCGGACCCGCACTGTAGCGGGCATCACTGTATCATTCAGATTTAATTGTATCATCGAGTTTGTATACACACCGACCCAGTGATTTCGAGAATCAGTGCTGTATCTGATTTGTCTCTTTCCCGACGCCTACGGTCGTGTACCCACGCACGTCTCGACACTTCCGAGGGGTAAGGATCCCACGCGTACGAGGATCGCGCACGCTCCAGAGAGCACAGGCGAGGCGCCCAGCGCGCAGACGCCGCTCGCAGGACAGCGGGACCGGCGCACCAGAGCGGGGCCTGATCCAACCCCGGGCGCCGGCTTCCCGCCAGGACCTCCTTCTTCCCGACACCGCCCTAGGCGATCTGGAAAACAAATACACATCAATGTATCAGAACCGGAAGGCAACACGCAAACAGAAGAACATCAGGAGGAACCACTCTCCCCACCCACCTCACCTCTCGCTACACAATTCACCTCACCAACCGGCACGAC
The DNA here is from genome assembly GCA_020310875.1 of Ceratopteris richardii. NCBI lineage: Eukaryota > Viridiplantae > Streptophyta > Polypodiopsida > Polypodiales > Pteridaceae > Ceratopteris > Ceratopteris richardii. The sequence goes on from CM035412.1 coordinate 195,582,336, forward strand.
CACGCCCTTTTCTACCACTACCACAGTTGTCATGGGAATTCCTCTCTCTCGCGGTATCCAATTTGGAGGAGTTTCCATGCCCACCTTCACGACACTCTTCACAAATATCACTTCCACCCCACCCACTGTCCCCATCTTTAGAGTCACACACACATTTGACACAATGGAAACATCACCCGCCACAGTACCACCCCCACCCCCCACACAACCTCAATCTCCCATACCCCCTCCACTGCAAGAGAACAAGGATTACGACCACCACATACTAGAGAGATGACTCTCCTCCCAACCAAATGCCTCTATATATAGCTCTCTCCAGGGGACTACCTTCTTGGGCAGGTGAATGCTAATCATCCAAGTGTCAGCCATGTAACTACATGTGCGCCAAGTGTCCAGTGGATGCTTCTAGAAGGTTCTAGAGCTCGTTGGGCAAAACACTCTTCCCATGTATCCCATGGGGATTGAACCCAAGACCTCGTCCTTCACACCCTTGAGTCTTAACCACTAAGCTAAGTGGTTCACTTGTTCACAAGAGTAAATGACCTCCTAGTAAGTCTAAACTCGAGATCTTTGGTCATACACACGGATGACCAAACGGTGTCCGATTTCAGATCTGTCTGAACCGGCTAGACCCTTGGATCATAGGCTTACTTTATTACATTCTTCCCCCCTTGGAAAAGATTTTCGTCCTCGAAAATAGAGCTATATACATACTGTAGGCAACCCCCGAGCCTCATGTTCTAAAACTGGAAGAACATGGTCATGTTCTAGAACTGGAAGAACATGTCTCATCTCTGTGGTGGCATCCTTGCCCAAATGATTCAAAACACTATCCAGGTTTGCACTTTGATGAACGGGACAAAGTACAAACTAGTGAAGAATAATGAGGGTGGATCTAAATGACATCCTTAGCTAATTCACAGTTTCTGGATGTGCGATCTAGGCACAAACATGTGAACTAGGTGGATTCAAATTACTAGTCCATTTCTAGGCATAACTGGTGCATGGGCTTAGTAATGAAGGTGGGATTCTTATCCCTCGCAAGACTTTGAGAATTCTTGATTCACTTGAATTTGTTTTGGAGAACTTGAAGTTTGGTTGTCCCATACATCTAACTTTAGATGTCTGTACAATGGTTTACTTTTATCTAACAATTACTTGATTTTTTCACCCGACTAGAGGACTACTTTGTCCCAATGAGTTTGAAAAAATCCTATGTAAACTATAGGAGAAAGTTTACCATTTCGGTGGAATCAACCATACTAACTTCACCAATTCAAATTCAAAATGAAAATTGTCCAACTTAGGACACTTTTCTCAAAGACTTTTAACTGAAAGTTCTTGGGAATTGTCAATCTAATGAGCAATTCCTAACTTCTTTATTCTAGAGTATACTGGACTCTAGGAAAATTTTTTATGCTATAACTTGAAGCAAAATCAAATGAATAAGTCTACTTAGACTTATCATCTTTTGAAGATTGAAAAGGTTCTTGTACATAACATCTATCTAGGATGTTCAAGTTAGTTATTTTATTCTAACCGGCTAACCCTGGTCTTTTGCAAAAGGAATCAGATACCATATCTGAGCCAATTCCAAAAGATTTGGAAAGCGGAAAGAAATAACTAAGACTCTGTACAACCAATTCAAACTTCGAATATACATAAACTTGCTATGAGTCAAAGACTAGATGACTCAGGACTTCAACTTTTCAAAGATCTATTTCAACAAGATATTGAAGCATTGTCTTTATCTTTCAGAGAAATAAGCTGGATTCTCAAAAAGATACAAAGAAAACCAAAAACATCACCCAACCACAAGATACTAGTGTGGTAACCAACATCAGTGTGTCGACCCACTGAGGTTCTGTCGATGAGTTTTAAATATTCAAATAATGCTTCACTTGAGACTAAGTTCAGGTCTCATTCAATCTTTTTGACTCCTAATCGTGAATGCAATTCTTGTGCATTTCTTTGAGTCAAAAGAGTGAATTTTTTCAAGTTACACTAGGAACTGGATGCTTGACTTAGTCAATTAAATCTTAGTTGAAAAGATCAACTCAAAATCAAAGTCCAACTTCTTTCAGAAATTTATCAAATATTTCTGATCAATAACACTTAAACTTGAAGTGTTCTATGAAGATCTTGGAAGTTACTTACTTCATATCTTCAGTTTCCTTAATCTTGAAGTTACCTTGAAGTATCATAAGATACTACTTTCACATCCTTTATGAATTAAACTTTCCTTGAAGTCTTAATTCCCTTGAGGATGAAACCTAACTTCAAAATCCAAACTAGGACTAAAAGATAATCATCATCCCACGGTCCGATGTCCCATACCATCTTTCCTACATCAATCTGAGTATAAAATCTGGTGTCCCATACCACCCTATTTTATATTCACATTAATGTGTGGGTGATTCTTATCCTAAAGTCTAAACATCTCTTGATAGAGTACCTTATTTCTTCAATTCTTTTACAAGAATTGGAAGTTTCAGGCATTACCTCTAACTAGATTTTCCTAGGTTTTGATTCCTTCGCATGATCACCTCATAATCATGTGCTTTGCCTTGGAAACTTGAAAACCTCTTGACAGAATATCAATTCTTCTTTACTGGGGTTTTCAAATGAAAACCAATCAGAATTCCAAGTTCTTGAATTTCTCAAATTCAAGTTCAATTGGTTATTCTTGACCAATTTTGTAGCGACAAGAGTTTATGACTTCTTGTCTTTAGATTCCTTTCTATACTGGTGCTTTTAGGTACCTATCCCGGCCGGGGCTTTTTACAGGAATCTCTCTACTGCCTTAGTCTAAGCATCCGCTCATGCTTTCTGGATTTGTACCAAAATCCCTTTAAGGATAGGCAAACACTTATGTTTTACCTTCCACAGACTTAAGTACCGTCTTCACGGTTGCAGACTACATTTTTGGAATTCCTTCACTTTGTTCAGACTTAGAACAGCTTACTTTTTTTCACAATTTTCCATTGGATAAATGGAACTTGAGTGAATACTTCCTAACGGAATTTTTTATTGCCAATACTTGGGCAATCTATAGAGTAGTTCTAATCGCACATTACTTGGACAATCACGGCCAAGTTTGATCAAGTCTGGTTGATCCTGGCGACAAAATAAAGACTTAGTCTTTATCTTTTAAGATCTCTTAAACTATCTTTAAGCTTCTTTGCTTACCTGCAGGATTTTTAGAGATCTTTCTCAAGTCCAAGCATACACTTATGCCTCTCAGATTCCAAAGCTAAGAATCTTTGATATACCTTTAGGTTATATCACAAATAGGACTTGAAATACCACTTTGAGTGGTTTGGGACATCTAGGGAACTAGTTATTGATTAAAGAGTATGAAGAATTTCATTCTCAACACTTGAAAAAATGCCATTCTTCAAAGACTTGAGATTCCTTCTAGGGAATCAAATAACTTGAGCAAATGATTCATCTTGGAATCTTTTGCAAAAAGAACATTTAAAAGAAATTCTTTCAAATGATATCCAAAAAATTTACTGATTCAATTGTATTCATTTCCTGAGTATCAAACTAGAGACATTTGCCATTATGAAAGTTTAAGTTGAACTTTCATTTATGTGATATCGACTTCTATTCTTGAGTTTGATACAAAACTCATTATTATTGGTCAATCTTCAGATGTTACTAGAGTCCTTTAAACATATTTCACCAATCAAAATTATGTTTAAAGTCCAAGCATCTATTGATGATTGATCCAATAGTAATGTTATTGTGAACACAACTTTGAACTTTATAACTTGTTTAGGAGAAGTTCATGGATTGAAAATCCATTTCTTGGAACTTTCTATTCCTAAATGAAAAGTTCACACTTGCTTCAAGTCTTTAGGAACTTATATTATTTCCTAAAGATTGCTTAGCTAGTTGCATCATTTACCAGAGATGCAACTATAGAACTTAACATCCTTTTATTGATATCAAGGATCAATTGATGTTGAGGTTTAACCTTTTGATTTCCATCACCCCTTGGGATGAAATCAAATGAAAATTTATAAAAGCTTGATACCTTTATATCTTGGCAAAACATTTATATCCTAAAGAGATTTTGCCTTCATCATTCCTTGGACCTATCATATAATATGAATTTATATGTATTTTGGGAAGAGTTCATGAATCAATTAAGATCCTCTACTTGGAACATCTTCCTTCCCAAAGCTAAATTCATCTTGAACATAGTAGGAGAATGATCTCACATGAAATAGAAGGCTTGACTATTTCATATCTCTATTCCAAAAAGTTACTTACCGAGGTTTCATCATGAGATACAAATCTTGAAACCACAAGAAACTTCTTTAAAACTTTCGAAATCTTCTAAATAGAAGAGTGCTCATGGAACTTTGGAAATATAGTTGATGTTCTCATCCAACCTTGGGATGCTTGAGAAGTTACATAAAATATATAACTAATCAACTAAAGCTTTATCCGCATGACTTTCTAAGTACATCCAGGACTTAGAGTCATCATACATCACAAAAGAGTTTGCAAGTAATTAAATTTTCTTGGTCATCAAGAAAATTTATTACTTTTCTCTTAGTGCTTACTTATACCTAGCAAGACATCTAACATACTTAATTGTCATTAAGTATTTATCTTTGATAGTAGAATATCGACTTGGGAAGAAATCGACTAATTACTTGAGTTACAAACTAGAACTAGTATGTCTTTGCAACTAACTAGTCCTTGGTCTTCCCTTATGTCAAACTGCGAGCTTTATAAAGTAAGCTAAATACTAAGAGAGTACATTCTCATATCTACTTGCAAACAGCATTCCATTCTTCCATGCAAATGCATGTATCTACATGCAAAAGCATATGTTCACATGCGTATGCATGCATGTTCTTTGCATGCTCAAAAAATAATACAATAATCATGCATGAACTTGATGCACGATTTTTTCCTTGTACTAAGAATGTATATCATGCAATCCTTATGCATGTATATCCTTTCCTTTGTCTAAATGCACTATGATATAAAAACATACCCTTGAAGTGCAATAGAAAACTTACTCAATGGAAAGGAAATCTATATTTAAACTACCAAAATACATTCTTTGATGCACAAGGATCTTTTGAAATCAAATCTTTCCTTAATGCAAACTAATGCTTGAAATAAGAAATTGATTGTTTTCATTATCCTAATCTAGACTTAATCGATTGAAATCTTAGCTATTTCAATGTGCATCTAGGATTAAGTGTAGAATAATGAAAACAAGATAAATCAAGCATTAAGATCAAGCAGAAATTGGAAAATACTTAGCTTTGATCAAAGCTTCGTCCATCCCTTGATCCTTTGGAAGAGTGATTCATCCTCTTGATCCTTGCGAGGAGCTATTCACCATTCTTGAAGCTTCCTCATCAAGAAATAGTCTTGGATGACTGAGAGTTGGGCTTGCACTTCAGCTCTGCTTACTGCTTTAGGAGACTCTGCTCTACACTACAGAACAAGCAAATCCGGCTGGGTGCGTGGCTACGTGAGCCTCCTCCCAAAGAACCCGTCTGAGTTCGATCCCTAGCAGACGCAGTGGGCACAAAAAGCTACTTTTTGATTTTGTTCCTTTCTGAGATCTTCTGCAGCGCTCGGGTACAACAGAAGATGAATGAGATGTTTGGAGCGTGAATGCCCGTCGACGTGATGGATAGGCGATTGCCCTCTAGTTGGGGGGGAGGGGGTTCGAATCCCCTCTGCTTCACCAGAGAATATCACCTTTTAGATCTATAAATTTAGATCTACTTCAGCGTCGGCTCTGATCAATTTGCTCTGTTGCGTATATATCTTCACGCGGTCGATGATCCTCTTGTGGATAGAGCAGCGCACTCCAATCGGTGGGACGGGGGTTCGATTCCCTCGCCAAACACAGCAGAGATAACCTTCTTTTGCTCTAAGCTAAACCATGAAGATGATTGCGACATGCATCTCTAGACAGGCAGGAGCAGAATTCGAAAAAGAGATTATGCACGCCAAAAGTTCACGAGCAAGATGATGAAGATGAGAGCTATGGAGAATGCTCTGATACCAATGCAATAGAACGAAGATTACGACCACCACATACTAGAGAGATGACTCTCCTCCCAACCAAATGCCTCTATATATAGCTCTCTCCAGGGGACTACCTTCTTGGGCAGGTGAATGCTAATCATCCAAGTGTCAGCCATGTAACTACATGTGCGCCAAGTGTCCAGTGGATGCTTCTAGAAGGTTCTAGAGCTCTTTGGGCAAAACACTCTTCCCATGTATCCCATGGGGATTGAACCCAAGACCTCGTCCTTCACACCCTTGAGTCTTAACCACTAAGCTAAGTGGTTCACTTGTTCACAAGAGTAAATGACCTCCTAGTAAGTCTAAACTCGAGATCTTTGGTCATACACACGGATGACCAAACGGTGTCCGATTTCAGATCTGTCTGAACCGGCTAGACCCTTGGATCATACACTTACTTTATTACATCCACCAACTTCACCACTTGATTCCACAACATTCACAACTCCCTTCCCCATCCCCATCCCCCCTGCATCTTCATCTTTACCTGCATCCTTTAATGTAAATAGTATATTCCTATCATTACATCAGTGTGTATATCAACTTCAGCGTGAGTACAGGGATCTCGAAGGCCGCCATCAACAGTTGACAACGAATCATCAGAACCTACAAAGACGACTCACAATGCTAGAAGAAGAAAATGCGGAACTCAACCAGCGCTACACAACTCTCGAGCAAGCTCATCAAACACTCCTAGAGACACCCCAACCATCAGCAGAACCCGGTGTCAAACAACTTGAAGCCTTGCTGGAGGTGTACCAAACAGATAACCTGAGAGTCCGGCGTAATTTAACTCTACTTCGCAAGCATATGGCTACAGCACTTGAAGAAAATAAACGGTTGCAGAAACAAAATGAAGAAAACCTGGAAGCAGCCATGGAAGGGTCCCCCCATGAGATCGATCCAGAACAGTTCAAAGCGGTTCCCACAGAAACAATGAAAACCATCTTGGAAAGTTATGCGGATTTATTAGACGCACATGATGATTTGGAAAGGGAACGAGATGAGCTATGTAGCCAGCTCAGGGAAAAGGAGGCTCCAACCAAGGTAATAGAAACGGCCTCGACTTCAGAGGAAGTAAAGGCATTGACAGAGCAGGTGGCTGAACTCCAAAAAAAGTTACTAGAATATGAAAGGCAGCCCTCCCCAGTTGTAGAACCAGAACCGGAGGATTTAGTACCCATTGAGGTGGATGAAACATATGAGGAACCATACGTTCCTATGCCAATGCCAGGTGGTGCACAGACCTCAGAAGGACTGGACACATTAGAAGTTGAAGTACCTGAATGGCTCCAAACACTCGAGAAGACAGCAACAACCCATGAAGATAGAGTGGCCATTCAAATCCAATCTATGGCAAAGTTAGAAGACATCATCATTAAGTCTGAATACTTTCGAAGCATGTCTCATCATAGATGGATCGGCACCAACGATGATCAATACGTGCCATATTGTGTGCTCCTTGCGGATTACAATGCAGAGATTCAACGCAGTTGTGGCAAACCTCCAACTTTTGCCACACAATTTGGGCCAGAGGATATCCCAGAAAGTGCAAAGAAAGGCTCCATTTATCAACCAACCTGGAGAATCCGTCTTCTTGAAACCTACCCGGAAATGGTTCGTACCTGGACTAACATGCCCCTTTTTATTAAGTACAATCCTTGTTATGTTCCAGTATTCCGCCGGCGCACTTGGCCAGAGTTTACAATTGCTGTCAAGAACGTCAAGGGTTGCACGAAGTGGTTAAATTATGTTTATCTAGCACCGCCACAAGGCCCTCCCACTGTAAAATACATGATTTCTACCATCAGACACTGGAGCACTCGACTACGGAATACCCCCGATGTGATGGCACAAATGTGTATGAAAATCTTTGAACTAATGCTAATCACCTTCAGGACGTTCAAGAATATTAAAGACCCCCACTTCTCAGGTGTCGGATTTCTTACAAGAAATCAAGATCTGGTATACGACATGAGCACAACCCCATCCATAGAGGTAATATATGCTTGGCACGCTAGAATAAAGTACCTCCCAGCTTGTTTTAAACAGACATTCGAGGAGATGTTCATAACGGGATTTTGGGAATATCACTCAGAAATATTTGTACCCAGGCCCTCACATCTCCTCCACTTATTCGCTGTGGAGAGAACCATCCATTTAGAACAACTGCGGGTGCCACATCCGGACGTACCAGGACCAGTGAATTGGGATGCATTATTAACAGATCTAGCACGGGGGCTCAGATTAGAAGAACATCACCTCGCCTCCAACGTTGTCCAATATTACGTTCAACGAGCATCGAGACAAGGGTCTGTCAGGGGCGACAGACGCGAGAGTGGGGGGGGTGTTGGCAGCAGTCAGGGAACCGAAGGAGCCACAAGACAAAGAGGGTCGGAACGAAGAGATAGCACAAGCAGACACAGTAGCCAAAGAAGATCTGGCAAGTAGGCCATCTAAATTTTTCAGGCATCAAGGAGTGGAGCACACAAGAAGAAAGAGCAAGTAGGGAGCTCAAAGATGTGTACGACAAACCAACAGAGAAAATCCCTACACAAATAGTGATTTTAATCACTAAAAACCATTGTAAATACCATTTCGTATTTTTTGTAGCTCCATTTTGTGCAAGCCAAGGAGTCTTTGAGCTTGAGGAGCCTTAGAAGTGCCTACATATCAATTTTCGTATTTTTTAGACTCCGTTTAAGCCCTCAAATTGGCCTTGGAACCTAATTTTTAACTAGGCCGGACACTAGGTCTGGACAGGGCCAAAACCTAGTCAAAAACTATAAATAGAGCCAGAGAGCTCATTTTTGAGGTTAGCTTGTAATTGAAATGAACTTGTAAGAGCTTTTTGAAAGGAATCCAAGAACTCCATTGCTTCTCACTCTTTGTCTTGCCGTGTGTGTGCGCGTGTGTGTGTATGTGTGTGCATGTTTGTGTGCTTCTCACTCACGCACTTGTGCCTCCACTTGCTCGAGGTCTTCATACCATCCTCACGTCTTCCCGGATTGACATTAAAGGAGGTGCTACTCATCATTGAGCTACACCAAATTTTGGCACCGTTGCTGGGGAGCGAGCTTTGAGGACGAGCGTGTGATGGTAAGACGTAGAGTTGAAGCGTTGGAGTTATAGGTATTTTCTTCACTTTTATCTATTTTCTTTTGTTTCCTTCATCACCATCATCATCATCACCATCTCCCACCTCCATCTCCATCACCGCAAAAATTTCAGTTTTTTGACTATATTTCCTTTCTCCTTCCATTCCCCTCATTCCACTTGTGAGAGAGAGCGAGAGAGCAATATTGTGTGTGCTGTTTTTGCATGTTTCTTGAGCTGTCTTGCAGGTACATGCTGCATCATCTTCTCCAGCACTTCGCGCAGGTACGGAAATCGTGGTAACTGTCTCTGTGTCGCCGGTCTCTGTCAATGGCGACCGACAGAAAAAATGCTCCATTTGCCAAACAAAGTACAAAACCATGATCTACAAGCCTAGAGCTTCCCAAAACTGTGTTTAGATTTTTGAAATTCATCAGATTTCTATCAATCGCGATCGCTCTGTCAATCACGATCGACAAAGCACGACGGACAGACCTGTCAATCGCGATCGACCAGTCAATCGCGACTGACAGCCCACGACGGCTCTGTCAATCACGACCGACAGAGTCAACGACCGATTGACCACGACTGAAGGATCATACGCGTGACACGTGTCAATCGCGATCGAGCCATCAATCGCGATCGACCCATCAATCGCGACTGACAGCCCACGACGGCTCTGTCAATCGTGACCGACATAGTCAACGATTGTTTGACTACGACGGACAGACCCTCGCGACCGACCTGTCAATCGCGATCGACCCATCAATCGCGACTGACAGAGTCAACGACCCTTTGACCACGACTGATTGACTTTTCGAGCCACGTGTCAATCGCGATTGACCCATCAATCGCGACTGACAGCCACGACGGACCTGTCAATCGCGATCGACACATCAATCGCGATTGACAGCCACGACGGACCTGTCAATCGCGATCGACACATCAATCGCGACTGACCTGTCAATCGCGACTGACAGAACTTGCGAACGCGATAGAAGGGCAAATTTGGCCAATTTTTAAGGGCAAAAAAATAGTGGTCTAATTTTTTGGGGAACTTTTAAGGGTTTAGCATTACATTGTGAGGCCTCAACCCAAGTAATTCAAGAATTCCTGTCTGCCTGAGTAAATTGTTTTGAACCCTGTTTTAGCACCTAAACCCTGATCGGACATAACTTTCTCATACGAAATCCGTTTGCTGTGATTCTTGTTTTGTTGGAAAGCTCGTGGGGAGTACAACCAAAACTTCCACTGGTTATGTGAAAATTAATATCAAGATAATTAGATAGGGTATTTTGAAGTTGACCATCCCCCGGGGTAGGAAAGCTGAAGGGTCCTTGGGATTGTTTTCCATAAAGGCAAAGGGGATTTGGCCTGTGAATTACATGCATGAAAGTGACCTGTCTGTCATTTGAATTTAAGTCTTGAGCTAATTTTGGGACTTTTACAGGTCCATTGAGAGCAATTGAGAGCATACAAAACAAGGATTTCTTTGCAAGCTTGAGACTCGGGTTCTTGAGCATCATAAAGCAAGGGATCAACAAGAAAGGTCGGAATATTCTCAACTCCCTTTGTCAATTCCTAGCTTAGGCTAAGAACGACTAGTGATAGGAGTAGGCCAGGACGGCGATAGGCATCAATCAAGTTGAAGACTACCTATGCACTCAAGTTCAAGATTAAACATAATCTCTTCGTGATGCGATAACCTTAAAGGAAAGAATCTAACGAGGAACGATCAACGTACAGTGCAGAAATACACTCAAGTATACCTGTCGACGTGATATCAGACAAGATTATAAACGCGGTAATCCACCAAAAAAAGAATCAAGTAACTGATACAAAAGGACTCTGCAACGAGGTTGTACTTGGGCAAATTTGGGTTATTCAATCAGGTTTATGAACCTTAGATCAGGGCGACATCTAGGGAGAGATAGACAAAGTCTTAGGTCTTCAGAGGCTAGTGTCAATCATACTGTGAGGTCTTGGGCCCAGCAGTTGAGCCATCATTCGTATTACCCTAGCTCTGAGACTAGTGAATCAGAGATGTCTCAAGGTATGGAGAGACCTACAGGAAGTTCAGGAGTGCCATACTTGCACAGGGTAGAAGGCCCTTACAAAACGCAGTTGGAATACCTTAGGACCAACCGATTGGGTGCTAGCATCTATGAGGACGGCCTAGGAAGATCTGTGGTACAGATTAAGAATCCTGATCAATCCATTGGATTAAAGCGCCCAGCTGTCAAGTTCGAAAACGGAGCATACTTAGACAAGGAAGGGACAATATATGTAGTCACCAGTCATCCAGATAGGATGGATGAATTTGGGAATGAGATCCCAGGAACGGACTTAGGTGACCTAGAGCAGGGAAGCATGGGTGAAGAACCAAGGACCCCCCGAGGCAAATCTGTTCTCACTAGGATTATCACACCAGAGTGGATTCCCCAAGATAATAAGAGCATAGATCTGCTTCTGAACCGAGGAACTGACGAAGCCTTTTGGAGGTATAAATCAGATCGACCAATTGATATAGGAACAATCATGATCTATGAGTTTAAGGATCCTGATAACCCAGGCAGAGTGACCTACTTAGATCACGCTTCAGAGAGGATCTTTGTGGTGATAGAAAATGATAGGCATGCTTACACTTGGAAAGGTGAAATTATTTTCCCCCAACCAAGATCAAATGTGTCCTATGGTCACCCTAGAGCGGGAACATCCCAAGCTCATGGAACTCAAAGAGACAGAAGTAGAGATAGGCCAGAAGTAAGCTTTGCCAACACAGGGGGCAGAGAAAGAACGAGGACGGAAACAAACAGAGTCGAACCTGAGGTACTTAGAGCTCCCAGGAATCAAAGAAATGTGGATGAGTTCCCTCTACCACGACCTAGAGAGCACACAAAGACTCTGAGACCGACTCAGTTAGTCAAGTCCATGAAAAATTACTTCGATGGCACAGGAGACCCATACGATCATGTGGCAGAGTTTAGGCAAGTCTTGAGAGTAGAACAAGTGGAGGACCTATTCACACAATATAATGCCTTTGGTCTAACCCTTAGGAACACAGCCCTCACGTGGTTCCAACCATTGAATGAGAGACAGTTCAGGAGCATAGACCAACTCCTAGAGGCTTTCATTATTGAATTCTCTAAGAGTGGCATAAGACATAATACCTCCTCATTGATTCACAGCTTTAAGCAAACCCCTCAAGAAACCGTGAGACTTGCAGGAAGAAGATTTAGGCAATACTTGGAGAGATGCCCTGTCCCTGAGCTACCCACACCAGCTAAGCAAGTGGCTCTATTCTTGGACGGACTGCTAAGTACCAAATTAAGATCATATGTGTACTTGAAGGACCCTAGGACCATAGAAGAGTGTGTACGCATGTGTATTGACATTGAGGATAACCTAGGGGAGGAGTTAGAGCTTTCCAAGATATACAAAGATTCAGATAGTGCCTCTAGCCTCTGTTCCACGCAATCCACATCAATTGAGGAACTTCCAGAGAAGGTAGCTCAAAAACTAGGTGTCTCTAGCAAACAAATTCCGAGATTTGTCCCAGTTAAGCGGTGCTACACTTGTGGAGGCGACCATATGGCGAATGTCTGTCCCATTATGGCTCAACCCCAAGTTAATCCTAGTAGCCAATACTGCACCATAGAACGAAGGTACACCAATCACACCGCGCAAGATTGTCCCTACAATAAGCAAACCGTGAGACAGACGTACCCACAACCATACCCTCAACAAGGAAGATACCAGAACCAGTACCCATCTCAGCAGTATGTGAGACCTCAACAAACCTACCAACCCTACCAAAACCAACTGAGACCCTAGCCATTGCTAGCACAGCAACCACCTGCTCCTACTAATGTGATCCCAGTAAAATATGCAGCTGCAAAAGAGAACCTGAATAGAGCTATAGTCCCTGTAACACCATTGCTTTTTGAAAGTGACCCGAGTGACCATAGCTTTGATTCTACACATGTTGATAGCCCCCAGGCCTACTACATGCAGTCTCCTGAACATGGTGAGTCTTACTATAGTGAAGAGCCAAATGAACCTAGTTGGGAGTCAGATTACACAAACGTCATGTATGCAAACCCCAACCCTAGGCCTCAACCTAGGCAAGTAAGACCCCCATTCCCTAAAGGACCATGCTATAGATGTCAGGGAGATCACCTCATTCGTGATTGCCCCATGCCTGCACCTACCCAAACCCAATCAGTGACGATCCAGGGCTATTGCCAGGAGTGTGGAAAGGAGCATCTCTTACAAGATTGCCCAAAGAATCCCAGCAATATGCCAAAAATAACTCCCATTAATGTTATTGGGTTAGTTGTAGACTCCACAGGGAGTGTGATGTCCACTACACCAGTGCAAGTGATCACTAGAGCTCAAGCATTGCAGCAAAACCAAGGGGTAGACCAGGAAAAGAGCCCAGATGTTAGTGAAACAGAGAGCATGACAAAGAAGAGGACTAGAGCTTGGAGAGATAGCCGTGAAAGAATGAAAAGGCAATGGGAGAAAAAGATGAGTGAACTCGAGGAAAGCCTCAGAGAAACAAAGGCCAGGATAACTGAACTCACATCTCAAACTCCCTCTCACACTACCCCACCTCCACCATTCCCAACTCCATCTGACCCTCCACCTTCCAACCCGCCTCAACTAATTCCACCACCCCCTAGAGTAGGATCAGTCCTAGCAGATCCCACTCCCGAAGACCTTAATATGATGCTTAAAGCATATCAGGCCAGAATCCAAGAAGGGCCAAACGTAACTGATCATGAAAAGTGTTACCCTAGAGCAGAACTAGAGCTTGAACGAACCAAAATTTGTGCTAAGATGGTGGAGTTGGCTCAGACCATGTTTGAAGCCAGTCGCCTATTTAACATCTCTAGTTCAGCGAAGACACAGTTACACTTTGATGGACTGTTAGAAAGAATAGAGAAGCTGATTGCACAATCAGAAAAGGAACCCGCCTCTCAACACAAGGACAAGCCAAGTGAAAGAGTAAGCATTCCTGCTCAGGAAGCCTATGTGCCTGAAGCCTATGTGCCTGAAGCCTATGTGCCTTACTCTACGGAGCCAGACACATCATTTTCTATGAATCAGTTCACACCAGAATTCCTACGCGAGATTCAAGAAGACAAATGGGCTAAAGAAAGTGAAGTCCCTCCTCCCATTGAACTTGTGGATGATGCACATGACCAATTCCCACAAGACATCCCATCCATTGATGAGGAGCAGGAGAGCACCCACTCTCAGGAAAGACTAGACTTTGAGTCTAATTCTTTACAAGAATTACCCCACTTCACAGGCCCATGGGAAGCTAAGTCTACTTGTATGAGAGCACCCACAATCATGGTACGGAATGAGGACTCACTCATACCCAGGAACACAGAGGTAGTGAAAAAAAAAGTACAATGCAACCTCACCTTAGAAGAGCTACTCAAAGTAAGGCCAGAGCTATGGAAACATGTAGCCAAACAAGTACCAGAGATATCAAAACCTCGTTCCCAGGTAGGATCACATAGGACAGTGCCAGAGATACCCTTGGATAAGATAGGAGATATGTGTGAAGGTGAAGAAGGGAACACCTATCTTCCCATTACCTACCAGGAGTACACCACCAAGGCAATTTTGGACTCAGGTGCAGGAGTTGCAATTGCCACCACTTCCCTATGGAAGCGTTGGGGCAAGCCAGCACTCAGGCCAACGAGAATGAAATTGCAGATGGCTGATGGTCATATTGAGAGACCCTTAGGATTGCTAGAAGGAATAACTCTCACCACCTGTGGTGTCGAGTTTGAGCATACATTTTCTATATGTGACTTCAGCAAAAATCATGCCTATGAGATGATCTTGGGAAGACCCTTTATGCGACAATTGCAAGTGGTACAGGACTGGGGAACCAACTCCTTGTACCTACAACACTTAGGTGTTACGACCAAAGTGAATCTCAAAGATTACTCTCATAGAGATGTCCCTCCCATCCAATGGAATCCCATCCATAGAGCCAAAGATGATACAGAATCGGTGCATTCCATAGGGTCGGGATCCTCATGGATGCATGAAGACACCCACTTATGGATGTGCAAAGTAGCAGTAGAAGAAGAGAAGAGAGAAAAAGCCAGAGAGGTAGGTGCAAAAGAAACACATAGATCAATTCAAGACCCAGCCTATGCACCTGTAGTCTTTCCGAACGAAGAATTTGAACCCCACGGCTGGGCAAAAATCCTAGCAACAATGGATGTAGCCATCAATGAAGAACAATGGACACCTCACTGTGATGAGGATGGCTATGACATTTCAGTTTCCTCCATAGAGCCAATCATGGGAGAGGCAGTGTTAGAAGAATGTGAACCTAGCCCTCATGCATTTGAGGGGATGCGAGTGACTCCGATCTAGATTCAATCATTATGGACCCACCTTTTGCATCAGATGCAGAATACTTCTATGAAGTAGAATTTCAACCCCAGAGGCACGGAAAGCTTACAAAAGATGTAAGGCTAGCCACACATGCAACTCCTAAGGAAGAAGGAAAGAAAAGGAAGAAGAAAGAAGTCACACAAGAAGAGGAGGAATCTTTGTTTGAGGTCCTAGAAAATTTTAAGAAGTATGAGATAGATGACAAGAGAGTCATGATCAAAATGTCTAAACGAGAGGCACAATCAGGAGAGGCCTATGATAACAAAGAAACCACAAAGAAAATCGTGGTAGCCATGGAAGAGGGAGAAGAGAGATGCACTTACATAGGACATGACCTGACGGAAGAAGAAGAGCAAGAATTGATAGCCTTGCTAAGAGAATACAGAGACGTGTTCGCTTGGAGTTACAAGGACTTGAAAGGTGTGGACCCTGACATATGCTCACACACCATCCCCATGACCTCAGATGCCAAACCCTCTAAGCAAAAGCCATATACATACAATGATAATTACGCTGCCAAGATCAAAGAGGAGATAGATAGACTGGTTGAAGCTGGATTTATCTATGAAATTGAGCACATTGAATGGGTATCCCCCATTGTTGTGGTGCCCAAAAAGAATGGTAAATTACGTGTATGCATTAACTTGAAGAAGGTTAATGCAGCCACAATTCGAGATAACTATCCGCTTCCTATCACAGAGCATCTCTTAGAAAGAGTAGCAGGCAAGGAAGTGTACAGCTTCCTCGATGGATTTTCGGGCTACAATCAAGTAGCCATAGCTCCAGAAGATCAGCATAAGACAGCTTTTGCCACAGAGTGGGGTATATTTGCCTTTCGTGTAATGCCATTTGGGCTTACCAATGCACCAGCTACCTTCCAAAGGCTGATGTGCCATGTATTTAAGGAGTTCCTGAGGAAGAATTTAGAAGTCTATGTTGATGATCTTTGTGCTCATTCCAACATTAGACAAACCCATATTCCTGAACTCAGACAAATCTTTGACAAATGTAGAGAATATCAAGTCTGCCTGAACCCAGAAAAGTGCGTTTTTATGGTCAGGCAAGGCAAGATTCTAGGACACATAGTGTCAAAGAATGGCATATCCACTGATGAAGAGAAAGTGAGAGCCATAGCAGAGCTACCTAGGCCAAGGAATGTCAAGGAAGTACAAGCTTTCATGGGACATTGTGGTTACTACCACCGGTTCATTCACATGTATGCTGTCATTGCAAAGCCCATGTACGGACTTCTGACTAACTTTGAGTGGACTGAGGAATGTGAGAATTCCTTCCAGGAGCTTAAACGAAGATTATGTTCAGCACCAATCTTGACCACACCAGATTGGAACAAGCCATTCCATGTTCACGTGGATGCATCCAATTATGCTATTGGATGTGTACTCGCACAACCTACGGGTGAAGGTAATATGGATCTTCCAATTGCCTATGCTAGTAGACAATTGAATGCAGCTGAACGAAATTATACCACTACTGAGAGAGAAGGCTTAGGCATGGTATATGCAGTTAAGAAATTTAGACACTATTTGCTTGCAAACAAGTTTAAACTTTTTACTGACCACCAAGCATTGTTATATCTCGTGAACAAGCCATGCAATACAGGAAGATTAGTAAGATGGTTTCTCTTACTAATGGAATATGATTTCGAGGTTGTGGTGAGAAAAGGGAGGACTCATTTGAGAGCAGATCATCTCTCTAGGCTCACATCTGGAGAAGCCCTACAAGGAGTGTCAGATGACCTTCCTGATGCTTACTTGTTTAACTTGGAAGTGGTACCGCAGTGGGCTAAGCCATTAGTGCCAGTATTGACATACGGACCTAACCACCTAGTAATAAACACACATGATAGAGAGGTAGTAAAAGCCCAAAAGTATCACATCATGGCAGGTAGTATGTACAAACACACAGATCAAGGGATCTTGGCTTGTTGTGTAGAAGAGGACGAGTACACTAAATGGTTGCATTTAGCACATGTAGGTGCATTAGAGCAACACTACTCAAAGCAACGAACCTTACAGACACTAAGGAGACTCGGAGTGCATTGGCCAACAATGGAAGCTGACGTCCAAAAGTTGTGCAAGGAATGCCCAATCTGCTGCACTAAACCACCTCTGGAACATGCCACTCTTTATCAAGCGTCCATAGTGCCGGATTGGAGTGAACCACTAGTATCCTTTCTGAGGACAAAAACATTCCCTCCAGACATGACTCTGGCTAGGAAAAGGAGTTTAGAACAAGAAGCCCAGGATTACTCACTCATTGGTGATAATCTATACAAACGTGGTAAAGACGGTTATCTGAGACTATGTGTCCATGAGAGTGAATATCTCAAGATCTTGGACACTGCTCACCAAGGTGTAGCAGGAGGACACTTTGGACCAGATCGGGTGATCAAGGCAATACTATTTGCGGGCTTCTGGTGGCCGACCCTTCACATGGATGCACATGCTTATGTGAAACGGTGTGATGTGTGTCAAAGAACTTAGTATCCTATACGCAAAGATGAGATGCCATTGAAACCTATGATGGATGGACGTGCATTCTCTAAGTGGGGAATAGACTTCGTAGGTCCTATTAATCCCCCAGCTAAGGGTTCCCATGCAGAATATATCATTGTTGCGACAGACTATCTAACAAAGTGGGTAGAGGTAAAAGCCACAACGAAGAACGATGCTCAAACAACAGCTAAGTTTTTATTTGAGAATGTGTTCACTAGATACGGGCTACCTATAGAGCTAGTTAGTGATAGAGGCACTCACTTCTTGAATGAAGTTATTGAAAATCTGCTCCAAGAATTCTTGGTAGTGCATAAGAAGTCTGCCCCCTATCACCCTCAAGCAAATGGCCAGGCTGAGAGCATCAACAAGATCTTATGCAATGTACTGACAAAATTAGTGAACAATAAACGCTCTGATTGGGATAAACAGCTACACCATGCTATTTGGGCATACCGAGTCGCCTACAAAACGGTACTCCAAGCCACCCCCTTTCACATGGTGTTTGGCCAAAACGCAGTGCTACCATTGGACTTCCTAATACCTACACTAAAAGTAGCACAAGAACACGAATGGACGGGTCATGAACTATCCTCTAGACTTTTTGACCTTGAACGATTAGGAGAAACAAGACTGAGGGCAGCTGCAAGGATATATGCAGCTAAGAAACGACAGAAGGCATATTTTGACGCCCATGTTAAGGATAAAGGTTTGAAGGCTGGCGACCTAGTACTAGTATACACGTTGAAACAACATGCGAGGAAACTAGAGAAGAGAGGCTACGGACCCATGATCATTAATAGAATCTCAACAAGTGGAGCAGTACAACTAGCCACATTAGAAGGTGACGTCTCCCGAGCTACATAAGCGGATGGAGGGTCAAGTTATATCAGGAACCTCTCATAGAGGAAATGCTAAGCCGACTCAATACTGCTAAGAAACGCAAAGAAGAAGAAAAGCAAATTCGAGAAGAGGCCCAAGCAGAAGCTTTAGAACGCATCCGGAGAATGAAATTAAGAAGAAGAGGTAGAGAGCAACCTAGGCCAGATGCCGACGCAGACCAAGGATATCACATGGCTATGTGTGAAGTTTCACGTATCAGCTCTCATAGGATAATTGATCGACGTCCTTTTATAACCTTAGATATAGGACAAGGAAAAAGCGCAAGGACTGTAAGAGCCTTGATTGACTCAAGTGCAGCCACTAGTGCTGTTCAATTGTCTTACTGTCAAGAGTTGAAATTAACTGTCAATCCTATAGAAGCATATCTTATAGGATTGGGAGGTGTGGAAACCCCTTGCCTGGGCGAGGTGGATCTTCCCATCTCCATTCAAGACAAAGTGATGACAGTCAAAGTACTAGTGTGTCAAGATGAGGACCTCACTGAGCCTCCTGTCTTGGGTCAGGATTGGATCTATGATCATGCAGTCAACCTCAACCTAAGAAGTGGAATTCTTCAGGTATGGGTAGACCATAGCCGAATTATAGTTGAATTGGAAAAGGAGGCACTCAGGGAACTAGGTAAAGCACAAACTCCTGGTCCTTCCATAGGCGCACCTGAAGTTGACAATGCTATTTTTGTCCAACACTGTATGATGCAGAAAGAGGCTTGTCTCAACAACGGAGCCAGGGAGAGGACGGAACTCCCTTCTTTTCCAAAGACCAGAAGGTTGCAACAACCAACGACAGATCAAATACACAAGAAGCAGAACACTACCGATACTGGATGCCAAAAAAAGGAGCAGAGCAGATTGTTTCATCCATGGAAACAAGTATGGAGGCAAAAAGGTGAATTCCCTGTTCAGACCAGGCCAACCCCACGCCCAAAACCTCTTATTAGTAATCAACAACACGACACTAATAAGAAGTCCTTCATTAATTCTTCTGCAAAAGTGAAGTTTATTTGGGTACCCAAGAAGTCAATGAAGGCCATCCCACAATCACGAAAAATCTGGGTGCCTAAGGCTTGCTTGCGGGCTCAAATAGCTACACCACGGCCGCAACCGGTACAACATGTTTCACTCACTCGAACATCTGAGGCCCAGTCTTACACCTCACGCACGGACACATATTCTTCCATGAGCACTAGTAGAATCATTGGTAAATGGGTCCCTAAAAAGCCTCATCTTCAAGCAGATACCCCTATCAAACTCTTCAGGGTCTCCACAAAATCAAGGTCAAAGCCCATCCACTGCCTTTGGCAACCTAAAACTTGTAATAAACCCCCGGACCCCAGTTGTAAATCCATGCCCACCTACTAACTACGTCACTCTCACACTACATCATTCCACTTAGTTCTTAGGTCCAACCAATTCCTAACTACACACACAAGCACCGAGCACTTATTAACCTACTAATCTCTCCCGGACCTCATGATAATGTTGTAATGAGGACAAAAACGGTTCTAACTTGTCCTTTACAATGTTAACACATGTTTCTATATTCTCGACAGAACCAGCTAGCAAGCAATAACGATTGCAGAAGCTGGAGGCACCAGTTCCTAGGCAGGGTCCAGCGCACAGATTGTGGACATTGAAACTATTCTTCTGGAACCGCCACTCACCGAAAGGCCTCAAGAACTTCAAGCGGTGCATGTCCTTCCTATCCACGACCCTCCTCAGGGGCACACTTCTCAAGTGGGGAAACATGCTCATTGGTTCAGTGATGTAGCAGGGCCATTGGGTGACGGCACCTACTTCTGGGAAGCAGAAATTGAATTTAATGGCAAATGGGGACGCTACCACTTTTTCGCTCGGGAATTCGAGAACTATCAGAATGCAGAGGTAATGCGATCAGTTTGGACCAAGGCAGGCCTGGATAGATATTTCATAGCACACTTGCCTAAACCTGATTTTCTATGCTGCTCCTATTTCATAAGTACCATAACTCCTAGCAGGGTCAAGGGAGGCGATAGTACTTTTGTACTACCATCATTGTTGCCAGGACACGAACTCAAGAGATTCAAACTAACCCTCAACCTGGTACGGGAGGCATTGAACATGCAAGGTATGCACATTCCCACCGAGAAAGAAATAATGGTTCCGGGTAGGATGAAGCATAAGGATCTCAATAAATTGAAGGACATGGTGGCAATGACGCCTACCATTGCTCTCCACTTACGAACTATTATGCAACATTTTGCTTTTCCCGCACAAGAACGATTCACTATGCCCCCTAAGAAAATATGGTTCAGCTTATACTTGGCAGAAACAGAGAACCTCACCCTCAACATACCGCATTGGGTCATCGATCAGATACACCTAGCCCATCAGCGATGGAATAAGAAGCAGAAAAATGTACTTCATGGCTGTTGTGCCCTAACAAGAATAATTTACAGGTGCCTAGCATATGACATGCCCATTCAAAGAGCACTAGTGTGGTCCAGGGCCCAAGAATTCCAAAGGCGACTATCAACAGTGGGTCCTCCATCGAAGAAGATGAGAGGGGCCATCCAATTACCATGTGCTCAACCAAGGGGAGCCACTACCACACCTGAGGTGACTCCTCCGCAAACTAGGCGTGTTCGGCCATTCACCATTCGTCTTCCCAGACCAAGTACAGAAGGACCCAACTTGGTGTTTCCCCCCATTCCATCAGACTTGGAATTTCCACAGGGATTTACTATCAATGACCTCACGGATGAAGAAGTTGCCAGACTGATCTACGAATCTAATCTTGAAACAGAAGCAGACCAGACCCAGGAACCACACCCCACCACAACAACACCAGCCCCGACACAACCAGTCGTCGTAGAAGTCGAAGGAGATGAACAAGAGGCAGGAGGAGAAGAAGAAGAAGCCGACGAAGAACAATATCAAGAATATGATGAACTCTCATAGCTAGCAAGTGCCCCAGCATATTCGGCACAAATAAAAAGATTGTACCAAACCATGAAGCGAGTTCAGGAACAACACAAAATGTCACTTGAATCAGGCAAGGTGCTCATGAGCCAACTATTGGCTGAGGAAGGTGTGGACGATATGTTTATCGAATCCATGAACCTACACGCAGAGGCAGTCGGCTTGGATGAGGCCATACATGAGGCCATGACATACATTAATCGATTTGAGAAACGTGTGCCTGCCCGCTGTCGGGATGAAATCCCGCAGGGAGTGTGCACTGAGTTTTTTTCAAAAGTTCATTGTTTTTGAGTTTTTTTGTGATGTTTTGATCTAAAGAGGGTACATTTCATGCATGATTTTACTGATTTGATTGCTTGTGTGATAAGAAACCATGTTAGAGATGTGCATTAGAATCGTGCGTGTAAATAACTGACGTTAGACCCATGAAAACTTTAGGTTTGACCCTTGAAACTGACTGGAAACACGAGTTTACCCCATGAAAACTGGACTTGAACCCTTGGAAACCCTTGGAGTTTAGGCCAAATTTGTAAATAAACCCATGAATTGGCGAGTTTGAGATAATTGTGATCAAAACCCTAATTTCCCCGACGAAAATCCGTAGCTTAGACCCTTGAAATCGGTGTTTATCCTCGCCCAAACCCTTAGATTGATTAACCCTGTATATAGTGTGAAACCAAAACATTAATTTAGGAAAAATAAAAAGGACAAAATCAAAAATAGAATCAAGAGATGGGATTTTCCAAGAATAGTAAGTGAACATGCACAGTCATCTGAAATTGGAAAGTTGGTTAAGGAGGTTGGAAGTTTCTAGAGGAAAGCCCAAGGGTGGGGAGGCCTATAAATAGGTGCCTAAACTCATTTGTTCCTCCCCGTGGTCTTTCTTGTGGAACTTTCCTACAGGTATGCTCCTTGACCTTACTTCTTCATTCATGTTTTACTTCCTTTTTCATACTTCCATAATGCCCGAGAGGGAGGTGGTCTTTCGGATAGTTGTGTATGAGTTTTGTGAGAATGCATCCCCTCTATTAGTTGCTCGATCTTAGTTGTAAAACTTTTCAATGCATTAGAAGTTCTTTCATGTTGTGGAGAGATGCTGTTGTCGGTGGAGACTCCAGCCGTCGGTGGTTGTTGTGCTATAGACTCTAGAGCCGTTTCACAGAAGACTTGGCAGAGATGCGGTTGTACTATGTAGGCGCACAGTGCATAAGAGAGAGAGAGTCGTAGAGACATTTGGAGGCGGCGCTGATCTGTTGACATGGCATGTGTGTACGATAGAGATGTCGACGGCGGAGGCAAGAATTCAAGAGGAGAGAGATTGTGACTCTGCGCATCTGAAGAGAGACGGAGGACAGGGAGTCGACGCAGGAGAATTCGACTGCGTGAAATTAGAGAGAGAGGATTGATTCGCAGCGCAAATATTCGTGGTGCAGAGAGAGAAATCGCAAGCCTCTTGTGCCATCGACGCTTAGAGAGACACTTGCACGCTGTGGGTTGTCACTCTAGATACCGGGGAGAGAGATGACTTCTGTTCGCTTGGGCACCAAACATAGAAGAGAGATTAGAGAGAATCTCGGCTAACACGCAGATAGTGGAGAGCTCTGACGGCACCGCATCGCTGAACATACAGAGGCAGCTACAGTCGTGGAAGACAAGAGACATAGAGAGATTCGACTTGTTGGCCGCTACGTAAATTGCGAGGAGAGAGCCTCAAGAGTTTGACGCAGTGTGGGGGAAATATCCATAGATGAGAGAGAAGAGAGACAGAAGAGATAGGCGTTACACAGAAGATTTCGGAGATGTTGACGACTAAATGAGGCGCTGATGAGAGAGAGAGAGAGAGAGAGCTCGTGCTGAAATCCACGGGGAGTCATGGCTCATGGCTGCGCAAAGTCAGAGTCGGCAATGTGCATGGATGCAGAGGTTGCCCTGCTACAGGTCAAGGGCACATCACATGCCTGGATGACCATAGGAGAACCCAGAGAGTACTAAAATCACGTGAAGAGATAGGTAATAGCGTTCGGCCACAGCGCTGATGTCGTGGAGGAGAGAGAGAATGGTTGAGAGGCTAAGTGTGCGCAGAAAATTCAAAGAGAGAGACGATGACTACGTGTCCAGAGAGAACGGTCGCTGTTCACGAGTTGCTGCTATCGTGGCGGTGAGGGAGAAAATCACACACAGAGAAGCCAGGGCAGAGAGAGAAGTGATTGTGCTCATGTAGAGAAAATCGTGAGAGAGAGAGATATGGAGGGATTTGGCGGTGGCAGATGACGGATAGAAAGTTTATTTGTTTTGGGTTTTACTTTCTGTTACTCAGAGGAAACAAAATATGGGTTCTTCCCATGCGCAAGTGATGAGACTTGATCGATATATACAAATAATCAATTGACGCTGCGGTAAAAGGTTTAATAAATGGCATAAGTGCTGGGCGCGTTAATCATAGTAAATTGGGATAACGATAAGCAACGCTGTTCAATGTTATGGTACGAAATATTGAGAGAATGCACTAATATGAAAGATTCAAGTATCAATACAAAGCAGTGATTAATACAAAGCAGTGATTAATATGAATGACTGGTTATCATCACTTACAAATCAATTCCTCATTATAATGAAACCCAAAAAGATTGAAACGTTCTACTATTTCATTATTACAAACACACATTATAAAAGATTTGAATTTTTGAGACCGAAAACTTCACTTGAAAAGAAGGAAATTCGAAACGTCCATTACGTGAAGAGAATGATACATCAATGAATTACGTTGATTTTTTTTCAAGCGTTGAAATTGATAGTTAACTTGAAGTACCACTTTATTAGAGAAGTTAAAATGCACGAAGCGATATTTTTTATATGGTTTTCAAATGATATTAATGTATAATTAGCCCCCCGTGGTCTTTCTTGTGAAACTTTCCTACAGGTTACTGCGTGATCAGAGATTATTGTGAATTTTGAAGTAAAGAGCTACAAAGTGAGGACTTGAAGAAAAGCTTGGATCGAAGAAAAGTGAAGAAAAGATTAAATCGCAAAGACCAGAAGAAAAAGATAGAGGGTGACTTCCTGCACTGTAGCGGGAGGCCTACATCATATCCAGCCGATCCGCACTGTAGCGGCGGCATTTATTTGTACTTACCTGTTCCGCGGTGTAGCGGATTTTTGTATCGCGGACCCGCACTGTAGCGGGCATCACTGTATCATTCATATTTAATTGTATCATCGAGTTTGTATACACACCGACCCAGTTATTTCGAGAATCAGTGTTGTATCTGATTTGTCTCTTTCCCGACGCCTACGGTCGTGTACGCACGCACGTCTCGACACTTCCGAGGGGTAAGGGTCCCACGCGTACGAGGATCGCGCACGCTCCAGAGAGCACAGGCGAGGCGCCCTGCGCGCAGATGCCGCTCGCAGGACAGCGGGAACGGCGCACCAGAGCGGGGCCTGATCCAACCCCGGGCGCCGGCTTCCCGCCACGACCTCCTTCTTCCCGACACCTGAACCCGACGTGAAGCGAGGTGGTTGCCCGGTGATCCTCATCGCGTCACCTACTCCTTGAGGAAAGAGACAAGAACCTCGGCATCGGACAGAGATTTTAGGTACTAGCATTTCAAGTTATTTGAATTTTGCATTGCTTCACATACACTACTGAAACAGAAAGATTGTCTTGCTGCTTGAGTTTGAGCATCCACGCTTTGCATTAGTTTAGTCTATACGTGTGAGCACTTTTTTTTTTCTTCTTAAGACTAGGGATTTACTGATTTCATAGCTTAGACAGAACATTAGAAAACTTATCACAAAAAGGGGGAAAATACATTGAAATCTTGGGAATCGAAGAGAGGACAGTTTGACTAGACTTTGGCCTAGGCAAATCAGAGAGCTTAGACTGACCTTTACCTCCTGGCTCGTGACTCATCAAGCCTCTTCTCTGATCTCTACTCTGAGCTTAGAGAGATACTTGAACCACTTACACTGGACCTTGTGCTACATTCTAGGACAGAGCAGAGAAGAGAGATGGAGGATATATTCAAGGAAATGGTAATAGAGAAACAAGGGGCCCGCGTAGTCCAAGCGGTATTGAGAGAAAAAGGAAAGTTTACAGGCTTGAACGTAACCGAGTACCTAGATGTTTTGGAGGAACAGGCATGGATTTATGGTCTACCCGAAGATGTATTTACACATTACATCACACGGGTAGTATCAGGATCCATTTTAGCCCCTATTACAGCACATATAGCAAAGCCTTGGACCGAATTCAGAAAAGAATTGCATAAGCTGTTTTATTTAGAAGACTTTTCCCAACACAGTAGAGAAGGGTTCTTGCGGTGGATAAGCTCTCCGAAGCCCACTACATCCCTCACTCAACTTTTGAATGAGTTCTTGAGAAGATATGAACAACTTCCACAGGCCGATTTAGATGCTTTGAAACCTGATCTAGTTATATCTTTCCTTAGGATTTTAAGTCTTGAAGACAGGACTGAGGTCGAAAGGAGGATTGAAGAGCCTGGGAAGAGATTTGGATTGACTGAAGATTGGGGTGTAGTGAGGAGAGAGGTAGAAGCGGTTGCCCAAATGAGGCAACGCCAGGCGGTGTTATACGATAGACCTGCAGTGGTAACACCACAACCGCCTAGGGAAGCTCCACTTCCGGTGATCCCGAACGTGCCTGCAGCATCGGCTTTTGCTAATGTTGCGTCCACTTCGCGATCGCCAATAGAGCTACAGGTTGAGATTCTCAGTCGACAGATAGAGAATCTTATTACGATGCAAGCGTCTATGTCAAAAGAAATGGCGAGTATTCACAATAAAGTTAATTCTATGGGATATCAGGACCCCACTCCTCCTCAGGCAAGTACAAGTTATGCAGATACATTACAGAGAGGCACTATGCCCATTCCAAATATGCAAGGCTATGTGATGCCACAGCCTGCACCTCTAGTGCAGCCTGTTGCCCAATAGATACCTACACCACCAGTGCAAACCACATTTCAAAGAAACACTGGACCTTTTGAGAGACGAGCGACTGGTGGGTTTGGAGGGGCTAAGAGATGCGTATGGTGTGATGCGCAAGAGCATTTTTCATATGCTTGTGAAGAGCTTAAGCTAGCAAAAGAGCATCAACTGGTGATAGATATCGATAAGAAGTTATGTGACTTCAGGACCCGCCTTCCTCTACCTGTGAATTGGGGAAAGGGGGGAATGAAGAAGTTTTATGAAGATTTATCTGGCAATAATGCATGTACATCAGCTGCACGATTAGAACCTGTTGAGGAGGAAGATGAAAAAGTGCCTAGACCTCGACCCCAAAGAAATTATTCCATAGAGGCTTTAGTGAGGGCTAGGGATGCCATTATGCAGAAGACTGCCTGGAAGTCTCCTGTTGATGAATCCTCGGTCTATTCGCACATAGCAAATGTAGAAGAAAAGAGGAAGAGAGATGAGAGTCAGGAAGAGACTGAGCCAGAAAGAAGAGTGACCAGAAAGCAAAGCCAAGAGGCCGAAGAAAAGGCTAAAGAGCCAGAAAGGAAAGTACAATTCAAAGAGCCTGTTGTTTCAAAGGAAGAGGCAAAGAAGAAAGAGATAAGAGAGGGAAAGAGGCCGGCTGGGCCAACTAAGATTCAAGAACTGACTAAAGAGAAAGAGAAAGAACCTGAACCTGTTCAAAAGAAAGATGAAATTCAAGAAAGTATTCAAGAGGCTGAAAAAGAAAAGAAGAAGAAAAAGAAGAGAACTCCAAAGGCTGTATTAATTTCTGAGTTGGAAAGGAAAAATGATGCAAGAGAGATTTTAAATGACATTTTACTGAAGAGCCAAGTGACCATGTCCTTGGAGCAGGTCTTCTCCATAGCGAAGCCTGAGTTCAAGGACAGTTTTTATAAAGTTGGTTAAGAGAAAGAGGTTTCCACTACCTGAAGATGTAGAGATGGAAGAAGCAACTGAAGATATTCAAGTGATAAATGAAGCAGTTACATTGAGTGATACATCTGATGATGATGATGATGAGGTTGTAAGGTGTCATAAAAATTCTCTAGGTCCTATTATACCTGATGATGAAATGAGGAAGACAGAAAGTGAGTTTAGCAGGACCTTTTGGGCGAGAGGAACTCCAGAGATGAAGATAAAGTTAGGGAGCAACGAGGAGTCATGTTTTGCTCTGGCCTTGATTGACTCAGGGTCAGAGATAAACGTGATTTCTAAGAAGCTCTATGATAAGTTTAGGTGGCCGATTGACAAAGATCATGGATGGAGGATGAGGACAGCAGATAAAGGTTCAGGAGCACTGCTTGGGGCATGCGCCTTTGTGCCTGTGACCATAGGAGGGATTTCTGAAGAATTTCACTTCTTTGTCCAGGACCATTGTTCATATGAGGCTATCCTTGGGCAGCCCTTTATAGCTGAGGTAAGAATGGAGTCTAAGGCCATGGATGATGGATCTGCCTATGCACGAATCCGTTCTAGATCTGGCCTTCATTCTCTGCAAGTGATGATTGTGTGTCCAAATCACTCCAGGAATAGAAAGAATATAAGAAAGAAACCTATTAATTCACATGACCATGATGAGTGTATGCCTGTTGGAGAGTATGGAGCTTCTGCTAATCAAAATTTCTGTTAGGATCCACTGTTGAGCGAGACAACAATGGGAGTTGGTTTGATGTCTCGCATGACTCTGTACAAAGATTTGAAAGTTTTTCTATTTATTCATCTGCATTCAAGTTGCTATGCTTACAGAAAGAAAATGTTTCAAATAAATTCAGAAAAGTTCATGAGAGACACTATAAGCATTTAGGAATGATGTTATCTGATGAGAAGATTGAAGATGTGATCCAGTTGGAGAGAAGTTCGACTACTCTTGAAGAGCTTGAGAAGGCATTTGAAAGAAATGAGAAATCAGAAACGATTATGCTCAGTTCTATCAAAGAGTATGAGATGGTTGAGGAGTTTATGAGAGAGCATGAAGTAAGTGTAAATACAAAGTATAAGACTGTGGATAAGAAAGTGAAGCCTATAGCTCAGCCATTGCCAGAAGATAGTCATGAAAAGTATCTACGAGTGTCAGATGACCCTATGTTGAGACGAAGAGAGCTCATAGGGCATCATTTTACTGATGAGACTATTAAAGAGATCAAGTTTGGAGAGAAATTATTTCTGAGAGAAGAAGAGAAAAAGAAATTTATTGAAGTTATTAAGAAACATGAAAAAGCATTTTCACTTTTTCCACATGAGATAGGTTGCGCGGACCCGAAACAAGTACCTCCCATGATTATCTTTACAGTGCCACATATACCATGGAATATTCGGCCTATACCAGTCCCAAAGGCTCACTTACCTGAGCTGATGAGATTACTAAAGGAAAAGATTTCCATGCGGATATTGGAACCCTCCTCGGCTCCATATTCGAATAGGTGGTTTACTGTGCCTAAGAAAAATGGGAAGCTTCGTTTCATTCAGGATCTGCAACCTGTGAATAAAGTCACAATTAGAAATGTAGGGACAGGACCCATAGTGGATGAGTTTGCTGAGGCGTTTGCTGGGCATTCTATCTACTCTATGGGTGATCTGTATTCAGGTTATGACCAGTTTCAGTTGGCTATGGAGAGTAGAGACATTACGACCATGAGGACTCCACTGGGCCTTGTACGCATGTGTACTTTGCCGCAGGGAGCGACGAATTCTGTGGCTCACATGATGAATGCCATGAATCTGGTTTTACGAGACTTTATACCATCTGTGACTATGCCATTCATTGATGATGTTCCGATAAACGGATGTGAGGAAAGAGTGAAAGATGTGAGTTTAGATGTTTCAGGATGTAGAAAGTTTGTGAGAGATCATATTGCTGATTGTGAGAAGATCTTTGAGAGATTTGAAGGTGTGGGGCTAACACTTTCTTTAGAGAAATCGGTTTTTGGCGTTGATGAGGTCCTCATTGTAGGACATCTGTGTGGACATTATGGCCGCAAGCCGTACCCGCAGAAAGTTGAGGCCATTAGCAGGATCTCTGAGGTGTGTCGTAATGTCAGTGAGGTGAGAAGGTTTCTAGGAGCCTGTGTATTCTATGTGATATGGATTCCTCACTTTGCTCACGTTGCGAACCCCTTATATGATCTCCTGAGAAAGAGAAAGAAGTTTGTATGGACAGAGAAACAGTCGAGAGCTATGCGTAAACTGAAGCAGCTGCTAATTGAAGCTCCAATTCTGAAGGGTGTTGACTATTCAGGTCAGAGACCTATCATTTTGACCGTTGATACCAGTCCTATTGGCATAGGCTGGGTCATAGGTCAAGATGATGATGAAGGGCAGAGATATGCAGTGCGCTTTGGTGCTAAGATCCTACATGATACCCAAAGAAAATATCCACAGATTAAGAGAGAGTTATGGGGATTAGTGACTGCTTTAAAGAGCGATAAAGAGTATTTTATTGGGGCGAATGTGATAGTTGAGACCGATTGTCTTCCACTGATTGGCATGATTGCAAATTGTTCATCTCCGGATATTGCTATGCTTAGATGGATCTCTTATATAAAGTTTATAAATCCTGCATTTGTACACATAGCTGGGAAGTCGAATACAGTGGCTGATATGCTTTCAAGGGCAAAATTCGATGATGAGTCTGATGATGATGATGAGGTAGAAAAGGATATACATATGATAAGATACGATCCATTGGTATATGCATATGAGCAGTTCCGAGAGAATGAGTATGATGGTGAGTGGAGAGATATAGGGAGATATCTGAGTACTTTGAAACCTTCCCCAGGCTGGTCCACAAATAAGTATAGATCCATCAGGAAAAAGTCTTACAACTTTTTCTTGAAGGACGGGCTTATTTGGCGACACGCTAAAGGCAAGGTGAAGAGTCCACAGAGAGTACTAAATTCGAGGAGTCTTCAGAGAAAAGTTATGAGAGAGATGCATGAGACCTTATGGGCAGGTCACAAAGGATTTTATGCTACATATGAGAAGATTAGGGAAGCTTACTGGTGGCCAGGAATTTATGTGAGTGTGAGAGGTTTTGTAGACACTTGTGCTACATGCCAAGTGCATTCATCAGTTAGGCACAGAGACCCGTTACATCCGACTTACCCTCCTTGTATCCATTACAAGTAGGTGGTCGACCTTGTAACATGCCCAAAGGGATAGATAAAATGAGATACATTGTACTTGCCAGATAGGACTTGACCAACCATGTGGAAGGTCGAGCTCTTCGTACAAAGACTACTTATAATGTATGCAAATTCCTTTTAGAAGAAGTGATCTCGAGATTTGGATACGTTGAGAAAGTGGTTGCGGATAGGGGAGAGTTAGATGCGAGAGAGGCAAAAGAGTTCTTTGACCGTCATGGAATTCGATTATCTCTCACCACTGCCTATAACCCAGAGGCAAATGGAAAGATCGAGAGAGGTCACCCTTCCATCGTGAAGGCGATCTCTAAGGCTTGCAGCGATGACATCAAGCAGTGGCCTAGGTTTCTTCCATTCGCGCTATGGGCTGATAGGATGACTTACACTCGGTCCACAGGATTCATGCCTGCTGAATTGATGTATTGTCAGAAGCCAGTCTTCCCCATCCAGACTCAGATAGTGACATGGTTGACGCTCCCATGGAATGATGGTATGATGAGAGAAGAGTTATTATCATTGAGAATAAAGCAGTTAGAACAAGGAAATGAGAAATTGAAAGAAGCAGTCCAAAAGTTAAAGGAGTCAAGACTAAAGAACAAGATTTATTTTGACAAAACCCATCGACTCAGACCACGTAGGATTGAGGTAGATGATTGGGTGTTGGTGTATGACAGTACATTCGATACTCAATACGATGCTAGGAAGAAATTGACCAAACGATGGTTTGGTATGTGGTTACGTCTGTGTTTGAAAATGGTACGTATGCACTTCGTGAGTTAGACACTACTCCTTTGAGATCTTTGATTGCAGGAAAGAGGATAAAATTATTCAAGAAAAGAAATGAAGCGGATTATGAGATTGAGCAAGAACTTTTGGAGGGAACTCATGACACTGAGGCTGATGCTGATAAAGAATGATAGACCATGAAGATAAAGAAAAGCTGGATCAAAATGAAGAAAAATGACCAGGTGAAACGTTTCTGATTTGAGATGTGTTTTCTTTCTGATAGAGCATATGCATTGCATTGATGTGTGTGATAAAGATATGTATGAGTTTATGAAAATCATGTAGAATGAAGATAACAAAGATCTATTATGGGTTTGCATGAAGCATGAGCGGCTAGAAATTATATGAATAGGATCAGTTAGTGGACTAGAGACTTTTGGGAGTGAAAGCTTGGGAATGTGATGGCATGCTTAGACCGAGTGCATGTATATACTAATTGATTTGAACACTTAGTGAGTGGGAAACTTTGGATCTTACTATTTGTTTCTTATGAGATCTTACCTCCATATGGATCATGATTTATAAAGAAACATTCATACTCATGCCAGCTTATATGTGCGTGTATGTTGTTGGTGCGCTACGATGGGCTAGTAGGCGGGTGGAACCACCTTGGTCGGGTGATCAAGGCCACGAGCCGTAGCTAGTTTCATCGTAGGCCTGACCTATCTGTTGTCATGCGCCTGTATGGGTCGGTAGGCGGGTGGAGTCACTCTGTCCGGGTGGTCAGAGCCATGACCTGACGTCCATTTCATGCAGGGCTGATGTTGTGTATGTCGTGCGCTATGTCGGGTCGGCAGACAGGTGGGGTAAACTTGGCCGGGTGGACAAGTCCATGGGTCGCACCCGATTTCGACATAGGCCGATTTGTGAAAAATAAAAGATAAAAAGAAATGCTGAGCTGAGATGAAGAGGAAAAGAAAAAGAAAAAGAAAAATGAAAAAGAAAAAGAAAAAGAAAGAAAGATCTAATGGAGAGCCGATCAAGTATGACATAAATAGTTGGAATCGAGGTATATTCTACAAACTCAGTTAGTAGAAACATATGTATATGCTAGTACTTAGAATGAGCAGTTGGATCTGAACCAGTTGAACGAACAAAAGATCTAGAAAGCCGACGATTTATTCATGTGATTACTTGTTAGATTGCAGACGCAGAAACATAGTATGATGTTTGTGAATCTTGAATCTACCTAATTTTCTAAAATTCATACTAATCTTTATAAAAATTGCATGACTACATGAGATGATGATTTGAGTTTTGAAAAGAAAAAGATAAAAAGTGTAAAGAGATTTTAAAAGAACCCTGATACTCTTCTGTTGGATCTTGCAGGTTGGCCCATCGGGACGATGTGCACGTTTAGCGGGGGCGAATGTCGGGATGAAATCCCGCAGGGAGTGTGCACTGAGTTTTTTTCAAAAGTTCATTGTTTTTGAGTTTTTGTGTGATGTTTTGATCTAAAGAGGGTACATTTCATGCATGATTTTACTGATTTGATTGCCTGTGTGATAAGAAACCATGTTAGAGATGTGCATTAGAACCGTGCGTGTAAATAACTGACGTTAGACCCATGAAAACTTTAGGTTTGACCCTTGAAACTGACTGGAAACACGAGTTTACCCCATGAAAACTGGACTTGAACCCTTGGAAACCCTTGGAGTTTAGGACAAATTTGTAAATAAACCCATGAATTGGCGAGTTTGAGATAATTGTGATCAAAACCCTAATTTCCTCGACGAAAATCCGTAGCTTAGACCCTTGAAATCGGTGTTTATCCTCCCCCAAACCCTTAGATTGATTAACCCTGTATATAGTGTGAAACCAAAACATTAATTTAGGAAAAATAAAAAGGACAAAATCAAAAATAGAATCAAGAGATGGGATTTTCCAAGAATAGTAAGTGAACATGCACGGTCATCTGAAATTGGAAAGTTGGTTAAGGAGGTTGGAAGTTTCTAGAGGAAAGCCCAAGGGTGGGGAGGCCTATAAATAGGTGCCTAAACTCATTTGTTCCTCCCTGTGGTCTTTCTTGTGGAAATTTCCTACAGGTATGCTCCTTGACCTTACTTCTTCATTGATGTTTTACTTCCTTTTTCATACTTCCATAATGCCCGAGAGGGAGGTGGTCTTTCGGATAGTTGTGTATGAGTTTTGTGAGAATGCATCCCCTCTATTAGTTGCTCGATCTTAGTTGTAAAACTTTTCAATGCATTAGAAGTTCTTTCATGTTGTGGAGAGATGCTGTTGTCGGTGGAGACTCCAGCCGTCGGTGGTTGTTGTGCTATAGACTCTAGAGCCGTTTCACAGAAGACTTGGCAGAGATGCGGCTGTACTATGTAGGCGCACAGTGTATAAGAGAGAGAGAGTAGTAGAGACATTTGGAGGCGGCGCTGATCTGTTGACATGGCATGTGTGTACGATAGAGATGTCGACGGCGGAGGCAAGAATTCAAGAGGAGAGAGATTGTGACTCTGCGCATCTGAAGAGAGACGGAGGACAGGGAGTCGACGCAGGAGAATTCGGCTGCGTGAAATTAGAGAGAGAGGATTGATTCGCAGCGTAGATATTCGTGGTGCAGAAAGAGAAATTGCAAGCCTATTGTGCCATCGACGCTTAGAGAGACACTTGCACGCTGTGGGTTGTCACTCTAGATACCGGGGAGAGAGATGACTTCTGTTCGCTTGGGCACCAAACATAGAAGAGAGATTAGAGAGAATCTTGGCTAACACGCAGATAGTGGAGAGCTCTGACGGCACCGCATCACTGAACATACAGAGAGGCAGCTACAGTCGTGGAAGACAAGAGACATAGAGAGATTCGACTTGTTGGCCGCTACGTAAATTGCGAGGAGAGAGCCTCTAGAGTTTGACGCAGTGTGGGGGAAATATCCATAGATGAGAGAGAAGAGAGACAGAAGAGATAGGCGTTACGCAGAAGATTTCGGAGATGTTGACGACAGAATGAGGCGCTGATGAGAGAGAGAGAGAGAGAGCTCGTGCTGAAATCCAGGGGGAGTCATGGCTCATGGCTGCGCAAAGTCAGAGTCGGCAATGGGCATGGATGCAGAGGTTGCCCTGTTACAGGTCAAGGGCACATCACATGCCTGGATGACCATAGGAGAACCCAAAGAGTACTAAAATCACGTGAAGAGATAGGTAATAGCGTTCGGCCACAGCGCTGATGTCGTGGAGGAGAGAGAGAATGGTTGAGAGGTTGAGTGTGCACAGAAAATTCAAAGAGAGAGACGATGACTACGTGTCCAGAGAGAACGGTCGCTGTTCACGAGTTGCTGCTATCGTGGCGGTGAGGGAGAAAATCACACACAGAGAAGCCGGGGCAGAGAGAGAAGTGATTGTGCTCATGTAGAGAAAATCGTGAGAGAGAGATATATGGAGGGATTTGGCGGCGGCAGATGACGGATAGAAAGTTTATTTGTTTTGGGTTTTACTTTCTGTTACTCAGAGGAAACAAAATATGGGTTCTTCCCATGCGCAAGTGATGAGACTTGATCGATATATACAAATAATCAATTGACGCTGCGGTAAAAGGTTTAATAAATGGCATAAGTGCTGGCCGTGTTAATCATAGTAAATTGGGATAACGATAAGCAACGCTGTTCAATGTTATGGTACGAAATATTGAGAGAATGCACTAATATGAAAGATTCAAGTATCAATACAAAGCAGTGATTAATACAAAGCAGTGATTAATATGAATGACTGATTATCATCACTTACAAATCAATTCCAAAAAGATTGAAACGTTCTACTATTTCATTATTACAAACACACATTATAAAAGATTTGAATTTTTGAGACCGAAAACTTTACTTGAAAAGAAGGAAATTCGAAACGTCCATTACGTGAAGAGAATGATACATCAATGAATTACGTTGATTTTTTTTCAAGCGTTGAAATTGATAGTTAACTTGAAGTACCACTTTATTAGAGAAGTTAAAATGCACGAAGCGATATTTTTAATATGGTTTTCAAATGATATGGTTTGTATACACACCGACCCAGTGATTTCGAGAATCAGTGTTGTATCTGATTTGTCTCTTTCCCGACGCCTACGATTGTGTACGCACGCACGTCTCGACACTTCCGAGGGGTAAGGGTCCCACGCGTACGAGGATCGCGCACGCTCCAGAGAGCACAGGCGAGGCGCCCAGCGCGTAGACGCCGCTCGCAGGACAGCGGGAACGGCGCACCAGAGCGGGGCCTGATGCAACCCCGGGCGCCGGCTTCCCGCCACGACCTCCTTCTTCCCGACACCACCCTAGGCGATCTGGAAAACAAATACACATCAATGTATTAGAACCGGAAGGCAACACGCAAACAGAATAACATCAGGAGGAACCACTCTCCCCACCCACCTCACCTCTCGCTACACAATTCACCTCACCAACCGGCACGACCACGCCCTTTTCTACCACTACCACAGTTGTCATGGGAATTCCTCTCTCTCCCGGTATCCAATTTGGAGGAGTTTCCATGCCCACCTTCACGACACTCTTCACAAATATCACTTCCACCCCACCCACTGTCCCCATCTTTAGAGTCACACACACATTTGACACAATGGAAACATCATCCGCCACAGTACCACCCCCACCCCCCACACAACCTCAATCTCCCATACCCCCTCCACGAACTTCACCACTTGATTCCACAGCATTCACAACTCCCTTCCCCATCCCCATCCCCCCTGCATCTTCATCTTTACCTGCATCCTTTAATGTAAATAGTATATTCCTATCATTACATCAGTGTGTATATCAACTTCAGCGTGAGTACAGGGATCTCGAAGGCCGCCATCAACAGTTGACAACGAATCATCAGAACCTACAAAGACGACTCACAATGCTAGAAGAAGAAAATGCGGAACTCAACCAGCGCTACACAACTCTCGAGCAAGCTCATCAAACACTCCTAGAGACACCCCAACCATCAGCAGAACCCGGTGTCAAACAACTTGAAGCCTTGCTGGAGGTGTACCAAACAGATAACCTGAGAGTCTGGCGTAATTTAACTCTACTTCGCAAGCATATGGCTACAGCACTTGAAGAAAATAAATGGTTGCAGAAACAAAATGAAGAAAACCTGGAAGCAGCCATGGAAGGGTCCCCCCATGAGATCGATCCGGAACAATTCAAAGCGGTTCCCACAGAAACAATGAAAACCATCTTGGAAAGTTATGCGGATTTATTAGACGCACATGATGATTTGGAAAGGGAACAAGATGAGCTACATAGCCAGCTCAGGGAAAAGGAGGCTCCAACCAAGGTAATAGAAACGGCCTCGACTTCAGAGGAAGTAAAGGCATTGACAGAGCAGGTGGCTGAACTCCAGAAAAAGTTACTAGAATATGAAAGGCAGCCCTCCCCAATTGTAGAACCCAAACCGGAGGATTTAGTACCCATTGAGGTGGATGAAACATATGAGGAACCATACGTTCCTATGCCAATGCCAGGTGGTGCACAGACCTCAGAAGGACTGGACACATTAGAAGTTGAAGTACCTGAATGGCTCCAAACACTCGAGAAGACAGCAACAACCCATGAAGATAGAGTGGCCATTCAAATCCAATCTATGGCAAAGTTAGAAGACATCATCATTAAGTCTGAATACTTTCGAAGCATGTCTCATCATAGATGGATCGGCACCAACGATGATCAATATGTGCCATATTGTGTGCTCCTTGCAGATTACAATGCAGAGATTCAACGCAATTGTGGCAAACCTCCAACTTTTGCCACACAATTTGGGCCAGAGGATATCCCAGAAAGTGCAAAGAAAGGCTCCATTTATCAACCAACCTGGAGAATCCGTCTTCTTGAAACCTACCCGGAAATGGTTCGTACCTAGACTAACATGCCCCTTTTTATTAAATACAATCCTTGTTATGTTCCAGTATTCCGCGGGCGCACTTGGCCAGAGTTTACCATTGCTGTCAAGAACGTCAAGGGTTGCGCGAAGTGGTTAAATTATGTTTATCTAGCACCGCCACAAGGCCCTCCCACTGTAAATTACATGATTTCTACCATCAGACACTGGAGCACTCGACTACGGAATACCCCCGATGTGATGGCACAAATGTGTATGAAAATCTTTGAACTAATGCTAATCACCTTCAGGACGTTCAAGAATATTAAAGACCCCCACTTCTCAGGTGTCGGATTTCTTACAGGAAATCAAGATCTGGTATACGACATGAGCACAACCCCATCCATAGAGGTAATATATGCTTGGCACGCTAGAATAAAGTACCTCCCAGCTTGTTTTAAACAGACATTCGAGGAGATGTTCATAACGGGATTTTGGGAATATCACTCAGAAATATTTGTACCCAGGCCCTCACATCTCCTCCACTTATTCGCTGTGGAGAGAACCATCCATTCAGAACAACTGCGGGTGCCACATCCGGACGTACCAGAACCAGTGAATTGGGATGCATTATTAACAGATCTAGCACGGGGGCTCAGATTAGAAGAACATCACCTCGCCTCCGAAGTTGTCCAATATTACGTTCAACGAGCATCAAGACAAGGGTCTGTCAGGGGCGACAGACGCGAGAGTGGGGGGGGTGTTGGCAGCAGTCAGGGAACCGAAGGAGCCACAAGACAAAGAGGGTCGGAACGAAGAGATAGCACAAGCAGACACAGTAGCCAAAGAAGATCTGGCAAGTAGGCCATCTAAATTTTTCAGACATCAAGGAGTGGAGCACACAAGAAGAAAGAGCAAGTAGGGATCTCAAAGATGTGTACGACAAACCAACAGAGAAAATCCCTACACAAATAGTGATTTTAATCACTAAAAACCATTGTAAATACCATTTCGTATTTTTGTAGCTCCATTTTGTGCAAGCCAAGGAGTCTTTGAGCTTGAGGAGCCTTAGAAGTGCCTACATATCAATTTTCGTATTTTTTAGACTCCGTTTAAGCCCTCAAATTGGCCTTGGAACCTAATTTTTAACTAGGCCGGACACTAGGTCTGGACAGGGCCAAAACCTAGTCAAAAACTATAAATAGAGCTAGAGAGCTCATTTTTGAGGTTAGCTTGTAATTGAAATGAACTTGTAAGAGCTTTTTGAAAGGAATCCAAGAACTCCATTGCTTCTCACTCTTTGTCTTGCCGTGTGTGTGCGCATGTGTGTGTATGTGTGTGCATGTTTGTGTGCTTCTCACTCACGCACTTGTGCCTCCACTTGCTCGAGGTCTTCATACCATCCTCACGTCTTCCCAGATTGACATTAAAGGAGGTGCTACTCATCACTGAGCTACAACCATACCGAGGAAATATGTCATTTTGGAGCTTCTTAGCCACAACGGATGCAGTGGCTTGTTTAGTTGCCCATGCTTCTACCCATCTATTGCAGTAGTCAGTACAGGTAAGTATATAAAGTGCTCTTGTATTCGCCCTTGGGGATTTAATTGGGCCAGTGAAGTCCAAGCCCCACTTCTGAAAAGGTTCCAATGGTAAAATAGGCTAGAGAGGAAAGTGATGAGCATCGCTAGGTTCACCGGTTCGCTAACAAAGATCACAATTCTGAACAGTGGCATACACATCAGCATACATAGTGGGCCACCAGAGTCCAGACTGTTGAATTTTCCAGAACGTAATAAGATGACCGAAATGCCCACCGGCATCCCTTGCATGTGCTTTCGAAATGACAGTCTGCACTTCGTGCAGGGGTACACAACGAAGCCAAACTCCCGTTGGATATTTATGATAAAGTTGCCCCATGATCATAGTAAAGCGCCAGCTGCGTAATCCAAGTTTCTTTCAGGTTGCCGACCGTAAATGAGATGGTGCAACACCATTGGCAAGAAAACTCACCATTTTGTCGTACCAAGTTCGAGTAGTCTGTGGAACATTTTTCGGTTTGGCCACCATAAAAACTTCAGCATCTGGAAGAGAATCATCGATGCCCTCCGGAGGTTCACCATGATCTATTCTAGACAAAAAATCTGCAATCACATGGCTGGCTCTAGGGTGATGGACGACATCATATTCAAATTCCTGTAATAGCAACACCCATCGAGCAAGGCGTCCAACTAAATTTTGCTGCTTAACCAGATAAAGCAAAGCACTGTGGTCCACATGAAATGTGAACGATCGACCCAGGAGATAGTGTTGAAACTTTTTAATAGAATAAATGAGACCCAAGCGCTTACGCTCCGTAGTCGAATAGTTCTACTTGGCCGATATGAGTCTTCGACTAGCATAGTACACCAGACGAAACCACTTCGAATCTTCCTTCTGCATGAGAATGCTGCCAATTGCACGATCTGAGGCTGAGGTGTCCACAAAAACATGAAAGGGCAACTTCTAGTCCAGAGCCTTTAATATTGGAGCACTCACTAGCATTTTTCGGAGTTGCTCAAACGCCAATTGTGCTTCATCCATCCAGATAAAATCTTTCGGCGGTACATGTGCTAACATATTGAGCAGGATAGCAATATGCGCTAGTCCTCTTAAATGTCTGCCATGCCAATGGATTTGCCCAAGAAACCTGAGCACTTCTTTTGGACTCTTCGGAGCTGGTGTATCTCGAATAACTTTAACCTTATCCGGATCAACCGCAATTCCCTTTTCCAAAATAATGCGTCCGAGCAATTTGCCACATTTCACCGTGAATGTTGATTTTAAGGGATTTAAGCATAGCTGTAGCTTTCGACATGATTCAAAACATAAATGCAAATGCTCCAAATGCAACATCATCCTGCCGGAGACAGAGAAATCATCCAAAAATATATGCATAAAAGATGTTAAGTAGGGCACGAAGATTTGTTGCATACAGTGTTGAAAGGTACTTGGAGCATTCCGGAGTCCAAACCACATCACGGTACAGGCAAAGATGCCCCAATTGGTAATAAATTTTGTTTTAGGTATATCTGCCTCAAGCATGTGCACCTGACTATAGCCACTGAACCCATCTAGAAAAGAATACATTTCTCGCCCTCCGACTTCGTCCAGCATACTGTCCAAAAAGGGTAATGGAAATGGATCTGGAACTGTGGCAGCATTCAATTTTTGGTAATCCACACGAATTCATAGTTGTTTATTTTTCTTCGGGACGATGACTATTGGTGATACCCATTCCAGATTTTCGATAGGAATGATATAACCAACTTTAAGTAGACAATCCAATTCGAGTTTAACCTATTCCGCGAAGTGGGGATTCATCCGATATCACTGCTGCATTACTGGAGTGGCATCTGGTTTGAGTAAAATGCGGTGATGATATAATTTTAGATCGAGCCCTTGCATATCTTAATATGGCCAGGCAAAAACAGCACTGTATTACTTTAACAATGCAATCAAAATGGACCAAAATTTCGGAGCTAATTCCGAATAGATTCGGATTGGCTTCGGGTCCTCCTCGCTTCCCAAGTTGATCATTTCCAGAGCATCTTCCTCAACAAGAACACTGCTCATCTCCGTAGGATCCTTCAGAGAAAATTCTGGTAATTGAGTCTCGGTATTGCAAACACTTCGGGGTTTACTGCAGTTGTCAAACTATCTACTTCCATGCAAAAAACTGAGTTAACATCGACCACTCCTACAGACAGCAAGTCTTTATTAGCCTCCAGAAATTTAGTTTCCTCATCCTCTTCTAAGCCTTCTAGCATAATATGTGGTGGTTCCGCCTAGATTGGTTTTTTTTGTGGGAGGAAGTATTGTTTGTCATCCAACGAAACTGTAAATTTGGAATGTCCCTTCCGAAAAGTGATAGTCTTCTCATCCCAGTTCTATCGAACTTTGGCATTCTAGAGCCACGGTCATCCCAGAAGTAGATTGTAATCTAAATTCTACCCCTTTAATTCCAAGATGATCAAGGTAATTTTAGATAATACCTACACAATCCGGATCGGAATATCCTTAATCAGTCCCACCGGTTGAACACGAGATTCGGATTGGCTTCGGGTCCTCCTCGCTTCCCAAGTTGATCATTTCCAGAGCATCTTCCTCAACAAGAACACTGCTCATCTCCGTAGGATCCTTCAGAGAAAATTCTGGTAATTGAGTCTCGGTATTGCAAACACTTCGGGGTCTACTGCAGTTGTCAAACTATCTACTTCCATGCAAAAAACTGAGTTAACATCGACCACTCCTACAGATAGCAAGTCTTTATTAGCCTCCAAAAATTTAGTTTCCTCATCCTCTTCTAAGCCTTCTAGCATATGTGGTGGTTCCGCCTAGATTGGTTTTTTTTGTGGGAGGAAGTATTGTTTGTCATCCAATGAAACTGTAAATTTGGAATGTCCCTTCCAAAAAGTGATAGTCTTCTCATCCCAGTTCTATCGAACTTTGGCATTCCAGAGCCACGGTCATCCCAGAAGTAGATTGTAATCTAAATTCTACCCCTTTAATTCCAAGATGATCAAGGTAATTTTAGATAATACCTACACAATCCGGATCGGAATATCCTTAATCAGTCCCACCGGTTGAACACGAGATTGATCTTTGTGGGACTTCTTGTAATAGCTCTATATTCTTGTATTATTTCCCATGAGTCGGTGATCTTGTAATTAAAAGGGCATTTCCAAAATTTTGTTCAATTCTAGATGGATGGCACAATCTAGCGCTCCCTTGACATTTTGGCAAGACTAACTTCATCAAGAACAAGCACCATGGAGACTTTTCTTGAAGTTTTTTTTTCTTCACTTAAAATTAATCAACAACAAGTCTAGGAGATATGAGAAAACCAAGAAAGGAGTCAACACAAGAATATTCAAGATGTAATCAAAGAGCTTCAAGGCAAACCAGGAACTACAAATCAATCTTCTTCAAGTAGTCCCATGGAAAGTATATGAAGAAGCAATCTAATCCAAATAGCTTCTTGTGTAGCATTTGCTAATCCCTTGTATTCAGCCTCTATTGAAGATAGAGCAACACTTGGTTGCTTTATCGAAAACCATGAGATGGGCTTATCTCCTACAAATGATAAATATCAAGAATTACTTCTTCTGTCATCCTTACATCCTACCCAATCTCCATGTGAGTACAATTTTATATCCAAGTCTGATATGTATGGGAAGTGGAGACCTTGATTTTGAGTACCTTTGAGGTACTTCAAAGTCCTTTTAGCAGCTTCCAAGTGAGGTGCTCTAGGTTTATTCATGAATTGACTCAAAAACACTTTGTCCATAACATATGTCAATCCTTGTTAATGTTGCATAGTTTAGACTCCCAACTATGGCTTTGATAACCTGCAATGTCTTCAAGCAAATCACCTTCACGAGCACTCAATTTATGATTTACCTCCATAGGGGTGCTAGCTACCTTTGCATTCTCCAAGTGGAACTTCGTCAACATGTCCTGCACATATTTCCTTTGAGTGATGTAGATTCTAGAGTTAGTATATACCAACTCAAGTCCAAGGAAATATTTTAGACACCCTAGGTCAGTGATCTAAAACTCTTGCATCATCTGGTTTTCTATTTGTTTAATGCCATTGGCATCACTACCTGTAAGAATGATGTCATCAACATAAACACATAAATATATCATTTTTGAATTATGCCTCTTGACAAACAAAGAAGAATATGCCTTGCTCATCATGAATCCTTGGTCTGATATGTTATTAACCTATGGTTCCATGCCCTAGGTGCCTGCTTCAAACCATAAAGAGATTTTTTTAATTTGCATACATGATTTACCTTGTTTGGATCTTCATAACCAGGAGGTTGAGCCGTGTAAACCTCCTCTGAAATCCACCCATTGAGAAAAGCATTTTTCACATCTAGTTGATACATATTCCAATTTCTAGATGCAACTACATGTACCAATACTCTGATGGTTGGCATCTTAGCCACATGTGAAAATTTTTCTTCATAATCTACTCCTTGGGTTTGTGCAAAACCCTTAGCCACAAGCCTAGCTTTGTATCTATTTATGGATCCATCTGAGTTCCTTTTGATTTTGTAAATCCACCTAGAACCAATTACCTTCATTGATGCTTTCTTGGGTACTAGTTCCCAAGTTTCATTCTCTTGGAGTGCTTCTATTTCTTCATCCATAGCTTCCTTCCATTTTGCTTTGGTACTTGCTTCTTCATATGAAGAGGGTTCCTCAAGTGATGAATCCTTAGCAAGATAAATAGAATGCTTAGTGACTAATGAAGTATCATACCCATATTTGATTGGATTCTTACTCTCTCTTTGAGATCTCCTTAAGT
The DNA here is from genome assembly GCA_020310875.1 of Ceratopteris richardii. NCBI lineage: Eukaryota > Viridiplantae > Streptophyta > Polypodiopsida > Polypodiales > Pteridaceae > Ceratopteris > Ceratopteris richardii. Next base: position 195,626,391 of record CM035412.1, read on the forward strand.
CTTGGTTGGATGATTCAGTTATATCTTCCAACCTCTTCATTTTAACCTTGCCTTTTGATTTCCATGCTTTAAATTCTTCCAAGTTGATCGTGTCCTCATCATCTGATTTGATGTCTTCAATTGTGCTTGGCTCCTCCTTGGTGAGGCTTGGAAATTCTTCTTCCAAGTCATATGGCAATTTGACCTTCCTGCATTCACTTTCAAACCAAGAATCATTTTCATCAAACACAACATCTCTATTGACCATAAATCCTTTGTTGGATGCATTATAAAACCTGTATCCTTTTTTATTTATATCATATCCTATGAAGATGCATTTGTCTGCCTTAGGGTCTAACTTACCTTTGATTTGAGATGCAACATGCACATAAGCAACATAACCAAATATTATGCAATGTTCAAGTGATGGTCTCCTACCATGCCATGCCTCATAGGGGGTCATCCCATCAAGGGATTTAGAAGGTAACATGTTAATAAGATAAGTGGCAGTAGAAACACTCTCTGCCCACAAATAATTACGTAGTAAAACTTTTTTCATTTAGCATTGATCTAGCTGCTTCGAGAATCAATTTTTTCCTCCTCTCTGCTACTCCATTGTTCAGGAGTACATCTAGTAGTGATCTCCCTTTTGATACCTTTGTCTTGTAAAAATGCATCAAATTCATTGGAGAAGTACTCACCTCCTCCATGTGACCTTATCCTCTTTAGGGTTTTTCCTGTTTTATTTTCCACAAGTGCAAGATACTTCTTGAAACAAATAAACACTTCATCCTTATGTTTCATGAAATACAAGATAGTCCACCTACTGAAATCATCAATAAATGACACATAGTACCTTGAGCTTGAAATTGAAGGGTCCTTGCTTGGTCCCCAGACATCTGTGTGGACAAGTTCCAAATAATCCTCATGCATATAGCCGTTCTTTGTAAAGGATAATGTGTGCAATTTACCAAACTAACATGCACCACATTTATAAATCATATGTTGCTTGGATACATTAGGTATTCCAAGTACACATTGATCTCTACATATTTGCTTCAATGTTCTCTCACCAATGTGCCCGAATCTTTTGTGCCATATCTCTAACTAAGACAATGTTTGATCCTTATAATTATAAAGTGCAATGTTTCTAGTGTCCTCAAGCTCAAATGTAAACAATCTACCTATTTTTTCTCCCTTGGCAGTACTTCTGAATCCATGTTGGAAGTCCTCCACAAAAGCTCCAAATTTATTGAACCTAACCTGCAAACCCTTTTCCACTATCTGTCCAACACATCAAATTGCTTGTGATAGTAAGTACATAAAGAACTCTGCTCAACATATTCCTATTCCCATCAGAAGTTTTGACATTTCCTACCTTGACAATTGAATGCTTGATATTATCACATGTCTACACTTGGTGCTTACCCAGTACAATTGCAACCATAGGCATTTGCGGGATGACAATCATAAATTATAGGTGTTTCAGGCCACCTTGGCTGGAAATGCAGTTGAATGGTTAATTGAGTTCCCTTCCGATCATTTCATTACATATGATGCATTGAAAGAAGCATTCCTAGCACAATTTCAAACGGCCAAAAGTATTTCAGTTTGTACACCACTTTGCAATATATGGTCCAGAAGAGTTTGGTAGACCTCTACGTAGAAGAATTTTGATCTATTATGAGACAGTTTTTGGATGACAGTTGTCCCTCAGAAGAATTACTTCTCGAGTTTTTTGTGGATGGCTTACAACCACTGATAAAAGAAAAGATTTATGTTTTTACACTGGATCAGAGCCGTACGTTGGACCAGGTTATTGAATTAGCCACTCGTATGGATAGAAAAATGCGATTGGCAAACATGGGGATGGTCAGAATTTAATTCAAAGGGAAACATCCCTTGACTCGGTTCAATAGCTATACTGCTTGCGCTGTCAAAACCCAGGTCATATCATAGTAGAATAAGCCCTAAATCAGGTATATTGTCCAATCCACAACATGCATAATCACAATTTGGATAATTGCAGATTCAATTCAAAGAGCACATCGGTAACTTCTGCACAAGTTGAGACCCAAAAGTGGAAAGGGGACGTAAGAGATTTTAAAAACTCTATTCAATCCGGATCGTGGCAGGATAGCCAAGATGTACGCAATACAAGAACCTCACCGTATTCAATATTAAAAAGGAATGCAGACTCTAGAAGACGTTACAGACAGAATTTTAATGACTTCGACAGAGGACGATGATTCCATCAGCCTGGTCCGAACAATTTTGGTAATCGCCCCATCGAGTGTCAGCTCTATTTAAAGTTTGGACACCGTAGGTGGGAATGCGAAGAAGCCAAAGAATATGATCAAAGGAAGCAAGAGGCAAAACTAAAAGCCCCAATGGCTAGCATGGTCTCCATAGAATATGCTTAACCAGAGATTGCAGTCATCAATCACTCGCAAAATGAATATTCTACCGTACCGGAACCCTGTATACTGATTCCAAAAAAATAGAAGCAACATCTAAAAACAGTTGTACGATGGGCTCACGAGTATCTGCCCCATTTTGTTAATCCAAAAACAATTCCTTCTGCAATAGATGATCGAATTCACCAATCTCGGGGATGTCAAGTGGTGGAGCCTTCAAGTACTCCTGTTGTGGAGTCTTCTGACAATTTTTCGCAAGTTGTGGATTCTGGAATTGCAAATTTTTAAGAAGGGATAAACAGTCAGAACAGGAATAGAATGCAGGTTAACTCTGATATACGAATAGATAATGACGAATCGCCTCAGGTGGAAATTGGTGGATTATTGCAGGACTTACATATGAAATTATCATTAGGGGCTTTTCTGGAGCTAGTGCCCACTTTTGGGAAATGGCTATTACAACAACTACAGTTGACACACCGTACAGTAGAAACTCCGGAACCAACAGTCTCAATGGTAAAGGACACTCCAAAAAAGTTTGTAGACTATGTCACACCTACCATTACAGTTTACCATCACAATCACGCCATTCTGAAGGTATTAATCGATGGAGAATTGAGTATCAACATAGCTTCTACAACAACATGGAGGCAGATGGGGTGGCACTAGTTTGAGCTAGCCCCATTTTTTGTCTAAATGTGCTTGCTACGTTTGTGCTCCATGTGTGTGCTTCTCGTGTGTCTCTTGCACTTCTACACACACCCAACAGTGGTATCAGAGCAGGTTCAACTCCTTCTCAAGTTTTAGTTTTTCGCGTCATGGCGTGCGTGCACTTTTAACAGTGCAAATCAACTTTGAAGCATAGAACAATGAATTTCAACACTCATTTAAACTTTCATCGAAGTAAAGATTTTGTCACTTTCTTGTTCCTTAGTGAAATGGTGGGCAACAATGACTTGTTTGGCATGCTTCAAGCTGAAGTTAAGCTTGATGGGAACAACTATCTGATGTGGTCTTACATGATGAAGCATGTTCTTGTTGCTAAACAAGTTTGGAACATAGTGGCAGATGTAGATCGAAGACCTGCAGGTTCTTCTACTTCACAGTCTATTATCATAGATGGAGCTTCTTCTTCAAGTATAGTGGTTTCTCCTTCTCCACCTACATAAGAGCAGCTTAGATGGGATGGAAAATATGCTCAAGCTCATGCTTTGATTGCGCTTTCAATGAAGCCTCATATAGTTCCACACATTCAGTCATGTTCTACATAACGATAGGCATGGGAGACTCTTGCTTCTTTGTATGCCGTGCGTAATGAAGCACGTGTTGGATACTTGAGGAAGCAACTTGAGGATGCATATATGGCTGAAAATGAGTCGGTGGATTTGTATGTGACACACATCAAGGACTTGAAAGAGCAATTGGCAAACATAGATGAGATTATTCTGGATGCATCACTCATTTCTACATTGTTGAAAGGATTACCAGAATCTTTTCAAAGCTTTGCTACTACACTCCGTTTGGTTGCAAAAGGGAATCCCAATATGTATGCATTTGATGAGGTTCTGTCTCTTCTTTTGCAAGAAGAGCAATCTAGAGTGAATAGGGGTGGTTTCATTGAGGGAACGCAAGCACTTGCTATCTCACAAAAGGGGAAAAGCAAGTATGATTCAACTTTGGGCTCATCAAAACCAAAGCCTCAACCTTCCTCTTCCACTCATTCCTCTAATGATGGTGATTTGCAAAAGAAGAAGAGATGCAAATATTGTCGAAAGGCTGGTCATACTATTGATGAGTGTAGAAAGCTTGCTAAACACAATGAAAAGAAGAAGGAATCTGGCATGTCTATTGCTGAAAATTCAGCACATGTAAAGAATGATGAAGCTAACATGGCTCAAGATTTTTGGGCATGTGTTGTTACATGTCATTATGATGCTTCTGTGCATTCTAAATGTATGGTTGTGAGTGAGGCTGATTCGGATTGGTTCTTTGATAGTGGTGCTTCAAAGCACATAACATGATGCAAAAGATTTTTTGCCTCTTTGAAAGATGCACCCAAAGGAGGACATGTGGTATGTGCAAACAATGCCTCTCATCCTATCATTGGAGTAGGAGAAATTGAGCTTACGGTTGCAAATGGAGGTGTGATTCTCTTGAAAAATGCATTGTAGGTGCCCGGTATCAAGAAGAACCTAATTGCAGTTTCGTTGATTTCCAAAGCTAGACTTGATGTACACTTTGTTGATGATAATTGTATGGTTCATGATTTCAGCAATGGCAATGTTATCATGATGTCCGGTATATTATGTAATGGTTTGTATCGCATGGATACATACAAGAGGGCTGCCTCGAATGCCTTGGTTGCTCATACTTCTTCTATGGCTGAAATGGAGCTTTGGCATGCTCGTTTTGGTCAGTTGAACTTCAATAGTTTGCTTTACTTGCAAAAGAAGGACATGATTATTGGTTTGCCTACACTTGAGTCCATTGAAAAGCATGCATGTGAAGGTTGCATTCTAGAAAAATGCATCGTGCTTTTTTTCCAAAAGATAGTCATATACACACTATAAGAAAATTGCAGCCTGTTCATAGTGATGTATGTGGTCCCGTCAAGACTCCATCTTTTGGGAAGTATGTATATTTTGTTACCTTCATTGATGATGCTACTCGCCATACATGGGTGTATCCTATGAGAGCAAAGAATGAGGTATTCTCTTGCTTCAAAGCATTTTTAGCTATGACTGAAAATTTTTCTTCACAAAAGCTTTTGACTCTACGCACGGATTGTGGTGGTGAATACATATCACATGAGTTTAATGCTTTTCTTCGTGAAAGAGGTATTTCACACCAATGTACGGTGCCATATACACCTAAGCAAAATGGTGTTGCCGAGCGTAAAAATAGAGCTCTACTTGAAATGGAACGATGTATGGTTAAAGGAAAGCATCTTCTTGATAAGTTTTGGATGGAAGCGGTCATGTGTGCAAACTATGTGTTGAATCACTACCCTACAAAAGCATTGAGAGTCATCACTTCTTATGAGGGTTGGAATGGCCATAAGCCTATGGTTAGTCATATGCGTGTGTTTGGTTGTTTGACATATGCTCTTGTGCCATCACAGCATCACAAGCTTGATGAAAAGGCAAAGAAATGTATATTTGTTAGTTATAGTGCTGAAAGTAAGGGATATAACTTGTGCCATCCATTGACGAACATAATTATTGTGAGTCAAGATGTGGTATTTGCTGTAAATTTAGTTTTCCCTCTACTTGAATGCAAAAAATAACCAACAGTTAGCTCACAAGATGTGTTCGATACACTCATGCCTTTGTTCCAAAATGGTGCACTTGACTATGGCTATGTAGACCAGCCAACTGAGGCTCAAAGGGCTGAAAAATTATAGCCAAATAGGGATAAAAATGCAGAGAATTTCCAGCCAAACGTGGCTGAAAATTTTCAACCAAAAATTGTCAAAACTGCTAGAAATTTCCAGCCACATATGGCTAAACATTTGCATCAAAATATGGCTGAAAATGAGCATGAAATTCAGCCTACACATGGTGTACATGTTGATGATGTATTGCATAATGAATGCATGTCTATCAAGAGTGCACAAACTATGCTAAAGTGGCTGAAACAAACTTTGTAGGATAGCAAATTGAGTGCACCTTTACTTGGTAGAACAAGATCAAGCTCTCACCATGCATCAGGTAATTTTGTGGATTATTCTCTTATTGCAACAACATGTAATGAAGAGCCACTTGCTTTTGAAGATGCATGTGATGATCCACAATGGATGTGCTATGCAATCAAAAATGGATTCCTACATAGGAATGGTACTTGGGAGTTATGTGAATTGCCAAAAGGAAAGAATGCCATTGGTACAAAGTGGGTTTACAAGATTAAGAGAAAGTCTGATGGTAGCATTGAAATTACCTTGTGGGGGCTGATCTGTCACTCCCTGTATGTGTTCACATCATTCGCTCCAAGGGGGTTTGTTACACTTATGTGTTCCTCGAGTAGCTTTGATGTGAACTTTCCCTATACATGGGCACTTTTTACTCTAGTGCTGGCTAGAGGTTTTTTCCCCATGCTACCGCATACATGATTCACTCATATGTGGTGGTACTTTGTACTTAGGGACATCATTCTGCTCTTACTTCAGTTCAGTTCATCGTCAATAGAAGGAGCTATTCTAGCCATCATCTTCTCCGTGTGTCTTGCTACGTTTGTGCTCCTTGTGTGTGCTTCTCGTGTGTCTCTCGCACTTCTACACACACCCAACATAGACAAGACTAGAACATGGAGCAAGTCAAGAACTAGAACAAGGAGCAATACAAGAACTAGAATTGGAACTTGGAAAGTACTTACTTGGGGATGGTGATTCCTTGAGCTCCCAAGATTTGCATCCACAAGAATAAAGATGTATATGGCCAAGCCCTCCTTATATAGGTTTTCAAGGACAATTACAGATTGATGATATCATCAATGATATCAACAACTCAAAACAAGACCTTCAGATATAAGAATCAAGCAGATGCATAGTTGATCTTAGGGCTTTTACACATCTAAGATGAAATGGCCACAATAGTCTCTCCAAATTTTGAACCAATCATGAGATATAGGACGTCACATGAAATCTAAAGTTTAGGATGGGTTCCTTTGTGTCCATGAGGAGTTATAGACAACATTATTCAAGTATTCTCTTTGAGCTTTCATTATAGAGTTTTCTTGAGAGAAAGTATTATGCAGTATCAAACTTGATATCAAGAGCAAGCTTAGAAGTTTTCTTACGTGAAAATTTGGGGGATTTTGCCAAATTTTTACTATCTGCATCATCTTTCTCATGGTGGCTATGGAGGATCTTTCACCAAAAGGATAGAGATTTGAGCCCCCTCAGAGGAACCTTCACCCCCCAAGGGAGTTTATGTCCGAATGATGCGAGAAGAGGAGCAAGCATGTATGGTAACATACTAGAAGTCTCCATAAGGTGCCATGCACATGTGTGAATGTAAACAAGCAAGAGAGCATTCTCTTCTCTCCCTTCTCCACATGATAACTAAAAGGAACATGTTCTCTTTATATCTCCGATTTTGGTGTTGATGCACGTATATATGGGATAAAAGCCACACACAAAAGTTGTGTGGGAGCTCAAGACTCCATTTTCTTCCTTTTGAGCTCAATTTTCACGATCTTTCCTCTTTTGAAGAGCCTAGCTTCAACACCTTCTTCCACTAAAATGAGCATCAATTCCTTATTTGGCATCCAAATTCAGTGATTCAAAGGGTCTTGGAGTCCTTGTTTCAAGAGCTATCCAATGAATACTTTCATGCAACCATTCCATCTCTGCAATTCTATTGTATAGAGATTTCAACTTGATTGGTTGTGCATTAAGAGCTTCCTACAAGGCAATAGGAGGTATACGGACAATCAATTTCAACTTAGGAACGCTCAAAGGATGGTTTATGATCACCTCTACAAGTGGTTTTTCTCATCTTAAGATAAGTTTTCTTGTCAATAATTGCATTATAACTCTCTTTTATGCATCATTTGTCATTTGGAATAAACATCTAGCTTCCATATAGGCATGAATGCTTGCATAGATGATTATAAAACATTTAGATTTTGGAATAAACATTTACCTTCCATATAAGCATGAATGCTTGCATAGGACCTCAGATAGCAAGTGTTCGGAAATTCCATGTTCCATGTCCACATCATTGATATGAGACATTGAACTTTTTATCAAAGAATTAAAACCAAGCGAGGTCTATGTATGTTGCATTCAGGCAGCGAGGTCCATGTATGTTGTGCCTTCAACCATTCATGCAACATGATTATGTCTCTTCTGCTGCTTTTGGCTCCAATATGTAAATGCGTGTATCATCAATCACAATTAGCCACTTTGTTTTCTGATTACAAACCAAGGCGGAAGCGCATTACTAAGAGAAGATCATTTTAAAAATTCATAACATTGTCAATGACCATGTCCATAGGAAATGGACAAAGCCATGAGCTTAGACAACCACCTCAAAATCAAGCCATGGCGTGCGTATATAAAACACCAAGATACGTCAATATAAGTACACTTAATGATATAGGGGTCTGTTTCTTTGGGGGCATGATCTTGTACATCTACTTTGAGCAAAAGACACCCTATCATGCCCACATGTGAATTGTAGAGGGAAGCTTCTAGAGAGAGAAAGTGAGAGTGTGTGTCACATGATTTTGGATTAAAAAAGAAAAGAAAGAAAAGGAAATGGAAACGGTGGTAATCTTGAAATAAATGTTCGTTTTGTTGATTATGAATGTTTTGATTCCACATGGATTTGAAGACACGAAATCGACTTGAGTGGGGAAGATATGGTCAATGCATATGTGTTTGATTTGTGGTGCAAGCATAAACCATGTGATGCATCCCGAATAATCTCATCTATGTTTTCCAATTGCTCTTTCAAGTCTTTGATGTGTGTCACATACACATGAATTTGATGACTTTATTAGCAAAGAGACGTGGGTACATTATTAAAATATGCAAACATATGGTGTTAGGATCCTAACCTTGTCTTGTAGGATTTTATTAAGCTTATAAGAACAAGTTTAATTCATTTTCAAGAAGTTTTGAAATTCTGAGAGTTGATGATGGGCATAACCATAAAGAAGGCGAATGCATTGAGGACATATAATCATATCCACACAAGTTATAAATCAAACATAAGTAGGGATGCATCGATATGCGCATGTGTGCTCATTAAATCCACACGTATGCTTGATTGCACGGGGATCATGTTTTTCCTTGAAAGCTCGTTCCGTTGTCGATCTACTCTTTTATTTAGGCTCGAAACTGAAATGAAGAATTCACAAAATTTGAATATATTTGATGTAGTTGAAAAGAGAACTGAGTTCTTACATCCAAAGAATTACTTAAAAGAAGCCCACAAACCTACATGAGCATAGGCAGTATCTAGTCGTTATGTATTCTGTAAAGGTATGTGTATTTTGAGGATGCATGCTTCCTGCTTAGAGCCCAATCCCCCTTTTTTTTTTCTTGAGAGTAGAGGAATATAGTTACGCCCGAAGGCTAGACATGTCCGCAGCACCACACTCGCCCAATCTTGGATAATATGGTTGTGAATATATTGATAGGTTGCCAGGATGAGGTGTAGGGACTTCTTCGATCGAGTTCGCAGAGCGGAATATACAAGATTTTGAAGAGAGTCTCACGCACATCATCATTTTTCTCTTTTCTCATTTTCCGTCATAAGCCAAGTCAAGTGATGTCTCAAAGGAAGCAAAGTGAAGATGATCTACGCTGACAATCAAACGCTGACCAAACGTCGAGGTATTCCAAGAAGGCGATCTAGTACTCGTCAGTTCTATAAGCATTACCCTGACCAAGAACCTGATACCGATGTACTGTTTCTATGGCATGTATCACGTTTTCCAAACTTGAACAAACATAACATATCGCTCGGAACTCCCAGGCCAAATCTGGATACCCAACTCCTTTCATGTGAATCTCCCCAAACACTTTCGGTAACATGACCACTTTAATGCTCATGTTCCCCTCGTTGTGAAGGACAGCCAGCCATAAGAGCTGGAGGTCAATGTAAAAGACCACCAATGGCATGAGAAACAAGAATTTCATGTCAAAGGGATCGACATCTAGCAAGAATTTCATGTCAACTGAAGGGATCGACATCTAGCAAGCTATGCATGCGTTCCTAGATCCCATTCGCTTCAAGGCAATCTTGTGTCCCTTGTGTATGTTTTCAAGTCCATGCGACGTGTAAGTGGGCTTTCGGTCCCAATGTGAGGGCCAGGGGCATTTGTGATGGATCTTATTGTCAAATAGGAGAAACGGGTATTTTTTTAAACCTGATTTGACATTCTCAATTGCTGCACACTGCATCCTGATGTTTCTTGGCTGCTCTTCAGTCTATATCTGTCATAGCTACTGCTGCATTGTGCCCGGCCGCGCATATCCCCCTCCCGAAAAGAAAGAAAACTGTTTTTTTTTTTTTTCTCTCTTTCACTTTCTTTTGTTTTTTTCTTTTTCTACGGTTGTTATTTCCATTGTTCTATGCTCGTGTACATATTTATGTTTCTTGGCTCGTTAGTTCAGACTCTGGTTAAATAATTGCTTTTCGTAATATATTTGTGAATCCCCAAGTTGGTGTCTAACTTGTTCATTACATCCCATGGAGAATCCATGAAAAACTAGGTGTCATAGTATCAATTGACAGAGTGAATCTGTAAAAACTGAGAATCAGCTTTCATGCTGCATACAGTAACGGCTCCCAAAGGGTTCTCAAGTGTAGGTCTGAAGGGTTGAGAAAAAAAATATACCGAGGTGCTCAGAGTCTGAATTTAGGCTAAATCCCAGTGTAAGTTATCTGAATCTGAAAGACCAAAATAAATATCAGTCATCATTTTTGATATCATTGGTTACGCCCATTAAGTAGCTTTAGCCTTTTGCATGGATTTATTAAGATGTCCTTTCTTGACTTATTTGCTCATTCATTCTTATTCTGTATTGTTTTGTTTTCGCCTGTACAATTTTCATTATTTTGCATGTGCAGCTGGCTGGTTAATATTGTTCATAAGATCCAAATATTTATTGATGACATGTTTTTTAAAGCTTGCAGGGCTGGTGTTTCTTGAACAATCATTTTCCTCCCATTCTGTGTTATGCCAAGCAATCGAACTCGTCAAATCCTTCATCCAATATTGCATTTGTTAGCAGTGGGTGGACATCTGTGGGCTAGGAGTGCTGGGCAGTTGGCCTTTTGCAGGATTATAAGCTGTCTTTTTGTTATACTTCTTTCGTTAAAACTAGTGATGCATCCTCAGGTAGTCAACCTGAAACGTCAGTATTTACAAGTGGATAAGGATGCTGCTGCTTTGAAGCTATTGATGATCACTCTCGAGTTCAAGAGGGGAACTTTCAGTGGAAATGGTGTTTATGCTCAGTCTATAGCCAGATCACTTGCACGTCGAGGGAATGAAGTGCTCGTTATCAGTGGTAATCCGGTTAAGCATGTCCATAGTGCCAGCTTAACCAGTAATGTGGGGCAACAGCACATTCATGCTGAAAATTTGGGGGAAAATCAGAATAAATATGGTCAAACTTCGTCCTCTCACACAAATGGAGTAACGGAAGAGCAGGTTCTGAATGACTTGGACATCGGTCTATATGAGCTTGAAGTAGATGTTGAAGAGGATGGCTGGGGGCGGCTTGATTGGAAATGTCCTTGGAGGAGTTTTGCTCAAGGTATCAAACAACACGAGATGTATGTTGCGAAGTTCAGGCCATCCTGGGTTCTAGTCGTTGATTGGTCTTCTCTTCCTGCTTTTGAGAGTCTCTCCATGGCGATGGGAATGAAATGGCGCATGGCCTTCCTGAATTTCAGAATATACACAGTTTCAGAATATCAAGGAGAGGATGGGAGGGCTGAAAAACGGTTTTACAAGGACATGGAGTCTAAGGCTGTTTCTATGGCTTCTGCTGTGTCTGCATTGAGCTCCAGAGATGCGAATATCTTGGCTACACAATTAGGAGAAGGTATACGAGATGGTGTTGTTCCGAAGCCTCATTTCCCACCTTTGAGGGAGGATCTGAGAGCAGTTGCTCTTGCCAGAAATTCTATCAATCAAGAATTTGGAAGCACAGAGAAATGGCAGAAAAGTCGTCTGTATTTAACTTGTTGTGTGCGGCTATCTCCAGAAAAGAACACTGAGTTGTTTGCCTCTTTAATAGAAGTACTGGCTGTGTTCCTCAGCCAGCAGCAGATTGTTCCTTTTCTTTGTGGAGGTGCCAAAAGGGGAAACCCTTATGCTGATCGAATTAGGATGCGGGTGAGGGAAGCAATGCCTGAAGCAATCATTTATGAAGGGTTTATGGGGGCTTCTGACCTGGCAGATCTGTATTCTCAAACTCTTTTGAATCTACATCCATGCATCTATGATGCTTATGGAATGACCATTGTGGAGGCTGCAGCATTTGCATCACCATCAATTGTTCATGCTGGATCAGGTGGTGCAGTTGGGGCAGCAGAATTTCTCGATCCATCACAAGGTCAAGTTATTCCATTGGACCTGATGGCTGATCCACAAAAAATAGCTGATGAGATCAAAGAGTTGCTCTTAAACAGAAGCTACCTTGCAAAAGTTGGATGTGCATCACAGGAGCGAAGCCTCTCATGGGATGAAGATGCCAATGCAGACCAGTTGATGGGTATCCTTGAAAGTGCTCCACTCTTCACTAAAGATAACGATGTCGTGAATGGAGTAATATAGTGAAATCATCAAAGCTGTCAAGGCATCTGCAGCGTCAATGTTGCTTCTTACCTTTTTTTAATCTGAAGTAGATCATGGTCATATCTAACTGCTACCCTGATCACAACTATCTGCATCTGAGTCAATAGTATCTGTTTAATTATTCCTTGATTATTGACAATGGAACTGTGCATCATGATATCTTGATTGAATGGCAGTAGGTTGTGCCTCAGAAATTGTGTTAGACATTTTTGTCGTAATGATCTTTTTTCAATTCTTGGGTATAATATTTATGGGTTCTGTTCAAGAGAGCAAGAGCTTCTGACTACTAGTCAGCGTATCTAGGAGGCCAAAGATATGGTGTAGACAGCCCATGCAAATCTTTGAGCTTTTAAATTGGGATGGTGGATTAGAACTAGTACTTTTATGCAAAGAAGCTCTCCGTGTGCCTTGTGTTTTCCATGTCCACAAGCCATTTGTCATATCTTTTGCGGTTGTCTTTAGATGAAGCATTGGTGGGGAGACATACTTCCAATAAAAAATTTAAGAGAACAAATTTTTATTTCAGAAAAAGCACATTATATGAGTTTTCTTGCATAATTTTTGTTATATTGATTGTACGTTTGAATAAATGTAACCTAGTAAAACCCCTTCTTTATACACATGTTACTCACTTTTTGTCACTAGTTTTTGGAATCTATAGACATCACATCAGATATTGGGCTTGACTTTATGATTCTCTTCATTTCTGGATGTTGTGGTTCATATGGAAGTCGAGAAATGCTTTGGTGTTGAAGAAAATGGAGATGTTGGTGTGATCTCTGCGCCTCTCATATGAGGGTGACTGATTGGAGATGCTAAAATTCTTCCACATCAAAGAAGCTGAATTGTACACATCCTCACTCGCTCATGCTTTAGACTGCAAAGCAATCCTTTGTAATAGTGTGCCTTTCGTGTGCATGTGCTTCTATACCTTTGTACGTTTGCAATCTAAGTCACTTATTCTTCAAGAAAAAAGTACGAATGTATATATATGCATATATATGTATGTGTGCATGTATGTATGTGCATGTATGTAACATACATCCCTAGCATGAGTATTTATATTCGAAGGAAGCTTCAAGTGTTGAAATTTTTCTTTCATTGCTATCCAAAGAGTTATATACGTGGAACACAAATAAATTCTTCTTTTGGTGTGTGAAAGAGGCAAGCAATTCGTTGTATCATCATAACAATGTTATGAATGAGTAATTCTTTTTTTCTTTTGGTGAAAATGATGAGCTGATGCATCCATTTCATATGCAATAAGTTGGGGAAAGAGAATTGTCTAATATGGATTTCCAATTTTTGTAGAAATATTGATCAATGTTTGTCTCCCTTTCCAATACATTTTAGCAATCATTCATTTCCAAGATGTGGATATAAGGGTTGCAAGGAGCGTTATGGCTTCTAGGGAAGGTTGTTGTGTTAATTTCAATGCCTCTACATGCATTGGTCCTGTATACAACCTTTTATTGCCATTTACTATTTGGCTTGTTGTTCCCAAGGAACAAAGAGCCTTTTACAGGTTTTGAATCTTGCTCACCCATAGTCACTAGAAGCTCTACCAAAAAAGAGCTGCATAGAGAGGCCCAACAACTCTCTATGAGGACATAGGAATAATTTGTATCAGGGAAGTGCTCTAGTACTACTTTTTCTCTCTTTCTTGCATATTAAGTTTACTTCCATTGCTTATATACACTCTAGTTAGTAAACTGGGGGAGTGAAACATGGATCCTAACGGTAAGCAAAACTTAGAGCACTCTTCTACACCTAGAGAGAAACTACTAGAGGACCCTGACCATAGGATGGAAGAGGTAGAACATGAGCAAGAAGTTGAGTAAAAAGTAGAGGGAAAAGAGCCACAATAAAAGCAGTATTCATATGTGGAACTCTATGATGAGTTTGTTACACACAAACAATTCACAGAGGTCAAGCAACAAACCCTTATGTTAGAGAGGGACATTGGTAGCATGACTTCTCTCATTGAATAGCTTAAGTCTCAAATGATCTCACTTAAGATACATGTTACCTCTTTCCTAGCTAGGAAGGAAATAAAGATGCCTACTCTTCCTATAGTTTAGATGGCTAGGAAGGATGTTCCTTTTCCTAGCAAGCACAAAGGAAAGAGTTCTAGGGAAGCTCCTCTCGTGAAAGACCTTAAGCCACCTACTTTTACAGGGGATGACCGTGAGAGAAATAAGGATGCAGTATACACTTTTTTACAAAAGTGGAATGACCTGCATCAATTAAAGGGCACCCCACTTGAGTATTGTGTGCTTGAGGAGAGTCTCTCGCTTGGCCCACGTGCTTATAAGTGGTGGATGAGTCTCAAGGAGGCAAATTCTATCCCTATGGATTGGGCTTAGTTTGAAACTCTTCTTTTGAAAGAGCTTCTTCCTCAGAATGAGGAAGAGAGGAGTTGGGATGAGTGGGATAGGATCACTCAAAGAGGTAGGCCTTTGATGGTCTACATATCCCACTATAGGGAGATCATATTGAAACTTAAGGGTTTGGATGATTTTCAAAAAACAAGAGGGTTTCTTAAGGGGCTAGACAAAACCATCAAGAGAGAAGTAAGAAGGAATACACCTAAGACGTTTGAAGAGGCGATCCAGTGCACTCAGATTTATGAGGACCATAAGCATCCTCAGTATACTCCTATGGAGACGGATCAACCCTTCAAACCTCTTAGCACGACAAAGTTCAATAAGAAAGTGTCAATGGGGAAAAACAAAATCTTTATCAAGAAATAAAGATCACAAGGGCCTATATTACCTACTGAGCAGTTTGAGAGGGCCAAGAGAGAAAACTTGTGTTTTAGGTATTTGTCTCCTAGCCCTTCACAGTGGAACTGTCCACTTAGAAAGGGGGAAGAGAAGAAGAGAGGACCAAAGAGTAGTATGACCCCTGATAAGGGCAAAAAGGTAGTCTACCTAGTGCAAAAACTTCCTATTCATGGTAGCTCTAGCTGTAAGGGAGTGGAAGTGATGCACGAGGACATTGAGCACACATGTTGTTTGACACAGTCATTGTGGTCACCATAGTTTGGACCACATGACTTTGTTAAACTTCATGGTAGTGTACACGAGACCAGGATGCTAGTCATGATAGATGAATCTACCACTCATAACTTCATAAACTATGCTCTGGTCAAGAAGCTAAAGATTCCCCAATAGCTGAGTGCACATAAATAAATAGTATCTATGATGCAAGGGAAGGCCAAGAGGATATAGGATACTATGATATCCAATTTGGAAGTCAAGATAGGATTATACTGAGCACATGGACTTCCAAATCATGAATATGGAGAGGACAGACCTTATATTAGGAAGAGAGTGGCTATGGGGGTTGGGAGATACACTTGAATGTAGTTACCAAAACAACACTCTTGAGTTTGAAAGAAATGGAAGTAAATTTTGTATACAAGGAGAGAGAGATGTACCTAGTGCACCTCTCATCTCATCTTTAGAGTTGTATAGTCTTTGTCATTTTCAGTATGTACAAGAGATCTTTTTGTTGTATAGTTAAGACTTTGAATATTGTACAGATGCTTCATCTAATGTATATTTTCATGCTAGAAATGTAAATATGGACATGACTTTTTACTATTCTTTCTTGCAAGAGTGTGTTGTTAAAGGTTTTAAAGATCTTATGTTTGAATTTAGAGATATTTTTCTCACCGACTTACCTAGAGGGCTACCACTTGAGAGAGGGAACATTGACCGTGCTATTGAGGTAGTTACTAACACTAACCCTATTTGTAAGCCACCCTATAGGCTTAGTGTTTTTCAGCATGAGGAGGTTGAGAGGCAATTAAAGGACTACTTAGATAATGACTTCATTATACCTAGAAACTCACCTTGGGCATCACCAATGCTCTTGGTTAAGAAGAAGGACAGCTTTATGAGATTATGCATAGATTATAGAGCACTAAACAAGGTAACTATCAAAAATAGGTTTTCAATGCCTAGGTTGGAAGGCCTATTTGATTAGCTACATCAAGCTAGGTCTTTTACCAAGCTTGATCTTAGATCGGGATATCATCATATTAGGATTAGGTCGGAGGATGTTCCTAAAATTGCATTTAGGACTAGATATGTGCACTACGAGTTTTTAGTGATGGCTTTTGGTCTCACAAATGCTCCTTCCACTTTCATGAAGCTCATGAATTGTGTGTTACGGCCTTATCTAGAGTAGTTTGTAGTAGATTTTCTAGATGGCATTTTAATCTATAGTACATCAAAACAACAACACTTGGAAAACTTAAGAAAAGTATTCCAAGTGTCGAGGAAAATTCACTCTTTGCTAAGGATTCAAAGTGTGAATCTTTCAAAACAGAGGTTAGATACCCCGGGCTTATAGTCTCCCAAAATGAAATCGAGATGGATCCTAAAAAAGTAAGGGCTATCATGGAATGGCACATCCCAAAGGCCTAGAAGAGCTGCATATCTTCCTATGTTTATCAAGATTCTATCAAAGATTCATTAAGAACTATTCCAAATTGGTGTCCCCATGACATAAAAGCTTAAAGGAAAAGGGAAAATCTTTCATTGGGGAGACAAACACAAGCAAAGTATGGAGAAGTTGAAAGTAGCAATGGCTACAAATCGACTTTTGCATGTAGCAGATCCCAATAAACCCTTTATGGTTGAGACTAATGCGAGTGATTTTGCTACAAGAGCAGTTTTAGTTTAGGATGGTCGACCCATAGCTTTTGAGACTAAGAAACTAGAACCTACTCAGAAGAATCACTCCATCTATGAGAAAGAGTTCTATGCTATTATCCATGCTTTGAAGAAGTGGCGCCATTACTTATATGGTGCCAAAATCATGATAGTGTTTGATCAAGAGAGCATTAAGTGGCTCTCTAATCAAACAGACCTTAAAGGTCATAAGGCCCGATGCGTAGAGACCCTTCAGGATTTTGATTATGAGCTTAGGTATAAGAAGGGAAAGTTTAATATAGTGGTTGATTCTCTTAGCCTCATGCCTATGCTCAACGTACTGAGTTTTACTCAGATCACTAGTGAGCTATTTGATTCCATTAGAGGGAAATGTAGGCTTGATCCTGCATACTCGGAGATTTCGGAACCCATAGAGAATGGGGATCATGATGCACTGGTTTCTAGTGAGGATGGAGTATCAATGAGTACTCAAGAAGGATTCAAGTGAAAGCGCTACATTATCCATGATGGATATCTGTTATATAAGTGTATAAAGTGTGTATTCCTAGAGATGCTGAGATAAGACGACACATTTTGTATGAGTGTCATGACACACCTAGTGCAGGGCATCCAAGAGTTAACAAGACTTACGTTAAGAGGCACTTTTAATAGCCTTGACTTCATAAGGACATCCAAGAGTATGTGCTCAAGTGCACTAAATGCCGGGTTAATAAAGCTAAAAGGTTGAGGATTGGAGGACTACTCCACACATTTAACATTCCCAAAGGGAAGTGGGAGAGTATTTCCTATTTCATAGTTGGATTACCTAAGAGATAGAGAGGACACGACTCTTTCTGGGTTATTGTGGATAGGTTAACCAAAATGGCTAGGTTGATTCCAACACGTACTACAGTGAAGACACATGAGTTGGCTAGATAATTTGTAGAGAATCTATACCGGTTATATGGTCCTCCTTTAGACATACTTTATGATCGGGATAGGAAGTTCACTAGCCACTTTTGGAGAGCGATCCTCAAAAGGTTGGACATGAAAACTTAGCATGAGTGTGGCAGAGCATCCATAGTCGGATGGGCAAACAAAGAGGCTAAATCCTAGAGGATATGCTTCGAGCATATGTGAATGAAAGGCAAACTAATTGGGAAGAGTACTTACCTATAGTAGAGCTTGCTTATAATAGTGCCAAACACTCTTCCACTGGACATAATACATCTATGCTTATGTATGGATTTTAGCCCAGAGCTCCATATGTAGTAGGATTGTAGAATGAGAACCTTCCTAAAAACTATGGATTCATCCATGAAATTTTGTTGAACTTGAGAAGATTCTTCAACCTCTTGAAGTGTTTGCTCATCATGTGGATGTGTAAGAGGAATTTGTGAATGTTCAAAAGAAATAGGAGATTGTGAAGGTTGAGGTTGAGCTGACCAATGAAATTAAAACTTACGTTGAGAAGATTGAGGGGGCTGAAATTTTCCTCTAAATGGCTGAATATAAATCCAATTTTTTCAGAAAAAAGGATGACTTTACTATATTTATAAGATCTAGAATTTTTTATTTTTTGTCAAACATCTGATCTTAGCAATATATGCATTGACAGCAAAATTTTATTTATATCTAGTACAAAAAACGTATAACATTTGCCTACTATTCAATAACCAATAAAAATAGCTTTGATTGCTTTTTCATCAAGCTTATCATGATCCTTTTTCTCAATGTGAATATATGTTGGAGAACCAAACAATCTAAAATATTCCACGTTGCCTTTCTTACAAAAATAAGCTTCCTAAGCTATGACTAGTTTCAAGATTTTGTAAATACCTTGTTTAGAACATGGTTTGTTGTTTGAATTGCATCATATCAAAACTTGTGAAAAAGTTTCTTTGAAATTAACATGCTACATGCCATTTCTACAAGTACAAAACTTTTCCTCTCTACAACACCATTTTTCTTTAGAGTATGTGATATTGTGAGTTGATTATTAATGCATCTTTCTTCCAAGAAAGTCTTGAAATCATTTGGCATGCACAATAATATGATTGAACTTCCCCTAAAAAAAGGGACTTGAAAGCATTTGACATGTATTCTCTGTTATAAATTATGGAATGTGTTGAACAAGGCATTTGTTAGAGTGTTAATTTATTAATGTATTAATGTGTTTTGGTATTTTTGATATAGAAGCTAAAGGTTTGTGAGGGCATGAAAGGAGTGAAAGAGCGGACATCAATAATCCAACTTTAGGGTAGACATCAATAATCCAACTTATAATTTAGTTTGTAAATAAAACCGCGTAGAAGGTTCTATTGTTAGAAATAGTTAGAAAAGTAGCATTTAGAGTAAGGGTCATTGTAGATCGCAATTTCTCATATTGAAAGCAAAGGCTTTCTACAAAAGTTACAAACTTTTACTTTCACGCGTGCTTTTTGAAGCCGCTCTCATGTAACCACTATTTCGACATAATCAAAAATTCGTATCAATACATGCAGTCTGTGGACTGTCAAAACAGAGTGCATGGGGGGAGATTGCACCCAATACTGCGTTCTGTCTCGTCTCCTAGAGTGTCTATTTTTTCTATGTGTTTTCTGCATCCATAACCTCTATGTGCATGTGAGCAAGATCTTGATAACAGTGGTATCAGAGCCTTGCACGCGTCACTATAGAGGGGTCTATTTCTGTTCATTTTGGCGATTGATCTCTGTTTCACTGTTCTCTGTTCGCGATCCGATTTTGATTCCAGTTTCTGTTTCCGTTTCCAGTTCCAGTTTCTGGTTTCAGTTTCTGTTCCACTTCCAGAACCAGAACCTACATTTACACCTATGTTTACACCTACATTTACACCTACGTTTACACCTATGTTTACTCCTTCGGCTTACTCTAAGGCATCGACTAAGGCATCAACTAAGGCATCAACTAAGGCGTCGAGTAAGGCATAGAACTTAGGCATAACTAAGGCGTAACTAAGGCATTGCTTTGGCATCTTTGGCACCCATGGCTCCCTTGGCGATCATTGGCAGCCGTTGGCTATGTGTGAACCAATTTTAATTTATGAGTGACAATAAGGAGTTTTATATTCACCAAGGTGGGAGGATTTGAACCCACAACCTCACTCACACAAGGGAAG
The DNA here is from genome assembly GCA_020310875.1 of Ceratopteris richardii. Taxonomy (NCBI): domain Eukaryota; kingdom Viridiplantae; phylum Streptophyta; class Polypodiopsida; order Polypodiales; family Pteridaceae; genus Ceratopteris; species Ceratopteris richardii. The sequence goes on from CM035412.1 coordinate 195,646,910, forward strand.
TGTTTTACCACTACACTATCTCTTTGTGTTGTCACTCTAGTTCTCTTTTCTTATATTTAACACATTCCATAATTTATAACATTCTCCATCTCTATCAATCCTTAAAAGCTTAATTTTATATTGAAACGCATTCTCAACCATAGCTATAAGTTTCTTGAATATAGAAAGTACTTTTGGCCTTTGTGCTCAAACCATAGACCCAAGAATATATTGAAAAATCATCAATAAATATGAAAAGTATCTTTGACCATGAATTGAGTGTGCTCTCACGGGTCCATTCACATTTGAGTGACTTATCTGCAACTTCCTTGTAACCTTGACAAGTGCATGTTTCTCAAAAGGTAATTTGTGAAATTTTCCTTCTGAGAATCCTTCACATGAATATGCATCATTTGTTAGAGCAAAAGTAGGAAGATTTTTAATCATACCTCTTTATTTCATGTGCATGAGAGCTGTATAATTGATGTGACCATATCTTGCATGCCAAAGTTCCATGTTTGGCTTTGGTGATGTAGATGAACATGCAATAGTAAAACAAGAATTCTACTTCTATATTCACCTTGTACAAAAAAATGATCTTCATTTGGTGTAAGAATCTGATATGAATGCTTCTTGAAGATCACTTTGTAACCATCTATAATAAATTTAAGATAGAGAGAGAACTCTTATTGATCTCTGGCACATAAAGAAAATTAGAAATGATTAAATTTCCACCTATTCTTGACTTTATTATTAAATCACCCACACCACAAGCATCCAAATTAGGAACACCTAAAATAGTCACTCTTCCACTTGAAGAACTAGTAAGAAGAAAATACCTTTCTCCAATTTTTCATGTACATTATAACTCTAGAACCAAATATCCATGGATTCTTTGATATAGCATGCTATTCTTCTTGATCAAAAGATACCTCTATAACAACACATGCAAAAGCATCATCATTTCAAAATTTACCCTTTGAAGTATCGTCAATATTATTACAAGAAGCCCTTTTCTTTTCATTGTAGATTCTTTTCCTACACTGTAATATGTGATGACTTGGCTATTTGCTATGATGGAGAATTCCCTTCTTTATGGTAGTAGAGGTAGATGTAAATGAAGCATATTGTGATTTAGGCATAGAAGTAGAACATGTAGAGGTAGAAGAAGACATGGAAGTGAACTTAGAAGTAGAAGACTTTCCTTAGATCATCTCTAGGTTCCGTTTTCTTCTTGATCTCCTCCTTCTTCTTCTTGTCCTTCGATAAACAAAGCATAGCTTGATCATTATCCTCCATACTTTTTTGTTGATACTCATCTTTAAATAATAAAAATTGAAGTTCCTCAAATGTTATTTCTCTATCTCACATGGAACGAGAAATAGATGTAAGAAAGGAAAAATATGATGAAAGAAGAGAATTGAGTAGAGTATCTATCATCCCTTCATTAGAAATATTCACACCAATATTGAGAAGTTGATCAAGAATACCTTTCAACTTAAGAATCTAGGACTGAAATGAACCAAAAACCTCATATGTGTGTTGGTTAAGACTCTCTTAAGATGAGATTTCCTTGTAGGATTTTTGCTTTTGTAGAGATGCTTCGATTCCAACCACACTTGACAAAAAATTTTGCATGACTTGATTTGTGGTGCAAATATGATGCTTCAGACCCATGACAATGAGAGAGAGTGCTTGAACATCTTGTGAATCCCATCTAGACTGATCCTCAATAGATTTACGATCTTGTATGTCCTTGTATGTGGATGAAGATAGAACCTCTTCTTCTTCCTTCATTTGCTACATAGAAATTGGAATAACAAGTCTTTTGGAAGAAGAACCAACATCCTCTCTTTTTCTTGGACTTGGATACTTTCCATTAACATTATTCTACAAATACTTGGACATTAAAAAATTCATCACCATAAAACTCCATAAGATATTTAGACATTCCATTAAGTTTATTCTCATGTTCTAATCTATCTCTATAATCTCCCAACTTGGGAACAAGTATGTATGTGTGTAATAATCTCTTATACCAAGTGTTAGAAGTAGGTAGGACCACATAGGTCATAAAATCTTCCACACACTAGATTACCATGCACACCTACAATACTTGAAACAAAGACAACAAATGAGACAACATAGATAATAGAAAAGGAGACAAGAGTTAAGAACAAACAATAGAAAAACTACTCTAAAAACTTGAATTAAAAAATAACTATCTATAATGTGTGTATGTACACATGAATTCCATAAGATCAATATTTATAGGTTCTAGTTACAAAATATGAGAGAATAGTGCATGAAGGTATGAAAAAGTGTTCGTAGAATAAGTAATGGCATATAGGCTAAAAATGGAAGATTTAGTCTATGTGTTGTGTATATGAATGAGAACCAACAAAATATTATTGTAGTAACTCTCTCCTCTAATTGAGATAGCTAGAAAAATCTTGGTACAACAAGAAAATGTAAAACAGGGATTCCAAAGTGTGATTGTTGATGGTTTGTGAGACATAACATTTATCAAGTCTTGCCTTTTGAAGATCCATACCATCTATGTTGGATCATGAGAAACTACCTATGTCCTTCAACTCAATGAGGTTTTGAGCGAGCTTCAATAGATTTGAGCTGATCATTTCAATTCCATCAATAACTTGCCCCTTCTTCTCCCAACAATCAACAATCATTTCCACCATGTTGAATTCTCTGAGAAGGATAATATTTGAGGGAAGAACACCAAGGGAGAGCTAGGTTTCATTTATCTCTTGCTTCATGTTAGGGGTGTAAACTGAAACAACTGTGAAGGGTTGAAGGCCATCAGATTTGACTGCAACCCATTTATGTTGGGGGTCGCAAATGAGCCTAAGAAATGATGAGATGATCATCATTAAAAGCCCAACATTTTGCCACCAATCCGATGAGGGTGCATCATAGAGAATCAACAATGCTTTGAAGATATGCTAAGAAGAATTTTCCATATATCAACGTCCATAACCTTGAGTTCTTGAAGGTAAACGAAGTTCTGGTTTAAGCTTCTGTCTTTCAACCATTGTCCTATGGCATCCACTCAAGAAAGGTTTGTGAATCCACAAACATTGAATGAGAGAGCAATAAAGGTAGCTACTACTATTGCAAAAAGAAGGACCATTCCATTAAAGAGTTTACAAAGAAGTAAGATAGTGAGAAGGATGGGACTATCAAAATCCTTATGGAAAAATATAGAGTCTACAAACAACACAAAGCTTGAACTTTAGCTAGCTATAGAAGAGGTATGTTTGTCTACCCAAGCTCGTGTTGATGAACCATGGATACTATATAGTGAAGAATCTTGCAATATGAATAGTAAATGGAATAGTATAGTCCCTAACCATCAATATAATGGTGGAAAATGACTCCAAGTATCCAATGAAAGGGGGGCTAAAAACATGTATTTTGTTACCTCTTGAGGTATATAGAGAAATTTGTCTAATGTGCTATATGTGCCCACACTTATAAAGATCTCTTGTAAGTTTTACAATTACAAATCATGGACTTGAAATTCATTTTAAGAAGAATGGTGTAGAGATCTTGGATGCATCTAGAAATGTTGAGGGTAGAGGAGTATGATGAGACAACTTGCATGCATTGGGTGTAGTCACTTCTGTAGAAGAAAAAGATGTTAGTAAACTATGACATCAACAATTTGGTCATCATAGATTTCTTGTATTGAAAGAGATGCAATGCACATGGATGATAGATCTACGTTCATGTTGTAGAAGAAGAAGATGTTAGTAAACTATGGCACCAATAATTTGGGCATCCTAGATATTCTGCATTGAAAGAGATGCAATGCATAACAATGGTAGCTCAATTACTTATAGTTTTTGAGTTGTAAGAAACGTGTGAAGTTTCTACAATGGGAAAGCAACATGAAAAGACATTTCCACGAGAAAGTATCAATCAATCTCAAAATCCTTTGGAGTTTGTGTACATGCTACTTTTGCTTGTGGATAATCTTTCTAGTTTTTATTGCTAATCCATAATTTTAACAAAAACATATGGATGTATTTCATTTGGAAGAAGGGTGATGCTTTTGAAAAGTTAAAAAAGTGGCCCAAGGGTGTTGAAATTGAAACATGAAGTTGAAGAAATTGCAACCTCATCATGGATGAGAATTCTTATTTATACATGCACATAGCTTTTGTGAGGATCATGCAGTAAAAAAGAAGCTCGTTGCAACTCACAGTCAACAAAATATTTTTTTAAAGTGAAGAAATCATACAATAGTTGAAATGGACCATTGCATATTGAAAGCTCAAGACATGCCTGATTCATTTTGGGTACAAGCAATCAACACAACAATTTACATCTTGAACTAGAGATACACCAAAGCTCTCAAGGGAATGACACCTAAAGAAGCATATTTTGGTAAAAAGCCTTTCATTATGCGTTTTGGATTTTTACCAAGAACTAAGTTAGAAGACAAATGCAAAAAATGTGTCTTCCTAGGATACAATGAGGAGTCTAAAGCATATAGACTCTAGAATCTAGAGGCAAAAAAATATCAGCTTAGGTGTGGTATTTGTAAACCATCTTATACTAATAGAAAAAAAGGTAAGAGAAGGAGAAGAAATCAGATAGTGAAATGTCTTGATAAAAAAACCAAACTATTAACTTGCACAACATAAGCTGCTATCTAAGTGGGCACAATATTTTTTTTGATGATTATAATCCATACACTACAAGGAATATGGGCGCATAGCAATGGTTAACATGACACAATTTCATCACTATAAAATTGCATAAAGCATTGCAACAAGCGTCGAGCGTAGAACATCGGTTAAACGACGAGAAATTTGAGATTTTTATCGACGTGTGGTGCAAGAGGATAAGCAACAGTTACATCAAGCATCACTAAAGCGATGATTAAAAAAAGCATCACATAAGTGAAACTAATTATTGTCGCATATGCGATGCTATCTGCACATGCATTTATGATACATTAGCATCGCTTACACGATGGGTTTTTGATGAAAAAAATTTAAAACGTTGGAAGCTCTTTGATCGGCATCTACATGCATCTGATCGAGGAGCTCTCCAACATTCACAATTGCACTGTGCTTACGAGCTGAAACAATCGCTTGCAGAATTGTTGTTTTGTCTAATCTCTATCTTATTATCTCTCTCTCTCCCTGTTTCTCTCTTTCTACCTCTTTCTCTCTTTGAATTATCTCTCTCTCTCTCTCTCTCTCTCTCTCTCTTCATTACAGGTTATTCAAGAAGCGAACCAAGCAAAAAATATGTCTAAGTATTGTAAGTACAATTTCCATTCTTTGTATATCATTTGAATTGTGTTATTTTCATTATTTAGCATACTCACACTTATTGATATGCACATATACATGATGAAGATGCACGTTCACACATATACACATATACACATGCACATACACACACATACATGTGCACATACACTTACAGATACACACATACACTTACACATACACACACATACACATGCATATTCACAAACATTTCTACAACCACATAAAAAGACTTGCATGCATGCATTATTGCATATATACATACACATACACACATTAAAACATACTTAAATACATGCATATGCACATCCACATGCGTGCACATTCACATGCATGCACATGGATGCAAATGGAAATGCATCCACATGCACATGCATGTTTCATACATATACACATGCATATACATACACTTGTATATGTTTATACACATACACATACATATGCACATACATATATATACACACACATACACATATATACACATATATATGCACACACATACACACACATATGCACATACACACACATGCACATACATGCATATACACATATACATGCACATACACACATATACACATACACTTACACATATACATGCACATACATATACACACACATACACATGCATATTCACATACACATATATGCACATATACACTTACACATGCACATGCACTGAAGGGCTTTAGTGTGCAGAACAAGAGGAGGACGGAAGTGATGGAGGGAGAGAGAAGAGAGGAAAGATGCACGGACATGCGTGGGAGCCTCGAAACCCACATAATGATCTCTCTTGAGGCAATGCTCTATATATGATGTATATATATATGAATATGGGGGTAAGGTCACATGACTCTTACATCCAAAAATTCTCTCTCGAAGAAGTTCCAAAGCAAATTCAACCTCCAAGTGCAATTAGGGTTGTTTGGGAAAAAATGTGCTGCTCTGTGTTTTGCTGTTTCAGAGGTGATAACCTCTGAATCTGAACTTTTGATCTTCAGCAAACCTCAAGATCTTATTCTTGGTTACGTAACGAGATAAAGAACACCTCAATCGGAGGTGCGTAGCTCAAGATATGCTCAAAACAAGCACCTATTGTCAATTTCACTTTCACTTACAACACTGCTTCTCTGTGTTTTGTAGTTTCGGTGACCTTGCACTGAGAATCTGAATCTGAGTTCTTCTACAAAGTTGTAGCTATCTTTCCAAGCTACGCACAGCAAGTTGAATCATCGAATTCTGAGCTGTAAAACTCAAGTTATGATCCAAAAATTGACCTGTTGTCCTATTGAATGTAGATTCGCTTTGTATAACAGTCTGTGTTTTTCGAATTTTCGGCACTTTAGAAGTCCGAACCAGGTTTTGCACTCTTCTGTAAACTTGTAGCTCTCTGTGTTAGCTACACATAGAACTTTAAAACGCATCAATCCGAGCTTTTTAGCTCGAGTTATGACCGAAATACTGGACAGCTGTCAAGAGATGCCGACCTGCACTTCTACTCCTTCTAACCTAAGCTTCCATTGAAGCTTTTTGCACACCAGCCTTCAACATGCTCTGATACCAATGAAGGGCTTTGGTGTGCAGAACAAGAGGAGGACGGAAGCAATGGAGGGAGAGAGAAGAGATGAAAGATGCGCGAACATGCGTGGGAGCCTCGAAACCCACATAATGATCTCTCTTGAGGCAATGCTCTATATATGATATATATATATATATATATATATATGAATATGGGGGTAAGGTCACATGACCCTTACATCCCCAACATGCACATACATACATATATACACACATACACATGCACATGCACATACACATGCACATGCACATACACATACATCCACATATACACTTACACATGCACATGCACATACATGCATATACACATATACATATGTACATACATACATATACACACACATACACATGCACATACATACATATACACACATACACATGCACATACATACATATACACACATATACATGCACATACAAACATATAAACATACATTTACATATATACATGCACATACATACATACATACATACATATACATATACACACATACACATGCACATGCACATACACATACATATGCACATACACTTACACATGCACATGCAGATACATGCATATACACATATACATATGCATATACATACACGCACATATATACATAGATACATACATATACATGCATATAGACACACTTACACATATAGAGATATACCTACATGTGCATATACACATTTTATATAAACACAAGCACACACAAATATGAATGAATTATATAATTAAAGTAATAAAACACATGCTTAAAATGAATAATAATAAAAATCAATAGAACAAGACTTTTCATTACTTAATACAATCCACACAATTCAGAACATAACTGAAATGAACAATATATAGATTATATATATATATATATATATATATATATATATATATATATATATATATATATATATATATATATATATATATATATATATACACACACACACACACACACACACACACACACACACATATATATATATATATATATATATATATATATATATATATATATATATATATATATATATATATATATATATATATATATATATATATATATATATATATATATATATATATGTAAATACATATCCGATGTCATAATCAAGAATCCTAATCATCATCATAATCATGATCATCCTCATCCTCATCCTCATCATCACGATCATCCGCATGATCTGATGTATCTGTGTGAGCACCTTGTGACGATCGAGATCGTCCCTTCTATGTCTATCTCTCCACCTCATCCATATTTGCCTCTCCATAATACTCGTGTATTACATATAACAAACATAAGTAAGTAAAACAAGTAAAACATCCATAAAAATAAAATAATTATATAAAATTTAATAATACTCACAAATGCATCCGAATGATCTCACATATACTCGTTCAAACATCGATATCCAAAATGTGTAGCATACTCGACCTCATGTTTCATAGGATATCAACCATAATCTTTTTGCTGCATTAAAACAAATAAAAAAGATTAATTTTTTGCATTTTAACTAATTTTAAAAAATATACTTACAATAATGCATATACTTACAAACGTAGCTACAAAACCATGATGGCCCATTTGGCCTAAGTGTGATGTGTGGCCCGACTCAACTCTCTTCTTTGTAGTAGTCTGTTTATTTAAATAAAAAAGAAATGCATAAATTAAATGTAAAAAATTAATAAAACATATGAGAATTATAAATATAAACTATTAATTTGTATACCTTCTGCTAAGAAAATGACTCCTGAAGACGTAGCTGTCTACGAAAAAACTGCCATGTCTTAGGTGGTATGTTAGGTTGCCTCTTACTTTTTTCCACCATACAATATCTCCTGTTATTTTAATCTCAAACAGAAAAAAAGAATCAGAATACATACACATATATACACACACATACACATACACATACCCACATACACATATACACATACATACATGCATACACATACACATATACATACATATAGCATAAACACACATATACATATCCACATATATGCATACACACATACACATGCATGCATATACACACATTCATACAAAATACATGCATTTATCCCACAAGAATGTGTATTTGTGTATATGTGAATATGTGTGTATGTGTAAATGTGTATATGTGAATATGTGTGTATGTGTAAATATGTATATGTGAATGTTTATGTATGTAAATAATGAGATTATTAATATCTAATAACATTGTTTGTAGATTCCGATCAATCAGATGGAACTCCACCACCGTCTCCTAATCGTGCAAGGACTACATACTGTAAGTATATAAAACTTTTAATTTTAAATATATTTGTTAGATACATAACTGATATATATATATATATATATTTTGTTATAATCAGATTTTGATCAATCAGAAGGCACTCCACCACCTCCTACCCATGCAACAACTTCACATGTGTCCTTCGATAGAAATTATGATGAATTTTACTATCAAGAGCATATTATATGTTGGTGTAACTCTTGCTATGGCACATATCGAAGACCATGATTGAAATGTATTGAACATGAGGCAGAATATGGTACTTTTGAGCATGTTGCACCACATGGTCAACATGATAATGCTTGGGTATGTATTTTTTCTATAAATTAATGTCATTATTTTATTTAAAAACCATATACAAAATCAAATTACTTTTGATATGCAGGAATACTTGCTCGATGATGATGATGATGATGATAATAATTCTCATACTCATAATGTTAATATACCTCATACACGTCATGGACTTGTTGTTCATCAATTACAAGCAAAGGTTTCTAGAAATCCTCTATCTCCTAGTTTAAAGACTAAAACGACTAGAGATTATCCATTGCCAGCTCGTGATTGTTCTCTAGTACAAACATATGATAAAAGAAGATATGGAGGATGGAATAGAGGACCACTTCCTTTAGATGGAGAGGTTTTTAACTTTTGGGGTAATCTCTATATGATTGCTCCATCCACTATTACTAATGCTGGTCGTGGTCTCTTTATTGTAGAGGATTTGCATGTGCCTCCGGACTCTGAAGTCACTCTTATGTCATTTTGTGGTCCTATATATGGATGGGGAGATTGGGATTGACTTGCATGTTATGTTCAAAGCATGATAACTTATGGAATATGCTTGAATGCAGCATCCCTTACTAGTAGAAGGATTTCACATGCAAAAAATGAGAGATTATATATTGATGGAAGATCTTACATGCATGGAAATATAACAAGTTTAATAAATATTAGTTGAGGGTTACATAATAGTTCAAGGGCTAATTGCACATTTGAGGAGCATGAAAATAGTGATGAATCACCATGAGTAGAGATGTATCAAGATACACAGTTGTCAAAGCTATTACTACATTACATGCTGGTGATGAATTATTAGTGAATTATGGAGGGCATAGACCTCCAAGAGAACCTTTTAGCTAGAGAGAGAATGAAAATTTTCTATCCATATTTTATAACTTATATAAAGTTTACTTTTTATTCATTTATGGAATATTAATGAGTTTTATTCATGTGTGTAGATTCCAACGTATGATGTTGATGATATTCCTCCACACCATTCACAATTGCCAGTAAAACCTCATTTATTAGAAGCGTCTATGAGGAGGCTATGCAAAAGTGATCCTGTGGAATATTCTAGGTTGAAAGGACTATATTCAAAAGAAGATAAAGTACAAGATTTGTGCGACAATGATTAAGATGATGGCATGAATGATTTTATTGAGGATCGATATCAAGATGAAAGTGAGAGCATTGATATTTCTAAAAATGAGAAATATCTTCAAGAGGAATGTCTCAAGCATGTATATGAAGGAAGTTATTTGACACGACTAAGTGGGAGCTTACTTATTCTCAATCTTCAAAATCGTTTTGGATGGAATAATGTATCTGTTTTGATACTATTAAGGTATAATTTTTAATTTTCTATCTATTTATATATATACATGCATAAATATATACATATGAATACATGCATACATAGACATACACATATATATATACATGAATGTATACACACATATGTTGGAGAAACAATCACTAATTGGACATATATTTGAAAGTCAAATCTTAGGAAGAAAACCCCATGCCTATGTGAAGGGACAAATTCACAAGTGTATCATATTTGTAAAGTTAGTTCACTTTAATTCTAGAATTAAAAAAAAAAAGTCACGAGAATGCAAAAATCTATATAAGTTAGTTTGTATCAACTGACGCAATGAGAGAAGAAGTGGAAGAGAGTGATAGAATGTGAGAAGGAGTTCATTTTGTATGACTGAGTATAGTCGGGCTTCTTTGAGTGAGAAAGCATCTGTAAAACTTCTGAGTTTTCGATAGCTATGAGAAGAAATAGTTAAAGTTCTGTGTGTGAGACTCTCTCCATCATCTCCATGCTTGTCTACTGTGAAATGATTTCAAAAGTTCAAGTTTTCCAAGCAACTCGATGCCTAGCATCGAGTTTGTGCTGATAAGTCCATGTTTTATTCTCTGAGTATTATGAACTGCTAGAACTTCTTAAAATCATGAGGTTTGTGGAGCAACTCGATGCCTGGCATCGAGTTTCAGCATAAAGTCAATGCCTGGCATCGACTTCCCACATAATAGTGGTCTTGTCCATGTGTGTGTTCAAGGGGGTAATTCTGGCACTAAAAAAGTAGCTGAAAAAGCTCAAAGTCGATGCCCGACATCGAATTTTGGTTGCAAGTCGATGGTAGGCATCGAATTTTTATTTTTAGACAGCGAAATTTACTAAAGCAGGCAAAATTTCTAGTTTTGGAAGGTCATACAGGGTCATCTTGTGAGGGCCATAACTTGAGTTCTAGAGATCCGTTTCATGCATATGACAGCTTGTTGGAAAGCTCTACTCTTATAGTTTTAGCCTATAAAATATCTTGGAGAAATAATATTTGAGCTAAGAGAAATTAGCAAAATACTGAAGGTATGCCATTTTAGTGACTAGAAAAATTTGAAGAAGCAAAGTTCTTGGTTTCGGCTATCATTTCTCAAAGTTTGGAGTGGCAATGAGTTAATGGTGACCATAGAGGTGTTCTAGTGTCACATTAATTCATTTCTTGTGGTGTTTTACACATCAACGAGTTGTATCAGAGCAGAAAGGTCCTAAAGAGCAAAACGCGGCAAAGGTACAAGAAGTTTTGGAAAGTTTTCCATTAAAGATTGAAAGGTGAAGCATTTGAAGAAACAACACATTAAAAGGTTACTTCTAAAGTATCCTCATGCACAAAGAACTCCAAAAGGTATTATTCTTTATCCTTTAAGCTCACAGGTTGTAGCAGAAGGAAAGGAGTATGGCAGATCATATCTCCATTGACAAACTGGACAGAGATAATTACCCCGCATGGGTAATGAGAATGGAAGCCTTACTTATGAGTAAGGATCTCATGGTATATGTAACAGGTGAAGAAGAGAAGCCAATATTTGAAGATGAAAGCCGACCAAAGAAAGAGGAACTTGATGCTTTAAAGCATTGGCAAAAGAAGGATGCAAGTGCAAAAGCCTACATCTATAATACAATCTCTGATCATTTGCTACCACACATCAGAGGATTGGAATCATCTGAAGATATATGGAATGCATTGGAATATCATTTCCAAAGTACTACCAAAGCAAGGAAAGCAAGTCTATGGTCAGAGTTTACAACATTCAAGAAGAAGCCAAGTCAAAATATTAGTGATTATGTCACTAAGATGAAGGATCTAGCAGATAGTCTTGGATCCATAGATGAAGATATTGAGGATCACAAGTTGATTGCTCAATTACTTACATGTTTGAGAGGAGATGAAAGGTGGAAAACTTTTGCTTATCAACAGAACTTTCATTAAATCATTATGTTCCAGATTTAAATCAATTACTTGGTTTGATGCTCACATTTGAGCAAGACTTGAAGGGAGATGGAGATAAAGGACAAAGTTCTGCAATGTACATGAAGAACAAGAAGAAAGGAGATAAAGGTAAATCAAAGGATGAAGAGGAGTCTAGTTCTCAAGCTTATTATGCAAGAGGTAAAGGCACTGACAGAGGAAGACCAAGAGCTTTTGGAAGAGGAAGAGGTAATCAGAATAACAACAAGAAGGCTTGCTAGATCTGTGGATTGAGTAATCATTTGGCTCATGATTGTTGGCACAACCAACAAGCATCAAACCAGACTCAAAACAACAATAGCAGAGGTCGAGGTGGAAGATATCAAAGTAATTTTCGAAGAGGTAGACAAAATCAAAGAGGAGGCTATGGTAGAGGTGCACGAAGAAGTTGGGGACAGAATCAATCCTACAACACTACCTACTACAACTATGCAAATGACACACAAAATGAAAGTCATACATCATTGATGATGAATTCAATCAGCACATCAGATAAAGAAGATCTAAAGGTATTTTACATTGACTCTGGATGTTCTAATCATTTGTCAAGAAACCTAGAATTGATGTCAGAATTGGAAAAAGGCATTTCTAGCCATAGTGTTCAAACAGGTGATAATACCAGACATAGTGTACATTCAATTGGAAAAGTGAAATGCAAGAATGGAGCAGATTTACTAACCAATGTTTTGTATGTTCCTACAATACCTAAAAACTTGATTAGTGTGGGACAGATAGTTGAAAAAGGTTTTCAAGTCAGGTTTACAAATGAAGGAGTATTTGTGGAAGATCCAGAGAATGGATATAATCAGATTGTCTCTGGTAAGAAAGAAGGTAGACTCTTTACTTTAAGAGTGCAAGGGAACATTGGTCAAGCTTTGCTCACACATGGTGAAGGAGTAATTACAGAACTTGATCTTTGGCAATTATGTCATTTTAATGAAAGAGGAATTAAAGCTATGGTTGCTAATCAGTCTGTACTAGGATTACCAAATGTGCAGAGTCAACATATGGTTTATAAATGTGAAGCATGTCAGATAGGAAAAGCACACAGGTTACCATTTCAAAAGAAAGGATTCAAACATGATGGAGTACTTGAGCTCATTCATACAGATGTATGGGGACCAACAAAAGAAGGATCTATCAGTGGCTCAAGGTATTATGTTCTTTTCATTGATGATGCTACAAGATGGATAACATTATATGTTTTGAAGGAAAGATCAGAAGTGTTTGGAGCTTTCAAGCATTTTCATGCATATGCAGAGAGAGTCACAGGTCAAAAGCTTAAGAGACTGAGGTCTGATGGAGGGGGAGAATACTTCTCCCAAGAGTTCATGATTATCTTTGGAATGCAGGTATTAAGAGAGAAATAACTTGCAGGTATACACCACAACAAAATGGTGTAGCAGAAAGAAGGAACAAGAATTTGGTTGAGTTTGCTAGAGCTATGCTAAAGGAGAAGAATTGTCCAAATTATCTTTGGGCTGAGGCTGTAAATACAACTAAATATCTTGTGAATAGATTACCATGTGCAGCTCTAAATGGAATGACTCCATATGAAGCTTGGTGGGGTAAGAAACCAACACTAGATCATTGTAGAGTGTTTGGATCAATTGCATATGCTTATGTGCCATCACAACTTAGACATAAACTTGAACCAAAGGCAGAAAAATATGTGTTCATTGGTTATGATGAAAAACAGATGGGTTACAGGTTGTGGAATCCTCTAACCAAACAATTTCTTGTTTCTAGAGATGCTACATTTGATGAAAGAAAAGTTGGTATGCAGATCAAAGTCATACAACTGAAGAATTTGAAGAAGAGGTAAGACGATGTGAGAAAGGAAAATCAATTGTGCAGGTAAATAGAGATGAAGACTATATGCAAGCAAGTACATCCAAAAGTGGATTAACAAGAAGGAATGAAGAAGCTCCTATATTTGATGAAGAGGTGTATCCAGACACTTATGAAGAATGTGAACCAAGAAGGTCAAGCAGGACTAGAAGAAAACCAGAAAGGTATTCTTATGATACTTCTTACATAACTCAGAAGAACTATGCATATATGGTCAAAGATGATGAAGAACCTCATAACTATGATGAAGCTAAAGGTAAGAAGTAATGGGAAGAAGCAATGAAGGAAGAATTCAATGCACTGGAGGAGAACAAGACATGGAAACTTGTTCCTAAACCAAATGGTAAGAAAGTAATTGGAAATAAATGGGTTTATAAAGTGAAGAAGCTTGCAGATGGAAGTATAGCCAGATACAAAGCTAGACTGGTGGTGAAAGGCTACGCCCAAACCTATGGCATAAATTATGATGAGACATTCAGTCCTGTAGCTAAGATGTCAACTATAAGGACAATTATTGCTATTGCAGCTTCAAAAGGATGGACCCTAAGTCAATTGGATATAAAGAATGCATTCTTGAATGGATACATATCAGATGAGGTATACATGGAACAACCTTAAGGGTTTATAGATTCCAGGTATCCAAATTTTGTTTGGAGGTTGAGAAGATCACTCTATGGATTGAAACAAGCTCCAAGAGCATGGAACTATAGACTAGTGAAGTATCTGAATGAACTTGGATATCAAAGTTCAAAAGCAAATCCAAGTCTACTCATCAAAAGAACAGAGGAAGGTACAATCTACATTTGTATTTATGTAGATGACATTATAATCACAGGTACTTCAGATGAAGGAATCAAGGAGGTAAATAGATTACTTGAAAAAGAATTTAAGATCAGTGACCTAGGAAAGTTGTCATACTTTCTTGGTATGGAAGTCACCTATACAGATCATGACATATATGTATCACAAGAAAGGTATCTTCTGAATCTATTGAAGAAGTTTGATATGGAAAATTGCAGAGAATCTTCAACTCCACTTGAAGTTAATCAACAAGCTCAGTAAATATGATGGTGCATAATACAAAGATATGAGGAAGTATCAATCTCTTGTGGGTAGTTTGATTTATGCTACACTAACAAGACCTGGTCTTAGTTATGCAGTGGGAGTTTTGTCACAATTCATGCATTGTCCAAAGGATCCACATTGGATTGCAGGTCAAAGAGTTCTCAGATATATCAAAGGAACTATAAAGGAAGGATTATATTATCCTTTTACATTAGATTTGAAGTTGAGAGCCTATAGTGACTCAGACTGGGCAGATAATCAAGATGACAAAAGATCAACTCATGGCTACATGATATACATTGGTGATAAGCTTGTAAGTTGGTGTTCAAAGAAACAACATACAGTAGCATTATCATCAACTGAAGCAGAGTACAAAGGACTTGTGGAAGCAGCTAAGGAGGTCATATGGATGCAGACATTGTTCAAAAGCTTAGGCATTGATCAAGGTACACCTAAAATACATGGAGATAATATGAGTTCACTTTATCTTGCAGCAAATCCAGTTTTTCATGCAAGGACAAAGCACATAGAGATACAGTATCATTTTCTCAGAGAAAAGGTAATGAAGAAAGAAATTGAAGTGGAGTACATTTCTACTAAAGATCAGTTAGCAGATATAATGACAAAGAGCTTGGATGGTGTGAAGACCAGCAGATTCAAAAGCATGGCAGGAGTAAAAGAAAAGAAGATGATATGAAGAAACAGAGAATGTCAATTAATGATTGAGGGGGAGCTGTTGGAGAAACAATCACTAATTGGACATATATTTGAAGGTCAAATCTTAGGAAGAAAACCCCATGCCTATGTGAAGGGAGAAATTCACAAGTGTATCATATTTGTAAAGTTAGTTCACTTTAGTTCTGGAAGTTAAAAAAAGAAAAAGTCACGAGAATGCGAAAATCTATATAAGTTAGTTTGTATCAACTGATGCGATGAGAGAAGAAGTGGAAGACAGTGATAGAATGTGAGAAGGAGTTCATTTTGTATGACTGAGTATAGTCAGGCTTCTTTGAGTGAGAAAGCATCTGTAAAACTTCTGAGTTTTTGATAGCTATGAGAAGAAATAGTTAAAGTTCTGTGTGTGAGACTCTCTCCATCATCTCCATGCTTGTCTACTGTGAAATGATTTCAAAAGTTCAAGTTTTCCAAGCAACTCGATGCCTGGCATCGAGTTTGTGCTGATAAGTCCGTGTTTTATTCTCTGAGTATTATGAACTGCTAGAACTTCTTAAAATCATGAGGTTTGTGGAGCAACTCGATGCCTGGCATCGAGTTTCAACATAAAGTCGATGCCTGGCATCGACTTCCCACATAAAAGTGGTTTTGTCCATGTGTGTGTTCAAGGGGGTAATTCTGGCACTAAAAAAGTAACTGAAAAAGCTCAAAGTCAATGCCCGGCATCGACTTTTGGTTGCAAGTCGATGGTAGGCATCGATTTTTTATTTTTAGACAGTGAAATTTACTAAAACATGCAAAATTTCCAGTTTTGGAAGGTCATACAGGGTCATCTTGTGAGGGTCATAACTTGAGTTCTAGAGATCCGTTTCATGCATATGATAGCTTGTTAGAAAGATCTACTCTTATAGTTTTAGCCTATAAAAGATCTTCGAGAAATAGTATTTGAGCTAAGAGAAATTAGCAAAATACTGAAGGTATGTCATTTTAGTGACTAGAAAAATCTAAAGAAGCAAAGTTCTTGGTTTTGGCTATCATTTCTCAAAGTTTGGAGTGGTAATGAGTTAATGGTGACCATAGAGGTGTTCTAGTGTCACATTAATTCATTTCTTGTGGTGTTTTACACATCAACAACATATTGTTGGAGTTAGACGTCTGCAGAAGCATGCAAAAACACAAGGAAGAAGAAGAAGCTTGGAGCACAACACACAATAGTGAATGTATTGCCACTAGAATGTACAAAGATAAGTAGCCTATTAGGCCAATAGGCATATATACAAGTCGAGGGAAAAAACCTCCTAAAGAGGGAAAAAAGTTCCCCGACAATCCTAGAGTGTTCACACACATCATTACCTACATATATCAACAAATCCCCCCTGGAAGTGATGCAGTGAACAAGGAGATGGCACTCATGTATAAGGGAGTGCCAAGCTATGTGGAATCAATCCACAAAAGGAAGTAAGCCCAAAGCTTTGCGAAAAGATTCAAACTTCTCCCTAGGTAGAGCCTTCATGAAAAGGTCTGCAATGTTCTCTTGCATGGGCACATATGCCAAGCTGATCTCCCCAGCAGAGAACCTCTCCCTGACATAACGATAATGCACCTCAATGTGCTTAGTGCAAGCATGGCACACAGGGTTCATCGCAAATGCCAATGCGCTGTGACTGTCAGTGAAGATGGTGGTGGTAGAAGATTGCCAACACCCAAACCATCCATAAGGAGTCTGATCCACACACACTCAATAGTCGCTGTGAAAGTTGCCCTATACTCAGCCTCACAACTGGAAGTTGCCACACTAGGATGCTTCTTGCTCAACAAAGATATACATGAGGTACCAAGCATGAAGCAAAAACCAGTGGTGGACACACGAGTGTCATAGCAACCAGCCCAATCACTGTTAGAAAAAGCATGCAAATCTGGTGGTAGTGATCCACCCTTGGGATAAAACAATCCAAGTAGATGGGTATCACTCAAGTAGCGAAAGATGCGCTTAACTACCTGCCAATGCTTGACACTTGGGCAATGTATAAACCTGCACATCTGTGAGATAAAAAACTGAATATTTGGCCAAGTAATGCATAAGTAAATCAAGCATCCAATAGCCTGCTGATAGAGAACAGCATCAAATGCATCTCCATCATCATGAAGACTCAATCATAAACTTGTCTCCATAGGAGTGGCAATAAGCTTACAATCTTCAAGGCCAAAACATTGCATTAATGTGTCAATATATTTCGTTTGACACAAATCCATTCCACCATCAACTTGCATAGACTGAATGCCCAAATAGTGATGCAAATGCCCCAAATTAGACATCTCAAATGAGGCATGCAAATCAGCCTTAAAAATCAGCAATATGTGTGTCATGAGGACCATTGAGCAGCATGTCATCAACATATACCACAATGATCAGAAGCACATAATTAGCATGCTTAACATTTAAGGTGATTTCAGTTGGACTGCTCTCAAAACCATGTGCAACCAGATAGGCATGTATCTTTTCATACCAAGCACATGGTGCTTGCTTTAAACCATATAATGCCTTCTTTAACCTGCACACTTGGTTTTCATGCCCTTTTTGCACAAAGCCATGGGGCTGAAAAACATACACTTCATGCAAGTCACCATTCAAAAATGATTTTTTAATGTCAAACTAATGTACATTCCAACCATGATGAGCTGCAAGTGCACAGATGCTATGAATAGTAGTCATTTGGCTAGTAGGAGCAAAGGTTTCATCAAAATCAATGCCTCTTTCATGTGCATAACCCTTTGCAACAAGCCTAGCCTTATACTTGTCAATTGTTCCATCAGGTTTACGATTCAGCTTGTATACCCACTTTGTGCCAATGGCCTTCTTGCTAGGAGGCAAGTCACATAAAGATGAGGCACCACTCTTCATTATAGCATCATATTCAGATTGCATAAGAGCCATCCAATTTTGTGAATTTTGTGCTTCTTCAAATGAAACAGGTTCATTCTCATCACAGAGACTAGACGCAACCATAGCATAGCAATCTGATGCAAAAGAGGCACTATGAGAGCTTGATCGAGTATGATATGACAGAGGTGCATCTAATTTGCTGTCACACAAAGTCTGCACCAGCCATTTTGGCACAGTTTTTGCCTGCTCAATATAAGCTCTCTCATCAACAAGTGCATCATGTAAATCTGCATCAGAAATGGAATGATCTGCATCATCACATGAAACCTACAAAGGCTGAGAAGTTGCCTCATTAGGACCAGCAACTAGATTGTCCACTTGTAAAACGAGGCAACAAAGTATCACACATGTCTTTGGAGCTAATAGACGTCTCCTTCGTACATGAAAGTAAGGGCTGAATAGCATCTTCCACAAAAACAACATTACAGCTAACTAGAATGCGTTTAGTCTATGGATGATACAAACGATAGCCTTTGCTTTCAGAATTGTAACCAACAAAAATACATTTTACTGCTTCATCATCCAATTTTCTGCGATGTTGTTCAAACACTAATGCATATGCCAAACAAGCAAAAAAATGCAGATGAGCAATAGATGGCTTGTGACCATGCCAAGCCTCATATGAAGTGATAGACTACAACGCTTTAGTGGGACACCTGTTAAGTACATATGCTGCACACATGACAACCTCAAGCTAGAAACTATGTGGTAAAGCCTGACTCTTGACCATACACCTCGCCATCTCCATGAATGACCTGTTCTTCCGTTCAGCAACCCCATTCTATTGAGGTGTATACGACACTGTACATTGATGTTTTATCCCACATTCAACCACAAATGCATTAAAGTCAGAAGACATATATTCCCCCCCTCGATTAGAACGGAGGGTGCCCATTTTACATGCCGATAGATTTTTAGCCAAAACCAAAAATTGTTTGAAGCACATAAATACTTCGGACTTTGCCTTCAATGGATATACCCATGCATGCTTGGAAAAATCATCGATGAAAGTCAGGAAGTAAAGATAGTTCCCAAAAGAAGGTGTTACATAAGACCATAGACATCACTATGTACAAGCTACAATTTCTAAGTAGTCTGAACTGAACCATCTTTTGGAAAGGAAGAATGCTGGATTTTGCCCAAAATATAGCCTTCACAAACATGTTTTCTGGGTGCCTCAAGTTTGGGCAAAGAGGACACAATTTCAGATTTCTGCAAGCATAGCAGACTAGCAAAATTCAGATGACCGGTGCATGCCAAAGCTTTGCATCTGACATAGCCTGAGAATCATGTACTGCACATGCCAAATCATTTACAAATTTGTCAAAGTCTATGAGCTTATACAACCCATGACATAAAATGCCAGAAGCAATAATGATGTCACCATTTGACAGATCATGAACTGTACATCTGTCATCAACAAATTTCACAACCAAGCCAATCTTGGCTAATGAAGAAACTGATAATAGTTTTTTCTTGATCCCTGGCACAAACAAAGCATCTGACAAAGTGAAAGAACTACCATCAATAGTAGTCAAAATGATCTTACCAACTCCCATAACAGGATAGGAGGAGTTGTTGATGCATGTAACAGTATTCCGTGTAGGGGTAGGCTCGAGTGAAGAGAAGAAACTGTGCTGCGAGGTAATATGTTTGGTCGCCCCACTATCAAAGTACCAAACATTTGAGTCTACTACAGACATGCATTGCTCATGAGAAAATGGGTCAAAACTGCAAACAGTAGTAAACGCCCATTCTTCATCATGCACAAACCTTGTTTTCGGTGTAGAGGTCTCTGTAACAACCAATTCGGCCTCTTTCTTCTTTGCCTCTTTAGCATCTAGTTTTGGAAAGCTCTTAATGACATGATCATTTTCTTTACAGTATTCGCAAAACAATTTTTGCTTTTCTGATTTCTTCTCATCTTTGTCTTCCTTCTTCAAATGTGTAGCATTTACAGATTTCTGTTTACTAGTGGAAGAGCTCCATTTTCCTTTGCCCTTCTTACTAGCCAGGAAAGCTTGATCTGCAACAAGCATAATAGACATGTTCTGCTTAGACTAGTCTTCCTGTAACAGAACAGAGACTAACTCCTCAAATGACAAGGCATTTGGATTGCCTTTCATCATTAAATGAAGAGTAGAAGCAAAACTTTGATATGAGTCAAGAAGACCATTTAGAATGATCTACACAAGTGAGCTATTTGGTATAACTTCATCTGCATAAATCAACTGCTTTCAAATCCTTGATCTTTGTGAGAAAAATGTCTATAGAATCACCTTCATTCATGTGCTCACTCTCCAATTTTTTTTGGAGGTAAGCAAAACGAGCCTCATTCCTAGCCTGGTACAATGTGGTAAGTGTATCCCAAGCATCCTTAGCTATTCTGCAAGAGCGGAATAATGGCACGTTTGACAGACAAAGCTATCAATGCATGTGCTTGAGCATCTCTGCCATCCCACCAAATTTGCGCTGTAGTAGGTGCAACAAAACAATAGCACAAATAGGAATCTGTAGAATATCATCATTTTCGATACCATTTCCATAAGTTCTAACACCTGTATTTGCAGTATCTGTATTCACAGGTGTAACATGATGTCTTTCAACACCCTCCACAATATTCCATAGTCCTTTTGTGACCAATACATGACGCATCATATAAGCCCACAATGGGTAATTCGTACCATCCAACTTATCCTCAACAGCCAACATAGGAAATACATCATTGCTTTCACCATGGCCACTGACTAAAATACCTTGATGCAGAAAAATGACTATATCCGAAAAAGTTGAATAGAACTACCCAAACGAGTTCTGCTAGACCTGTAGCAAACTTCGAGATGCTTATATTGGTGAACCGAAATTGGTATTTATCTCTGGCACAAAAAGATGAAATAGCCTGCACAAGTGCTACGATAGTTTGTTCGGAGGCCGAAACGAGCTCAGATCATGATTTCGGTGATTCTGAGACTACAACCAGAGAGGTGTAGACAACACCCTAGATGAAGCAACGACCTGCCCTGATACCAATTGTTGGAGTTAGACATCTATGGAAGCACGCAAACAACACAAGGAAGAAGAAGAAGCTTGGAGCACAATACACAATATTGAATGTATTACCACTAGAATGTACAAAGATAAGTAGCCCATTAGGGCAATAGGTGGATTTACAAGCCGGGGGGAAAAACCTCTCATATAAACATACATACACATATACACACATACACATGTTATGAAAGTAAAGTCAAATTATACATAGCTGTATCAAAAGAAGATATTTTGTCCATCTAGCCTTTGGAATTGTCTGCCCAACCTTTAGAATCTTCTTGACACATCTGCTTCTCCTATTCTAGTCGACCTTTGTTGGCAATCAAGGAACTGAAGGACTCACAAGACAAGGAAGTCAACGAAGGGAGTCGGAGCGAAGAGAAGGTACAAGCAGACAGAGTAGTCAAAGAAGATCTGGCAAGTAGGCCATCTAAATTTTTCATGCATCAAAGAGGTGGGCACACAAGAAGAAGGAGCAAGTAGGGAGCTCCAGAAAATGTATGTCAAAAGGTTAGAAGAAATCCCTACAAAAATAGTGATTTTCATCACTAAAACCGGACAACAAAACTAAAAAATTCCGTGTTTTTCTGTCAATCACGACCGACACTGTCGATCGCGATCGACAGCCACGATCGACAGACCCTGTCGATCGCGACCGACAGACCCCACGACCGACAAACTACCGCATAGGATTCAGTCAATCATGATTGACACTGTCGATCGCGACCGACTGAAAATCCACGATTGATTGAATTTCTTGCGTTGCCACGTATCCATCGCGACGGACACATCCCCGATCGACTGAAATTACGGTGAAAATCCCGAAAAAAGTGTCGATCGCGATTGACACCATCGATCGCGATTGACAGGACCCACGATCGACTCTGTCGATCGCGATTGACACTGTCAATCGCGACTGACGTGTCGATCGTGACCGACAGGCCCTGACGAACACCTCTGTCAATCGCGATTGACAGGCTTTTTCGACCAATTTTCTAGGGTTTATATTCCTTGATTCGGTGGAAAATTCTAGGCATACTTATCAAGCAAATAGTGATTTGTGAGGTTCCGACACTCGTAACTTGAAAGAAAATCTTATTTCCCTGATGACCTGCTTTACCCTGTTTTAACCCTAGATCCCTGAACTCTCATATCTTCCTCATATGAAATCTGATTGCTGTGATTCTTGTTTTGTTGGAAAGCTCACAGGGAGTACAACCAAAACTTCCACTGGTTATGATAAAATTAATACCAGGATTATTAGACATAGTATTTTTAAGTGATCCATATCCAGGGGGAGGGAAACTCAGGGATCTCTAGAATTGTGTTACAGAGAGACATGGAGCAAATTGACATATGAATTACATGAATGAAAGTGATTTTTTGTGTGTCCTTTTAATCTAAGTCGTGAGCTAACTTTGGGACTTTTACAGGTCCACGGAGAGCACTAGAAGGCATCCAAAGCAAGGGTAATCTGCAAGCTTGAGAATTGGGTTCTTGAGCACCAAAAGAGCACGGGATCTGCAAGAGAGGTTGGAATATTCTCAACACCCTCTGTCCATTTCTAGCTTAGGCTAAGTGCGATTAGTGCTAGAAGTAATTCAGGGCAACGATAGGCACGAGACAAGTCAAGACTATCTAAGAAATCAAGTTCAAGTCAAGAGATAACCTGTGTGTGACCGACAACTTTAAAGGAAAAGAACCTAACGTGAGATGATCAACATTCAAGTGTGGAAAATTAACTCAAGTGTTCCTGATGACGTGATATCAGACAATATCATAAACACAATAATCAACTAAAAAGAATCAAGTGACTGATACAAAAGAACTCAGCAACAAGGTTGTACCTTGGGTAAAAATTGGGATTACTCAAATAGGCATATGAACCTTAGATTAGGAAGATACCTAGGAAGAGATAGACAAAGTCTTAGGTCTTCAGAGGCTAGTGTTAATCATACTGCTAGGTCTTGGGCCCAGCAGTTGAGCCATTATTCGCACTACCCTAGCTCTGAAACTAGTGAGTCAGAGATGTCCCACGATATGGAGAGACCTACAGGAAGTTCAGGTGTGCCATACTTACATAGGGTAGAAGGCCCCTACAAGACGCAGCTGGAATACCTTAGGAGCAACCGACTAGGTGCTAGCATCTATGAGGACGGCCTAGGAAGATCAGTGGTCCAGATTAAAAACCCTGACCAATCCATTGGACTAGAGCACCCAGCTGTCAAGTTTGAAAACGGAGCATACCTAGACAAGGAAGGAACCATATATGTAGTCACCAGTCATCCAGATAGGACATACGAATTTGGAAACGTGATCCCGAAAACGGATTTAGGTGACCTGGAGCAAGGAAACATGGGTGTAGAACCTAGAACCCCCCGAGGCAAATCTGCTCTCACTAGGATTATCACACCAGAGTGGATTTCCCAAGACAATAAGAGCATAGATCTACTCCTGAATCGAGAGACTGATGAGGCCTTTTGGAGGTATAGATCTGATCAGCCAAATGAGGTAGGAATAATCATGATATATGAGCTCAAAGATCCTGATAGCCCAGGCAGAGTGACCTACTTAGATCACGCTTCAGAGAGGATCTTTCTGGTTACAGAAAATGATAGGCATGCTTACACCTAGAAAGGTGAATTTAGTTTCCCCCAACCAAGATCGAATGTGTCCTTTGGTCACCCAGGAGTTGGAACATCCCAAGCTCATGGAGCTCAAAGAGACAGACATAGAGATAGACCTGAGGTAAGCTTTGCCAACTCAGTGGGAAGAGAAAGAACGAGAACGGAAGCAAATAGAGTGGAACCTGAGGGACTTAGAGCCCCAAGGAACCAAAGGCATGCAGATGAATTCCCTCTACCAAGACCTAGAGAGCACATGATGACTTTGAGACCGACTCAGCTAGTTAAGTCCATGAAGAACTACTTCGATGGCACAGGAGACCCATATGATCATGTGGCCGAGTTTAGGCAAGTCTTGAGAGCTGAGCAAGTTGAGGACCTATTCACGCAGTATAATGCCTTTGGTCTAACCCTTAGGAACACAGCCTTAACATGGTTTCAACCATTGAATGAGAGGCAGTTTAGGAGCATAGACAAACTCTTAAGGCTTTCATCACTGAATTCTCTAAAAGTAACACTACTCAAGGCAACGAACCCTACAGACACTAAGGAGACTCGGAGTGCATTGGCCTACTATGGAAGCAGATGTCCATAAGTTGTGCAAGGAATGCCCAATCTGTTGCACTAAACCACCGGTGGAGCATGCCACTCTTTATCAAGTGTCCATAGTGCCAGATTGGAGTGAACCTTTAGTAGCCTTCCTGAGGACGAGAACATTCCCTCAAGATATGACACTGGCCAAACAAAGAAGTCTAGAACAAGAGGCCCTAGATTACTCACTCATTGGTGATAATTTATACAAGCGTGGTAAAGACGGTTAACTTAGATTATGTGTCCATGAGAGTGAATGGAAACTGCTCACCAAGGTGTAGCAGGAGGACATTTTGGACCAGATCGGGTGATCAAGGCAATCCTATTTGCAGGTCTTTGATGGCCGACCCTTCACATGGATGCACATACCTATGTGAAGAGGTGTGATGTTTGTCAGCGAACTCAGTATCCTATACGCAAAGATGAGATGCCTCTGAAACCTATGATGGGTGGACGTGCATTCTCCAAGTGGGGAATAGACTTTGTAGGTCCTATTAATCCCCCATCTAAGGGTTCCCATGCTGAGTATATCATTGTTGCCACTGATTATCTAACCAAGTGGGTAGAGGTAAAAGCTACGACAAAGAACGATGCTCAAACGACGGCCAAGTTCTTATTTGAGAATGTGTTCACAAGATACAGGCTGCCAATAGAGCTAGTAAGTGATAGAGGCACTCATTTCTTGAATGAAGTTATTGAAAATCTTCTCCAAGAGTTCTTGGTAGTACGCAAGAAGTCTTCTCCCTATCACCCACAAGCTAATGGCCAAGCCGAAAGCACAAATAAGATCCTATGCAATGTGTTGACTAAATTGATAAATAATAAACGCTCTGATTGGGACAAACAGCTACACCATGCTATTTGGGCATACAGAGTTGCCTATAAAACGGTACTCCAAGCCACACCCTTTCAGATGGTATTTGGCCAAAATGCGGTGCTACCTTTGGACTTCTTGATTCCCACATTGAGAGTAGCACAGGAGCATGAGTGGACGGGCCATGAGCTCTCCTCTAGGATTTTTGACCTTGAGCAATTAGGAGAAACAAGACTGAGGGCTGCCGTAGGAATATATGCAGCTAAAAAATGACAGAAGTCTTACTTTGATGCCCATGTTAAGGATAAAGGATTGAAGGCCGGAGATTTAGTTTTAGTCTACACCCTGAAACAACATGCAAGAAAATTAGAGAAGCGTGGCTATGGACCTATGATCATAAATAGGATCTCAACGAGTGGAGCAGTACAACTAGCCACATTAGAAGGCGATATTCTACCTAGCTACATAAGCGGGTGCAGAGTCAAGTTATATCAGGAACCTCTGACTGAAGAGATGCTAAATCGACTCAACATTGCCAAGAAACACAAAGAGGAAGAAAAGCGAATTCGAGAAGAAGCTCAAGCAAAAGCTCTAGAACGCATCAGAAGGATGAAGTTGAGATGACAGGGTAGGGATCAGCCTAGGGCAGATGACTATGCGGACCCAGGATATCATATGGCAATGTGTGAAGTGTCCAGAACAAGTGCCCATAGAATAATCGATCGACGCCCATTTGTGACCTTAGAGATAGGACAAGGAATAAGTGCAAAAACAGTGCGAGCCTTGATTGACTCAGGTGCAGCCACTAGTGCTGTTAAATTTTCTTATTGTCAAAAGTTGAAATTAAATGTCAATCCTATAAAAGCCTATCTCATAGGATTGGGAGGTGTGGAAACCCCTTGCATGGGCGAGGTGGAACTTCCCCTCCACATTCAAGATGTTTTAATGACAGTGAAAGTACTAGTGTGTCAAGATGAGGACCTCACTGAGCCTCTGGTCTTGGGTCAAGACTGGATCTATGACCATGCAGTCAATTTAAACCTAATAAGTGGACTTCTTCAGGTTTGGGTCAATGAGAAACACATTACAATTGAGTTAGAAAGTGAAGCACTCAAGGAATTAGGCAAGGCACACACTCCTGGTCCTTCCAAGAGTACACATGAAGATGACCATGCTGTTCTTGTCCAAAACTATGTGATGCAGAGGAATAATGATCTGAATAAACAAGTCGAGGACACAACGGAACTCCCTTCTTTTCCAAAGGCCAGAGGGATGCAACAACCAACGGTAGATCAAATACAAAAGACTACCTATGCTGGAAGCCAAAAGAACGTGAGAAGCAGGATGTCTCAGCAATTGAAACAAGTGTGGGTGCGGAAAGGCGAACAGCCTGTTGTGATCAAGCCAAGCACACGGGCAAAGATTCTTATTAGTAATCAACAACATGACACTAATAAGAAGTCTTTCAGAAATTCTTCTGCGAAAATGAAGTCTATCTAGGTACCCAAGAAGTCGATGAAGGCTGGCCCACAATCAAGACAAATTTGGGTGCCTAAGGCTTGCTTGCGGGCTCAAATAGCTACACAGAGGCCACACCCTATACAACATGGTTCACCCACTCGAACATCTGATACCCATTCTGACACATCACGCACGAACACATATTCTTCCATGGGCACAAGTAGAATCACTTGTAAATGGGTCCCTAAAAAGCCTCATTTCCAAGCAGATACTCTCACCAAGCCGTGCAGAGTCTCCACAAAATCAAGACCAACAGCCATTCTGTTTGTTTGGCAGCCCAAAACGTGTAATAAGCCCCCCAATCCTCATTTGTAAATGCATACCCACTTACTAACTACATCACTCATACACCACATCATTCCATTTAGCTCTTAGGATTATCCATTTCCTAACTACACACACGATTACCGAGCACTTGTTGACCTACTAACCTCTCACTAAAATCATGTTAATGTTGTAATGGGGACACATGAACGCTTGGTGTCCATTTGCAATGTTAACACTCCTTTGTATATTCTCACAGAACTGGTGACCAATTTCCTCGATATGGCCGAGGCAGGAACTAGCTCCCAGGCGGGCACTAGCCCTCAGATTGTGGATATTGAAAGTCTTCCGATTGAGGAGGAATTGAAGGAGCGTCCAGTGGCATTGAGAGCGTTACATGCCATACCGGTGCAGAATTCTCCACAGAGGCACACAATGCAAGTCAGCAAAAACTCACATTGGTTCAGTGACGTGGCAGGACCTCTGGGGGAAGGCACTTACCTGTGGGAGGCAGAGATAGAATTCAACGGGCGCTGGGGCAGATATCACTTCTTCACCAAGGAATTTGAGAGACTTCAAATTAATGAAGGACTGAAACCGATATGGAAGAAGGCGGGACTATACGATTACTTCAATGCCCAACTACCAAAGCCAGACTTTCTGAGGTGCTCGTATTTGATTAGCACCCTCACTCCGAGCAAAGAGAAAAAGGGATACAACACTTTTGTCCACCCATCTCTCACAAGGGGCAATGAGCTGAAACGGTTCAGACTGACAAACAACTTGGTGAGGGAAGCTCTCGACATGAAAGGTATGCATATTCCCACCGAGAAAGAGACTATGGTCCCAGATAACATGAAGAACAGGAATCTAACGAAACTTAAAGACATGGTGGCAATGACACCGACTATTGCCATTCATTTGTGAATGGTCATGCAGCATTTTGCATTCCCCGCTCAAGAGAGGTTCACCATGCCACCCAAGAAGATATGGTTCAGTCTATATTTAGCAGATGCCTTCGATTTGACAATCAACATGCCTCACTGGATTATTGACCAAATCCACTTGGCTCATCAACGGTGGTATAAGAAGCAAAAGTCAGTACTGTATGGATGTTGTGCTCTCACAAGGATTGTTTACAGATGTTTGGCATATGATGTGCCAGTTCAAAGGGCACTTATTTGGACCAGGGTGCAAGAATTCCAACGTAGACTATCCACGGCAGGGCCTCCATCCAAGAAAATGAGAGGTGCAGTTCAGATGCCCTGTGCACAGGCCCGCGGTGCGACACTGACACCAGAGACAACTCCACGGCTTCCGAGGCGTGTGCAATCCTTCACTATCAGATTACCAAGACATAGCACAGATGGACCGAATTTGGTGTTTCCTCCTATACCAACCGACTTAGAGTTTCCTCACGGCTTTACATTGGAAGATCTAACTGATGAAGAGGTAGCCAGAATAATCAATGCTACAAATTTAGAAGTGGAGGCAGAGCAGGCAAGCAAGCAGCAGACAGTCACAGACCAACCCCATCCAGTCCAACCAGACATAGTCGAAGTGTAGGATGATGAAGAAGACGAACAAGAGGACAAACAAGAGGGACTATCCGACGAAGAAGAGCAGGAATATGAGCAAGAAGTTCTACACTAACTTGAGGGTGCCCCGGCTTATACGAAGCAATTGAAAAAGCTGTATGATACTATCAACCGAGTTCAAGAACAACACAAACTGTCCTTGGCAGCAGGAAAAGCCCTCATGAACCAAATCCTTGAGGAGGAAGGTGTGGATGAGCAATACCAAGCAACCCTTGACATGATC
The DNA here is from genome assembly GCA_020310875.1 of Ceratopteris richardii. Lineage (NCBI taxonomy): Eukaryota > Viridiplantae > Streptophyta > Polypodiopsida > Polypodiales > Pteridaceae > Ceratopteris > Ceratopteris richardii. Next base: position 195,676,846 of record CM035412.1, read on the forward strand.
TCTGATGCGTTGGGGGTACCGGAGACGGTGCATATTGCTCTTGCATATTCACGATGATCGGAGCGAAGATACGACAGACGCCCCCCTCGCTCAGGAAAACAAATGAATGTATTAGTATCAGAACCTCAGGGCACTACATCCACGACCATGGGCACTGCTCATACCATTCTTGACACTGAGGAAGCCCACACATCCAGTGCACCCCCATCACCCCCCTTACCCCCTCTCCCTCCAACTCCACCACCTTCACCTCCCACTACAAGTATAACCACTACTGTCACAGCCCCAGGGTCCACTTCCCATACTGAAGCACAGACCATTAGTCAACCCACACAACCTACACAACCAATCTCCACCTCTCTTGTTTACACTACTATTGACTCTGTAATTCTAACTGTAGCCACAGAAAACCCCGTTCCCCCGATCACACTTTCTGGCAGTTCATATTCACAACTACACACACCACTTTACACCTTCACCACCATCACCGCACCCACAATTCCCATGTTCACAATCACTCCCATGACCGCATCCACTTTTGATCTCATGGACATAGCACCCACCTCCGCACCTCTCCCTCCCCCCATACGTCCACAATCTCCCATTCCCCCACCACCAACTTCACCCTTTTCAAGCACAACATACACGCTCCCATTCCCTTTTCCCTTCCCTTCTGCATTCAATACTTTTCCTGCATCCACCCCCGTTAATAATGTATTTAATAATATGTACCAGTGTATGTCTCAACTGCAACAGCATTACCAGCACCTAGACGCACAGCATACGAGTCTCTTCAAAAGCCATGAACAGTTCCAAGAAAGATTCATTGAATTAGAGAAGGAAAAGCGGCTATTACAACAACAATATACTACATTGCAAGCACAACATGATCAATTAGTCGCCAATCCACCCCAGTCAGATACTGAAGAAAAACAACAACTCGACGATATGTTACATGCTCAGATCATAGACAATCTCAAGCTTCGACGCAATCTCGCCTTATTATGGAAGCACATGTCCGCAACACTCGAAGAGAATAAGAGACTGCAGAAACAGAACGAAGAAAACCTAGAAGCAACAATGGAGGGTTCACCACAGGAAATCGACCCAGAGAATTTCAAGGCTATCCCATCTGGAAATATGCAAATCATCTTAGAAACCCATGCCGACCTCCTGGAAGCCCACGCAGCATTAGAAAGAGAAAGAGATGATCTACTAAAGCAACTGGCAACTCAGCAGGAGTCACCAAGCAAGGTCACAACAGCAATCGACACTTCAAAAGAGGCGCATAACTCAGAGCAGAACTAGAAGAACTACGAAATAAAGTTCTTCAATACGAGCGTCAACCCTCTCCCCTGGCGGAACCTGAACTTGAAGACTTAGTGCCAATTCAAGTGGAGGAGATCTTTGAAGACCCATATGTTCCCATGCCAACACCCTGCGGTAAGCAAACGGAAGAAGGAATGGACACGATTGAGATCAAAGTGCCTGAATGGATGCAAAGGTTGGAGAAGGTTGCTACAACCCATGATGAGAGAGTTGCAGTTCAAATAGCGTCCATGTCACGACTGGAAGAGGTTGTCATAAAATCGGATTACTTCAGAAACCTCTCCCATCATAGGTGGATTAGCACGTCCGATGATCTGTATGTTCCATTCTGTGTATTAGTGGCAGATTACAATGCTGAAATCAAGCAACACACAACAAAAGAACCAACCTCGGCGACACAGTTTGCCCCGGATGATATCCCTGCAAGTGCAAAGCAAGGGAATATGCATCAACCTACTTGGAGGATCCGCCTGCTGGAAACCTACCCTGAGATGGTACGCACGTGGAATAACATGCCTCTATATATCAAGTAAAATCCCTACTACTGCCCTGTCTTTCGAAGAAGGTCTTGGCCGGAGTACACCAAAACAGTTTTGACGGTTAAAGGATGTGAAAAGTGGTTAAATTATGTGTACCTAGCACCTCCTAATGGCCAACCCACAGTCAACTACATGATTTCAACCATTCGACACTGGGCAGTCAGGTTCAAGAATGTCCCAGATGTCATGGCACAGATGTGCCTCAAAATTTTTGAGCTCATGCTGGTTACATTCAGGACATTTAAGAACATCAAAGAACCTCATCTTTCGGCTATTGGATTTAATGAAGGGAATCAGGACCTTGTCTACGATATGAGCACCACACCATCCATTAACGTCGTATACGCATGGCATGCTCGGATAAAGTATCTACCTGCCTGCTTCAAACAGACGTTTGAAGAAATGTTCATCACCGGGTTCTGGGAATATCATTCCGAGATATTCATTCCCAGACCATCTCATCTATTACAGTTATTTGCGGTGGAACAAGCCCTACATTCGAAAAAGCTCCGTATACCACATCCAAAAGTTCCAGGGCAAGTGGACTGGGATGCCCTACTCACTGATTTGGCCAAAGGATTGAGAATAGCAGAACATCATTTAGCCACCGACGTTGTGGAGTATTACATCCAACGACCCACTCAACAAGGGTCTGTCAGAGACGACAGATGCGAGAGAGGGGGGGGTGTTGGCAGTCAAGGAATTGAAGGACTCACAAGACAAGGAAGTCAACGAAGGGAGTCAGAGCGAAGAGAAGGTACAAGCAGACAGAGTAGTCAAAGAAGATCTGGCAAGTAGGCCATCTAAATTTTTCATGCATCAAAGAGGTGGGCACACAAGAAGAAGGAGCAAGTAGGGAGCTCCAGGAAATGTATGTCAAAAGGTTAGAAGAAATCCCTACAAAAATAGTGATTTTCATCACTAAAACCCATTGTAAATACCATTTCATATTTTTTGTAGCTCCATTTTGTGCAAGCCAAGGAGCCCTTGAGCTTGAGGAGCTTTAGAAGTACCTACCTATAAGTTTTCACATTTTTTAGACTCCGTTTGAACCTCCAAATAGGCCAGAGAACCTAATTTTTAACTAGGCCAGACACTAGGTCTGGACAAGGCCAAAAACTAGTCAAAAAACTATAAATAGAGCTAGAGAGCTCATTTTTGAGGTTAGCTTGTAATAGACTTGAACTTGTATGAGCATTTTGGAAGTAATCTAAAAGAGCTCCATTGTCTTTCTCTTTGTCTTGGCGTGTGTGCGCGTGTGTGTGTATGTGTGTGCATGTTTGTATGCTTCTCACTCACACACTTGTGCCTTCACTTGCTCGAGGTCATCATACCATCCTCACGTCTTCCCGGATTGACATTAAAGGAGGTGCTACTCATCACTGAGCTACAACCTTATACATGTGTTGCTAACTCTTTTATGAACTTTGCATACACATATTAAGTATGAGTTAGCTATGGAGGTATTAAGTCGATTGAAAAATAGAAGTAAATTTATCTCAAAGATTTTGAAGGATGGAAAAATAATTTTAAAGGATGGGCAGACAAAAGTGTTCAATCAGTGCAGGTTGTTGTTTTTACCTTAGCTAAGGTAAGAACAAGAGCTTGCATTGAATGAACACTTTATGTCCGCCCATACTTTAAAACTATTCATCCATGTTCCAAAATCTTTGAGATAAATTTGCTTGTCTTATTTTCCAAACAACCTAATACCTCCATAGTTAACTGATACTTAATCTTTGTAAACAAATATGTAAGTCTTAGTTACCAAGGCAGGTAATAGATTGACTATAAAATGGAAGAAATCCAAACAATTCAGTTGTCTAGATATCTATATGAAAGTCTGCAAACCATAATAAACAAAAAGAAAAATAAAAACAAAATCAAATATATGTTGAAGAATCACTCACAAATTTGACATACAGAAAGACATAAAGACAAAGAAAGACAAAGAGAAGCAGAAACAAAGCGTGCAGAAAATCAAACCTTAGTGAAGGGACAAATTCACGCTTGTAATATACAGCGTAGAAACTTCTAGAATTACGAGTTTTGAATCTTGGAACAAAATGTACATATATGAGGTAGAAGATCATAATAATAAAAAAAAGAAGAGAGCTATCGGAGAGCTACCGGAGAGCTACTAGAGAGGTAGCACATAGAACCGGAATAGAATAGCGCATATAGAAACTGAGGATAGTGATATAGAAGACGCCAGAGATTGCGTATGTAGAGATGAATAATAGAACCTGAACTGTCGGGTATTCATCTGAGAGAGATGGTAAGGAATAACTACTCAGAGTAGGAGAGTTTTCCATAGCTATGAGCAAAGTGAGGCCAAGCTATTTTGTACACATCTTCTCTAATAGAAAACACATGTTCATGTGGAAGTTTGAGCGTATTCTTCGTATGTGAAGAAATCTGAGTAATTTCATGTTATTGTGAAAGTTAGTTAACAGTTATAGTTTTCTCAGTAAATATTTTTCAGTACATCTACAATTTAGATCTCACAACATAGTGTAAAGTTTTTTATGAGAGATAGCTCATCTTGAAGCTAGGAGTCTGAACTACAAATTGATCAAAAGAGTTTTATGAAACGAGACATGTACACAGTACAAAGTCTGACCGTAAAAAGACATCCAGAACTGGTGAAGTTTTTTCTCAAACTTCAGAAAGAGTTTGTTCAGTGAAGGAAGCTCAGGTATTACTTCCTTATTTCATGTATACACAGTTGAAGTAATTACAAACAAAATTGCAGTTGATTCCGATAAGATTCTGATAAGATTACGGTGACAGTCTGGTGAAGTTCAAGTGATATTCTGGTGAATTTAAAACATAGTTGTAAAGTTTTCAGTTTCAAGAAGTTTGCTAAGCTATTGATGATTATAGAGGTGTTCTAATATCACTCTAGCTTAGTTTTAGTTGAGGCGTAGCAATTTTCCGCAGTCTTGTTAGTGAACAAGCTTTTGCCGTGACATTACATAACCTCAACAAGTGGTATCAAAGCAGAAAGATTCTGAAGAGCAGAAAGATCCTCAAAGAGTAAACGGAAGTAAAGATACAAGAGAATTTGAAGAATTCTCATAAAGAAAGGTGAAAGCTGAGATGATCAACAACAAACAGCGTCAAGAAACATTTCGAAGTAATTCTCAAGGGTAAAGGTTTATAAAAGGTAAAACCTTTTAACATTATACTCACCGAAAGTAACAGAAACAAGAAGATTATGGCAGATCATATCTCTATTGACAAATTGGACAGAGATAATTATCCCCATGGGTAATGCGCATGGAAGCCTTACTTATGAGTAAGGACTTAATGATATATGTGACAGGAGAAGAAAAGAAGCCGACTTTCGAAGATGACAATCAACCAAAGAAAGAAGAGTTAGAAGCCTTGAAGCTGTGGCAGAAGAAAGATGCAACAACAAGAGCTTATATCTACAATACCATTACAGATCATCTACTACCGCACATTAGAGGTCTGGAGAAAGCGAAAGACATATGGAGTGCATTGGAAGATCATTTCCAAAATACGATGAAAGCTAGGAAGGCTAGTTTATGGTCAGAGTTTACAACGTTCAAGAAAAAGCAAAGTCAAAGTATTAGTGATTATGTCACTAAGATGAAAGACTTGGCGGACAGTCTTGGATCTATTGATGAAGATATCGAAGATCACAGGTTGATAGCACAAGTGCTTGCAGGACTGAGAGGAGATGAAAGGTGGAAACCTTTCGTAATCTCAACTGAACTTTTTTTAAATCATTTTGTACCAGATTTAAATTAGTTGCTTGGACTAATGTTAACGTTTGAGCAAGATTTGAAGACAGACGGAGATAAAGGACATAGTTCTGCTATGTACGCAAAGAAGAAGAAGAAAGGTGATAAAGGTAAAGAAAAAGATGAAGAAGAGATGTCTACTCAAGCAAATTTTGCAAGAGGAAGAGGTAACGTCAGAAGTAAAAGTAGAGGTAAAGGAAGATGTAATCAGACTAACAACAAGAAGACTTGTTGGATCTGTGGACTAAGCAATCATTTGGCTCATGATTGCTGGCATAATTCTCAAGGATCAAGTCAGAATCAAAATAACAATAGTAGAGGCAGAAGCGGAAGATATCAAAGAGGAAGACAAAGCCAAAGAGGTGGATATGGTAGAGGTGGAGCAAGAAGTTGGGGACAGAATCAGTCTCATAACACTACCTACTACAACTATGCGAATGATACGCAGAATGACAGTCATACAACGTTGATGATGAATTCAATAAGTATGTTAGAGAATGAAGACCTCAAGGTATTCTATATTGACTCTGGTTGTTCAAATCATTTGTCAGGAAATATAGAATTGTTATCAGAACTTGAAGGAGGTATTTCAAATCATACAGTACAAACATGTGATAACAGAAAACATAATGTAAGGTCAATTGGAAAAGTAAAGTGTAAGAATGGAGCTGACCTACTAACAAATGTTTTGTATGTTCCAACAATCTCGAAGAATCTGATCAGTGTGGGTCAGATAGTAGAAAAAGGTTTTCAAGTCAGGTTTACAAATGAAGGAGTATTTGTTGAAGATCTAGAGAATGGATATAATCAAATTGTTCATGGTAAAAAGGAAGGTAGACTTTTTACTCTTAAAGTACAAGGGAATGTTGGTCAAGGCTTGATCACACATGGTGATGAGGTATTTACAGAGTTAGACCTCTGGCATAAGAGGTTAGGACATTTTAATGAAAAAAGTCAAAATTATGGTGGAAAAACAATCCGTGAGAGGATTACCAAATATGAAGAATCAACATATGATTCACAAGTGCGAAGCCTGTCAGATGGGACAAGCACACAGGTTACCATTTCAGAAAAATGGTTACAAACACGATGGTGTGCTAGAACTCATACATACAGATGTATGGGGACCAACAAAAGAAGGATCTATCAGTGGCTCAAGGTAATACGTTCTTTTTATTGATGATGCAACAAGATGGATAACTCTTTATGTTTTGAAAGAGAAGTCAAAAGTATTTGGAGCTTTCAGGCATTTTCATGCATATGCTGAAAGACTTACATGATAGAAACTCAAAAGACTAAGGTCTGATGGAGGAGGAGAATATTTTTCTTGAGAGTTCAATGATTATCTGTGGAATGCAGGTATCAAAAGAGAAATAACTTGCAGGTATACACTGCAACAAAATGGAGTAGCGGAAAGAAGAAACCGAACTCTAGTTGAGTTTGCAAGAGCAATGTTAAAGGAGAAGAATCGTCCAAATTATCTTTGGGCTGAGGCTATAAATACAACTACATATCTGGTAAATAGATTACCATGTACAACTTTAAATGGAATGACCCCTTATGAATCTTGGTGGGGCAAGAAACCAACACTTGGTCATTGTAAAGTGTTTGGATCAGTTGCTTATGCTTATGTACCATCACAACTGAGACAAAAGCTTGAACCAAAAGCTGAAAAATACGTGTTCATCGGATATGATGAAAAGCAGATGGGTTATAGACTATGGAGTCCTCTAAGAAAACAGTTCACTGTTTCCAGAGATGTAACAATTGATGAAGGAAAGAGCTGGTATATAGATAAAGAGCATAGTGTTGAAACACTTGAAGAAGAGATAAGAAGAATTGAAAAAGGTAAATCACATATGCAGGTAAATGGAGATGAAGATCATATGCAGGCAAGTACGTCTAGGATCGGATCAGGTATGAGAAACGAAGATGGACCAAGATTTGATGAAGATGTGTATTCAGATACACATGAAGAATATGAACTAAGAAGGTTAAACAGAGTAAGGAAACAACCAACAAGGTATTCCTATGACACTTCTTATTTGACTCAGAAAAACTATGCTTACTTAGTAAAGGAAGATGAAGAACCTCAGAATTACAGTGAAGCAAAAGGTAAGGAACAATGGAAAGAAGCAATGAAGGAGGAGTTTAAAGCGCTGGAAGAGAACAAGACTTGGGAACTTGTTCCAAAACCAAATGGTAAGAAAGTGATTGGAAATAAATGGGTTTACAAAGTTAAGAAACTTGCAGATGGAAGGATAGCCAGATACAAAGCTAGACTGGTGGTCAAAGGCTATGCTCAGATGCATGGCATAGATTATGATGAGACATTTGTCCGGTGGCAAAGATGCCAACCATAAGGACATTGATTGCTATACTAGCATCAAAAGGATGGAAGCTAAGTGAGCTGGATATAAAGAATGCATTTTTAAATGGATATATATCAGATGAAGTCTACATGGAACAACCTGAAGGGTTTGTAAGTTCCAGTTACCCAGATCATGTTTGCAGATTAAGAAGAGCTCTCTATGGATTGAAGCAAGCTCCAAGAGCTTGGAATTACAGACTTGTAAAGTATCTAAATGACCTTGGATACCAAAGCTCAAAGGCTGATGCAAGTCTACTCATAAAGAGAACAGATGAAGGTATGATCTACATTTGTATTTATGTAGATGATATTATAATCACAGGAACCTCAGATGAAGGAATCAAGGAGGTAAAGAGATTGCTTGAAAAAGAGTTCAAGATCAGTGATCTAGGAAAGTTAACATACTTTCTTGGAATGGAAGTCACATATACAAATCATGGTGTATATGTTTCGCAAGAAAGGTATCTCCTAAACTTATTGAAGAAGTTTAACATGGAGAATTGCAGAGAAGCTTCAACACCACTTGAAGTCAATCATAAACTCAGCAAAAATGGTGGTGCAGAGTTTAAAGATATGAAGAAATATCAGTCGTTAGTGGGAAGTTTAATTCATGCTACACTAACAAGACCTGATCTCAGTTATGTAGTGGGAGTTCTCTCACAGTTCATGCATTGTCCGAAGGATCAACATTGGGTTGCAAGACAAAGAGTTCTTAGATATATCAAAAGAACTATAAAGGAAGGATTATATTATCCTTTTACGTCAGATATAAAGCTGAGAGCATACAGTGACTCAGATTGGGTAGGAAGTCAAGATGACAGAAGGTCAACACATGGGTATATGATATACCTAGGAGATAAGCTTGTAAGCTGGTGTTCAAAGAAGCAGCATACAATAGCTTTATCGTCAACAGAAGCAGAATATAAAGGACTTGTGGAAGCAGCAAAAGAAGTGATATGGATGCAGACCTTGTTCAAAAGCATGGGTATTGATCAAGGTATACCTATCATACATGGAGATAATATGAGTTCGTTGTATCTTGCAACAAATCCAGTATTTCATGCAAGAACAAAACACATAGAGATTCAATATCATTTCCTGAGGGAAAAGGTAATTGAAAAAGGGATTGAAATAGTATACACATCAACAAAAGATCAGATTGCAGATATTCTGACAAAGAGCTTAGATGGAGTAAAGATAAGCAGATTCAAAGAAATGGCAGGTATAAAAGAAAAGAAGAATATATGAAAGATCAGAGAATGCAAATCAGTGATTGAGGGGGAGCTGTTGAAGAATCACTCACAAATTTGACATACAGACAGACATAAAGACAAAGAAAGACAAAGAGAAGCAGAAACAAAGCGTTCAAAAAATCAAACCTTACTGAAGGGACAAATTCACGCTTGTAATATACAGCGTAGAAGCTTCTAAAATTACGATTAAGATTCAAAACAAAATGTATATATATATGAGGTAGAAGATCATAATAAAAAAAAGAAGAGAGCTACCGGAGAGCTACCGGAGAGCTACCGGAGAGCTACCAGAGAGGTAGCACATAGATCCGGAATAGAATAGCGCATATAGAAACTGAGGATAGTGATATAGAAGACGTCAGAGATTGCGTATGTAGAGATGAATAATAGAACCTGAACTATCGGGTATTCATCTGAGAGAGATGGTAAGGAATAACTACTCAGAGTAGGAGAGTTTTTCATAGCTATGAGCAAAGTGAGGCCAAGCTATTTTGTACACATCTTCTCTAATAGAAAACACATGTTCATGTGGAAGTTTGAGCGTATTCTTCGTATGTGAAGAAATCTGAGTAATTTCATGTTACTGTGAAAGTTAGTTAACAGTTACAATTTTCTTAGTAAATATTTTCCGGCATCTACAATTTAGATCTCGCAACATAGTGTAAAGTTTTTTATGAGAGATAGCTCATCTTGAAGCTAGGAGTCTGAACTACAAACTGATCAAAAGAGTTTTATGAAACGGGACATGTACACAGTACAAAGTCTGACCGTAAAAGACATCCAGAATTGGTGAAGTTTTTTTCCCAAACTTTAGAAAGAGTTTGTTCAGTGAAGGAAGCTCAGGTATTACTTCCTTATTTCATGTATACACAGTTGAAGTAATTACAAAGAAAATTGCAGTTGATTCCGGTAAGATTACGGTGACAGTCCGGTAATAGTTGTTTACTGAGAGGCTACGCCTCCCTTCAACAGGGAAAGAGAAGGAGAGATAGAGAGAAAGAGCATCGCCATAGCTACAAACAACAGCGAAACACAGAAATAACACTCATTCTTAGGGCACGAATTCCAAGAACGTCCCAAATACAAGAACTAATTCAAAACTACTCTAAAGAAAAACGTCGAAGGCCATATTGGCGACGAAAAATACAAGAGAGCTTTTTCATTAGACACATGCCATATTTATACAAATGGTGTGGCCTTAAAGGCTCTTCCCACTCAGCCTTCTCCCAACCCTCCAAATGATCCTTAGTTAATAAATGAAAGTGTACCCAAATGTGCCCTTAACACTGGCATGCACGGTGGACTTGAACTTCCACATCCCTTGATAAGTGATAACCCCCTCACAAGATGAAAATTACATGGGAACCATTTATAGGCTGGGAACCTTGATACAACATGTCATTCAACCAAAGGAATACCTCAATCTTGAAGAGTGTTTCAATCCACGAGCCTCCACATCACTCATGCCCGAGGACACCGGCTCCATCACACTCACCAAGATCAAATACATCAATTCAAGCCTTCACATCAAGGCCAACACAAATCCAACCCAAGTCTAAAGAGAAGAACCCAACCCATATACAATCCTCATATACATTTTCTAATGCCAAAGTGGTAGCACCGTTCTTGGAATAGAATAGTCCAATGCTATGTACGTAACCAATGAAATAGCAACCTCTCAATCCAAAGTTATATGTGCACACACAATTATGCTCTACCCTTATGAACAATACTTGTAAACCAAAGTGCATGGTTAGACCATGGTATGGAATGCAAGTAAGGCTCATAACATATCCAAGACCAAGAGCAATGTAAGAGGCAAAGTGAAGTGCCTGGAACTTAATCCAAGGTTCACGAATACCATATCACATAACTCATGGCCTTGCCCTCCTATATGCATAGATGAAGTGGAAGGGTGGACCAATTACATCATATCATGAACCAATGTGTATAAACAATGGAATAAGAGATATGCAAGGATAAAGGGCTCAAATGTCGCCAAACATCATGGGTCAAAAATGCCTTTTGGAATTTGTCCGCAAGAATCTCAAGAATGCTAACCATCTGAAGATAAATATACTTCGACAAGAGTTGTAAAAGATGTTAACATAATGACAATCCATACGTAGGTAGCACACAGATAATGGCCTTCCATTACTCAATACATCAAAGTAGAATATACACTTTGGCGTTAATATATCATTGTAGGTGCGTATGGAATCATAAGGTATTGGCGGAGCCATCAATAAACATTTATGTTAATGACTGAAATAGATAAATCAAATCCCTGCTAGGTCCGTAAGCATCTAAAACATCGAAGTGAACAAGGGACAAATCAAAACTTGCTCTATATTCCATGATTTTCCATACTAACAGCATCCATGAACATCTGCCTCTGATTTAATATTTGCATACATATAGATTTATTCATGTTTTCCCCACTGTGATACAGAGTATTTGGTTTGGTGATGCGATTACTCTTTGGAAACTCTCTCAACGTAAACGTGTTTATATGCCCAGACACCATCAACTCAGTCGTGTATGACCATGCGTTGTTCATATGCATTACAATCCATGAGAAAATAAACTGACCACTTTTGCACATTCACGAAACACATTAAGGTTACGCATGAACGCCGAAGGATATGCAAATCATGTTAAATAGAAGTGAGAAAATAATCAATATTATAGCACAAAGTACGCAACAAATATATAACAAATAACTCAACAAAGATTTAGCGCTGGAAGAAACAAGCATCGAAATAAGCCCAGAATTCCAGAATGCTTTTGTGCCCGATAACTGCGCGTCATGTACGGTTGTGCTTGCAGAAATTTTGTATTGTATTTCCATAGTAATAAGCAAGATAGCACTTGGGGATAGACCAAACAGATTTCAGCCACTTCCGCCTAGAAGAATCAACAAAGAGCAACACGCTGCGCGCAAGTAATCCCAGTATCGTAATCACTATGTATTCAAAGCAACCACGAAAACTGATATCATCGCAGCACGAGTAAAAAGTCGCAAAAATATGCAAACACTACCACGAAAGTGTAGTCCAGCGTATGACAGTGCATATAAAATATCGAAAGTTCCACACACAAATATTGTTACAGTACGCATTCGCAATAGCCCATCATGAATAAAGGCTTCAACGTCTAGATTGTTAGTAAAAGACAATCAAAAGTTAGTATTCCACGTCAAGTACAGGCGAAGGCAGAGTCCAGCGTGCCATGAGCAAAGTATCAACATCGTTCTCAAACAGCGCAGGATGGCGGTCAACATAAATTGAATCAAGGGAGGGGAATCAAGCGCGATGGGCGTGCCAGTGGAGAAGGAGAGATAGAGAGAAAGAGCGTCGCCATAGCTACAAACAACAGCGAAACACAGAAATAACACTCATTCTTAGGGCACGAATTCCAAGAACGTCCCAAATACAAGAACTAATTCAAAACTACTCTAAAGAAAAACGTCGAAGGCCATATTGGCGATGAAAAATACCAGAGAGCTTTTTCATTAGACACATGCCATATTTATACAAATGGTGTGGCCTTAAAGGCTCTTCCCACTCAGCCTTCTCCCAACCCTCCAAATGATCCTTAGTTAATAAATGAAAGTGTACCCAAATGTGCCCTTAACATAGTCTGGTGAAGTTCCGGTGATATTCTAGTGAAGTTAAAACACAGTTGTAAAGTTTTCAGTTTCAGGAAGTTTGCTAAGCTATTGATGATTATAGAGGTGTTCTAATATCACTCTAGCTTAGTTTTAGTTGAGGCGTAGCAATTTTCCACAGTCTTGTTAGTGAACAAGCTTTTGCCGTGACATTACATAACCTCAACAATATACATAGTTACACATGCATACACACATATACATACATACATACACATTCATTCATTCATACATACATACATACATACTGTTGAAGCTCAAAGTCAAGGACAAAGCATGGAAGCACATCAAAAGGTGGACACACAAGGAAAGGGAGCAAGTAGGGAGCTCCATGAAGTGTAGGTCAAATTTTCAGATGAATCCCCTACAAAAATAGTGATTTTCATCACTAAAAACCATTATAAATACCATTATCTATTTTTATAACTCCATTTTGTTCAAGCCGAAGAGTCCTCGAGCTTGAGGAGTATTAGAAGTACCATCGTACCAATTTTCATAATTTTTAGACTTCGTTTGAGCCCTCAAATAAGCCCTGGAACCTAATTTTTAACTAGGCCGGACACTAGGTCTGGATAAGGCCAAAACTAGTCAAAAAGCTATAAGAAGAGCTAGAGAGCTCATTTTTGGAGTTAGCTGGTGAGAGAATAGAGCTTTTGTAAGAGAACTCTTTTGCAATCAAAGCTTTCCATTGTTCCTCTCTTTGATCTTACTTTGTGCGCGTGTGTGTGTATCTGTGTGCATGTTTGTGTGCTTTCACTCACGCACTTGAGCTTCCACTTGCTCGTGGTCTTCATACCGGTCCTCACGTCTCTGCAGATTGACAAGTAAAGGAGGTGGTGCTTACGCTTGAGCTACACCAAATTTTGGCGCCGTTGCCGGGGAGAGAGCTTCGAGGACGAGCGTTGTGATGGTAAGATCGTAGATTTGCGACGTTGGAAGGTTAAAAAACCTGTCATTTCAGTTCATTTTCTGCTTTTTTCCTCTTCATCTTCATCATCATCATCATCTCCACCTTCTTCCATCTTCTTCTTCATAGAAATTTCTTGTTTTTTAGTGCATTTTCACCATTTTCATACCATTTTTCATGCATCATTGTGTGGGAAGGAGTTAGGAGGTGCAAGGGAGAGCAAGCGCTGTGTTTTTTTCATGATTTTCTGCTCATACGGAGCTCGCCGTTGCCGGCGCTCAGAAATTTGAATTTCCCGCCAAAAAACGTGATTCTGTGATGAAAATCGCGATTCTGTGAAAATTCAAAATTTTTTGAAAAATCACGATTTTCTGTTTTCCCGCCTAAAAGTTGGCTGAAAAAATCACGATTCTGTGGTCATTCTCAGAATCGCGATTCTATGATTGTGCTCAAAATCACGATTCTCACAAATCACGATTTTCAGCCAAAAAAATGCGATTCTGAGAATCACGATGTTGTGAAAACACGATTCTGTGAAAACACGATTCTCTAAAACACGATTTTATGAAAACACGATTCTCTGTTGACAATCGCGATTTTATGTCAAAAAACACGATTCTGAGAACCACGATTTTGTGAAAAATACGATTTTGTGAATCACGATTCTCTGAGTCAAAATCGTGATTTTCAAAAACATGATTTTGTGCTCAACATCGCGATTTTCAGAAACACGATTTTGTGCTCAACATCGCAATCTTCAGAAACACGATTTTGTGCTCAACGTCTCGATTTTCATGTCAATAACACGATTCTGAGAAAATACGATTTTCAGCGGGCTTAAAATCGTGATTCTCACAAATCACGATTTTCAGCCAAAAACATGATTTCGTGAAAAAGGCGATTCTGTGAAAACACAAATTTTCGCTCAAAATCGCGATTTTCAAAAACACGATTTTGTGCTCAACATCGCGATTTTCATGTCAAAAACACGATTCTGAGAAAATACGATTTTTAGCAGGCTCAAAATCGCGATTCTCACAAATCACGATTTTCAGCCAAAAACACGATTTTGTGAATCACGATTCTCTGAGTCAACATCGCGATTTTCAGAAACACGATTTTGTGCTCAACATCGCAATTTTCAGAAACACGATTTTGTGCTCAAGATCGCGATTTTCTGAGTTCACAGCATCGCGATTCTTTGGAAGTTCACAAAATCGCGATTCTCTGAAAGTTCACAAAATCGCGATTCTCTGAAAGTTCACAAAATCGCGATTTTCTCCAAAGGTCCTGTTTGCCTGTTTTGACCCCCTAGAGCCTGATTTGACATAACTTTTTCATCCAAAGTCCATTTTTTGAGCTCTATAGCTCGTTGGAAAGCTCGTTTCAAATCCTACACGATCTCAACTGTTTTTTTCAAGAATAATGCGTTGATTTTGAGATAGGATAATTTGAAGTTGACCCTCAAGTGGGACTAGGGAACCAAGGGGGCTCCAAAGAATTTTGAACCATACCAAAGGGAAAATTTGGACTCTTGACTAAAGCATATGAACCTGAGATCTGGTAGACATTTAGGCAAGGATAAACAAAGCATTAGATCTTCTGAGGCTAGTGTCAACCATACATCCAAGTCTTGGGCACAACAACTAAGTGGTCATCTTTTACTAAGTTCAGACACAAGTGATTCAGAAATGTCTTTTAGCATGGGAAAACTTGCAGGTGGCTCAGGGACTGCCCATCTACAAACACCAGAAGGTCCCTATAAGACACAGTTGGAATATATTCGGATCAATCAATTAGGTGCTCGCATCTATGAGGATGGTCTGAGGCGATCAGTGGTCCAACTCAAAAATCCAGATCAATCCTTTGGACTTGAACACCCGGTGGTCAAGTTTGAAGAGGGTTCATACATTGATAAGGAAGGAACCATGTATGTGGTTACCAACCGACCAGATAGGACCGATGAATTTGGAAATATCATTCATGAGAATGAGATAGGAGACCTAGAACAAGGAATGTAGGACAAGGACCCCAGACTCCTAGAGGCAAGTCAGTTTTGACCAGAGTGATCATTCCAGACTGGATCCGTCAAGACAACAAAGGCATAGAACTATTTTTGAATAGAGAAACAGAGGAAGCCTTTTGGAGATTCAAGCCAGATCAACCTAGCCAATTGGGCATAGTTATCATCTATGAATTCAAAGATCCTGAGATACCAGGCAAAGTTGTCTACCTGGATAACACATCAGAGAAGATATTCTCAGTAATAGAACATGATAGACATGCATATACTTGGAAGAATGAATTGATTTTCCCTCCACCAAGATCCAATGTTTCCCATGGCCTCCAAGGAGTAGGATCATCCCAAGCTCATGAAGCCCAGAGAGAAAGAACTAGAGAGAGACTTGAGGTAAGTTTTGCACACACGGTGGGCAGAAATAGAGCAGGATTTGAAAATGAAAGACCTCGAAAGAGAGAGAACATAGGCAACAAAGAGATGAACATGATTTTCCATTGCTTAGACCCCGAGAGCACCCAAGAACCCTTAGACCCACTCAAGTGATCAAGTCAATGAAGAATTATTTTGACGGGTCAGGAGATCCTTATGATCATGTGGCCGAGTTCAAACAAGTGTTAAGAGCTGAACAGGTTGAGGATTTGTTCACCCAGTACGAGGCATTTGGTCTGACTCTTAAGGGCACTGCCTTAGCTTGGTTTCAACCACTGAGTAGTCGCAATTATCGCGACATAGGTCAACTGCTAGACGAATTCATTGTAGAATTTTCCAAGAGTGGTATCAGGCATAACACATCGTCCTTGATCCACAGTTTCAAGCAGACACCCCAAGAAACAGTGCGACTAGCAGGTAGAAGGTTCAGATAGTACCTAGAAAGATGCCCTACTCTAGAGTTACCCACACCAGCCAAACAAGTGGCTTTGTTCTTAGATGGCTTACTGAGCACAAAGTTAAGATCATATGTATACTTGAAAGAGCCTAGATCCATAGAAGAGTGTGTACGGACGCGCATTGACATAGAAGACAACTTGGGTGAGGAGTTAGGATTGTCCAAACTCTATAAGGACTCTGATAGTTCTACTAGTCATACTTCAAAAATCTCCACGGAAATAGATGAGATAGCTGCGCAAGTTGCCAAGAAGCTGGGAGTCCAAAATAGACAAACATAGAGAGTCACTCCATTGAATCGGTGTTATACTTGCGGAGGCGACCACATGGCTAATGTATGCCCATTGCACAACCAGAACATGATAGAAAGGAATGCTCCATATTGCACTATTGAGAGAAAATATACAAACCACACGGCTCAAGATTGTCCCTATAATAGGCAGGCTGTTAGACAGAATTATCAACAACCTTACCAACCAGGTAGGTATCAAAACCAATACCAACAGCCATATTATCGACCACAACAGCAATATCAGGCACAATATAGGCCACAACCAGTCTTGGGAAACCAACCACCAACTCTTGCCAACGTGATTCCAGTCAAGTATGCCGTGGGAGAGGAAAATCCAAATCGAGCATTGGTCCCACTAACCCCATTGATACCAGATAATGACTCTCATGCTCATAGTTCAGACTACTCCCATGAAGGTAATCCACATGCTTATTACACAGAGTCACCTGAACATAGTGAGATTTACCCGTATCAATATAAGGCACAACCTATGGAGCAAAATTGGGAGCCAGAATACTCCAATGTCATGTACACAAATCCTAACCCTAGGTCCCAATTGAGACAAATGAGACCACAAGCCCCTAGAGGATCTTGTTTCAGATGTCAAGGTGACCATTTCATTCGTGACTATCCCCACCCACCATCTCCGAGTCAAGGACAGGCTATCACAATACAGGCTTTTTGTCCTGATTGTGGCAAAGACCATCTCCCCAGAGATTGTCCAAGAAACCCCTCTAGTGCACCCAAGATTACACCCATCAATGTGGTAGGCTTAGTGACGGATTCAAGTTCAAGTAGTAGTAATGTGGCCCCTATACAGGCTGTCACTAGAGCACAAGCCTTAAAACAGGATAAACCAGCAGAGCAATCAGAGTCTAGTGAATCAGGAGAGCCTAGCAAGCGAAAAACAAGAACATGGAAGGACACTAGAGAGAAGGCCAATCGCAAGTGGAATAAAAAGTTATCGGAACTAGAAGAAAGCTTAAAAGAAGCGAAAACAAAAATAGAAGACATTGCATCTCAAAGCCCCTCGCATGCTGAAACTCCATCCACTCCACCTCATCCCACCCCACCACCCATTGTAAATAGACCGCAACCAGGGTCTGTTCTTGCAGATCCAACCCCAGAAGGCTTGGACATGATGTTCAAGGCCTACCAGGCTCGACTTCAAGAAGGGCCTACAGCTGCAAACCTAGACAAGAGTTACCCCAGAGCAGATTTAGAGATTGAACGGATGAAAATGTGCATGAAAATGGTAGAACAAGCTCAAGCCATACTTGAGACTAGTCAAAAGTTCAATCAGACAAACTCTATCAAATCAGATTTGCATTTCCAAGGGTTACTAGAAAGATTAGAGCAGTTGGTAAACAAACCACAAGTTTCTTTACCTCCACAGGCTCAACCAGTTATTGAAAGAGGAAGCTCACCACCAATGGGAGCTTATGTTCCTAATTCCACAGATGCTGGAATACCTCCTTCAATTCAACAGTACTCTCAAGAGTTCTTGAGGGAAATACAAGAAGAGAAATGGGCGAAGGAGAAGGGTAATTCCCCTCCTATTCCTGAGATTGATGATCTTCATGATCAATTTCCCCAAGACATTCCATCTATTTACGGACATGAAGCAGAACAACAAGAAGATGAAAGATTAGATTTTGAATCTAATACCTTAGAGGAACTGCCTCAATTTCCAGGCCCATGGGAATCTGAATCTCTCCAGATTAGAGCTCCCACAATACTGGTAAGAAATGAAGACTCAGTGGTTCCAAGGAACACTGATGTCATGAAGAACACTAAGGTTCAGTGTCACCTCACTGTAGAAGAGCTGCTCAAAGCAAAACCTGAGCTATGGAATCATGTGAAGGATCAGGTTCCAGAACTTGAGTCCAATATGCCAAAAACAGGCTTTAAGCAAAAAGTACCAGAGATACCTCTAGACAAAATAGGGGACATGTGTGAGGGTGAAGAAGGTAATACTTATCTTCCAATCACCTACCAAGGTTACACATGCAAAGCAATCATAGATTCAGGTGCTGGTGTTGCCATTGCAACCACCTCTTTGTGGAAGCAATGTGGCAAACCCACATTAAGACCAACTAAAATGAAGCTTCAAATGGCTGACGGTCATTTTGAAAGACCTCTAGGATTGCTCGAAGGGATAACTCTAACCACTTGTGGTGTAGAGTTTGAGCACACATTTGCTATATGTGACTTTGAGAAAAATAATGTTTATGAGATGATCCTAGGAAGACCCTTCCTACGACAATTGCAAATAGTACAGGATTGGGGAACCAACTCCTTGTACTTGCAGCATTTAGGGGTCACCACCAAGGTCAATTTGAAGGATTATTCCTTCAGAGATGTACCACCCCAACAGTGGAATCCTATCCACAAAGCGAAAGAAGATTCCATCTCTGTGCACTCTGAAAGTTCACCAGATCCATCATGGTTGCATGAAGATACTCATTTGTGGATGTGCAAGGTCGCAGAGGAAGAGGAAAAAACGCTTGAAGGCAAGAGAAGAAGGAATTTCGCCAGGAGATAGACCAGTTAGAGACCCAGCCTACACACCGATGATCTTTCCAGATGAGGAGTTTGAGCCTCATGGCTGGCCAGAAATCTTAGCCACCATGGACATTGCTGTTAATGAGGAACAGTGGACACCTCATTGTGATGAGGAGGGTTATGATATCTCAGTGTTCATGTGTCAGCCCTTGCTAGAAGAATGTGACCCTAGTGATGTCATAGAAGAAGAGAATGACGATGATCTTGAGTCTATTGTGATGGATAGTTGCTTTAACTCAGAGCAGCACTATCTAGAAGATATAGGGGTGTTCACCCAGAAACAAGAAGAACCTCTCACAAGTATTAAAATAGTAAATTCAAAGGATGGAAGTGAGAGTAGTCAAAAGAAAAAGAAAAGAAAAGCAGTGAAACAAGAAGAGGAGCAATCATTGTTTGAAGTACCAGAAAACTTCAAGAAATATGAAGTTGACGACCGCAAAATTTTGGTACGAATGCCTAAGAGAGAGGCCATCATAGGAGAATCATATGATAATAAAGAAAAGACCAAGAAGATTGTAGTGACCATCGAGGAGAACGAAGAGAGATGCACATATATAGGAGATGACCTAAGTGCAGGAGAAGAAATGGAGCTTGTAGCTCTATTAAGGGAATATAGGGATGTGTTTGCGTGGCACTATAGAGACTTGAAAGGGGTAGATCCAAGAATTTTCTCTCATACTATCCCCATGACTACTGATGCCAAGCCCACCAAACAGAAGCCCTACACATATATTGATACCTATGCCGCCAAAATAAAAGAAGAAATTGATAGGTTGATTGAAGCTGGATTCATCTATGAGATTGAGCATACTGAATGGGTGTCCCCCATTGTAGTGGTGCCCAAGAAGAACGGAAAGTTGCGAGTGTGTATTAACCTTAAAAAAGTTAATGCCGCTACGATCAAAGATAGTTATCCACTTCCAATCACAGAACACCTATTGGAGCGTGTTGCAGGCAAGGAAGTTTATAACTTCCTTGATGGATTTTTAGGTTACAATCAAGTAGCCATTGCCCCAGAAGATCAACACAAAACAGCTTTTGCCACAGAGTGGGGAATCTTTGCATTTCGTGTTATGCCGGGCTCACAAATGCACCTGCAACATTCCAACGGCTCATGTGTCATGTCTTCAAAGAGTTCTTGCGAAAGAGCTTAGAAGTGTATGTGGATGATTTATGTGCTCATTCCCAAGAAAGAAGGTTTCACATCCCTGAGCTCAGACAAATCTTCAACAAGTGTAGAGAATATCGAGTGTGTCTGAACCCAGAAAAGTGTGTGTTCATGGTGCGTCAAGGTAAAATCTTAGGTCATATTGTTTCTAAGAATGGAATCTAAAAGATGAAGATAAGGTACGAGCCATAGCGGAGTTACCAAGGCCAAGGAATGTTAAAGAGGTACAAGCCTTTATGGGCCATTGTGGATATTACCGTAGGTTTATCCACATGTATGCGATCATAGCTAGACCCCTTTATGCCTTGTTGTCTAATTTTGAGTGGAACGACGAATGCGAGAATTCTTTCAATGAACTGAAGAAACGTTTGTGCACAGCACCAATACTGACCACTCCTGATTGGAATAAACCATTCCATGTCCATGTGGATGCATCCAATCATGCCATAGGATGTGTGCTAGCACAACCCACTGGTGAAGGAAATTTAGATTTACCCATAGCATATGCTAGTAGACAACTAAACCCAGCCGAAAGAAATTATACCACAACCGAGCGAGAAGGGTTAGGCATGGTATATGCTGTGAAGAAGTTTAGACACTATTTATTGGCCAACAAGTTCAAGTTTTTCACTGATCATCAAGCTTTGTTATATTTGGTCAATAAACCTTGCAATACGGGACGCTTAGTAAGATGGTTCCTCTTACTAATGGAGTATGACTTTGAAGTTGTTGTCAGGAAAGGTAGAACCCACCTTCGGGCAGATCACCTTTCTCGCATCACTTCAGGAGAGTCACCACAAGGAGTGTCTGATGAACTACCTGATGCTTATCTGTTCAATTTGGAAGTTGTTCCCAAATGGGCAAATAAGTTGGTACCAGTCCTAACCTTTGGCCCTGCAAATAAGAATGTGAAAACATCACAAGAAGAAATTGTAAGATCACAAAAATATCACATATTGGCAGGAAGCATGTACAAACAAGACACTGAGGGTGTATTAGCTTGTTGTGTTGAGGACGATGAACGTAGTAGTTGGTTGCAACAAGCTCATGAAGGATTGCTAGGAAATCATTACTCTAAACAGCGCACATTACAAAATCTGAAACGTTTAGGAGTGTATTGGCCTAGCATGGACAAAAAAATACATGAGTGGATTAGGAATTGTCCAATGTGCAGAGAGAGACCACCAGTGGAGCATGCGACCCTTTATCAAGTGTCATTAATTCCAGATTGGAGTGCTCCATTGGTAGAGTTTATGAGGTCGGGAAGATTACCCAAAGAGGCCAGTCTAGCAAGAAGACGAAGCATGGAGCAAGAGGCTCAAGGCTATGCCTTAGTAGGAGACAACCTATACCGAAGAGGCAAAGATGGTTACTTAAGACTGTGCGTGCATGAATCAGACTATTTAAAGGTCTTAGAGATTGCACATAGTGGTGTTGCAGGTGGAAACTTCGGTCCTGATCGAGTAATCAAGACCATTCTATTCTCAGAACTTTGGTGGCCCACTCTTCATATGGATGCACATACCTATGTGAAGAAATGTGACACATGCCAACGTGCACAATATCCAGTTAGAAAAGATGAGATGCCTTTGAGGCCAATGATGCGAGGGCGTGCATTTTCAAAATGGGGCATAGACTTCATAGGTCCTATTAACCCCCCAGCTAGAAACTCCCATGCAGAATATATTATTGTAGCCATAGATTACCTTACAAAGTGGGTAGAAGTGAAAGCCACAACAAAGAATGATGCTCAGACTACGGCTAAGTTCTTATTCGAGAATGTGTTCACGAGATATGGACTACCAATAGAGTTGGTGAGCGATAGAGGCACACACTTCTTGAATGAAGTCATTGAAAATCTTCTCCAAGAATTCTTGGTGATACATAAGAAGTCTGCCCTCTATCACCCACAAGCTAACGGACAAGCCGAGAGTACCAATAAGATCCTTTGTAACGTATTGACAAAACTGGTAAATAATAAACGCTCTGATTGGGACAAACAACTTCATCATGCTGTGTGGGCTTATCGAGTTGCCTATAAAACGGTACTCAATGCCACCCCATTTCAGATGGTCTTTGGACAGAATGCTGTGCTACCACTAGATTTCCTAATCCCAACATTAAAGGTAGCACAAGAGCATGAGTGGCATGGACATGAGTTTTCCTCTCGGATCTTTGATTTAGAATGCTTAGGCGAAACGAGGCTACGAGCAGCAGCAGGCATCTATGCTGCAAAGAAAAGACAAAAGGCATACTTTGATGCACACATCAAAGATAAAGGATTGAAAGAGGGTGATCTAGTGTTGGTTTACACACTAAAACAACATGCCGTAAGTTGGAAAAACGAGGATATGGACCCATGATCATTAACAGAATTTCCACTAGCGGCACGGTTCAATTGGCTACTTTAGAAGGTGATATCTTGCCAAACTATATTAGTGGTTGTAGAGTCAAGTTATATCAAGAACCTCTTACAGAGGATATGCTAATGAGACTCAACACTGCTAAGAAGCGAAAAGAAGAAGAGATAAGAGTGAGAGAAGAAGCTCAGGCAGAGGCCAGAGAGCGCATAAGGTGGAATAAGTTAAGGTGATTAGGC
This sequence comes from Ceratopteris richardii, assembly GCA_020310875.1. Taxonomy (NCBI): domain Eukaryota; kingdom Viridiplantae; phylum Streptophyta; class Polypodiopsida; order Polypodiales; family Pteridaceae; genus Ceratopteris; species Ceratopteris richardii. The sequence goes on from CM035412.1 coordinate 195,700,217, forward strand.
CTAGATGTCAACTCAAACGCCCCAAAATATCACATGGATATGTGCCAAAAATCAGGCATTGCGATTTCTCCAGTTATTGACTGACGTCCCTTTGTGACCATAAAGATAGGACAAGGAAAGGGTGCAAGGACTGTGAAAGCATTGATTGACTCAGGTGCAGCAAGTAGTGCAGTTTGACTTTCCTACTGCCAAGACTTGCAGTTGAACATCAATCCCATAGAAGCTTATCTCATAGGATTGGGAGGTGTGGAAACCCCTTGTTTGGGCGAGGTGGAACTTCCCATCTACCTGCAAGATGTTCCAATGAAAGTCAAAGTGCTAGTGTGTCAAGATGAGAACCTTACAGAACCACTTGTCTTAGGACAAGATTGGATTTATGACAATGCAGTCAACTTGAACTTAAGAAGTCAACTTCTTCAAGTTTGGGTCCAGGGACAATGCTTTACATTAGAACTAGAAAATGGCATGCTCACAAATCCAGATGTCACATCTTGTAGTTCTCCTAGAACTAATCTTACCAAAAGAGATGTTGTATGTGTCAAAAGCTCTATGTCGCAGGAGAACTCAATCATGGGAGAACAGGCTCAAAGACAAGTGGACTCCTCCTCTGGGGCAAGGACTAATGCCGCCACCACAACTCAACCAACAAAGCAAGCACAACCGAACAAAACAACTGATATATCAAATAGGCAGCGAGATTTCCAAAGGAAATTAGTACCGAGCATGAAGCAGATCTGGGTACGAAAAGGAGAGCAACCACCAGCCTTGCCCCCACAAATCCCATCCAGACAAGCCATTCAGGTCAGAAGACGAAGGAAGTAGCTCGGACAAGCTCACTCACAAGGTATCCAACAAGTTTGGGTGCCTAAGAAATTAGCTGCAGCTCAACAAGGGCGATTACAGATGTGGGTACCTAAGAAGATCTTACATCTACAGCAACCTATGTTCTCCCACATGCGAAAGGTCTCAACAAAAAAGCCAAAAAGCGAAGAGGGTAAGAACCACTTACAGAGACCGAAAGAAGATCAAATCAACTCTTCAACAATAGTAGGAAGACGTGCAAAAAGTCTATGGGTTTGGAAGCCAAAAGTAAAAGTAGCCTCCACCAAACCAAAGCTCCAAGCACATTGGATACCACAGTTCAGCAAGCATCCAAAGAGGAAGACACCTGAAGTAATCTCTACAGTGTCAAATGCTGTTCTAAAATGGATCCCTATAAGGAGGAAGGATCAGTTGTCATCTCAAGATCCAATGGATACCTCCACGATAGATGGCATTAACATCCGCAAATAACATCGAAAAGCCTCGACGAGCGAAAACCATGTGCTCCTTGCACAACCCAATCTTTTGCACCATTCAGGTTATTCATTTCCAAAGTATGCATTAATATAGGGCCACATTACAGGGCCGTGCATAGACACATTGGAGAGTCCCATGCACGAGAGCACATTGACATATGTCAACTATTTTTTTCTGATACTAACATCTATCTTCTTGTTTGGTGACATTGTTCCAAAAAAAAAAAAAAAAAAGGAGAGTCAAAACTTATTCCCAGGTTTCGCTCATGGAATATGAATGAGTCATGCTTAGTTGAAGGTGGCATTGTTGATTACTAGGCATTTATCAATTTGGATAAAACTGTGTCTCGGCTAGTAGATGATATTATTGCTACCTTATCTGGTAGATGGCAAGCACTTGGCATGACCATGGCATCTACAACTAGGATTTTCTCTTACCATGGGAGGAATGAAAAGCTTGAAGGTCCGTAACTTGAGTGACGCTTAACTAGTTCATGTACGAGAGCATCCAAGGAGATATCTGCAAAGGGTAGTTCTGGAGGAAAAGACTCCTACGTATGGTGAGCTAAAGAGAATATGTGAAACTCAGCTTGGTGTAGTTACCCAATGTTGTTTGCCAAAGAATATAAAGAAATTCAATTCTCAGTATTTGGAAAATGTTGCTTTGAAAAGAGGAGAGAGGATCAACCACTCAAAAGATCTCATCAGTGGACCATCAACATGGACATTCATCAACAATGTTCCATCCCAAAGGCCGAGTGTACAACACGAAGAGATGAACATCGATCAACCTTCTCCATGGTAAGTATCTTTACTCTGGCAACACCATAACCATGATAGATTAGGAAACCTCTTCGTCAGCATACCCTTGAGCACTTAGCTCAAGACCCGCAATTTTTACACCATACTTCTTCCAATGCATTTTCCAAGTAAGCATTCATAGGGCTACATTATAAGGCCATGCACAAGGCACATATTTTCCTCAACCCATGCATGAACACACTTACCCATCACTCAATATGGGTTAGGAGTACTTGGCATGACTACTATGAACATCCACTGTGGAAGATCTAGAAAACATCAACGGAGACTCACAACGACACAGTCATGCTGGAATCCCAGGAAGAAGCATATACCAAGAAACTACAACTTGCAAAGACTCGTAGTGATAGATGGAGAACCAGACACATCTGGAAGTCAGACGACTTTTGTTCAGAGAGACGGGACGCTCCCTCTCAAGGCACTACTTGGAACAACCACTACAACAAGGGTCTGTCAGGGACGACAGACTCGAGAGGGGGGGGAGTGTTGAAGCTCAAAGTCAAGGACAAAGCATGGAAGCACATCAAAAGGTGGACACACAAGGAAAGGGAGCAAGTAGGGAGCTCCATGAAGTGTAGGTCAAATTTTTAGATGAATCCCCTACAAAAATAGTGATTTTCATCACTAAAAACCATTGTAAATACCATTATCTATTTTTATAACTCCATTTTGTTCAAGCCGAGGAGTCCTCGAGCTTGAGGAGTATTAGAAGTACCATCGTACCAATTTTCATAATTTTTAGACTTCGTTTGAGCCCTCAAATAAGCCCTGGAACCTAATTTTTAACTAGGCCGGACACTAGGTCAGGACAGGGCCAAAACTAGTCAAAAAACTATAAGAAGAGCTAGAGAGCTCATTTTTGGAGTTAGCTGGTGAGAGAATAGAGCTTTTGTAAGAGAACTCTTTTGCAATCAAAGCTTTCCATTGTTCCTCTCTTTGATCGTACTTTGTGCGCGTGTGTGTGTATGTGTGTGCATGTTTGTGTGCTTTCACTCACGCACTTGAGCTTCCACTTGCTCGTGGTCTTCATACCGGTCCTCACGTCTCCGCGGATTGACAAGTAAAGGACGTGGTGCTTACGCTTGAGCTACACATACATACATACATACATACATACATACATACATACATACATACATACATACATACATACATACATACATACATACACATATATACACACATATGCATACATATATGCATACACATATGCATACATATATATACATACATATACACATATAAAACACATATACACACATACATACATATACACATATGTATACACATACATATACACATGCACATGCATATACACATCCACATACACATACACATAAGCATACACATATACAAAATTATATGCATATATATACATATATATATTTATTTATTTTTATTAATATGTTTTTTTAATGAACTTACATGTTATTATCTAAAAAGTTTTTACCAAGTCAGAATATCCTTCCTACCTCACATGATGAAATGAAGAAGATAATCAACAATCTTGGTATAGATTATCAATGTATACATGCATGTCCTAACGATTGTATTTTATATAGAGGTGAATATGCATACTCTTTGACATGTCTAAAATGTCAATCTCCTCGATATAAGGACGACGAAGGTAAAATCCCAAAAAAGGTATTGAGACATTTTCCATTGGCTCCATGGATTAGACATATGTTTCAAAGCCCCAAGTTATCAAAGCTTTTGACATGGGGACATGACCATAAAAGTACTAATTGAATAATTAGAATTCCTCATGATAGTGTTGCTTTTCAACATATTGATTCTACATGGCTTGATTTTGCATAAAATCCACATAATCTAAAGTTAGGAGTTGCATTAGATGGGGTTAATCCATTCTCCATGAAATCTAGTAAATGGTCAACATGGCCAGTGGTAGTCATATACTACAATCTTCTGCCACATCTTAACATTAAAAAGGAACATTTAATGCTTTCACTTTTAATCCCAGGAAAAAGACAAGTTAAAGATATGAATATATATCTTGCTCCTCTCATTATGATCTCCAAGAGTTATGGAGATGTATTAATGTCATTGATGTACCGAAAAGTATCAATGAAAGATATATTATGGTTCATGGTATTGTGGCTTAGACTATTCACAATTTTCCAAGATATGGTGTTTGTTCAGGTATTGATGTAATTTTTTATTCAATATGTATACAAATAAATGTAAGTTAATCTAATAATATTTTTATCATTTTCATGATGCAGGAATATCTACTAAGGGTTATAAATCTTGTCCATATTGTGGTGATTGGTTGAGATCAATCTATAGTAAGAATCTCAACAAAAATATTTATCTTCGACATCGATGGTTCTTGCATGATGATCATCCATTAAGATCTAAAAGAGAAGCGATACATTTTAATGGAAAGCTTGAAACCGGTCAGTGTCCAAAACCTATGACGCCTATGGATTGGTATAAAAAATGGACAGATGGATCTCTGATAGATCCAGAATCAAAAATCTTTAGTGATGATGAAGATAATGAGAATGTGAAGAGAGGTAAAGGAAAATTGGCACTCGTAGAGAATATATCAATATGGTATTCTTTGGAGTATTGGAAATAATTAAAAGTATGTCATCTTCTTGATCCTATGCATATATTCAAGAATATTGGTTATTCATTACGGCAACATCTTCTTGAAGTAAAAGATACCATAGCATCAAGGAATTGAAGGATCAAAACTCAAAACCAAAGTTATGACCAATTTTTGATAGACATCAATAGGAAACGAATTATGCACCTGCTCCTTGGGTACTTATGACAAAAGAGATACAGACTATCAACAATAGGATTCAATTGATTTGGACTCCTATAGGATATGGAGCATCTTTCCAGAACATGTTTACTATGGATGATAAGAGCTTATCTGGTTAAAGGCCCATGATTGGCATAAATTTTTGAAACACATTTTACCTTTGGTTATCGATGGATGTACAACGAAAGGAGTACAAGATGTGATCTATTGTCTTGGATCGCTTATAAGGTAATTATGATACTTCTATATTTAATATATATGAATATTTGATATCTTTTATTTTTGAGTTAACTTCTTTATAATTTTTTTTATGATACATATAGGTGGATTAAATCAAAAGAAATTGAAAAAAACTCAATCCCACAAAAGAAATGTGAATGCAAAGAGCTACTATGTTTGATGGAGAAAGAGTTTCCTACTTCATTTTTTGATATTCAGGTTCATTTATTAGTCCATTTGTAAATGAAATAGAGATTGCAGGTGTTGTGAACACTCGATGGATGTTTTGGGTCGAGCAGTTTATGAGAATATTAAAAGGTTATGTGCGGCAAAGAGCAAAACTAGAAGGATCCATGGAAAAGGGTTGGATGCTTGAAGAGTGCATGTACTATGTTAGTGAGTACCTTGAAAGATTTCATGAAGAAGCTCCATGTACATGGACCAATGAGTCTTCTTCAAAAATAACAGACGAGGTATTATTAGGTATGGGAGTTCCATTTTTATTTACATTTCAAGAAAAAAATGATGTTTCTACTTTTGTAGCATATAATAGCAAATTCATGCAAGCATTCCTTTGCGAGTACGAATAGGAACTTCAAAATCTCCGAAGTATAATCTGGAGAAACAAAAGACATAGATGTAATCTTGATAAAATGAGATTACAAATATATCTTCTTTCACGGATTTGCTATATACTCGTTTGCAACGAGCCAATGCAAATAATGAAGAAATCTCAGATGAGCAGAGAGAGTTTAATGATAGGTTGTGAATGAAAGGTAACTTTATTTTAATAATATTTTGTTTTTTGCATTTATGTATATTAGCTTCTCTTTACTAATTTATTTTCTTTTGCAGGCTCAAATGTTCACTAATATGTGGGCTTTTGGACAACATATTAGAATCAAAGCTATTGATTCTTTACGTAAAACAGAGGATTCTAGTATTGTTGCTTCTTTCAAGCAACTATCATGTGTTAGATCAAAAAACACGAACCTTATAGATGGTGAACTTGGTTACGTGGGAACTGTTTTTGGTATCTAAAAATATCATTTTGTACATTCAAACAAGTAGAAAAAAGTTTATATTTTTTTGATAGAGTTTATTATTTTTTCAAGCACCTAATAGTGGTTTTTTATTTTTATATATTTTGATAGGACATTTTGAAGGTTGAGTGGTTTGGAGCCGAGTATAAAGGTAGTAATTCTACATTGAGAAAGGAATTATCTAGGTTTTGGGCAATTGATTCTTCCAAGGTAATGTGATCTACTAGAGAACCATATATTCCTCCTAGGAATATTGAACAAGCATTTTTTATAAAAACCCTGATGCTCATCCTTGGTGGCAAGTCATTCATGTTCAACCTAGAGGTAGGTCATTGTTTGAAGAGTTTATTGTTAGAGAGATCGAAGAAAGTCCTCTTGATGATTCACCATCAGATACTGATACATCAACATCTGAAAGAGAAATTAGAATCATTATACATGATAATGATACTGATCTTTTTGATGAAGAGGATAATATTGTACATGCTAATTCTACTGATGATGAAGAGGAATTACCAAAAATCGATATTATCCATCAATAGATGATGTCATTCATGAGAACACAAATTTAACAATAGAATAAATAAATGAAATCAATAAAGATAGTGAGGATGAGACTATATTGATGTCTTACCAAAATGATGGCAATAATAAAAACATATGAGTAGATTAGATAGTAAATCCTACTCTGGTTATTGATCAATAACTTGAATCATTTGAATGGATATCAGATAATAGATTCTTCTTTATTCAACTAGAATATCAATGAATCCTACTAGAGGGATGAAATCATCTTCTTTTAAGTTAGAACATGAAGCTCGGGGGTATGCCTAACTATTTTATATATAGCTTTCTCTTTGAGGAGCATCCAAATATATATACATACACACATACACATGTATGCATGTGAGCTAATGTGCGTGTACATTTGTGTATATATGTGTGTGTATATAAATATGTGTATAAATATATATGTAAACATATGTGTATATATATGTGTATATTATGTGTGTGTGTATATATATAGTTACACATATAAATATAACAAATAAAAGCAATGCATACCGTGCATTATCAGGGCGATGAGCCATAAGTGTAACATCTCTTTTAGACACCACTTATGTGACCATCCCAAACTTTGTCTCAAGTGAACTAAGTACATACTTTTTATCCCTCTCATCATGCTCACTACAAAAATAAAAAAATCATGTAAATAAAACATAAGATATTTATTTCAATATATATGTAAAACTTATACTTACTTCCACTACAAGTGGATAAGGTGCAAGTAAGAGTCGCATAATGCTCGCATTCTTCTCTTGAACTCCAATCGATTCCCTATATACACGATATTCCCCTCTGGCTCTATATCACACTCCAGCCCTAAGGTGCATATGCATGTCCTCATAGGCACCTGTGCTCTGCTCTCATGATCTCAAGGTGGTATAGGTGTCTTGAAAATAGATAGACAAAAATAAATAAAAATATGTGTTATAATATCATTAATTTTTTTTTTTTTGAAAAGAAACATACCTATGAGTAGATAGTTGTCTTCTTGCATGTGAAGCCGTAGAAGAGCCCTCCTTTGATCACTGGGTAAGCACCTGGATTGTAAAATCAAGCTCATCATCATGCATCTCTGAGTACTCATGCATGATGATCCCTAAAGTATCAGGCGGAACTCTTGCTCTCAGTATCTTTATCGGCAAGTATGCATGGGACCTGATATGTGTATACATATATGTATGTGTATGTGTTGCTCTAGCACAATGGTGAGAACCACGTTAAGAAGCTCCACCTCCTTAATGTCAATCCGCGGAAGAGATAGGAGTGATATGAAGATCGTGAATGTGAGATGAAGTGAGAGTGAAGGTGAGAAGCATAGAAATGCACACACACATACACACACACTACGAAGAGACAAGCAAGACACAATGGAAGGTGGGAAATTAGCTCTATTACTCAAGAACACTATTACAAGCTCAAAAGAACTCTAAGCTCACACTAGCCAACCTCAAAAATGAGCTCTCTAGCTCTTTTTATAGTTTCTAGACTAGTTTTGACCGGTTTCACATCTAGTGACCGGCCTAGTTAAAAATTAGGTCCTAGATGCTATTTGGAAGGGTAAACGATGTCTAAAAATAACGAAAATTGATACGCTTGTTCTACCTAAGCTCCTCAAGCTCGAGGACTCCTCGGCTTGCACAAAATGGAGCTATGGATTACAAAATGGGGTTTTCTATGTTACATATGTTACATATGTTACAATAGTGATAAAAATCACTGTTGGAGGTTTTTGAAAAGTATTTTTAGAACATGATTCTTTGAAAAAAAGATTCCACTGGCTCACTGCTCCGTCGTTACTAATGCTTCCGCGTCGTCTGTGCCTCTGGCTGCTTCCAACACCCCCCTCCCTCTCGCTTCTATTGTCCCTGACAGAACCTTGTTGTGAGGTCTGCCGGATATAGTTCTGTAGGAGGTCTTGAGCGAGGGTGTGCTCGGAGATACGAATGCCTCGGGCCAGATCTGCCTCGAGTTTCTCCCAGTCGATTGGTTGCGGTTCTTCCGGTGGCGGGAGCTGATAGTGTGTGGAATAGACCATTCGTTCACAGGCAAATAATTGTAATAAATGTGTAGGCCTGCTTATGAATACCTCTGAATGGTATTCCCAGAAGCTGGTTGTGAACATCTCTTCGAACGTCTGCTTGTAGCACGCCGGTAGGTATTTTATTCTGCAATGCCAGGCATAACACACCCGTAGCGATGGCGTTGTACTCATATCATATACCAGGTCAAAATTGCCATGCTCAAAGCCCGGGGTGTTGACATGGGGTGCCTTGACGCGTTGGAAGACTTTAAAAATCATTTGCATCATGTCAAAGATTTTGACAGTCATATGCGCCGCTATATCGTCCATATGCTTTAATCTAGGGAGCCAGTGGCGAATTGTAGCCATCATGTAGCCAACAGTTGGTAACTCAATGGGTGGCTTAAAATAGGGGTAATTCAACCAGCCTTGGCACTGCTTATTGTTTTGTACCTTAATAGCAAAGGCAGTCCAGGAGCGGCGTCGTGGTACTGGTCCCCAACACGGGTTGTACTTCAAATGCAAAGGAGCCTTTACCCATGTACTCATCATTTCTGGATACTGCTGTAGTAAATCTTTTCGCCACTCTGGTTGATAGATCTTTCCTTGCTGCGCATCTAGTGGCAAATCATCCGCCTGGAACTGAGTCGCATGCGATGGTTTTTTACCTGTCTCTTTCTCAATGGCTAACTGGTATTCGGCCATTAACATAAAATACGGTTTATACTGTAGCTCATGCCCAGATATGTATCGTCGCGGGGCCAAATGAGCAAAGAATGGAGACTGTAATATTCTTTCTTCTATCATCGCCATGGCATGTAATTGTGCGTCTACTCTAGATGAGTGCGTTGTTCCAAGTTCCTCAATAGTCTTCATCCACGCGGGGGTCGGAAGTTCGTACGTCATCTGGCCTTCGGCCGTGACGCGTCCGCCTGGGATGGGTTGTGGCTCGTATGCCTCTTCAAACGTTTCCTCCACCGGAATGGTGACCGTTTCTTCCTCAGCTGGAAGCTCAGGTGGGGAATCTGGCCTTGGTGGTGCTTCATATACTACAATCCTTGATTCAAGGTCCGATACCTGGGCCCGTAATGCGTTGAGTTCCTCTAAGATGTCAGGAGAGGGGTCCACAGGTACTGGTACGTCTTGGTGTGCCGGTGCTCGTAACTGGAGTAATTTGTGATCTTCTTTGAGTTTTTGTAACTCCTCGTTCATGCGGTCGTATTCATCTAGTAATCTTACATGATCGTCTAGCAGCATCCTCATCGAGTCTGAAGGAATGGCTTTGAACCTGCTAGGACTGAGTGGTTGGTCTGGGTGGTCGAGCACTGCTTCTAAGTTTTCGCGGTTCTGATCCTGTAAGCGCTGGTTTTCTTCCTTGGCGGCTGCTAGGTGTCTTCGTAGTAAGCCCATGTTTCGTGTTAGCGTTGCATTGCGGACTGTCTGGGCTCTTAATAAGTTATCCAGGTCAGCAGTGGCTTCCTTGGTCTTTTCTTCGCTTTCTAGTTCCAATTTGTGATAAGCCTCGCGTAATTCTTGGTAGCGGGTGTTCAGAGAGGCATTCTCAATAGACAATAAATTAAGCTGCGACTGTAAGTCATTGGTTGTCCTCTGCAGCTGCTGATAATTATCACCAAGAGATGTGAACTCATCTCTTACTTGCGTCATACACATGAACATCTGTCGGAATGCATTATCTACAGTGGGTGATAGTATTAAGGGTGCTAAATGAAGATGCAGTTGGTGTAGATGCAACGGGAATGGGGAATGGGGGTGGGAAGGTGGATGATGTAGTGATTGTTGAAAATTGTGATGTGCCTAAAAATGTTGGTGCCGTGAGTGAAGTGAGTGATGGTGCAGTGGGTGGTGAGATGTCCATGTCAGTGGACGTATCTAGTGCGGTGACCGTGAATATGGGTGTGATCGTGGGTACTCGTGCTGGTGTAAATACGGGATTTACAAAGGTTGAGGGGTAATTTACAGTGGGGCTGGCTGGAGCAGCTTGGTAGAAAGGGGAAAGAGGGGTTACAGTGGGTCGGGGAGGTGAGACGGGGGAGAAGGTTAATGGCGGTGGGAATGGGAAAAGGGGTCTTGGAGTTGTGGGGAAAGATGGAAAAGCTTGATGAAGGAATGGGTTGGATAGAAAGGTGGGTGTGGGAGGGGGTAGACTAGGGCGAATGGGTGCGGGAATTGTGGGGTTAGTGGTCGTAAAGACAATTTCTGCAACACCACCGGCGAATGAAGATGTTGGTCTGGGGGAAGGAGGGTGAAGAGGGGAGGCTGGATGGACGGGCGGTGAGAGAGGAGCGGTTGGGGTGGTCGGTACTTCAGTGACTACTGAGGTTTGTACAGCTGTAGCGCGGGGTGGGGGATCTACAAAGATGGTTTCTACAGCCAACGAACTTTCGGGGACGAGGCGTGCCTCCCTGGCTTGTTCAGAAGACTGTGCTCCTTTTGGTACACGAATGTATTCGCCGGGCTTTGAAAGTAGTCGTACTCTGCGGGGGTCAAACTGTGGTAGTGGCTTTCGTTGCAAGTACCTGAGGGCTTCGTTGGAGCCTACTGATTTGACTAACTCTCTGAATCCTTTGATGTATGCGTCTTCGAATCCGCCTGTGACAAGATCTTGTTCTATTATTGTTTGACTCTCTTCCTCTGTCAGCTTTTTGCGTGCCCAAACTTTTTCCATAGTTCTATACAGCTTCTTGATAGCTAGTGTGTAAGCTGCTGCTTCGTAAGTTTCATCTTCATGGGTACTTGTATCACCATGTGTGTCTGTTTGTTGGCCTTGGCCATGTGTCTGTTCATGCTCTTGGGATTCCTGTGTTCCCTGGCTAGCTTCGTCGTCTCCTTCGTCGTCATCGGTTGCTGTTCTTTCGTCATCAGAGTTGGACACGATCTGTCCTTGTGGCTGATCCCTAGGTGTGGTAGGGTAGCTAGGCCTTTCAAATTCTTGAGAAAACAATTGTCCTTCTGAAAACTGGAACTCATTGGAGAATGCATCGAGCATCTCAAAATCAAAAGTTTGGTCCAGTGGCTCTGCTTGTCTTGCTTCTAAATGGGGTATTGGAAAAGAGAAAGCTTCCGCCCCAATAGTGGTGGGAAGTTCAGCTGCTGTGGTGATAGGTTCTGTGGTTGTGGCTGCTTGAGGTGCAACAGTACTGGTGGTGCCCTCCGGCGTAACTGGTCTTGATAACCGTATACGAATTGGTGGTACCGTGGGAGTGGCTGCTGTTGGTGACTGCTCTGGAGATGGTTGTGGCGAGGGTGATTCTGGGACTTGTAGGAACGGGATAGTACCTCTCATCCGCTTTCCGGCTCTGCCTTTGCTAGACTTTCTAGCCTTTCTAGTGGTGCCTTTAAATGCTTTCAGTTCCTCACTGGTCATGGCACGCTCAATTGGTAAGTCATACGCCAAGCACATATATATGATCCTGGTGAGGGCGCAGCACCCATTGATTACCTTTTTTCGCTCCCACCTATGTTGTGCCAAATAGAGCTGATCAATTATCCAGCTGGCTAGATCAACCGTTTGAGGTCCAGTACATGCTAAGTATAATCCAAACCAGATTCTCTTGTGGGGCATGGTAAAACGATCCTGAGCTGGGAAAGCAAAGTGCTGCATGCATATCCGTAATGGCTTGGAAAGCTCAGGGGTTATGGCTGAAATATCCTCCCACTTAGTTACGTCACCACGTTTCATCTGCTCTGGGACTAGCCGTTCCCTCTCCGTCGGAGTGTGTGTTCCATGTATTTTCAGAGCTGCGCGAATTAAATCTTTAGACAAATAAAACCTTCTGAATGGAGGATCATTTACCAAGGATGGTAACATGAATGTTCCAGGTAGATCCTTGTTCTCTGAAGCTGTCAAGGTGGTTACTAGGTAAAAGCACCTGTAAAAATCGGGTTTAGGTAGAGGGTCGCTAAAATATTCTGTAAATCCCGCTCGTGCCCAAACGTGCGTTAAATCTTGTGTATTCTGTAGTCCTTCAAATTCTCTTGACAAAGAACTGGTACTTGGTCCATGTGCGAAGATCAAATGCCAAATTGGCCTCAAATATGAAATCAGCGTCTGCTAATGGTCTTGCTAGGCCTTGAAACCAATGAGAATTACGATGAATCTTCTCAGTATATCCTCTAGGAGGATCATCGATTGGCATGGGTCCTGGAAAACCTTGAAACTCTGGTGGTTGCATCGTAGGATAAGATTCTGCGAGTAATTCTCCAATATTGGCCATTGGTGTGCTTGGGCCAGCTTCTGATGGTCCTGCTTCGGTTTGCATGATGACTGATGAGCTAATGGAAAAGGTCTGCTACAAAAGATTAACACATTAGTATGGAAATTAATTATGATCCCATTAAGGTGAGACCGCAATCCCTTTCCATAACCGATGTGTAACCCGTGTAGCCAAGTGTCGTGAAGTGATTGATGCAATGATCTTTTTGCAGAGCTCATGCAGGTCTCTAGACACCTACATGGTTCAGATTATGCCTACAATTCTTGATGAGCTTTTATTATGCATGATGTGGGGTTTTGGTGTATGAATTTATACAAGGTTTGGTTGAGGGTGAATTATTACAAGGGTGGAGTTTAAACGGGATGGGAGAATTGTTAGATAAGGGGGTACAAAAAGACGTCTGGATACGTTTCGGTATCCATTTCCTAAGAGTCTTTGAGTGGGTGGTGTGTTTCTGCTGAGGGACAAAAAGTGGTATCGGGTTTGGTGGTATTGAAGGATGGAGAGATTTCTGAGGGGTATATATTACATGGCTTGAGGGTTGGGCTATAATACATTGTTTGGGTACCCAAATCTGCATGGGTGTGGGTCGATTGATAAGATACTTCTTGGCGATCCAAATCTGTTGAGTATTTGTACTTGTAGAAGAAGATCGAGGGGAGTTTGAATACTGACTCTGCTTCTTTTGAAACTTTGTCCTGTTCTCGTCTGCAGTGTTGCCAATAGCCTGTGGTTGCTGTCCTTTTGGCACCCATATTTGTCTCGGGCCACTTGTTCTGTGATGTTGATACTGCTGCTTTCCTTGCCTTATCTGGTGGTGTCGTCGGTCTGGGTTCCTCTGTTGTGGTTGACTCGTTCGTGGTTGGGTTTGAGAGGTCCATTGGACGCTCTGCTTTGGAAAAGAAAGGAGATCCAACACTTGCGTGACCTGCCCATTAGGAAGTGATTCGTTCTTTATCTTTAATCTAGGCCAGTCCGCAGCAAGTTTGGAAGGATGAGCACCGCAGGGTGTTGTGCTCATTTGGCCGCTGATGCAACCCACCTGACCGTTGATTGTGTCCATGTGCCCTAGCGGTTGGGTAGCTGCCCCTTCTAGTTTGCAGGAAGCCCCAAGGAAGATCTCCTGTCGTCCTTCTGAGTGACAACTGTCCATAGCCAAGCCCGAGTGGGTTGGTGTAGACGTAACGTGACTGGTCTGACCCAAGATCTTCCGGTCTTCCGTCACATGCGTTTCATAGGGTCTAGGGTTACAAACCTCAATCAGAATGCAATTAGGGAAGTCAAGCGGTATCACTCGCTTCTGTTCTAAGGTTCCAATCTGTATATAGCCTTGTCTAAGATTTAGGTCCACTGAGTGATCGTATAGCCAATCTTGGCCAAGGATTAGGGGTTCTATCAGGTCGTCATCATGGCACACTAGTAGCTTCGCTGTCATGGTCATATCCTTAATGAGGATAGGAAGGTCCACCTCACCCATGCAAGGGGTTTCCATGCCTCCTAGGCCTATGAGGTATGCCTCAATTGGCCGCATTTCTATTCCTGAATCCTTATAGTGGGACCATCTAATAGCACTAGTCGCAGCACCTGAGTCAATTAAAGCCCTGAGCTCTTGGCAAGGGTTGTCGTGCTCTAGCCTGACTGTAATGAATGGTCTCCTGTCCACTATACTAGGATGAGTGGTTGACCTTACTTGACACATGGCCATGGGATATCTGGGTGTAGTTTCCAGATTGTTATAATGTTCTCTCCCTAGTCCTTGTCTTCTTAACTTCATGCGTTTAATGCGTTCTATTGCTTCTGCCTGAGCTTCCGCTCGTATTCTATTTTCTTCCTCCTTACGCTTCTTTGCCAGCGTGAGTCATCTAAGCATATCCTCAGTAAGAGGTTCCTGATATAGCTTGACTCTACAGCCACTAATATAATTAGGCATTATATCTCCTTCTAAAGTGGCTAATTGTACTGCTCCACTTGTTGAGAGTCTGTTAATGATCATAGGTCCATAACCTTGCTTTTCTAACTTACGTGCGTGTTGCTTTAGCGTATATACTAGAACTAAATCTCCTTCTTTTAGGCCTTTATCTTTCACATGTGCATCAAAATATGCTTTCTGTCGCTTCTTCGCTGCATATATTCCTGCTGCCGCCTTTAGCCTGGTTTCTCCTAATCGTTCCAAGTCCATTATTCTCGCTGATAATTCATGGCCGGTCCACTGATGTTCTTGTGCAACCTTAAGGGTCGGTATCAAGAAGTCCAAAGGAAGCACAGCATTCTGACCAAAAACCATCTGAAAGGGAGTTGTATTGAGTACGGTCTTGTAGGCCACTCGATATGCCCAAACAGCGTGGTGTAACTGTTTGTCCCAATCTGAACGTTTGTTGTTCATGAGTTTCGTCAGTACGTTACAAAGGATCTTATTAGTGCTTTCAGCCTGACCATTGGCCTGAGGATGATATGGTGCAGATTTCTTGTGAATCACCATAAAATCCTGTAACAAATATTCACTGACTTGGTTTAGAAAGTGAGTGCCTCGATCGCTCACTAACTCTATAGGCAGTCCATATCTTGTAAAGACATTCTCAAATAAGAATTTTGCAGTTGTGTGTGCATCATTCTTTTTCGTGGCTTTTGCCTCTACCCATTTTGTAAGATAATCTGTGGCAACAATAATGTATTCCGCATGTGTACCTTTTGTAGGGGGGTTAATGGGTCCTACAAAGTCTATACCCCACTTAGAAAATGCACGTCCGCCCATCATGGGTTTCAGTGGCATTTCGTCTCTGCGAGTAGGAAACTGAGTTCTTTGGCACACATCATATCTCTTTACATAGGTATGAGCATCCATGTGAAGAGTGGGCCACCATAATCCTGCAAAGAGGATGGCTTTGATTATCCTATCGGGTCCAAAATGACCTCCTGCAACACCTTGGTGTGCAGTCTCTAGTATGCTCAGATAATCGCTCTCATGAACACATTGTCTTAGATATCCATCTCGTCCTCTTTTGTATAGGTTATCGCCAATAAGTGAATAATCTTGAGCTTCCTGCTCTAGACTGCGTTGTCGAGCTAAGGTCATTCCTTGAGGGAATGTGTTCGTCCTCAAGTATGTCACTAATTGTTCACTCCAGTCTGGTGTGAGAGACACATGATATAGTGTAGCATGCTCTACTGGTGGTCTTTCACAACAAACATGGCATTCTTTACACAACTTGTAGACATCTGCTTCCATCGTAGGCCAATATACTCCTAGCCTATGCAGAGTCTGTAATGTTCGATGTTTTGAATGATGTTGCTTTAATGCACCTATGTGTGCTAATTGCAACCAATTCACATGTTCTGATTCATCTACACAACAAGCAAGAATCTTTTGATTATCCTGTTTATATATGCTTCCTGCCATTATTTGGTATCTCTGAGACTTGGTAATCTCTCCCTCTTTGATCTTTATCCTAGAAGTCTTGGGTCCGTATGTCAGAATAGGGACTATAGGTTTAGCCCATTCTGGTGCTATCTCAAGGTTAAACAAGTATGCATCTGGTAGATCATCCGCTACTCCTTGAGGAGCTTCTCCTGGTAATCTTGAAAGGTGGTCAGCTCTAAGATGTGTCTTTCCTTTCCTAACTACTACTTCAAAATCATTTTCCATGAGTAATAGAAACCATCGTATTAGTTGTCCTGTGTTACATGGCTTGTTGACTAAGTACAATAGGGCTTGATGATCTGTAAAGAACTTGAATTTGTTGGCCAACAAGTAGTGCCTAAACTTCTTTACTGCGTAGATCATCCCTAATCCTTCTCGTTCCGTCGTGGTGTAATTTCTTTCTGCTGCGTTCAATTGTCTGCTCGCGTAAGCTATGGGGAGATCTATGTTACCTTCATTCGTGGGTTGTGCTAACACGCATCCTATGGCATAATTGGATGCATCCACATGTACATGGAATGGCTTACTCCAATCTGGGGTAGTCAATATAGGTGCTGAGCACAAGCGTCGTTTGAGTTCATTGAATGAATTTTCACATTCATTTGTCCATTCGAAATTGGTTAAAAGAGAGTACAAAGGCTTGGCTATGATTGCATACATGTGTATGAATCTCCTATAATAACCGCAATGGCCCATAAATGCCTGTACCTCTTTCGCATTAGTTGGTCTAGGTAATTCTGCAATTACCTTCACCTTTTCTTCATCCGTAGAGATTCCATTTTTTGACACAATGTGTCCTAGAATTTTGCCTTGTCTGACCATGAAAACGCACTTTTCTGGGTTCAAACAAACCTGATATTCTCGACATTTGTCAAATATTTGCCTTAACTCTGGGATATGCGTCTGTCTTACATTTGAATGAGCACATAAGTCATCGACATAAACTTCCAAACTCTTGCGTAAGAAGTCCTTAAAAACATGACACATGAGTCGCTGGAAAGTGGCAGGTGCATTTGTTAAGCCAAATGGCATCACACGAAATGCAAATATGCCCCATTCAGTGGCAAATGCCGTCTTGTGTTGGTCCTCTAGAGCAATGGCTACTTGATTATAGCCTGAAAATCCATCAAGAAAGCTGTAAACTTCCTTGCCCGCAACTCTTTCCAATAGATGTTCTGTGATAGGAAGAGGATAACTATCTCTAATCGTTGCGGCATTAACTTTTTTAAGGTTAATACACACACGCAATTTTCCATTCTTCTTGGGCACAACCACAATGGGGGATACCCATTCGGTATGCTCAATTTCGTAAATGAATCCTGCTTCTATCAAGCGATCTATCTCCTCTTTAATCTTCGCAGCGTAGTTATCATTGTACGTGTAAGGTTTCTGTTTTGTCGGTTTTGCATCTGGAGTCATAGGGATTCTATGAGAACATATATCTGGATCTAGTCCTTTCAAATCTTTGTAACTCCAAGCAAAAACATCTCTATATTCGCGCAATAGGGCAACTAGCTCTTCTTCTTCTTCAGTTGTCAAATCATGCCCTATGTATGTACATTTTTCTTCTTCTCCTTCGATAGCAACTATTATTTTCTTGGTTTTCTCTCGGTTATCATATACTTGTCCGTCATTCGCTTTTCTATTAGGCATTCGTCCCATGATCCTTCTATCTTCGATTTCATATTTCTTGAAGTTCTCGGGTACTTCAAACAAAGATTCTTCTTTTTCTATCATGGTGTCTTTCTTCTTTCTTTTCTTGCCTTCACTTTTGGTAGTCACTTGAGTGGCTATTCTCACGTCATTCATAACTTCCTCGTGTCTCTGAGTGTGAGTCTCTACCTCGAAAAAATATTCTTCCTCTGATGCAAAGGGTGGGTCCATGATAATTGATTCTAAATCAAAATCGCTTGCATCCTCAAATGCATCAGTGTTAGGTTCACACTCTTCTAAAATTGCATCGCACATGATTGGCTCTATCGTGAAAACTGATATGTCATAGCCATCCTCGTCACAGTGGGGTGTCCATTGTTCTTCATTGATGGCTACATCCATGGTTGCTAGGATTTCTGCCCAACCATGGGGTTCAAACTCTTCGTCAGGGAATACTACAGGTGCGTAGGCTGGATCCTGAAGGGTTTGTGGATATTGTTCTGCACCTAAGGTCCTGGCTTCTAACCTTTCTTCCTCTTGTTTGGCTACTTTACACATCCATAAATGAGTATCCTCATGCAACCAAGAAGGATCTGATTCTAATGAGTGCACGGATTCCGTCTCTACTGGTGTCTTATGGATGGTATTCCATTGTATTGGGGGTACATCTCGATGTGAATAGTCTTTAAGATTGACTTTGGTAGTCACTCCTAAATGTTGCAAGTACAAAGAATTAGTTCCCCAATCTTGTACAATTTGCAACTGACGCATGAATGGTCGTCCCAATATCATCTCATAAGCATGATTTTTTGCAAAGTCACAAATGGCGAAAGTATGCTCAAATTCTACACCACAAGTGGTGAGAGATATGCCTTCTAGTAAGCCTAATGGTTTTTCTATGTGTCCGTCAGCCATTTGTAGCTTCATCCTGGTGGGTCTCAATGCTGGCTTACCCCAACGTCTCCATAAAGCGGTGGTAGCTATGGCTACTCCGGCTCCTGAATCTAAGATGGCTTTCGTGGTGTAGCCCTGATGGGTTATCGAAAGATAAGTGTTACCTTCCTCTCCTTCGCTCACATCTCCAATCTTTTCTACGGGTATTTCTGGTACCTTATTTTGTGATCCTATTTGTGAGGGAGTAGTAGCAAGCTCGGGGAATTGATTTGCTACATGTTTCCACAATTCTGGTTTTACCTTTAACAACTCCTCTAGAGTGAGATTACATTGTACTTTAGTATTCTTGATCACTTCCGTGTTTCTAGGGATAACTGATTCTTCATTCCTCACTATTATCGTGGGTGCTCTCATACTAATAGACTTTGCTTCCCAAGGTCCTGTGAACTGAGGTAATTCTTGTAAAGAATTAGATCCAAATCTTGTGTTTTCACTCAGTTGTTCTTCCTCTACATCATCGTAAATAGAGGGAATGTCTTGGGGAAATTGTTCCTGCAAGTCATCTATTTCTTGAATAGGAGGATGGGTTCCTTGTTTTTTCTCCATTTCTCTTCTTGGATTTCTCTCAAAAATTCATGTGAGTACCTATGCATGGAAGACAGGTTGTCTTGACTTTCTGTGTTGGGTACTTGAGACAGGGATGGTGCATTCCTTTCCTGTGTCTCTGGGACAATAGGGTTCCTAGGCTGATCCTTTGTCTCTTTGCTCTCTATCAAGTATTCTAGCCTCTCCATTAGTCCTTGAAAATGTAATTCCGGTTTTGCCATGTTGTTCCAATTAAGATATCTAGAGGCTTCAAACAAAGCTTGTGTTAATTCTACCATCTTCATGCAAAGTTTAGTTCTCTCAATTTCTAGATCAGCTCGAGGGTAGTTTTAACTCATTTCAGCTACCTGAGGTCCCTCTTTTAATCTAGCCTGATATGCACGAAACATCATGTCTAGATTCTCTGGTATGGGTTCCGCTAAAACTGATCCTGATTTTTGAGCTGGATTCTCTTGATTCTCTCTTTATTCTTTCTCTAGAATCTTTCCAAGATTTTTTCTTTTTACTGCTAGATTCTGTAGCTTCACTACTTTCGACTGCTTTCTCTTGATTAAGCTGTTGGTTCTGTAAGAGCGCCTAGGCTCTTGTTATAGCTTGGATAGGCACGTATGTAGGGTTGGATCCATCTGTGTTGTTCACAATACCTATCACGTTGATCGGTGTCACATTTGAGGCATTAACTGGGTTCTTAGGACAATCTTTGATTATGTGCTCTTTGCCACAATCGGCACAAAAGCCTTGTATGTTATAGTACTGTGATTGTCCTGTCATCGGAGGATGTGGACAATCCTTTATGAAATGATCTCCTTGGCACCTAAAGCATGGTCCTCTAGGGCCCTGTGGTCTTTGTTGTCTCAATTGGGGTCGTGGATTTGGGTTTGTGTACATCATATTAGCATAGTCGGGCTCCCAACTAGGTTCCACTGGTGGACTATCATAATGATATGTTTCTACGTGTTCTGGTGACTCTGTGTAATATGCGGGTGGACTATCTACATGAGTGGAGTCAAAACTGTTTGAGTTTGGGTCACTTTCTGTAATCAAAGGTGAAGAAGGCACTAAGGCCCTACTTAGATTCTCTTCTGCAGCAGCGTATTTGACTGAGATGACATTCGCTGGTGGGGGTGGCTGCTGAGCTAAGACAGGTTGAGGTCTCTGTTGAGCCTGGTATGGGTAGTTCTGAGGAGGCCTATAGTAATAAGGCTGAGCATTGTATTGGCCTTGATACCTACCTGGCTGCGGGTATGCTTGCGGGTAGTTCTGTCTCACGGTTTGTTTGTTGTATCGGCAGTCCTGAGCCGTATGATTCGTGTATCTTCTCTCAATTGTACAGTATTGGCCACTAGGGTTGGCTTGAGGTTGTGGTGCATTGGGGCACACATTTGCCATATGGTCACCACCACAAGTGTAACAGCGCTTGTTCATTAGCACCCTAGGTTTACTAGAAACTCCTAGTTTCTGAGCCACTTTTTCTGCTAGGTCTTCTATTGAGCTAGACAATTTTGTGGATGCTAGAGATGAACAGTCTGAGTCCTTATAGACCTTTGAGAGTTCCAACTCATCTCCTAAGTTGTCCTCAATGTCTATACAAATTCTTACACATTGCTCTAGCGTTTTGGGTTCTTTTAGGTACACGTAGGAGCGTAGTTTAGAGCTCAACAAGCCATCTAAAAACAATGACACTTGCTTGGCTTGTGAGGGTAGCTCTTGCATTGGACATCGTTCAACATATTGTCTAAACCTACGTCCTGCCAGTCTTACTGTTTCTTGAGGGGTCTGTTTAAAGCTATGAATCAACGAAGATGTGTCATGTCTAATCCCACTTTTAGAGAATTCAGTGATGAATGACTCTAAAAAGTGATGGATGTCTCTAACTTGCCTTTGTTGCAAAGGTTGGAACCAAGTTAACGCGGTATTCTTTAACGTTAGTCCAAATGCGTTGTATTGCGTGAACATGTCTTCGACTTGTTCTGCTCTTAGTACTTGCTTGAATTCTGCAACATGGTCATAGGGATCTCCTGTCCCATCAAAGTAATTTTTCATGGATTTTACTAACTGTGTGGGTCTCAATATTCTTGCGTGTTCGCATGGTCTAGGTAGAGGAAAATCATCTCTACCACCTAGTACTCCATGATCTCTTTGTCTATCCGCTCTATTAGTGTCCGTGGTTGTTCTATCTCTCCCTACGGGATGAGTGCAGCTTACTTCGGGTCTTTCTTTATTTTTCTCTCTTTGATTTCCATGGGCTGATGATGTTCCTGCCCCTTATTGACTTGTATTCATTTTCGTTCTAGATGGAGGGAATACCAATTCACCTCTCCATGTGTATGTGGTTTTAGCGTGGTCAGGTACCACAAAGACTCTTTCTGAAGTCTCATCCAGGTATACAACCTTTCCAGGTGTATCCGGGTCCTTGAACTCGTATATCGTGATGATACCTACCTCACTAAGTATTTCGGTCTTGTATCTCCAAAAGGCTTCATCAGTTTCTTTATTTACAAACAACTCTATGCTTCTGTTGTCCTGAGGGATCCAATCCGGGATTAGTACTCGTGTCAGTACAGATTTCCCTCTAGGTTTTCTAGGCTCTTCTAATGGTTCTTTTCCTTGAGATTTTGTTTCCGTCTCTGGTTGAATCACACCAAACTCGTTGGTATTGTTTGGCTGCGTACTTAAGATGTACATCGTTCCTTCCTTTTCTATCTACGCGTCTCTCTCGAATTTCACCACTGGACGTTCCAATCCAATGGGTTGATCGGGGTTGTGCATTTGCACCACTTGCCTTCGCAAACCATCCTCATAGATGCGAGCACCTAATCGGTTGGTTCGGAGAAACTCTAGTTGTGTTCTATAGGGTCCTTCTGGTTTTTCTAAATAGGCTACATTCGACCCTCCTTCTGGTTTTTCTGTGCTAAATGCCATTTCTGAATCACTAGTATCTGAGCTCTCGTAGGGATAACTAGTGTTCAATTGTTGAGCCCACGATCGTGCAGTAGTTCTTACACTTGCCTCTGATGATCTAAGGCTTCGCCGGTCTGACTTACCTATATGTTTGCCCGATCTAAGGTTCATTAATTTTGTTCCCTGCACACTCAGTACACGCTCAGATCGTCAAAGATTCTTTGTTATTACTTTCTTGATTCCTTTTAAATTTCTTTAGATTCTTGTCTTAATGTATGCGTCAGGAATTCGACTTTCCGTGGTACTTTGAGTTCTCGTTCCGTCAGACTTATGTTCTTTCCTTTAGGTTTTCGTGTCACACACCTTTACTTTAGTCTTGAACTTGATAAATTTAACTCTCTTGAACTTGAGGCGTTCCTATCGTCTTAATCCACAATGCTAACGTTTATCCTAAGCTAAGAATTGACTAAGGGGGTTGAGTAATCTTCCAACCTCGAGTCAGCTTTTCTGGTTGCTCTGATGCCCAAGAAGCCACGCTTCCCAAGCTTTATGCCCTTCACTACCTTGCCTTGGTTGCCTTTGATTGCCCTTGCTAGACCTGGAAAAATTCGATATTAGACCAATTCACAGTTGGATGATCAAGCACTTGAGTATATACACCTTTTAAGTCCCTTCCCTTTTGCCCAACTTTTTAATGCTTGCCCCCTGGCTTTCTAGTCCCAAACTAGGTCAACCTCAAAATAGCTTATCTAAAAATAGACGTATCCTTTAAGCTATTAAGCTCAAAAAAACGGACTTCGGATGAAAAAGTTATGACCGTTCAGGCCCTGGGGGGTAAAAACTGACAAACAGGTTTTTCTCCAAATATGAGCTAAGGGGTCTCCTATGAATATAATCACCCAAAAATTTCCCAAAAATATCCCCAAAATTGGCCAAAAAATGAAACCCTAAAATTTGCGATGGGGGTGCACAATCGCGATGGTCTGAGACAATTGCGATGGTCTGGGACCGTCGCGATGGCGTGAGGGTGAACCGTCGCGATGGCGTGAAAGTGGACAATCGCGATGGCGTGAGTGTGAACCATCGCGATGGCTCGATCAGGCAGACAATCGCGATGGCGTCAGTCAACGGTCAACGTGCACAATCGCGATGGTCCAAAGTGAACCGTCGCGATGGTCACAGATGCGATGGCTTGAGCCAATCGCGATGGTCTGGGCGCGATGGCGTGAGCCAATCGCGATGGTCCAAAATTTGAGTTGTCGCGATGGTCCAACTTGCCACGTGGCACCGTCGGCGCGATGGCGTGAGCCAATCGCGATGGTGTGTGGTCAACCGAACAATCGCGATGGTCCGCGAACCGTCGCGATGGTCCAAATGAACCGTCGCGATGGTCCGGCCGAGCCGTCGCGATGGCGTGAGCCTATCGTGATGGTGTGACACAATCGCGATGGTCTAAGACCGTCGCGATGGTCCACCAAACTGATGATTTTGCAAATGCAAGTGTGGATTCCTAGAGGCGCTGGTGTCGCCTACACGCCTATGAAGTCGCTTACCTCAAATTCCGAAGTTTGCAGACCATCGCGATGGTCTGACACACTCGGAAATTTCTGAGAGAAGGTGATTTTCTTACCTTTTTGCAGCCTTCCTGATGCACTGGAGTACTGTACCTGCAAGAAAACTCAAGAAAGCAAAAGCACACACAAGCACAAAAGCTCTCTCTCACTCTCTCGCATGCACAAATGAGGGGAAATGAGGAGAATGGGTGGATATGGTGAATTTTCTGATTTTGTTGGAGATGAAGATGATGATGCGGTGATGAAGATGGAGTGTGAGGGAGGTGAAAAACACTAAAAACTAAGTAAAAACAACAACAAAAACTGAAATTTTTACCTTCCAACGCCACTTCTTGCTATACTCTTACCATCACACATTCGTCCTAGACTCGTTCCCCGGCAACGGCGCCAAATTTGGTGTTGCTCTAGCACAATGGTGAGAACCACGTTAAGAAGCTCCACCTCCTTAATGTCAATCCGCGGAAGAGATAGGAGTGATATGAAGATCGTGAATGTGAGATGAAGTGAGAGTGAAGGTGAGAAGCATAGAAATGCACACACACATACACACACACTACGAAGAGACAAGCAAGACACAATGGAAGGTGGGAAATTAGCTCTATTACTCAAGAACACTATTACAAGCTCAAAAGAACTCTAAGCTCACACTAGCCAACCTCAAAAATGAGCTCTCTAGCTCTTTTTATAGTTTCTAGACTAGTTTTGACCGGTTTCACATCTAGTGACCGGCCTAGTTAAAAATTAGGTCCTAGATGCTATTTGGAAGGGTAAACGATGTCTAAAAATAACAAAAATTGATATGCTTGTTCTACCTAAGCTCCTCAAGCTCGAGGACTCCTCGGCTTGCACAAAATGGAGCTATGGATTACAAAATGGGGTTTTCTATGTTACATATGTTACAATAGTGATAAAAATCACTGTTGGAGGTTTTTGAAAAGTATTTTTAGAACATGATTCTTTGAAAAAAAGATTCCACTGGCTCACTGCTCCATCGTTACATGCTTCTGCGTCGTCTGTGCCTCTGGCTGCTTCCAACAGTATGCATGTGTATATGTGAATGTATACGTAAGTACCTATGTGTATGTATACATAAGTACCTATGTGTATGTACATGTAAGTACCTATGTGTATGTAGGCGTATATGTGAGTGTGTGTATGTGTGTATGCATGTAAGGATGTATGTATGCATATGCATGTGCATTATGTATGCAAATGTATGCATGTGTGTGTATGTGTGTGTATGCATGTAAGTATGTATGTATGCATATGCATATGCATATGCATTATGTATGCATATGTATGTGTATGTGTGTGTGTATGTGTCTCTATGTGTGTGTATGCATATATGTATGTGTATGTCTCTATGTGTGTGTGCATATATGTGTGTGTATGCATATGTGTATGTGTATGTGTGTGTGTGTGTGTCTTTGTGTGTATGTGTGTGTCTATGCATGTATGTATGTGTGTATCTATATATATGTGTCTATATGCATGTGTATGTGTATGTGTAAATGTGTGTGGATGTGTGTATGTGTGTGTAAGTGTGTGTAAGTGTGTATGTATCTATGTGTGTGTGTGTATGTGTGTGTGTGTGTATTTGTGTGTGCGTGTGTAAGTGTGTATGTGTCTATGTGTGTATGTGTGTGTATATATGTGTGTGTGTATGTGTGTGTGTATGTGTGTGTGTATGCATGTGTATGTGTGTGTGTAAATCTATGTGTATATGTGTGTGTATGTGTGTGTGTATGCATGTAAGCATGTATGTATGCATATGCATGTGCATTATGTATGCATATGTATGAATGTGTGTGTATGTGTCTGTATGCATGTAAGTATGTATGTATGCATATGCATATGCATTATGTATGCATGTATGTGTGTGTGTGCATGTCTCTCTACATGTGTGTGTATGTGTCTATGTGTGTGTGTGTGTCTATGTGTGTGTGTGTCTATGTGTGTATATATGTGTGTATCTATATATATGTGTCTGTATGCATGTCTATGTGTGTGTGTAAATGCATGTGGATGTGTGTATGTGTGTGTGCGTAAGTGTGTATGTGCCTATGTGTGTGTGTATATGTGTGTGTATATGTGTGTGTGTCTATGTGTGTATGTTTGTGTGTAAATTTGTGTGTATATATACATGTGTGTATGTTTGTGTGTAAATTTGTGTGTATATATACATGTGTGTATGTGTCTATGTGTGTGTATGTCTATGTATATATGTGTGTGTGTCTATGTCTGTATATACGTGTGTATGTGTATATATGTGTGTGTATGCATGTGTATGTGTGTGTGTAAATTTGTGTGTATGTGTGTGTATCTATGTGTGTATGTGTCTCTTTATGTGTGCATATACATGTGTATGTGTATATATGTGTGTGTATGCATGTGTATGTGTGTGTGGATGTGTGTTTGTGTGTGTGTAAGTCTGTATGTGTCTATGTATGTATGTGTGTGTGTAAGTCTGTATGTGTCTATGTATGTATGTGTGTGTGTATGTGTGTCTCTCTATGTATGTATGTGTGTGTGTCTATGTGTGTATGTGTGTGTCTATGTGTGTATATATGTGTGTGTATGCATGTTTATGTGTGTGTAAATCTGTGTATGTGTCGTGTGTATGTGTGTGTGTGTGTCTATGTGTGTGTGTCTATGTGTGTGTGTGTCTATGTGTGTGTGTGTCTATGTGTGTATGTGTGTGTCTATCTGTGTATATATGTGCATGTGTATGCAATGGTATGTGTGTGTGTAAATCTATATGTATGTGTGTGTGTATGTGTGTGTGTGTGTCTATGTGTGTGTGTGTCTATGTGTGTATGTGTGTCTATGTGTGTATATATATGTGTGTGTATGCATGTGTATGTGTGTGTGTAAATCTGTGTGTATGTGTGTATGTGTGTGTATGTGTGTATGTGTGTGTGTCTATGTGTGTATGTGTGCGTGTCTATGTGTGTATGTGTGTGTGTGTCTATGTGTGTATATATATGTGTGTGTGTATGCATGTGTATGTGTGTGTGTAAATCTGTGTGTATGTGTGTGTATGTGTCTATGTGTCTATGTGTGTGTATGTGTGTGTGTGTGTCTATGTGTGTATGTGTGTGTCTATGTGTGTATATATGTGTGTGTATGCATGTGTATGTGTGTGTGTAAATCTGTGTGTATGTGTGTGTGTAAATTTGTGTGTATGTGTGTGCGTGTGTATATGTGTCTATGTGTGTGTATGTGTTTGTATGTGTGTGTGTATGTGTGTATGTGTGTGTGTCTATGTGTGTGTCTATGTGTGTATGTGTGTGTCTATGTGTGTATATATTTGTGTGTGTATGCATGTGTATGTGTGCGTGTAAATCTGTGTGTATGTGTGTGTGTATGTGTGTGTATGTGTGTATGTGTATGTGTATGTGTGTGTATGTGTATGTATGTGTGTCTAAGTGTGTATGTGTGTGTCTATGTGTGTATGTGTCTCTATGTGTCTATGTGTGTGTGTGTAAATGTGTGTGTATGCATGTGTATGTGTGTGTCTATGTGTCTATGTGCGTATATACGTGTGTGTGTGTGTATGCATGTGTACGTGTGTGTAAATCTGTGTATGTGTGTGTGTATGGTTCTATGTGTGTATGTGTGTGTGTGTGTGTGTCTATGTGTGTATGTGTGTGTGTGTATGTGTGTGTGTGTCTATGTGTGTATGTGTGTGTGTGTCTATGTGTATATGTGTGTGTGTCTATGTGTGTATATGTGTGTATATGTGTGTGTGTATGCATGTGTACATGTGTGTGTGTGAGTGTATCTTTGTGGTTCCTTGACCATCGCTAGCTAGGAGGTTGTATGTGTGTGCTCGATCTCTCTCTCTCTCTCTTTTCTCAATCCTGACACAAATGTGCTAGGAGAAATCAAATTTTTTTAACATTCTAGAGCATCACTTATGCGACACTCTGAATCTTAGGATGTCGCTTATGCAATGCTCTAGCATCGCAGGCAGTTTGCCAATGTCGATAGGAGCATCGCTAGATAGCGATGCTATTTGTGACGCTCCAATTTGAGCATCACATAAGCAATGTTGTGCATCGATTATGTGACGAGTCATATTTTTTTTAGTAAAAAAAGAGTTTTGTCGCTTATGCAACACTTTTATCGCATAAGCAACGAAACCTGCTTTTTTTTTTCAATGGGGGCATCCCTACGCCCCCTATTTCTATTAGTGATAGGTAGATGTTTTAAGTCATGTTTAGAAGGACTAAAAATGTCAAAGAGGATTGAGGAGAAGAAAAGAGCCTTAGATCATATTTTCAACATTATGTGATTAGAAAAGGTGTGAACTTGTGACAAAGAAGCTCTCAATGATCCAAAGTTGAAGCGAGCATTGGAATTCGAGTATGATATTATACTAAAAAATGATGCATGAGAGCTATTCCACTTGCCACAAAAGAAGGCAATAGGTATTAAGTGCATTTGGAAAGCTCGGTATAAAGTAGATGATGCTCTAGAAAAATACAAGGCTAGGCTAGTTGCACAAGGTTTTTCACAAATTGAAGGTTTTGATGTTCAAGGAACATTTGGGTTAAACAAATCACATGGCAACTATTTGAGTGACACTTGCAATAGCTACACACAAAAAGTGACATTTTTTTCAAATGGATGTCAAATCTTCATTTTTGAATAGACACATCAAGGAGGAGGTGTGTGTATCTTAAACACCATGTCTTAAGCTTCTCAATTTAGAAAATAAGGTTTGGAAGCTTAAAAAGGCATTGGATGGCCTTAAGAGAAATCAAGTGCTTGGTAAAAATGAATAGATATATTTTTAAAAATAAGGGATCTAAAAGAAGTCTTCTGATGCTAACTTGTATGTTTTGAAGAAGGATGATAAGCTAATTCTTGTCATTCTGTATGTAGATGATTTGATTATTACATAAGACCATGCATAACTCATCAAACAGACTCAAATGAATCTTGAAAATAAGTTTTTTTTTTTGCTTTTTTCTTTTAAAGGAAGTTTGGATGATGCCTACTCTCCCATGCTTAGATTAATAAAAAGAACAATTATATAGTCAATGGGCATAATGCCCTTGGGATCCCCTATATCCCAAAAAGTAGGGATGATAGCTATGATGGTCCAAAAACAATAGGATACCTAAGATACAACATGTGAAAAATGTTTAAAGAGAGTTACTGAGAAGTTTAATGATTTTTTCATCGCCCTCATGAGCGACCCACATGCTTTTGATCTTGTTCTTTTCCAAGAAAAACATCTTATGGTGCCTTCACGGTGGAGATTTTTTACAGAACAAACTCTTCTACCTAACAAGTAGAGGGATTTTTCAATTGACCACCCTTTTAGATGGGCATCAAAGTTGATCACATATCTTTCTTTCCATATCTTACAGACTGCTTCTCCTCTTATGTTGTTCCACAAAGTAGAAGAGCATCCAATTGTTTCTCCAAGCAATGCTTTTTTCCAATTGATTTGCCTTGGTAAGCTCAAAATCATGGTGAGAGACTACCTGATTGGGTAGCTTCTAGGGCAAGAGAAGAAGACATGGCCATGGTCCTCTCTAACCCGAATGAAATTCCTACACTAGTGATAGGTCCCACAAATTGTATTATCTTTGGAATTTCCAAATTCCACAATGGAGGATTTTCCACACGAGAATTGTTCTCAATGCGAGGATGCCATAGGTCCCTACACACTAGCTTGTTGGAAATTTAGTAGGCCCATTACTAATACCACGGGTCCATGGTTCCATAGGTCCAGGATCTACAACATAAATTTCAGCAATCTTCAAATATTGACAAAAAATGAACATACCACACTTAATCATATAAATGATGAGAAAGATAGAGAAAGATTAGACATGTGTAAAGTGTCACGTAAGCCACTGCTTACTCACACTATCATATATACAAATGTCAAATTACATGGGAGCAAAACCCTCAACCACTCTATGTGAACAAAAATAGATGAATAAGTGAATGTACAAATGTAGCAAACATACATTCACTTATGGATAAAGCATACATGTACTGATTCTCTTGTACCATTGCCGAATAGGACTCCTCCTGATATGGATGCCACTTCCTCCATAAACTCCAAGTAGTACCTATGTGCATAAAGAGATTATGTACCTGAATTGTTAACATAAGATTCAAATCTTATGTTAAGCTCCATCCAATGTCTTTGAAGTACACCGAAATCTTCATGTAGAAGACAATCTTCAAATACATTATGTAGATGGCTGATCCACACCACCAAGCTGCTGATGGGTAAGTCCTCTCCATAAGCAAGAGTGTGAGCACACTCTTCTCCAAGAAGAACTCCATAGCTTCTCCTCAACATGCTCCTAGAGTGCACCATGGCTGTCCCATGTGTGCTAGAGCACCACCTCTAATGAGGGACCAAAGCTGGCATTGCAATTGGTGTAGGATGACTTGAAGTGACCCTTGCATATTCTTATATAGTATAGCCTCCATGAAATAAAGCACAAACGAAAAGCTTAAACCAAAGCTACACGATCGCTACAAATTTTGAAATGCATCGCGAATAAATCTGCCATGACCGTTTTTTATTTTCAAATAAAATTTCATCGTAAAAAGATTTTCGGATGCGTTGCTGCTTGAAGAGAGAATATAAAAGCTGCAACCTATGCTTTTCAATTCTGGACATTCTCGACACTTTGGAATATTTAATCATTGTGCCCAACAATCCCCCCTTCAATGTCACAATGGTACAAAATGAACTGAATATGTAACTTCTTTTATCTGTAAACTATCATAAGCTTCAAACTTGTACTCCCAAATTGATCTTCAAATCTTTTCTTCAAAAGTCTTCTTCAAAACTAAATTTGAATTTCTTCAAACTTCAAAAACTTGAACTTGCTGAATATGAACCATAATACCTGAGAAAATATGCAAACTAGATATCCAATAGTGACACATCAAGCAATCATTTGCTTGACAACAAATGTAGCAAGTACTGACTGAACCTGCTATCTCCTATCTTCTCAAACTTGAAAACATACACTAAGATCCACATATTTGCATTTACCTTAGGAAAGTTTTCTCAACGTACTTCTGCCATGTCATGTAAATACATTGAAAGCTGGAACATAAAGAGAAACTGACCAAGGAAATATAGGAATACCTCATATACTTATAGGTATGAATCTGCATTCTTTCACATATGGCTGAAAATAAGTCTTCATGTTTCATCACCCCCCTGGATGATTTAACACTAGTATCTAGAATTCTTCAAATTATATCAGACTTTATGAAATCTAGAACGTCTTCCTTCTTTCAATAAATATGATCTTTAGTGATCAATACCTGTATCTGAAACAAAATTTTTGAACCCTTTTTATTAGCACTGTACACATGCCAATAGCTTTCCCTGTCATTCCTCAACTTCCCAAAATCTAGAATAAGTTTAGCTGATCCAATAAAACCTTTGCTGAAAGCACTTTAGGATTCATATTCTTCTGCAACATAACAAGTATCATCCTTTATTTTTTGCAACATAAATCTGATAGAATCTAAACCTTTGACTTACTTCTTCCAATGCTAAGAATTTTTCAAACAAAGGATAGACAACTGACTCATAAATACTCAAGATCTTCAAGATCTATCTAGATCTTATCAAGATTGTTGGGGTGGTCGACGTCTTCGGTAGTACCGCTTTTATACCTCTGATAGTAGTAAGCTTCCGGTACCACCCATTTGCCACAGCAAAGACTCGAACCTTATCAAGCCTGCGGAAATTCGCTGCGCCATCGAATTAGTGTTAAACTACAGTGATGTTAGAACACCTCTATAATCAACAGTAGCTTAACAGGGCTTCTGCCACTCAAACTCTATTAGACTGTGCTTTGAATTCTCTTGGAATTCCATCGGAACTTCACCGGACTGTTACTAGACTGTCACCGAAATTTACCGAAATCTTACCGGAATGATCTTCAAATCTGTTCGTAATTGTTTCAAATGTTTATACATGAAATAAGGAAGTAATGAGTGAACTTCCCTTACTAATAGAACTCTTCCTGAAGTTTAGAGAAAAAACTTCATCAGTTCAAAGTGCTATTTTCGGTCTGACTTTGTACTGTTTGTACATATCCATTTCATCGGAAACTTTGATCCGTATGACGTAGAGACTTCTAGCTACAAGATAAGCTATGTCTCATACAAAACTCTATATTATTCTACGAGATATACTTCATGGTTCTTCCCAAAAAACACGTTTATTGAGTAAACCGTAAGTGACCAAAAGTACGTATACGGTGAAACTGTAACTGTTAACTAACTTTAGCCGTAACATAGAATATTCAAAATTCTACTCATACGAAGAATGCACGCAGAGCTTCCACATGAACATGTGTTTTCTATTAGAGAAGATGTGTACAAACAAGCTTGGCCTCTTCTTGCTCAAGCTATAGAAACTCTCCTACACTGAGTAGTTTCTTATTACCATCTCTCTCAGATGAATACCTGACATTTCAGGTTTCTATTATTCATCTTTACATACGCGATCTATGGCGTCTTCTATACTACATACGCGATCTCTGGCGTCTTCTTTCTCTCTCTCTATCTGTATATCTGTATCTCTGCATCTCTGCGCATCTGCTATATTTCATCTCTACCTCATGCTCGATTCTTGATTGATATATATAGTCTTCATTCTTGCACGCTCTTCCGCGCCTTTCACTTTTGGTATGATCCACGATCCTTCTTTATGTGCGTTATGCGCACTCCCCTGTTCACTACTCTATTACACGTCCTGTTCTCATATTTACAATTCTTGATTCGGTTTTTTGATTCTGCACGTTGTTCAGTTTGGTCGTGCTTCTTTAATTCTGATTTTCTTTGTCTTTTCTCCTTCCCCCTTTTTGTCTGGATGCCAAATTCGTGAGTGCTTCTTCAACAGCTCCCCCTCAATCACTAATTTGCATCTTCCGGTCTTCATATATTTCTTTTATACCTGCCTTTTCTTTGAATCTGTTTATCTTTGTTCCATCCAAACTCTTCGTCAGCATATCTGCAATCTGATCTTTTGTCGGAGTGTATACAATTTCTAACTCCTTCTCCATTACCTTTTCCCTCAGGAAATGATACTGAATTTCTATGTGTTTTGTTCTTGCGTGATACACCGGATTCGCTGCAAGATATAGAGAGCTCATATTGTCTCCATGTATAATTGGTATACCTTGATCAATGCCCAAGATTTTGAGCAAGGTCTGCATCCATATTACTTCTTTAGCTGCTTCTACCAATCCTTTGTATTCAGCTTCTGTTGATGATAAAGCCACTGTGTGCTGTTTCTTTGAGCACCAGTTTACTAGCTTATCTCCTAGGTATATCATATACCCATGTGTCGATCTTCTGTCATCCTGGTTACCTGCCCAGTCTGAGTCACTGTAGGCTCTCAAATTTATGTCTGACGTATAAGGATAGTATAATCCTTCCTTAATAATTTTCTTTATATATCGGAGAACTCTTTGACCTGCAATCCAATGTGGGTCTTTCGGACAATGCATAAACTGTGATAAAACTCCCACTACATAACTCAAGTCAGGTCTCGTTAGTGTAGCATAAATCAAACTACCTACTAATGACTGATACTTTGTCATATCTTTGTAATCTGCACCATCATATTTACTGAGTTTGTGATTGGCTTCAAGCGGTGTTGAAGCTTCTTTGCAATTCTGCATATCAAATTTCTTCAATATATTCAAAAGATACCTTTCTTGTGATACATATACACCGTGGTCTGTATAAGTGACTTCCATTCCAAGAAAGTATGACAACTTTCCTAGGTCACTGATCTTAAACTCCTTTTCAAGCAGTTTCTTCACCTCTGTGATTCCTGCATCTGAGGTACCTGTAATTATTATGTCGTCTACATAAATGCAAATGTAGATCATTCCTTCGTCTGTTCTTTTCATGAGTAGACTTGCATCTGCCTTTGAACTTTGGTATCCAAGTTCGTTTAGATACTTCACGAGTCTGTAGTTCCAAGCTCTTGGAGCTTGCTTTAGTCCATAAAGTGCTTTTCTTAACTTGCACACAAATTTTGGGTATCTGGAGCTTACAAACCCTTCAGGCTGCTCCATGTAAACTTCATCTGATATATATCCATTCAGAAATGCATTCTTGATATCTAGCTGACTTAGCTTCCATCCTTTTGATGCTGCTATAGCAATTACTGTCCTTATGGTTGACATCTTTGCCACCGGACTAAACGTCTCGTCGTAATCTATGCCATGCGTCTGAGCATAGCCTTTGACTACTAGTCTAGCCTTATATCTGGCTATCCTTCCATCTACAAGTTTCTTTAATTTGTAAACCCATTTACTTCCAATTACTTTCTTACCATTTGGCTTAGGAACAAGCTCCCATGTCTTGTTCTCCTCTAGTGCAGTGAGCTCTTCTTCCATTGCTTCTTCCCATTGCTTCTTTCCTTTAGCTTCAGCATAGCTCTGAGGTTCTTCATCATCTTTGACCATATATGCATAGTCTTTCTGAGTTATGTATGAAGTATCATACGAGTACCTTTCCGGTTGTCTTCTATTCCTGTTTGACCTTCTTGGTTCAAACTCTTCATGTGTATCTGTATACACATCTTCATCAAATCCCTGTTCATCTTCGTTTCTTATACCTGATCCGATCCTGGACGTACTCGCCTGCATATAGTCTTCATCTCTATCCACCTGCATGATTGATTTCCCTTTCTCTTTTCTTCTTACTTCTTCTTCAAATTCTTTCGATGTGTGACTTTGATCTGTATACCAGCTTTTCTATTCATCAAACGTAACATCTCTTGAAACAATAAACTGCTTAGTTAGAGGGCTCCATAACCTGTAACCCATCTGTCTTTCATCGTATCCGACAAACACATATTTTTCTGCTTTCGGTTCAAGCTTATGTCTGAGTTGAGACGGTACATAAGCATAAGCGACTGATCCAAACACTTTGCAGTGATCAAGTGTTGGCTTCTTTCCCCACCAAGCTCCATAAGGGGTCATTCCATCTAAAGTTGTACATGGTAATCTGTTTACCAAGTATGTCGCTGTGTTTACGGCTTCAACCCAAAGATAATTTGGACAATCCTTCCCGTTTAACATGGCTCGTGCAAACTCAACTAGAGTTCGGTTCCTTCTTTCCGCTACTCCGTTTTGTTGCGGTGTATACCTGCAAGTTATTTCTCTTTTGATACCTGCATTCCAAAGATAATCATTGAACTCTCGGGAGAAGTATTCTCCCCCTCCATCAGACCTCAGTCTCTTAAACTTTTGTCCTGTGAGTCTTTCAGTGTATGCATGAAAATGCTTGAAGGCTTCAAATACTTCTGATTTTTCTTTTAAGACATATAACGTTATCCATCTTGTAGCATCATCAATGAATAAAACATAGTACCTTGAGCCGCTGATCGATCCTTCTTTTGTTGGACCCCATACATCTGTATGTATGAGTTCAAGTACTCCATCATGTTTGAATCCTTTCTTCTGGAAAGGTAATCTGTGGGCTTTTCCCATCTGACATGCTTCGCATTTGTGAATCATATGTTGATTCTGTACATTCGGTAATCCCAATACTGACTGATTTGCTATCATAGCTTTAATTCCTTTTTCATTGAAATGACCTAATCTCTTATGCCAGAGATCAAGTTCTGTAATTACCTTTTCATTATGTGTGAGCAATGCTTGGCCAATGTTCCCTTGTACTCTTAAAGTAAAGAGTCTGCCTTCTTTCTTACCAGAAACGATCTGATGATATCCATTCTCGGGATCTTCTACAAATACTCCTTTATTTGTAAATCTGACCTGAAAACCTTTCTCGACTATTTGTCCCACGCTAATCAATTTTTTTGGTATTGTCGGAACATATAAAACATTGGTTAGCAAATCTGCTCCACTCTTACACTTCACTTTTCCAATTGAATGAACACTATGTCTTGTATTGTCACATGTTTGAACAGTGTGACATGAACTACCTTTTTCCAGTTCTGACATCAATTCTATATTTCCTGACAAATGATTAGAACATCCGGAGTCAATGTAAAATACCTTTAGGTCTTCGTTTTCTGATGTGCTGATTGAGTTCATCATCAATGACGTATGACTTTCATTCTGAGTGTCATTTGCGTAGTTGTTGTAGGTGGTGTTGTAGGATTGATTTTGTCCCCAACTTCTTGTTCCACCTCTGCCATAGCCTCTTCTTTGGTTTTGTCTACCTCTTTGATATCTTTCGCTTCTGTCTCTGCTATTACTATTCTGATTTTGATTTGAACCTTGTTGATTATGCCAACAGTCATAAGCCAGAT
Organism: Ceratopteris richardii; assembly: GCA_020310875.1. NCBI lineage: Eukaryota > Viridiplantae > Streptophyta > Polypodiopsida > Polypodiales > Pteridaceae > Ceratopteris > Ceratopteris richardii. The sequence goes on from CM035412.1 coordinate 195,736,565, forward strand.
GATTACTTAGTCCACAAATCCAGCAAGCTTTCTTGTTGATATTCTGACTGCTTCTTCCTCTTCCAAAGCCTCTTGCTCTTCCTCTTCCGGTGCCTTTGCCTCTAGCATAATAAACCTGAGAACTCGACTCTTCTTCATCTTTTGACTTACCTTTATCTCCTTCTTTTTGTTCTTCATGTACATTGCAGAGCTTTGTCCTTTATCTCCATCTCCTTTCAGGTCTTGCTCATATGTGAGCATCAATCCTAGCAACTGATTTAAATTTGGAACAAAATGATTTAAAGAGAGTTCAGTTGAAAGTACAAAAGGTTTCCACCTTTCATCTCCTCTCAAACGTGTGAGCACTTGCGCTATCAATTTGTGGTCTTCGATATCTTCATTTATGGATCCAAGAGTGTCTGGTAGATCCTTCATTTTAGTAACATAGTCACTAATGCTTTGATTTGATCTTTTTTTGAACGATGTGAATTCGGACCATAAGCTAGCCTTCCTCACTTTTGTAGTATTTTGGAAATGGTCCTCCAATGCACTCCATATGTCCTCCGCTGTTTCCAGGCCTCTAGGGTGGTCGACGTCTTTGGTAGTACCGCTTTTATACCTCTGATAGTAGTAAGCTTCCGGTACCACCCGTCTGCCGCAGCAAAGACTCGAACCTTATCAAGCCTGCGGAAATTCGCTGCGCCACCGAATTAGTGTTAAACTACAGTGATGTTAGAACACCTCTATAATCAACAATAGCTTAACAGGGCTTCTGCCACTCAAAATCTATTAGACTGTGCTTTGAATTCTCTTGGAATTCCACCGGAACTTCACCGGACTGTTACTGGACTGCCACATAAATTTACCAGAATCTTACCGGAATGATCTTCAAATCTGTTTGTAATTATTTCAAATACGTGAAATAAGGAAGTAATGAGTGAACTTCCCTTACTGATAGAACTCTTCTTGAAGTTTAGAGAAAAAACTTCATCAGTTCAGAGTGCTATTTTCGGTCCGACTTTGTACTGTTTGTACATATCCATTTCACCGGAAACTTTGATCCGTATAAAGTAGAGACTTCTAGCTACAAGATAAGCTATGTCTCATACAAAACTCTATATTATTCTGCGAGATATACTTCACGGTTCTTCTCGAAAAACACGTTTATTGAGTAAACCGTAAGTGACCGAAAGTACGTATACGGTGAAACTATAACTGTTAACTAACTTTAGCCGTAACATAGAATATTCAAAATTCTACTCATACAAAGAATGCGCGCAGAGCTTCCACATGAACATGTGTTTTCTATTAGAGAAGATGTGTACAAACAAGCTTGGCCTCTTCTTGCTCAAGCTATAGAAAATCTCCTACACTGAGTAGTTTCTTATTACCATCTCTCTCAGATGAATACCTGACATTTCAGGTTTCTGTTATTCATCTTTACATACGCGATCTATGGCGTCTTCTATACTACATACACGATCTCTGGCGTCTTCTTTCTCTCTCTATCTGTATATCTGTATCTCTACGTCTCTGCGCATCTGCTATATTTCATCTCTACCTCATGCTCGATTCTTGATTGATATATATAGTCTTCATTCTTCCACGCTCTTCCGTGCCTTTCACTTTCGGTATGATCCACGATCCTTCTTTATGTGCGTTATGCACACTCCCCTATTCACTACTCTGTTACACGTCCTGTTCTCATATTTACAATTCTTGATTCGGTTTTCTGATTCTACACGTTGTGCAGTTTGGTCGTGCTTCTTTAATTCTGATTTTCTTTGTCTTTTCTCCTTCCCCCTTTTTGTCTGGATGCCAAATTCGTGAGTGCTTCTTCAACAAAGATCTCTCTAGCAAAATACCTCTGTAGAATCTGCTCTCATCAAACCTTCATGACTGAATGTTTGATTTGTTACCTGAATGTCTCTAAGTGTCCATGCTTCTCACATAAAGTTGTAAAAATTTTCTTCAACCAAATCCTTCCCAAGAATCTGCAACTTCTACTTGAAACATAAGTGGATAAACTCTCACCTTGAGAACTCCAAAATTTGCAAGTTGATACTTCATACCTTCATATTCTTCCCAAGTGAAATGTGACAGTACTTGCTTGAATTTCTTTTGGTTAACTCCACTTCTTAATGAAGTGATAGGATCTAATGGAACACCTTTTGAATACAAGCATGTATCCAAAAAAACAAGACAAACATAGAAAGTAGATTCTCCATCTGACTAGTACATCTAAAAATTTGAATTTTTTGAAGTTTTCTCAAAATACTGAATATGAGGTAACTTTTCCAAACACAAAACCTCAACCCAAGTCTCCAACATCTACTAAAAAAAACTCTTTTACCTCAAGAGTTAGGTAAAGAAGAAAAATACTTTTATGCAACTTTTCATATACCAAGTAGCTCTGTATTGACTTTCCAAGAATTCTTTGAGGGAACATATAAGCTGCATGCTCAAAACCTTCAACTAAAACATAACTCATACACATATGAGTCAAAACATATATCTGTTGCTTTTCTTTCTCTCAAAGTAATTCCTTGATGATGTCTACATCTTCAAACTTCTCTTCCAAAAGTATTCAACTGCTAACAGATCATCAACTTCATACTCCACACTGATGAATAAACATGTAATAAAATTGTCTAATTCTCAAATCTCTACTCATCTAGATTAAGTGTGTATGTAAAATGTCAAATGTAAGAAGATGCTCTGTAATCATATGTTGTAATCCTGGAAGTCTGGGAACATGTGAACCTGGATATCTGAGAGCCTGTATGCTCTGATACCAAAACCCTAAAGCTCAGATACCAAATGTTGGAAATTTAGTAGGCCCATTACTAATATCATAGGTCCATGGTTCCATAGGTCGAGGATCTACAACATAAATTTCAGCAATCTTCCAATATTGACAAAACATGAACATACCACACTTAAATCATATAAATGATGAGACAAAGATAGAGAAAGATTAGACAACATGTGTAAAGTGTTACATAAGCCACTGCTTACTCACACTATCATATTACAAATGTCAAATTACAACGTGGGAGCAAAACTCTCAACCACTCTATGTGAAGAGAATAGATGGATGAGTGAATGTACAAATGTTACAAACATATTCAGATGTATGGACAAAAATATGAATATATATGAGATGTGTGACCTTATAGGTTGTAGAAGAGTGAATATGAGTGACAAAAGGAGGAAGGATCAGTCTAAAGCTGATAATCAGCAAACCCTCATGTGAACTTAGGCTATGGGAGACCCTAAATTAGATACGTGTGTGAAACATCACATACTTACAAAAGTAGCAAAGAATGCTAACATGTTTTCTGCCAGAAATCCTCAAACTCATATGAACATACCTTTTCGAACACCTCATCCAAATATGCATGAAGCATACATGTACTGATTCTCTTGTACCTATGCCGAATAGGACTCCTCCTGATATGGATGCCAGTGCCTCCATAAACTCTAAGTAGTACCTGTTGAGATATCAAGCTCAACATGTGATGATCAAGGATGACACGTACCAGTTTTTTGTTTCTCTCACATGTATAGTGGTCACGCCGGTATATGTCAGGGATACTTCATTGAGCTTTATTAGATTTATCTACCGAGAGTGATGGTACATTTTTTCCTTGCCAGCTCACTCATTCACAGAGATTAGGTTTTTCCTTATGTACTGATCTTTATATATTGCACTTGTTGTATTCTTGTTTTTAGGTCATTCTTGTACATTCCTTTTTATGTAATAGAAGTAGAAGAAGAAGATTATTCTTCCTTGCCTCAATCTGTGTGTGCTTCTCCTTGAGAGTGAGAGTGTGTGTGTGAGCTTTCTTCCTTATCTCCTTTCGCGTGACATGGCATTAGAGCCAGTGTGGCTGTAGAGAGCTCGTGGAGAAGGCGATGGTGAAGAGTATGCAGCAAGGCGTGGAGAAAATGCGATTCACAAATGACCTCCGTTTGCTATGAAAATCGGCATGAAGGTAGAAGACCTCAAAATATTTTTGGAAGTTATCCCTTTAGGGTCAAATGTTTTTGTCAGATCGAAGTTTCGGAGCCATCTCGACCTCCATTTCGAGCTCGCAAGGTGGGGCACGCAAAAAAAACTAGGTCAGTTTCAAAAATTGTAACTTGCATCGTGTTCAGCAATACTCATATATTCTAGATCCTGAATTTCAAGCGATTCCGTGTACTGTTGATACATGAAAACTGTGTTTTTCTAAGATCGAACTATCACGTCATAGTGCAATAGTGTTCAAGCAGAAGTGCTGCTTGTAGTGGTTTGCAGTGTTGTGTATTGCTACAGAAATGGCAAACGCAGATGGAATGAGTCAGCTTATGAGCGATAAGCTAGACAAGAATAACTTCCATGCTTGGAGATTCAGAATGAAGAATTTCCTAATGGGAAAAGGCTACTGGAAGTACATCGAAGGAGAGAACGAAAATGCTCTACAGTTACCAGAGAGGAACCGGACTGCAGAACAGGTAAGAGCATATGGGGAATAGAATTAAGGAGCACGAAAGGTAATGTATTGTCTATCTGTTAGCATACAGGATAGCATGATTGGGCACATACAGGATGCCAAGACTCGGAAAGAGGCTTGGAACAGTTTGGTCACATTGTATGAGACCAATACAAAGGCACGGAAATTGCAACTCAAGAACGAGCTGCATATCTTGGAGAAAAAGAGCATGTCGATAAGTGACTATACTCTAAAAATCAAAAGCATATGTGAGTCACTTGCATCTATTGGAGTGAATGTAGATGATGATGATAAGGTGGAAGTATGCCTTTGTGGTTTAGGAGCTGCATATAAGCATTTCAGAACTTCTATACAGACTAGGGAAAATATTCCAAATTTTGTTGATCTGGTATCTATGCTGATTATTGAAGAAAAGAATCTTGGTGAGGATTCAAACTCGCAAGGAAAGCCCAATTCTGAGCAGGTATTCTACTCTGGCAGACGAAGATGCAGAGGTAGAGGTTTCGGAAGTGGAAAAGGAAACAATAACCAAGACCAAGGTCAACAACAGAATCATGCAGGAGGAAGAGGACTGTTTCGAGGTAAGGGAGCCAGAGGTCGTAGAAATTTCCAAAGAAATGATTCAGGTAATGATAGTAAGGGATGTTGGAATTGTGGTAAACCTAGACACTTTGAACATGATTGCACGTTGAAGAATCAAAATAACAGAAGGCAGCAAAACAACTATGCATCAACAAGTGCAGATGATTCTGAGAAGCTATTTATGGTTCAACATCACATGATGAATACGATGTCTATTGGTGTTTCAAAATCAAATGATAATGTCTAGTATGTTGATTCAAGTGCTTCAAATCACATGACCAGTCATACATAATGGTTTAGTACTTTGCAAAAATTGCCAGTTTCTGGATATGTTGAAACAGGTGATGACACATCACATCCTATTGAGGATATAGGAAACATAGCACTATCTATGGAGGACGGAAAGGTAAAACATCTTGCTGATGTGCTACATGTTCCAAATATAACAAAGAATCTGGTTTTTGTTGGACAAATGGTTGACCAGGGATTACAAGTCAGGTTCAATGCTGATGGATTATATTTAGAGGAGTACAAGTAGGATGGACGATTGGTTGCCAAAGGAAACAAAGTGGCTAGGATGTTCACCTTAAATGTGAAGATTCGTGAAATGAATGCAGCCATGTTTGCAAAAGGTGCAGGAGTTATTGCTAATATAGAGATCTGGCACAAACGAATTGGACACACAAATCTGCAAAGGTTGTCCATGGACTACAAAATTTCAAAGTTGCAGAAATGCGAAAGGTATGTGCAGCATGTCAATTTGGTAAACAATCAAGAGCATCATTTCCTCATGACAAGCATGTTAGTGAGAATGTACTAGAAGTAGTACATACAGATGTTTGGGGTCCAACAAAGACCACATCTATGGGCGGTGCAGGTTTTATGTTACTTTCATTGATGACCATGCACACAAAGTATGGGTATATTTCATGAAAGAGAAGAGTGAGGTGTTCACTCACTTCCAGAATTTTAAAGTTATGGTGGAAAAGCAGAAAGGGAAGTATATTTAGACATTAAGATCTGATGGAGGAGATGAATATATGTCAAATGAGTTCAATAGTTTTCTAAAAAATCATGGAATTCGGTGTCAGTTTTCATGCAAGTACACACCACAACAGAATGATGGCTGAGAAGAATATGCCTCATTGTTATTGGGCAGAAGATGTGCATACTACTATATACATCATGAACAGAACTCTGACTGCTGTTGTACATCAAGTTACACCTGAAGAGAAGTTTACAGGTAAAAAGCCAAACTTATTGCATCTGAAAGTTTTTGGTTGTATTGCATATGTACATGTCCCAGATGAATTGAGGAAAAAGCTTGATCCAAAAGCAGAAAAGTGTGTGTTCATTGGATACTCCCTTGGGCAAAAGGGATACAAATCTTATAACCCACTCACACAATAGGTAAAGGTGAGCAGAGATGTGGTATTTGATGAAATGTCAAGCTTCTATGCAGATGCCAAAGAAGGACTGAATCTTGAACCAAATGACAAAGAAAATGCTGAAAAATCAAGTGCAGAATCTCAAGTTTTGAGTGGACCGGATGCATCACCAAGCAATAGTTCCAACTCAAATCCATGGAGTGGAAGATTGCATGGAAATTTCAATCCAACAAATTCATCAAATACATCCAAGAAAGGTAAAGAAAAGCTTTCTACTGGTAGTAAAACATGTGCAGGTTTGAAGACGTTGATGGAGATTCAAGCGGTTCAGAAAAGAGTCTTGATGAGGAACTTGGAATGCCCTCTGTGAAGACTCTAGGAGTAAGAAGGGCACATGTAGATGATACAAGGAGAAGTGACCCAGGACCAAGAAGATTTGGGAGGATGCGGAATTCAGTGCAACAATTGATGTATCACAGTTATATGGCTCATCATTGTGCCTACATGACAAAGGTAATACAAGATGCTAAACCTTCTTGCTTTGAAGATGCAATTGGAATTGCAGATTGGGAAAAAGCTTTGGATGAGGAGATGGCTGCAATTTATGGAAATGATACATGGAAGCTAGTTGCATTGCCGCAAGGAAAGAAACCATAGGTTGCAAATGGGTTTACAAGGTAAAGCATAATGCTGATGGTAGCATAAGCAGGTATAAAGCACGATTGGTAGCTAAAGGATATGCACAGACATATGGCATTGATTATGAGGAAACATTCAGCCCTGTAGCTAAAATGTCTACTGTCAGAACACTTGTTGCACTAGCTACAACAAAAGGATGGACTTTGCATCAGATGGATGTGAAGAATGCTTTCCTACATGGTGAGTTACAGGAAGAAATATATATGGACCAGCCACAAGGATATGAAGATTCAAAGCATCCAGAATATGTTTGCAAGTTGCAAAAGGCTTTGTATGGGCTGAAGTAAGCCCCTCGTGCATGGCATGCAAGGATTGCTGATTACTTAACTAGCATTGGGTTTTCTATGTGTGATGTAGATCACTCACTATATGCAAGGAAGGGTGATGATGGCATCACTATTGTGGCTATTTATGTTGATGACCTGATTGTAGGTGGTGATAATGAAGGAAGCATCAAAGAGGTAAAGAAACTTCTTATGCAAGAATTTGACATGATAGATCTTGGTGTGCTGCACTATTTCTTGGGTATTGAGTTTATACATACAAAAACAGGTGTATGGATGTCGCAAAGTCAATATGCCTTGAATATGCTGCAAAAGTATGGTATGGCTGATTGTAAGCCGATTTCTATGCCATTAGATCAGAATTTGAAGTTGGACACTAAATCAAGTGAAGCATTGGAAAATGCTACTATGTACATGAAAATTGTGGGAAGTCTTATATATCTCACAATTACAAGGCCTGATCTAAGTTATACTATTGGACTTGAAAGTCAGTTTATGCCGGTTCCCAAGAAGCCATATTTGGATGCTCTGAGGTGCACTCTACGTTATGTGAGTGCCACTTTGGATTATGCATTGTTTTATGAGGCTGGTGTGGATTTGCAGGTTTATGGATACATCGATGCCGATTGGGCTGGTAGCATTCTAGATAGAAGATCTACTAGTGGTTTTCTATTCTCACTTGGGAGTGCAGCTGTTACATGGAGCAGCAAGAAGCAACCCACTGTTGCTTTGTTGAGTACAGAGGCTGAGTATATAGGTGCTACAATGGCAGCATGTGAGGCATCATGGCTAGAGATGCTACTTGTGTATTTAGGTGTGGAAGTGCAAAAGCCTATCACCATTTATTGTGATAATCTTAGCAGCATACAATTAGCATAGAACCCTGTTTTCCATGCTAGAACAAAGCATATTGAGATAGATTATCACTTCATCAGAGAGAAGGTATTAGCAGGTGATATTGATCTTGTTTATGTGAGAACAGATGAGCAGGTTGCTGATATTTTCACCAAAGCACTTGGAGCTAAAGAAGTTGAAGAAGTTTCAGGAGATGCTTGGATTATAGGATATGGCATTGAGCTTGAGGGGGAGTGTTGAGATATCAAGCTTAACATGTGATGATCCAGGATGACACGTACCAATTTTTCATTTCTCTCACATGTATAGTGGTCACACCGGTATATGTCAGGGATACTTCATTGAGCTTTATTAGATTTATCTCCTTTCAGGTCTTGCTCATATGTGAGCATCAATCCTAGCAACTGATTTAAATTTGGAACAAAATGATTTAAAGAGAGTTCAGTTGAAAGTACAAAAGGTTTCCACCTTTCATCTCCTCTCAAACGTGTGAGCACTTGCGCTATCAATTTGTGGTCTTCGATATCTTCATTTATGGATCCAAGAGTGTCTGGTAGATCCTTCATTTTAGTAACATAGTCACTAATGCTTTGATTTGATCTTTTTTTGAACGATGTGAATTCGGACCATAAGCTAGCCTTCCTCACTTTTGTAGTATTTTGGAAATGGTCCTCCAATGCACTCCATATGTCCTCCGCTGTTTCCAGGCCTCTAGGGTGGTCGACGTCTTTGGTAGTACCGCTTTTATACCTCTGATAGTAGTAAGCTTCCGGTACCACCCGTCTGCCGCAGCAAAGACTCGAACCTTATCAAGCCTGCGGAAATTCGCTGCGCCACCGAATTAGTGTTAAACTACAGTGATGTTAGAACACCTCTATAATCAACAATAGCTTAACAGGGCTTCTGCCACTCAAAATCTATTAGACTGTGCTTTGAATTCTCTTGGAATTCCACCGGAACTTCACCGGACTGTTACTGGACTGCCACATAAATTTACCAGAATCTTACCGGAATGATCTTCAAATCTGTTTGTAATTATTTCAAATACGTGAAATAAGGAAGTAATGAGTGAACTTCCCTTACTGATAGAACTCTTCTTGAAGTTTAGAGAAAAAACTTCATCAGTTCAGAGTGCTATTTTCGGTCCGACTTTGTACTGTTTGTACATATCCATTTCACCGGAAACTTTGATCCGTATAAAGTAGAGACTTCTAGCTACAAGATAAGCTATGTCTCATACAAAACTCTATATTATTCTGCGAGATATACTTCACGGTTCTTCTCGAAAAACACGTTTATTGAGTAAACCGTAAGTGACCGAAAGTACGTATACGGTGAAACTATAACTGTTAACTAACTTTAGCCGTAACATAGAATATTCAAAATTCTACTCATACAAAGAATGCGCGCAGAGCTTCCACATGAACATGTGTTTTCTATTAGAGAAGATGTGTACAAACAAGCTTGGCCTCTTCTTGCTCAAGCTATAGAAAATCTCCTACACTGAGTAGTTTCTTATTACCATCTCTCTCAGATGAATACCTGACATTTCAGGTTTCTGTTATTCATCTTTACATACGCGATCTATGGCGTCTTCTATACTACATACACGATCTCTGGCGTCTTCTTTCTCTCTCTATCTGTATATCTGTATCTCTACGTCTCTGCGCATCTGCTATATTTCATCTCTACCTCATGCTCGATTCTTGATTGATATATATAGTCTTCATTCTTCCACGCTCTTCCGTGCCTTTCACTTTCGGTATGATCCACGATCCTTCTTTATGTGCGTTATGCACACTCCCCTATTCACTACTCTGTTACACGTCCTGTTCTCATATTTACAATTCTTGATTCGGTTTTCTGATTCTACACGTTGTTCAGTTTGGTCGTGCTTCTTTAATTCTGATTTTCTTTGTCTTTTCTCCTTCCCCCTTTTTGTCTGGATGCCAAATTCGTGAGTGCTTCTTCAACAAAGATCTCTCTAGCAAAATACCTCTGTAGAATCTGCTCTCATCAAACCTTCATGACTGAATGTTTGATTTGTTACCTGAATGTCTCTAAGTGTCCATGCTTCTCACATAAAGTTGTAAAAATTTTCTTCAACCAAATCCTTCCCAAGAATCTGCAACTTCTACTTGAAACATAAGTGGATAAACTCTCACCTTGAGAACTCCAAAATTTGCAAGTTGATACTTCATACCTTCATATTCTTCCCAAGTGAAATGTGACAGTACTTGCTTGAATTTCTTTTGGTTAACTCCACTTCTTAATGAAGTGATAGGATCTAATGGAACACCTTTTGAATACAAGCATGTATCCAAAAAAACAAGACAAACATAGAAAGTAGATTCTCCATCTGACTAGTACATCTAAAAATTTGAATTTTTTGAAGTTTTCTCAAAATACTGAATATGAGGTAACTTTTCCAAACACAAAACCTCAACCCAAGTCTCCAACATCTACTAAAAAAAACTCTTTTACCTCAAGAGTTAGGTAAAGAAGAAAAATACTTTTATGCAACTTTTCATATACCAAGTAGCTCTGTATTGACTTTCCAAGAATTCTTTGAGGGAACATATAAGCTGCATGCTCAAAACCTTCAACTAAAACATAACTCATACACATATGAGTCAAAACATATATCTGTTGCTTTTCTTTCTCTCAAAGTAATTCCTTGATGATGTCTACATCTTCAAACTTCTCTTCCAAAAGTATTCAACTGCTAACAGATCATCAACTTCATACTCCACACTGATGAATAAACATGTAATAAAATTGTCTAATTCTCAAATCTCTACTCATCTAGATTAAGTGTGTATGTAAAATGTCAAATGTAAGAAGATGCTCTGTAATCATATGTTGTAATCCTGGAAGTCTGGGAACATGTGAACCTGGATATCTGAGAGCCTGTATGCTCTGATACCAAAACCCTAAAGCTCAGATACCAAATGTTGGAAATTTAGTAGGCCCATTACTAATATCATAGGTCCATGGTTCCATAGGTCGAGGATCTACAACATAAATTTCAGCAATCTTCCAATATTGACAAAACATGAACATACCACACTTAAATCATATAAATGATGAGACAAAGATAGAGAAAGATTAGACAACATGTGTAAAGTGTTACATAAGCCACTGCTTACTCACACTATCATATTACAAATGTCAAATTACAACGTGGGAGCAAAACTCTCAACCACTCTATGTGAAGAGAAATAGATGGATGAGTGAATGTACAAATGTTACAAACATATTCAGATGTATGGACAAAAATATGAATATATATGAGATGTGTGACCTTATAGGTTGTAGAAGAGTGAATATGAGTGACAAAAGGAGGAAGGATCAGTCTAAAGCTGATAATCAGCAAACCCTCATGTGAACTTAGGCTATGGGAGACCCTAAATTAGATACGTGTGTGAAACATCACATACTTACAAAAGTAGCAAAGAATGCTAACATGTTTTCTGCCAGAAATCCTCAAACTCATATGAACATACCTTTTCGAACACCTCATCCAAATATGCATGAAGCATACATGTACTGATTCTCTTGTACCTATGCCGAATAGGACTCCTCCTGATATGGATGCCAGTGCCTCCATAAACTCTAAGTAGTACCTGTTGAGATATCAAGCTCAACATGTGATGATCAAGGATGACACGTACCAGTTTTTTGTTTCTCTCACATGTATAGTGGTCACGCCGGTATATGTCAGGGATACTTCATTGAGCTTTATTAGATTTATCTACCGAGAGTGATGGTACATTTTTTCCTTGCCAGCTCACTCATTCACAGAGATTAGGTTTTTCCTTATGTACTGATCTTTATATATTGCACTTGTTGTATTCTTGTTTTTAGGTCATTCTTGTACATTCCTTTTTATGTAATAGAAGTAGAAGAAGAAGATTATTCTTCCTTGCCTCAATCTGTGTGTGCTTCTCCTTGAGAGTGAGAGTGTGTGTGTGAGCTTTCTTCCTTATCTCCTTTCGCGTGACATGGCATTAGAGCCAGTGTGGCTGTAGAGAGCTCGTGGAGAAGGCGATGGTGAAGAGTATGCAGCAAGGCGTGGAGAAAATGCGATTCACAAATGACCTCCGTTTGCTATGAAAATCGGCATGAAGGTAGAAGACCTCAAAATATTTTTGGAAGTTATCCCTTTAGGGTCAAATGTTTTTGTCAGATCGAAGTTTCGGAGCCATCTCGACCTCCATTTCGAGCTCGCAAGGTGGGGCACGCAAAAAAAACTAGGTCAGTTTCAAAAATTGTAACTTGCATCGTGTTCAGCAATACTCATATATTCTAGATCCTGAATTTCAAGCGATTCCGTGTACTGTTGATACATGAAAACTGTGTTTTTCTAAGATCGAACTATCACGTCATAGTGCAATAGTGTTCAAGCAGAAGTGCTGCTTGTAGTGGTTTGCAGTGTTGTGTATTGCTACAGAAATGGCAAACGCAGATGGAATGAGTCAGCTTATGAGCGATAAGCTAGACAAGAATAACTTCCATGCTTGGAGATTCAGAATGAAGAATTTCCTAATGGGAAAAGGCTACTGGAAGTACATCGAAGGAGAGAACGAAAATGCTCTACAGTTACCAGAGAGGAACCGGACTGCAGAACAGGTAAGAGCATATGGGGAATAGAATTAAGGAGCACGAAAGGTAATGTATTGTCTATCTGTTAGCATACAGGATAGCATGATTGGGCACATACAGGATGCCAAGACTCGGAAAGAGGCTTGGAACAGTTTGGTCACATTGTATGAGACCAATACAAAGGCACGGAAATTGCAACTCAAGAACGAGCTGCATATCTTGGAGAAAAAGAGCATGTCGATAAGTGACTATACTCTAAAAATCAAAAGCATATGTGAGTCACTTGCATCTATTGGAGTGAATGTAGATGATGATGATAAGGTGGAAGTATGCCTTTGTGGTTTAGGAGCTGCATATAAGCATTTCAGAACTTCTATACAGACTAGGGAAAATATTCCAAATTTTGTTGATCTGGTATCTATGCTGATTATTGAAGAAAAGAATCTTGGTGAGGATTCAAACTCGCAAGGAAAGCCCAATTCTGAGCAGGTATTCTACTCTGGCAGACGAAGATGCAGAGGTAGAGGTTTCGGAAGTGGAAAAGGAAACAATAACCAAGACCAAGGTCAACAACAGAATCATGCAGGAGGAAGAGGACTGTTTCGAGGTAAGGGAGCCAGAGGTCGTAGAAATTTCCAAAGAAATGATTCAGGTAATGATAGTAAGGGATGTTGGAATTGTGGTAAACCTAGACACTTTGAACATGATTGCACGTTGAAGAATCAAAATAACAGAAGGCAGCAAAACAACTATGCATCAACAAGTGCAGATGATTCTGAGAAGCTATTTATGGTTCAACATCACATGATGAATACGATGTCTATTGGTGTTTCAAAATCAAATGATAATGTCTAGTATGTTGATTCAAGTGCTTCAAATCACATGACCAGTCATACATAATGGTTTAGTACTTTGCAAAAATTGCCAGTTTCTGGATATGTTGAAACAGGTGATGACACATCACATCCTATTGAGGATATAGGAAACATAGCACTATCTATGGAGGACGGAAAGGTAAAACATCTTGCTGATGTGCTACATGTTCCAAATATAACAAAGAATCTGGTTTTTGTTGGACAAATGGTTGACCAGGGATTACAAGTCAGGTTCAATGCTGATGGATTATATTTAGAGGAGTACAAGTAGGATGGACGATTGGTTGCCAAAGGAAACAAAGTGGCTAGGATGTTCACCTTAAATGTGAAGATTCGTGAAATGAATGCAGCCATGTTTGCAAAAGGTGCAGGAGTTATTGCTAATATAGAGATCTGGCACAAACGAATTGGACACACAAATCTGCAAAGGTTGTCCATGGACTACAAAATTTCAAAGTTGCAGAAATGCGAAAGGTATGTGCAGCATGTCAATTTGGTAAACAATCAAGAGCATCATTTCCTCATGACAAGCATGTTAGTGAGAATGTACTAGAAGTAGTACATACAGATGTTTGGGGTCCAACAAAGACCACATCTATGGGCGGTGCAGGTTTTATGTTACTTTCATTGATGACCATGCACACAAAGTATGGGTATATTTCATGAAAGAGAAGAGTGAGGTGTTCACTCACTTCCAGAATTTTAAAGTTATGGTGGAAAAGCAGAAAGGGAAGTATATTTAGACATTAAGATCTGATGGAGGAGATGAATATATGTCAAATGAGTTCAATAGTTTTCTAAAAAATCATGGAATTCGGTGTCAGTTTTCATGCAAGTACACACCACAACAGAATGATGGCTGAGAAGAATATGCCTCATTGTTATTGGGCAGAAGATGTGCATACTACTATATACATCATGAACAGAACTCTGACTGCTGTTGTACATCAAGTTACACCTGAAGAGAAGTTTACAGGTAAAAAGCCAAACTTATTGCATCTGAAAGTTTTTGGTTGTATTGCATATGTACATGTCCCAGATGAATTGAGGAAAAAGCTTGATCCAAAAGCAGAAAAGTGTGTGTTCATTGGATACTCCCTTGGGCAAAAGGGATACAAATCTTATAACCCACTCACACAATAGGTAAAGGTGAGCAGAGATGTGGTATTTGATGAAATGTCAAGCTTCTATGCAGATGCCAAAGAAGGACTGAATCTTGAACCAAATGACAAAGAAAATGCTGAAAAATCAAGTGCAGAATCTCAAGTTTTGAGTGGACCGGATGCATCACCAAGCAATAGTTCCAACTCAAATCCATGGAGTGGAAGATTGCATGGAAATTTCAATCCAACAAATTCATCAAATACATCCAAGAAAGGTAAAGAAAAGCTTTCTACTGGTAGTAAAACATGTGCAGGTTTGAAGACGTTGATGGAGATTCAAGCGGTTCAGAAAAGAGTCTTGATGAGGAACTTGGAATGCCCTCTGTGAAGACTCTAGGAGTAAGAAGGGCACATGTAGATGATACAAGGAGAAGTGACCCAGGACCAAGAAGATTTGGGAGGATGCGGAATTCAGTGCAACAATTGATGTATCACAGTTATATGGCTCATCATTGTGCCTACATGACAAAGGTAATACAAGATGCTAAACCTTCTTGCTTTGAAGATGCAATTGGAATTGCAGATTGGGAAAAAGCTTTGGATGAGGAGATGGCTGCAATTTATGGAAATGATACATGGAAGCTAGTTGCATTGCCGCAAGGAAAGAAACCATAGGTTGCAAATGGGTTTACAAGGTAAAGCATAATGCTGATGGTAGCATAAGCAGGTATAAAGCACGATTGGTAGCTAAAGGATATGCACAGACATATGGCATTGATTATGAGGAAACATTCAGCCCTGTAGCTAAAATGTCTACTGTCAGAACACTTGTTGCACTAGCTACAACAAAAGGATGGACTTTGCATCAGATGGATGTGAAGAATGCTTTCCTACATGGTGAGTTACAGGAAGAAATATATATGGACCAGCCACAAGGATATGAAGATTCAAAGCATCCAGAATATGTTTGCAAGTTGCAAAAGGCTTTGTATGGGCTGAAGTAAGCCCCTCGTGCATGGCATGCAAGGATTGCTGATTACTTAACTAGCATTGGGTTTTCTATGTGTGATGTAGATCACTCACTATATGCAAGGAAGGGTGATGATGGCATCACTATTGTGGCTATTTATGTTGATGACCTGATTGTAGGTGGTGATAATGAAGGAAGCATCAAAGAGGTAAAGAAACTTCTTATGCAAGAATTTGACATGATAGATCTTGGTGTGCTGCACTATTTCTTGGGTATTGAGTTTATACATACAAAAACAGGTGTATGGATGTCGCAAAGTCAATATGCCTTGAATATGCTGCAAAAGTATGGTATGGCTGATTGTAAGCCGATTTCTATGCCATTAGATCAGAATTTGAAGTTGGACACTAAATCAAGTGAAGCATTGGAAAATGCTACTATGTACATGAAAATTGTGGGAAGTCTTATATATCTCACAATTACAAGGCCTGATCTAAGTTATACTATTGGACTTGAAAGTCAGTTTATGCCGGTTCCCAAGAAGCCATATTTGGATGCTCTGAGGTGCACTCTACGTTATGTGAGTGCCACTTTGGATTATGCATTGTTTTATGAGGCTGGTGTGGATTTGCAGGTTTATGGATACATCGATGCCGATTGGGCTGGTAGCATTCTAGATAGAAGATCTACTAGTGGTTTTCTATTCTCACTTGGGAGTGCAGCTGTTACATGGAGCAGCAAGAAGCAACCCACTGTTGCTTTGTTGAGTACAGAGGCTGAGTATATAGGTGCTACAATGGCAGCATGTGAGGCATCATGGCTAGAGATGCTACTTGTGTATTTAGGTGTGGAAGTGCAAAAGCCTATCACCATTTATTGTGATAATCTTAGCAGCATACAATTAGCATAGAACCCTGTTTTCCATGCTAGAACAAAGCATATTGAGATAGATTATCACTTCATCAGAGAGAAGGTATTAGCAGGTGATATTGATCTTGTTTATGTGAGAACAGATGAGCAGGTTGCTGATATTTTCACCAAAGCACTTGGAGCTAAAGAAGTTGAAGAAGTTTCAGGAGATGCTTGGATTATAGGATATGGCATTGAGCTTGAGGGGGAGTGTTGAGATATCAAGCTTAACATGTGATGATCCAGGATGACACGTACCAATTTTTCATTTCTCTCACATGTATAGTGGTCACACCGGTATATGTCAGGGATACTTCATTGAGCTTTATTAGATTTATCTACCGAGAGTGATGGCACATTTGTTCCTTGCCAGCTCACTCATTTGCGAACATTAGATTTTTCCTTATGTACTGATCTTTATATATTTCACTTGTTGTATTCTTGTTTTTAGTTCATTCTTGTACATTCCTTTTTATGTAATAGAAGAAGAAGAAGATCATTCTTTCTTGCCTCAGTCTGTGTGTGCTTCTCCTTGAGGGTGCGAGTGTGTGTGTGAGATCTCTTCCTTATCTCCTTCCTCGTGACACTACCTATGAGCATAAAGAGAATATGTACCTGAATTGTTAACATAAGATGCAAATCTTATGTTAAGCTCCATCCAATGTTTTTGAAGTACACCAAAATCTTCATGTAGAAGACAATCTTCAAATACATTATGTAGATGGCTGATCCACACCACCAAGCTGCTGATGGGTAAGTCCTCTCCATAAGCAAGAGTGTGAGCACACTCTTCTCCAAGAAGAACTCCATAGCTTCTCCTCAACATGCTCCTAGAGTGCACCATGGCTGCCCCATGTGTGCTAGAGCACCACCTCTAATGAGGGACCAAAGCTGGCATTGCAATTGGTGTAGGATGACTTGAAGTGACCCTTGCATATTCTTATATAGTATAGCCTCCATGAAATAAAGCACAAATGAAAAGCTTAAACCAAAGCTACGCGATTGCTACGAATTTTGAAATGCATCGCGAATAAATCTGCCATGATCGTTTTTTATTTTCAAATAAAACTTTATCGTAAAAGGATCTTCGGATGCGCTGCCGCTGTTTGTGGCTTGTGGGAATTGAACCCATGTTGCTGCAATGGGAGGCGCTTGCCTTAACCAAGTCACCCTCTTCTTTTGCTTGAGGAGAGAATATAAAAGCTGCAACCTATGTTTTTAGTTTTGGACATTCTCGATACTTTGGACTATTTGATCATTGTTTCCAACACAATTGCCATCTGATGCTAGACTAGCACTGACACCATCTCTTATTAAGGGAGATATGCCAATCAAAATTCTTGAATGGAGAATAATTTTTTATTTTCCTTGGACTCTTCCCCTTCTAATTCTTTTAGGTATTGTTCTTCTGAGTCAAACTCAGGTTCCATTTCTATGCTTTTGTAGTCTTCTTTCCACTCCTTTTTTTATTATTTTTCCTTATTTAGTCTTGTGAAGTACAAACATGTACAAGCTTAATTTGTATCCTTCTTCATCCACATACTCATTCATGGTCAGCACTTCTTCATTTACACAACATCCAATATTGCTAGGATTTTCCATTCATCCTTGTGGTTTGAATGTTTCCTCACAAAATATTTGGGGCATGTAGGTTGGGTCTTCTATAGGTCTATGTCTTTCATGTCTTTTTCGCCAATATTGTAATCTTTCCTCCTCTCGTTTAGCTACCTTGCAAATCCATAGTTGGGTGTCTTCATTCATCAATGATTGATCACTAGATCTAGCACTATGGATTGAAACATCATCCTCCTTCTTATGTACAAAGTTCCATTGAAGGGGTGGAATGCCTCTATATGAGAAATTTTGGAGATTTATTTTAGTCATTGTGCCTTGATGTTGGAGATACAATGCATCTCATCCCCAATCTTGAACTACCTTTAGCTGTCACATGAATAGTCTACCTAGGATCATCTCGCAATTGCTCACCTTGCCAAATTGGCATACAACTAAAGTGTGTTCAAATTCTACTCCACAAGTCATCAAAATTATGTTTTCAAGGAGTCCTAAAGGTTATTCTACATGACCATTTGCTAGTTGTAGCTTCATTCTAGTCGATCATAGAGCTGGTTTTCCCCATTTTTTCCAGAATACTCAAGATCCTATATCTAGAATTTCTTTGGTCATATATCCTTGAAATGTAATAATAAGGCATGTATTTCCTTCATCTCCCTCACTAAAATCTCCAACTTTGTCTACTGGTATCTTGATTGTTGCCACTTTCTCCATCTTTTCTTCCTTGAAATATATGTTTTGTTCATCCAAATTTAGTTGATTATATATTCTCTTCCATAGATGAAGCTTGACTTGTAGAAGTTCTTCCAGGGTTATTGAGCATTGAACTTTAGTTCTCTTTAACTCTTGCAATGTGGTTGATGTTTCCTTTGAGAATTTCCTTTCCTCGCCTCTTATTGTCGTGACATGAAAAAATTTGGATTTTTTTTCATATTCACCATATAATTAAGAAGTGTAGTTAGGCTAATTGCCTCCTCCCTATCTTGATCTGGACTAAATATCTCTTCATAGTCTTCTTCCTACTCTGTCCTAGGTAGGTTCCTAGAAGCATCTAGTTCTTCAAAGAGAGGGACATCCTCCTCAGTTTTCTTCCATTGCCTTCTTGCACTTTGGCCCACAAATCATGTGGCCAATTTGCATCAACTTCTAGGATTATTGAGTCTCTTTTGGTGATCCCAAAACCTAGTTCCTTTTTCATCTCCTTAGTTTGTTCTAGTTTCTTTTGTTGTGAATTATGGTTTTCTAAACATCCCTGGAATGTTTCTTTTGGGATTCTCATTTCAAGGAGGCTTGATATTACTTGTTCTAGAGTGGTCTAAGCTATTTGAATTAATTTCTTACATATTTCTAGTATTTCCTTCTAAAGGTCTCCTCTTGGGTAACATTTATCATATTGCTATGGACCAAGTCCTATTTCGATTCTTGACTGATAAGATTCTAACCAAATTATCAAGTCTTCTGGCATACGATCAACTAGAATCGATTATGCCTGCTCCTTCATTTGTTTCTCCTTCACCACATTCATGTTTTGATTGGCTAGACAATTTGGCTTAGGTTTGGAGCCTTTTACTATTTTTTCCTTCTCTTCAACCAACTTTTTAATCCTCTTGTTTTTAATATTTTCTCTTGTTGCTTTCAATCTTTAAGTTTTTTTTCCTTTTTGAGGTTTCAAAGTTTTTTTTTTTTTTGATCTTATGCTACTTGAGGTGAAGATTCTCTCTCATTTTCCTTTTTTGGACAATCAAGTCTTTGATTTTCCATGTATTCTTTTGCTTTGGATCTGTGATGTCTTTTAATGGCATGATTTACTTATCACTCCTTGAGGACTCTATTACCTCAATTACATTGTTTTGTGATGTGGTTGATGCTTTGGATGGGTTTTTGGGGTAGTCTCTGAACAAATTTTATTTTCCACAATCACTACAATACCCTTCCCAAACTCTCGGGGGTGGTGGGTGGTAAGACATCGTACACTCCCTGAGTTGTATACATGAGGTTGGTGTATTAAGATCCATAAGTGTTTCCATAATTGTCATGCTCATAGTACTACTGTTCATAAGAAGATTCATACTCTACAAGATTTTGATTATAGGAGTAGTAATCTCCATAACCATTTTCATAGCCTTGATTTAAATGTTTTGCACTCCTCAAAGGAGACATAGGCACTATAGCTCTCTCCAGGTTTTCTTTTGGCCATGTGTATTTGATAGGTACTACATTCTGAGGATGTGGGGGGTTGTTGCCCTAGCATGGGTTGAGGTTGATTATATGCTTGATACTCAATCATGGGTGGTCCTTTATATGGAGCATATCTTGGAGTCTCCCTGGCTTGATCTCTGTGTGGGTATCCATATGGCCTGTACTATGTTGGTGGAACTGGCCTAGATTATCTGTTATATGGGAAATTTTATGTGGTATGATTGGTATATCTTTGTTCAATATGACAATATAGACTAGGTCCTTGGTCCTATTGCCTATTAGATTGATACAACTATGGGGAAAAGGTTCCTCTTCTTGCAAAAGCATGAGATGGATGATCACCTCCACAGTGCACACACCTCTTTAGTATGGGCATCCTCATGGGTGGTTTTTGATAATTCTTTTGTGCTTGGACACCTAGCTTTTTGGCCACTAAGTTTGTCAGTTCTTCTACCTGGTTGGTTTATGCAATTGCATTACTAGATGCATCCTCATAGATGGTAGGGGTCTATGGAATCTTTAAATTTTCTACTAGATTATCCTCCAAATCTACACATTCTCTTAGACATTCTTTCAGCATCTGCAATGGTTTCACATACACTAGGGTTCTCAAATTCCCATTGACTAGACATCCAAAAACAAAGATATCATTTTTTGATGGGTAGGTCTCTCTGCCATATGCCATCTATCAACATATTGATTGAACCTTCTGGCTGCTAACCTCACAGATTCCTTAGGAGTATGAACTATGGATTAGCGAAGAGGAATTACGGTTGATGCCCCCCTTGGTGACTTCATCAATGAATTCCTTGAAGGATTGTTCTATAATCACAAAGCAATTGGGATCCAAGCATTGGAACCAAGTCCCGATAAGTGTGAGACCCAAACATTCATATTTGACAAAATAATTCATCTACTTGCTCAACATGTAGCACTTGCTTAAATTCTGCCAAATGATCATAAGAATCTCTAGAAACATCATAGTGATTCCTTATGCACTTGGCTACATGAATAGTTCTTAGCCATCTTCCTGCTTCAAGGGCTCGAGGAAATTACTAGAACCATAGGATGCACACATGGTCCTCAACCTTGTGGAGGTCTTAAAGGAAATGCTCTTCTATTCATTGTCTAGCTTCCCAAATGGGTGTTTGGTACGACACTCATGTTCGATGTAGTAAAGTGGACATGTGGTGAGATTGGGACACTTTATTGGCTTGTTTGACCATGAAAGGATTCTACCAATTTATTTTTTTCCACTGAGGGTATTAGGAAGTGGTTGCCTGATCTGTGGGTGGGAATGCTGGTAGCCCCAAGTATTGTAGGCTAGATCTCTCCACATCAGTGACTTCCCAATACCTTCTCTTATTCTGATCCAGATATGTGACTTTGGAAGAGTCTTTAGGATCGTGCAATTCATAAATGGTAACAGGATTGGTGCCTTCTCCCCTTAGGGATGAAGTGGCTTGTAACGACCTATCCATTCTAGCTATTAGGTAATAGTTTGTTAAATCATCATCTTGGGGAATTTTGTCTCCTCTCCACACATTCGTAACAATTGATTTTCCTCTTGGAGTTGCTACTGTTTCTCTATTATAAGTTTGAGTCGAATGACTAGCCTCTTCTCTCTCTCTCTCTCTCTCTCTCTCTCTCTCTCTCTCTCTCCTTTTTCATTAATTAGATCCTGGTGTTCCATCACTAAGTATATTTGTCCCAACACCCATGTAAAGCCCTCCTTTAAATTTCATAACAGGCCTTTGCACAACCTTAGAATTGGTAGAGTCCCTAAGCCCAGCCACTGACCTATTGAGGCCATCTAGGTAGATAGGGAATCCATGCATGTTTGTAGAGACATAGTGCAAGGAAGTCTTATAATCATCTTTTATAACTGTCATGAGCACGACCATAGGTACAGAGATATGCATATCTTCGGAGGCCATGATTGAATCTCCTTTTGAGTCATTAGATGTGTTTGAGTAGATGGAGTGAACAATCTTTTGGGTTACACTCCCTGCTAAGGATATTACACTTCTTTGGCTCCTTAGGACATGTCCTGACCTTAGGTTCACTCACAACGTAGGGTCTTGCAATTTCCTTATGGAAACTATCAAGTTTTAGAAGGGGTTTGTTAAATGTTTGTGTCCAAAACTCTTGAAAATTTCCACTTCAAATTCCCTCCTAAATTGTTTGTATTTTACATGATACAGGATACTTAAGGTCGATACAATACATGATATCAACAATTCTTCATGATTCATGATAGTTATATGCCTTAATATACAATACAGGGTATAGCATGATGCACAATACAAGGTATAACACGATGCACAATTATGAAAGCTCCTCATGCACAATACTTGAAAAGGTATCGGTGATACATGATAGAACCCAATTCCTTATACACGATACACAAAAGTATAGGTGATACACTATACAACCCCATTTGGGATGCATGATACTTCAATAGTATCAGTGATACATGATACCGAGAGAGCGTGACACTCGACCAGATGATACATGATACCTAGGTATCATGATACACTTGGAGTAAGGTATCAATGATGCATGATACCAGCCAAGTATTGCAACACACAAGAATTTGGTATCGTAATACTAGACTGATCGGTCATGATACTTGGACTTTTTGAAGTCCAAATTCAAAAATTTTGAAAGGTATGTGCTCCTTGTGCTCTCTTCATTGCCAGTATGTGCTTGTAGCTAGAAAATCTCTCCTAAATCTCTCGATTCAATTGTCATGATACTCAACAAGTGTTGTGTCACCCCGTGTGAGTGATCAAATACTTTTTTAGTTTGATGATGGTCTAGAGCTCACCTCTAGGGGTGCTCCCTCAAGCTGTTACTAACAGAAGATTGCTAATCTGTCACTCTAGCACAATGGCAAGTACCAACGTGAGGAGCTTCACCTCATAAATTTCAATCCGTGGAGATGTGAGGAGTGGTATGAAGACCATGAGCAAGTGATGGCACAAGTGCACGAGTGAAAGCATACAAGCATGCACACACATACACACACACACGCACAAGGTAAGAGCAAAGAGTGGAACAATGGAAAGCTTCGATTACAAAAGAATCTCTTAAAAAGCTCAAAACTACAACAAGCTAACCTCAAAAATGAGCTCTCCAGCCCTTTTATAGTTTTTTTGGGTAGTGTTCCAGATCTCATGAAATCTACTAATGGAGCACTCAATTCGGGAATTAATGAGACATGATAAAGAGTCGCATGCTCCACTGGGGGTCTCGTCTGACACATTGGACAATTCTTAATCCACTCATTTATTTCTTTGTCCATAATAGGCCAATACACTCCTAAATGTTTTAGATTTTGCAATGGTCTTTGTTTAGAGTAGTGATTTCCTAGCATTTCTTCATGAGCTTGTTGCAACCAACCACTATGTTCATCCTCCTCAACACAACAAGCCAATACACCCTCTCTATCTTGTTTGTACATGCTTCCTGCCAATATTTGATACTTTTATGATTTTACAATTTCTTCTTTGTTCGTTTTCACATTCTTGTTTGCAGGTCCGAAGGTTAGGACAGGTACCAACTTATTTGCCCATTTAGGAACAACTTCTAAATTGAACAGATAAGCATCAGGCTATTCATCAGACACTCCTTGCAGTGACTCTCTTGAAGTGATGCGAGAAAGATGATCTGCCCTAAGGTGGGTCCTACCCTTCCTGACAACAACGTACTTCAAAGTCGTATTCCATTAGTAAGAGGAACCATCTTACTAAGCAACCTGTATTGCAAGGTTTATTGACCAAATATAGTAATGCTTGATGATCAATGAAAAACTTGAACTTATTGGCCAAAAGATAGTGTC
The DNA here is from genome assembly GCA_020310875.1 of Ceratopteris richardii. Classification (NCBI taxonomy): domain Eukaryota; kingdom Viridiplantae; phylum Streptophyta; class Polypodiopsida; order Polypodiales; family Pteridaceae; genus Ceratopteris; species Ceratopteris richardii. The sequence continues at coordinate 195,760,928 of CM035412.1, forward strand.
TAAACTTCTTCACGGCATATACCATGCCCAAACCTTCTCGCTCAGGCATGATATGTTTCGTTCAACAGTGTTCAATTGCCTGCTAGCATATGCTATAGGCAAATCTAAATTTCGTTCACCTGTGGGTTGTGCTAGCACACATCCTATTGCATGATTGGATGCATCCACGTGGACATGGAATGGTTTACTCCAATCAAGAGTGGTCAGTATTGGTGTTGTGCACAAACGTCTCTTCAACTCATTGAAGGAATTTTTACATTGATCGTTCCACTCAAAATTTGTCAACAAGGCATAAAGAGGTTTAGCTATGATTGCATACATGTGGATAAACCTTCGGTAATACCCACAATGGCCCATAAAGGCTTGTACCTCTTTAACGCTCCTTCACCTCAACAACTCTACTATGGCCATTACCTTGTCCTCATCTGTTGATATTCCATTTTTAGAAACAATATGACCTAAGATCTTACCTTATCGTACCATGAATACACACTTCTCTGGGTTCAAACACACTCGATATTCTCTACACTTTTGAAGATCTACTTGAGCTCAGGGATGTGGTATCTTCTTTCTTGGGAATGAACACATAAATCATCCACATATACTTCTAAGCTCTTTCACAAGAATTGAAGCCGTGACACATGAGCCTTTGGAAAGTTGTAGGTCCATTTGTGAGACCAAATGGCATCACACGAAATGCAAAGATTCCCCATTCTGTGGCAAAAGACGTTTTTTGTTGATCTTTTAGGGCGATGGCTACTTGGTTGTAACCTGAAAATCCATCAAGGAAGCTGTAAACTTCCTTGCCTGCGATATGCTCCAATAGATGTTCAGTGATTGGAAGCGGATAACTATCTCGAATCATAGCAGCATTAACTTTTTTAAGGTTAATACACAATTTTCCATTCTTCTTGGGGCACCACTACAATGGGGAACACCCATTGAGTATGCTCAATCTCATAGATAAATCCAGCTTCAATCAGCCTATCGATTTCTTCTTTTATTTTTGCTGCATAAGTGTCATTATATGTGTAGGGCTTTTGTTTGGTAGGTTTGGCATCAACAGTCATGGGGATAGTATGAGAGCAAATTTTCGGATCTACTCCCTTCAAGTCTCTATAGTGCCATGCAAACATGTCCCTATATTCCCTTAACAGAGCTACAAGCTCTACTTCTTCTTTTGCACTTAGGTCATCTCCTATGTATGTGCATCTCTCTTTGTTCTTTTCAATGGTCACTACAATCTTTTTGGTCTTTTCTTTATTGTCATATGCTTCTCCTATGATGGCCTCTATCTTAGGCATTCATACCAAATTTTTTCGGTCTTCCACTTCATATTTCTTGAAGTTTTCTGGTACTTCAAACAATTATTCCTCCTCTTCTTGTTTCATTGTTTTTTGTTTCTTTTTCTTTTTACTACCTTCACTTCCATCCTTTGAATTTACCATTTTAATGCTTTTGAGAGGTTCTTCTTCTTTTTGAGTTAACACTCGTATGTCCTCTAGATAATGATCCTCTAAGTCAAAGTAAGTATCCATCACAATGGATTCTAGATCATCGTCATTCTCCTCTTCTTCTATGACCTCACTGGATCACACACTTCTATCAAGCGCTGACACATGGACAGTGAAATATCATAACCCTCCTCATCACAATGAGGCGTCCACTGTTCTTCATTAACAATGATGTCCATGGTGGCTAAGATTTCTGCCCAACCATGAGGCTCGAATTCCTCATCTGGAAATATCATTGGTGTATAGGCTGGGTCTTTAACTGGTCTATCTCTTGGGGGAGTTCCTTCTTCTCTTGCTTTTAGGCACTTTTCCTCTTCTTTTGCGACCTTGCACATTCACAAGTGAGTATCTTCATGCAGCCATGATGGATCAGGTGAACTTCCAGAATGCACAGAAATAGAATCTTCTTTCGCTTTGTGGATAGGATTCCACTGTAGGGGTGGTACATCTCTGAAGGTGTAATCCTTCAAATTGACCTTGGTGGTGACCCCTACGTGCTGTAAGTACAAGGAGTTGGTTCCCCAATCCTGTACTATTTGCAATTGTCAAAGGAATGGTCTCTCTAGGATCATCTCATAGAAATTATTTTTTCAAAGTCACATTTTGCAAAGGTGTGTTCAAACTCTACACCACAAGTGGTTAGAGTTATCCCTTCGAGCAATCCTAGAGGTCTTTCAAAATGACTGTCTACCATTTGAAGCTTCATTCTAGTTGGTCTTAATGTGCACTTGCCCTATCGCTTCCACAAGGAGGTGGTCACAATAGCAACACCAACATCTGAATCTATGATTTCTTTGGTTGTGTAACCTTGGTAGGTGATTGGAAGATAAGTATTACCTTCTTCACCTTCGCTCATGTCTCCTATTTTATCGAGAGGTATCTCTGGAACCTTTTGCTTAGAGCCTGCTTTTGGCACATTGGAATCAAGTTCTGGAACCTGATCCTTCACATGATTCCATAGCTCAAGTTTTGCTTTGAGCAGCTCTTCTACCGTGAGATGACACTGAACGTTAGTATTCTTCATTACGTCAGTGTTTCTTGGAACCACTCAGTCTTCATTTCTTACCAATATTGTGGGAGCTCTGATATGAAGAGATTCAGATTCCCATGGGCCTGTGAATTCTGGCAACTCTTGTAAAAAATTAGATTCAAAATCTAGTCTTTCATCTTCTTGTTGCTCTGCTTGGTCTCCATAGATAGACGGAATGTCTTGGGGAAATTGATCATGAAGATCATCAATTTTAGGAATAGGAGGGGGATTACCCTTCTCCTTGGCCCATTTCTCCTCTTGTATTTCCACAAGAACTCTTGAGAGTATTGCTGAATTGAAAGAGGTGCTCCCTCATCCACAGAATCAGGAACATAAGCTTTCCTTGGCGGTGAGCTTTCTCTTTCAACAAGGGGTTGAGCCTGTAGAGGTAAAAAAACCTGCGGCTTGTTTACCAATTGCTCTAATCTTTCTAGTAAGCCCTGGAAATGCAAATCCGGTTTGATAGAGTTTTTCTGATTGAACAATTGACTGGTCTCTAGCATAGCCTGAGCTAGCTCTACCATTTTCATGGACATTTTCATCCATTCAATCTCTAAGTCTACTCTAGGGTAACTCTTGTCTATGTTTGCAGTTGTTGGCACTTCTTGAAGTCGAGCCTAGTAGCCCTTGAAAATCATATCCAAGCCTTTTGGGGTTGGATCTGCAAGAATAGATCATGGTTGCGGTTTATTTACAGTGATTGGTGGGGTGGGATGAGGTGGAGTGGATGGAGCTTTGGCATGCGAGGGGGTTTGAGATGTGATGTCTTCTATTTTTGTTTTTGTATCCTTTAAGCTTTCTTCTAATTCAGATAGCTTTTTATTCCATTTGTGATTGGTTCTTTCCCTAGTATCCTTCGAAGTTCTTATTTTCCTCTTACTAGGCTCTCTTGATTCACTTGAATCCGATTGTTCATATGGTTTTGCTTGTTGTACGGCTTGTGCCCTAGTAACTACTCATACAAGAGCCACATTATTGCTACTTGAACTTGAATCCGCCACTAAGCCTACCACATTAATGGGTGTAACCTTGGGCACACTAGCAGGGTTCCTGGGACATTCTCTCGAGAGGTGTTCTTTACCGCACTTAGGACGAAATCCTTGTATTGTGATGTTTTGTCCTTGTCTCGGAGTTCGTGAATGGGGACATTCACGAATGAAATGGTCGCCCTGACATCTAAAACATGGACCTCTAGGGGCTTTTGGTCTTACTTGTCTCGCTTGGGGCCTGGGGTTGGGATTCATATACATGACATTAGAGTATTCTGGCTCCCAATTTTGTTCCATAGGTGGTGTCTCATTGATGGAGAGTGTTAATCTCCAAAAGAACAAGCTATCCTTGATTTTAGAGCATCTCTATATCAAGAACAACTCAAAACTTTTACCAATTTTGAGGATTATTACTTAATTATCAAAATCTTGAACAAACTGTGAAGAGAGTCACTTCTCAGAAAGTCTGCTGCACATAACTCACTCATTGAGTTATCAAATGCGTAAAGTTTTTTATTAAACTTTTCAGAAGGTGTCATCTATATACTCCAACTTAAATTACCTCAAATGATTCATTAAACCTTGAGAAATGAACCAAATAGTTCACCTATGTCTAAAACTGTTCTCCAGTATAGTCGACTTTGACACATGCAACTTCTAAAGCATGGTTCTCCCAAAATACAAAGTATCTAATCAAATGCTTTTAGCCATAGGTAGCTTACTTTCCAAATTAAATAATGACTACTTGCGTGCTCAAAACTTTACACTATGGAAGGAGCACTCACCAAAACATTAGCATCAAATTATGCACTTGTTTCAACTTCACTTCTTTAGATTTACACATGTAAATGTTCCTACTCTCAATTCTTTCAGCCTAAACACAATAAGGATCTGAAAACTTGTACAAAGTTCAATCAACTATAGACTTAGACTTGTACAAAAGCATTCCACAAAAGATTAAACACAGATGGAGTACTCAGCAAAAGATCGGGTGCAATATTTCTCTACCTCTGGAAATTCTACAACTGAATGATGAGAGAGATCTTTCCCAAGTCTAATGACTCTTCTAAATTCTAATTCTTCTCTTCACATGTTCTCTCATACTTGCACCGACTTTTTACTTGTATGTATAGGCATATATGTACAAGCTCATGAACATACAAAAGATATATGTGAGCTAGCTACAAACTAATGTAGATATGTATAAACGTCTTCTTCTTCTGAACATACTCCATCTTCAATCTTCAATTGTTGATCTTTTCTTCATCCTCTGACTTCAAAACTTTATCCAAAACATGAAGTGGCCGTTGACTTGCACCAACAATTCCCCCTTAATTATCAATTGAGGTTTTTCTCCATCTTCCTTATACCTGCCATGTCTTTGAATCTTTGTAGCTTTGGTCCATCCAAGCTCTTGGTTAACATATTTGCAATCTGGTCTTTTGTTGAAGTATGTATGACTTCAATCTCCTTATCAATCACCTTCTATTTTAAGAAATGATACTGAATCTCAATATTTTTAGTCCTGGCATGAAAAACAGGGTTAACAGCTAGATACAATGAACTCATGTTATCTCCATGAATAGTTGGTGTGCTCTGAATGATGTCAAAACTCTTCATGAGAGTTTTCAACCATATGAATTACTTTGCAGCTTCAACCATAGCTTTATACTCTGCCTCTATAGATGATAAAGCAACTCTGTGTTGCTTCTTAGAACACCAATATATTAGCTTATCTCCCACATAACACAAGTATCCATATGTTGATCTCCTATCATCAAGATTACATGCCCAATCTGTATCACTATAGATCTTGAAATTTGTATCTGATGTAAATCCATAATACAAACCTTCCTTTAGTGTACCCTTAATGTACCTTAATATTGTTTGTCCTTCAACCCAATGTTCTTTCCTAGGACAATGCATGAATTGAGACAATACTCCAACTCCATATGACAAATCAGGCCTAGTTAATGCAGCATAGATAAGACTACCAACCTGGCTTTGCTATAGCTTCATATCCTTAAATTCTTCTCCTCCATATCTGCTCAATTTGTGATTCACCTCCATTGGAGTAGGTGCTACCCTGCAATCATCCATTTTAAACTTGATCAACAAGTTCTTCAAATACCTTTCTTGAGTCACATACACTCCATGTTGAGTATATGAGATCTCCATGCCCAAGAAATATGATAAGTCTCCCAAGTCACTAATCTTGAACTCTTTCTCCATTTGTTTTTTGAGGCTTTGTATGCCCTTCTCATCTGTACCTGTAAGAATGATATCATCAACATATATGCATATGTAAATGAACTCATCATTACTTGCTTTGACAAGCAAGCTACTATCTGCTTTAGATACTTGAAACCCAAGTTCCTTCAAGAACTTTACAAGTCTATAATTCCATGCCCTTGGGGTCTGCTTCAAACCATACAAAGCTCTCTTGAGCTTGCATACATATTCTGAATACCTCTCATCACCGAACCCTTGTGGTTGCTCCACGAAAACATCATCTGAAATATAACCATTTAGAAAAACATTTTTCACATCTAATTGGCATAGTTTCCAACCTTTACATGTAGCAATAGCTATGAGTGTCTTGATGGTTGTCATCTTTCCACATGTCTATAGGTCTCATCATAGTCTATACCATATGTCTGAGCAAACCCTTTCACAACAAGTCTAGCTTTATATCTAGACACACTTCCATCTGCATACCTCTTTGTCTTGTAGACCCATTTGCATCCAATGATCTTCTAACTATTTGGTTTAGGAACCAAATCCCATGTCTCATTCTCCATCAATACATCATACTCTTCCTGCATAGCTTTCTCCCAATTTTCCTTACCTTTTGCCTCTTCATATGTAGAAGGGTCTTCATCTACTTTCATCATGTAAGCATAATCCTTAGTAGTCAAAAAAGAAGTGTCATAGCTATACCTTGTAGGTTGCCATTTGTGTCTTGATGAGCTTCTGAGTTCTCCACTTCTTGAAGTTTCTGGTTCATCACATTCTGGATCAAACCTTGGCACTTCTTCAACTTCCACTTGTACTTCATTGCTTTCTTCTTCATCAAATATCTGAACCTTTGATTTACCTTTCGTCTGATGCACAACTTCTTCATCACCTGCATGAATATTGATTGTACCTACATACCAAGTACCTTGCTCATCAAATGTAACATCCTTTGATACAAGGAATTGCTTTGTGGATGGAATCCACAACCTATATCCCATTTGCTTATCATCATATCCAATGAACACATACTTTTTCAATTTATGCCTCAACTGAGATGGCACATATGCATAAGCCAAACATCCAAATACTTTGCAATGATCTAAGGTAGGTCTCTTACCCCACCATGCCTCATATGGTGTCATACCCTGCAAAGATTTACATGATAACCTATTGAACAAATATGTAGCTGTATTTACAGCCTCAACCCACAAGTAATTTGGATAATTTTTCTCGTTCATCATAGATCTTGCAAACTCAACAAGAGTTCTATTTCTCCTTTCTGCTACACCATTTTGTTGAGGAGAGTACCTGCAAGTCACTTCCCTTTTTATACCTGCATTCCATAAATAATCATTGAAATCATTAGAGAAATGCTCTCCCCCTCCATCTGACTTTAGTCTCTTCAACTTTTGACATGTGATTCTTTCTGCATACACATGATAATGTTTGAATGTATTAAATACCTCTGATTTATCTTTGATCACATAGATAGTGATCCACCTTGTAGCATCATCAACATACATTACATAATATCTTGAGCCATTTATATTGAAATCCTTTGATGGTCCCCACACATCTGTGTGTACCAACTCAAGCTTCTCTGAATACATGAAACGATGCTTGGAATATGATTGCTTATGAGCCTTACCTAATTGACATGTCACATCTGTATGTCATATGCTGACCTGCAACATTAGGCAATCCAAGCACTGAACCATCGTTAACCATATCTTTAATACCTCTTTCATTGAAATGTCCAAGCCTTTTGTGCCAAAGATCTTATATCCTCCATAAGTGAACAAGGCATGACCAACATTACCTTGAATCTTTAATGTGAAGAGTCTTCCTTCTTTCTTCCCCGAAACAATTTGTTTATATCCATTGCTAGGGTCTTCCACAAACACTCCATCATTAGTGAACCTTACTTCATAACCTTTTTTAACAATTTGCCCTACACTTATCAATTTTTTTGGAATCGTAGGGACATACAAGACCTCACTTAGAAGAGTACTCCCATCGTTGGCCTTCACTGATCCAATTGACTTCACATTGTGCTTTGTATTATCACCTGTTTGAACAACATGATTACTTACCTTATTTTCCAAATCAGTCATCAAGGCTATGTTGCCACTCAGGTGATTGCTACACCTTGAGTCAATATAGAAGACTCTTTGATCTTCACTTTATCTTTCACAAGTTGCATTCATAATCAAGGTTGAATCCTCCTTTTGATCTAAAGCATAATTGTAGTAGGTATTGTTGTAGGATTGACTTTGGAAACCTCTACTGCATTTCTTCCAAAGTAACCTCTACTACCTCTACCTCTGAAATTACCTCTTTGGTTTCTACCACCTCTTCCTCTTGAAATAAAGTTTTGATTATATCCTCCATTATTCTGAGTATTATGCCAACAATCATGAGCTAAATGATTTGTCTTACCACAAATCCAACAAGCTTTGGCTCCATCTTTATTGCTTCTGCCTCTTCCTCTACCTTTGCCACCTCCTCTTCCTCTTAGGAAGTTGGATTGACTACTTGTACCTTCATCTTCATTTTCTTGTTGCTTCCTCTTCTTATCCTTTGAATACATTGCTTGACTGGCACTCTTATCACCATCACCTTTGACATCCTACTCAAAAGTTAGCATGTGTCTTAGCAACTGATTTAAATCAAGAGTGAAATGATCTAGTGACAATTCAGTAGACAAAATGAATGGCTTCCATTTCTCATCACCTCTCAAACCTGTGAAGATTTGCCTTACCAATTTATCCTCCTCAATAACTTCATCAACTGCTCCTATTGCATCTACAATGTCCTTCATCCTTGTTACATAATCAGAGATGGATTGTGAGGCCTTCCTCTTGAATGTGGTAAACTCTACCCATAAAGATGCCTTCCTTGACTTTGTAGTGTTTTGGAAATGCTCCTTCAAAGCATTCCATATATCACTTGCACTTTCAAGACCTCTAATATGAGGTAGCAAGTAGTCATTGAATCCCATGTAGATAATGCTCCTTGCTTGAGCATCTTTCTTCACCCAAGTCTTCAAATCTGAGAGTTCATCCCTAGTTGGAACACTAGGATCTCTGAATTGTGGTTTTTCTTCTTCACATATAATGTAACCTATCAAGTCTTTGCTCATGAGATGAGCTTCCATCCTCATTGACCAAGCTCGATAGTTTTCTCTATCCAATTTCTCTATCTGAAGAGAATCTCCCATCCTTTCTTCACCTGTGTATTGAATTCTTTAGAATTTATGAGTAGTAAGTGTACCTTTACTTCGAATGAAGTTCCTTTTGATCTTCTTGATAGCTTCAGACCTCCTTCTCAAGCTTTCACTTCAAACTTTCACCTTTTGAAACTTCAAGTATTGATTTTTGTATGTCTGCAATAATCGGGGTCCTCCTTTCTTCAATTTTGATAATTCCTACTCTGATACCAGTGATGGAGAGTGTTAATCTCCAAAAGAACAAGCTATCCTTGATGTTAGAGCACCTCTATATCAAGAACAACTCAAAACTTTTACCAATTTTGAGGATTATTACTTAATTATCAAAATCTTGAACAAACTCTGAAGAGAGTCACTTCTCAGAAAGTCTATTGCACATAACTCACTCATTGAATTATCAAATGTGTAAAGGTTTTGATTAAAACTTTGCACATGGTGTCACCTATATATTGCGCACCTTCTCCAACTTAAAGTATCTCAAATGATTCAGTAAATCTTGAGAAATGAACCAAACAGTTCACCTATGTCTAAAACTATTCTCCAGTATAGTCGACTTTGACACCTGCAACTTCTAACGCATGGTTCTCCCAAAGTACAACCTCTTTAATCAAATGCTTTTAGCCATAAGTAGCTTACCTTCCAACTTAAAGAATAAGTGCTTGCTTGCTCAAAACTTTACACTATGGAAGGAGCACTGACCAAAACATTAGCATCAAATTTTGCACCTGTTTCAACTTCACTTCTTCACATTTACACATGTAAATGTTCCTATTCTCAATTCTCTCAGCCTGAACACAATTAGGATCTAAAAAAATTTTACAACTGAATGATGAGAGAGATCTTTCCCATGTCTAATGACTCTTCTAACTTCTAATTCTTCTCTTCACATGTTCTCTCATACTTGCCCCAACTTTTTACTTGTATATATAGGCATATATGTACAAGCTCATGACCATACAAAAGATATATGTGAGCTAGCTACAAACTAATGTACATATGTATACAAGTCTTCTTCTGAACATACTCCATCTTCAATCTTCAATTGTTGACATTTTCTTCATCCTCTGACTTCAAAACTTTATGCAAAACATCAATTGGTGGTTGACTTGCACCAATACTCATATGGCTAGGAATAAGCCTCACTATGCTCTGGTGACTCTATGTAATAAGCTTGTGGACTATCTTCATGGGAGTAGTCTGAACTATGAGCATGAGAGTCATTTTTTGAGATCAAGGGGGTTAGTGGCACCAATGTTCTATTAAGGTTCTCCTCTACCATTGCATACTTAACTGGGATCACATTGGCAGGAGCTAGTGATTGGTTTCCTAGGATTGGTTGTGGCCTATATGGTGCCTGATATTGCTGCTGGTATTGAGGTTGATATTGTTGTTGTGGCCTATAATATGGCTGTTGGTACTGGTTCTGATACCTACCTTGTTGGTAAGGTTGCTGATACGTTTGTCTAACAGCTTGCCCGATAAATCGATAAATCGATAGATCGAAAGATCGATAGATCGATTGATCGATAGATAGATGGATAGATAGATAGATAGATAGATAGATAGATAGATAGATAGATAGATAGATAGATAGATAGATAGATAGATAGATAGATAGATAGATAGATAGATAGATAGATAGATAGATAGATAGATAGATAGATCAAAATTCCATGGAGAAGTATTTTCCCCCTCCATTAGATCTGAGTTTCTTGAGTGATCTACCTGTATGATTATCCACATGTGTTAGATACTTTTTGAATCAATCAAACACTTCATTCTTAGTCTTGATAAAGTATAGAATAGTCCATCTACTATGATCACCAATAAATGAGACATAATACCTTGATTTGACGAGTGAAGGTTCTTGACTTGGTCCCCACACATCAATGTGTACTAAGTTCAAAAGGTTGTTGTAGATGGAGCCTTTATGGTTGAATGGTTTTCTTTGTGCCTTCCCAATGTGACATGAATCATATCTATTGATCATGTGTTGCTTTGATATGTTTGCTAGTCCTACAACACTTTGATCCCTGCATATATCTTTCAAGGTTCTTTCATTCACATGAGCTAGCCTCTTATGCCACACTTCAAGCTCACTTAGGGTGTGAGACCCAAAGTTGAATAGAGCTATTTTTTTGGTTTCTTCTACTTCAAAAGTAAAGAACCTACCATGATTCTCACCTCTGGATATCTTCTTGAAGCCTTGATACGGATCTTCCACAAAAGCTCCATGTTGGGTGAACCTAACTTGCAAGTCTTTCTCAACTATTTGGCCTACACTTATTAGGTTTTTTCTAATAGTGCGAACATAGAGTGCCTTGTTCATAATGTTTGTCTTGCCATTAGAAGCCTTGACATTACCAATCTTATCTTCAGTATGCTTTGCGTCATCCCCTGTTTGAACTTCATGTCTATACTTTGGACTTCCCAAATCAGATAAGAGGGCTATGTTGCTTGCAAGATGATTTGAACATCATGAATTTGTGTAGAATAAATGATCATCTTCTTCACCTTCCATATGGATTAGATTCATCAAAAGCAATGAGTCTTCATCTCATTTATCTTCAAAATAATTGTTTTAGTCCCTTCTGTTATGGCCTCTATTGTTACTGTTGAAGTTGTGTCCACCTCTGCCTCTATTGCTACCATATCCACCTCTTCCACTTCCTTTCTGGGTCTTCCCATTGAACCAAAAATTTTGAGTGTTGTGGTTGGTCTTATTATAGATGGCACAAGGTTGAAGATTTTGGACTTTTTCTATCATGCTTTGGTCCTTTCTTCTTCCCTTTCCACTTGCTCTTGCTTGCAAAGTTGGCTTGGGAAGTCTCCTCTTCCTTCTTCTTGCCTTTGTGCTTCTTCTCTCTCTTAATCTTCACAAATAGCACTTGTAGTATAAACTTGATAAGAGTTACTTTCCTTCGTATTATTTTTGGCCTCTTGGTTGAAGAGTTCTCCAAGTAATATGTTAAAATCTGGGGTTTGTACATCCATGATGAGAACATAAGCCATGGTGAAGGATTGCCATTGCTTATCACTTCTAATCCCATTGAGAATTTGCCTCATGATGGCCTCTTCTTCAATCATTTCTCCAATGGATGGTAATTGATCTACAACCTCATTGACCTTGGTAATAAATTGTATGATAGTTTGTTTAGGTTTCTTCTTCATTTGGTTGAACTCATTCAAAAGATGATTCTTTCTTGCTTTGGTACTAGAAAAAAAAGAAAGTCTCAAGGACATCCAAAGTCTCTTGGATGTCTTGCATCCTCTAATATGTGGTAATAGAAAATCAGAGATAGAGTTTAGTATGTATGACCTTGCTTAGGCATTCCTTGCAAACCAAAGTGTTTCTCCTCTTGTGTAGATCCTTTTTTGGATCTTGGAGTAGGCATAGCTTCATCATCTGCTACAATTCCATAAACATTTCTACTTTGCAAATAGGCCTCCATTCTGATTTTCCAAGCTACATATTTGTGTCTATCAAGCTTCTCAATCATTGATGGAAATCCATCACCCATCTTGATCTAGCTCTGATACCACTAAGAGAACTTGGAGAAGCTTGGAGGAGGTAGATAAGTGAGTTGCAAAGTGATGAAGTTTGGTCTAGCCAACCATCAAAGGACCAGCCCTTGAATTTATGGAGAATCAAAAAGACCTTATAGGCATGTGATTAGAAATAAAATCCACTATGTACTTTGGAGAATCATGCAAAAAGAGTTGATACAAAATAGATAGGTTTATGCATTGACTAGCTCAAAAAACTTGATATCTTTGGATGAAACTATCAACTTCAAATGCTCATAGCAGCCGACATGATTACAATTGAAAAAATTCCTTTTAAAGGACTGATACATATAGGGTTGAGTGTCAAAAAGTCACAAGAGTAGAAGTAATAAGAAAGATATGCTTTTGGAATGAACTTAACACTCAATAGAGATACCCTGATTTTTTAGGGCTATGTAGAGATAGACCCCAAGAGAATAAAATTGAGATTTCTCCAAATTTACAAAACAAAATTCTTTGAATTTTTTTTCATATAAAAGTGACACTAATATATATCCAATCAATGCTCATGTGTTTCATTTTAAGCTCTCTAGAGTGAGCACCAATCTCTACAAGTTCACTATTGTTGACGAAGATGGCATAGAGAAATGAAGGAGCAACACAATGATGACCCCAAGTGCATGTATATTGCTTCAATGTATTGTACAATAATTTTGAAGTCTTATATAGAATCTTGAAGTGTTCCACGACTTCTACAAGTGGATTTTGAACTCAAATCAAGGCAGAATAGTTTGTTGAAGAGAATCAATTCACTTTCCTACAATCTAGGAAAAGTGAAGATCTAATTTGATCTACTTTTAGTTGATTGATTGTCAAGCTCAACCACCTCAAATTTGTGGAATGTGAGCTCTCTTTGTCTCCTTTTACATGTGTAGAACTATAGGATTTTACATTGGTAAATGATCCATAAAAATCCTTATAAAAAAATAGCAATTTTAAGCATAAATAAACATATCTTCAATGGGAAACTTTTACACAGTTCAAATGATGAATTTTTGTAGTGCTGATCCACCTCAAGCATAGTGTAAGCTTGATGTTCCAAAATTTAGTATCCTTAGTGACATCTAGGACGTTTGAAATCCAAAATGGTTTTGCAAATTCATCACCCTCAACAAGGAATGCAATAAGCATGCCAACATCTATCGCCTTTAAAATTCCATGCTATTGTGCTTCAAAATGTGTTATCATCCTTGGACCTACATAAATATCCTTTCTGGTGGATCTATTAAGCTTTGAAGTGTATGTGCATTACATGATTTCTCAACATTCATTGACATTTATGTGGTATCCCATGTGAGTGGAATGTCGATTGGCCAATATCCTACAATGTTATTCTTTATTATCTGTTATTGATGCATAAAAAATCATCCTACCAAGATAGATCTTCATTGCTTGCATATTTTTTTACACCCTCAATCTCTCTCTTCTTTTCTATAAGTGTTTGCATCCACCTTTTACTTTGCTCAAGCATGCTTTTGAATTCTACCATAATGCTTTTATCTTCATATGGTGATTGTTTTGCACCATGAAATATCAAATTAGGTACATACAATAAAAATCTACATCCATCCTTAGGCTCCTACCTATCAGAAGATTAATATTGCTTTGCAAACAAAAGAGTTATGTCATCAATCCTCCTCATTAAAAGTACATGGTTGAAACTAATATTGTGCAATGGTGCCAAAAATTTACTACTATTATCAAGATCTAGTGATGAAAGTTGCTTGAAGTCATAGATTTGTGTAAGATGTTGAACTCCAGGCTTTGAAGTATAAGCTTATGAAATTAAAACAATCAATGATGGAAGAGTAAAAGCATTATGACATTCCAATCTCTTAGAAAATTTACTGAACATTTTCTCGATGTGATCATGAGTATGCCCAATCAAAAAAAAATTGACCTTAACTTTTTGAAACACTTTTTTATCAACAAGCATGGATAAATATCCAAAGACTTTAGAATTCTTATTTTCTCTCACAATATTATCAAGTTGCAAATATAGAATTGGTGGTAGATGATGCTCTCATGATTGCAAAAGTCTATGAATCAGAGTCACAATGAGATTTAGATCATTATATACACTAGGGTAGGGGAAGAAGACCTTAGACCTTACATTTCCATTGTACACCAAAGCACTTACCAAATGCATTTTGACGAGGGCTTTACCCCTGATATCCTTGGGAAGGTGCAAGAATTAGGCAAACATGTCTTCTTTTGATCCATACCATCAATCAACAAGCACATATAATGCTCTAGATATCTAAGTGTTTTACCTCTATGATGAATTGCCCTCTTTCTTTCTAAAGCTTAAATATCGTGATGCTCTTTGAGAAGAATTATAAGATTTATATTTTTCTAAAGCTATTGTGGTGCTCATAGCCATGTTCTTCAAAGTGGAATAAACTGATTATTAACCCACCCTAACTTTTCAAGGAATATTAACATAATTCAACTCTTCTTTTCACAAGCTAGTAAAATGGTGATACTCCAAAAAATTTTCTTATTTACTGAGCATCTCTTCTCTATAGATCTAAAGTACATCTTGACGTGCAAATTTATCTAAAAAGTGTCAACTTCCAATTGTAGGCATAACTTCACAATGCAAACTAAACTAGTTCATCATTCAGCTCATTGCATGACAACCAATAGATCCTTTGTTTGCAATTCTATAACAAGTTTCAAATATGTGATCTTCATTGATAAGTTTTTGCTCAACCTTATGGATTCTCAAATTCTTGAAGCTCATTGGAGTTTTAGATGCAGCCCTACAATATCAGATCCCTTGACTAAAGTAATATTTAAATGAAACACGTGATATTGACATATTATCTTCAATCATTTTTATGTGAGCAAAAAGATATATATCATGTCTCTCATTATATAAATTGAAGAATTTCTCTCTTAGCTGCTTTAGTTTCATGATTCTTAATCCATTCTACAAACATTTGAACCCAAACCAATGCTTCACAATATCTAAAACAACCTATTTATTTGAAGTTAAGAATTGAAATCATGTTTTACTTACCTCATGAAGCTTTCTTTTAAATTTCATGGGTGTAGAGCAGGTGGTCACCCTTGCTCTAGGGGCTTGAAGCCACCCCCTAGGGTGACCCTCACCCAATGGGGTGGGGGCCACTCTCTCGGACATGCTTGAGGTTGGAGAAATCATGGTAGGAGAAAATGACATGAGCAATTGACATGGTGGAGGAATCAAGAAGTAGGCATGAGCAAAGAAGTTTTAAGGAAAGGCATTGGGCATAAAAAATGGGTAGGAAGTGGATGCAGGATAAGAAATTTGGATGACCCATGGCCATACAAGTCAGAAAACTTCTAGGTGAGCTCTAGCTTATCTACTCTTTGAGGGACATCCCCCTATCCCCATATGAACATGTCTTGGGAAGTTCCCATTTGTATGTGATAATAAATCACTTGTTTCTTTTTACTTAGCTCAAATCATAGAACATGATCCCCTTGATTTTAGGAAGATGTATTAACTTCTTACAATAAGGCATAAGGTTCTTAGAATAAGGCAATGCCTTATTTCTAGGAAGTTTTAGGAAATTTATGTATTAACTTACGGAGATAAGGTGATGCCTTC